>OX122882.1:83423386-84623386 GCA_944738645.1 Eristalinus sepulchralis | reverse complement strand
ATTAACACCCGGAACAGCACACTTAACCGATGAAATTGTAATTTCGGACTGAAGCTCGGTCCGATGGCATGAGGAACGATCGTAATAGTGTGGCGCGGTGGAGGTAACTTTCTCTGCGCACTGACGAAGACAGTGACGACGGTATCGGGTTTACCTAGCGACGAAATGAGCGGAAAAAGAGTTAAACTTTTTTTTTATTTTACGTGTTTTTTTTTTTTTGCTGGCATCCATTTATTTTTATCATTACTCTTTTGTGTTTGCTTTCGTGCGATGGTGGTATCTTCTTATGTTGCATTGGAATTCAGGCACTGTGGGTCCGTAAGGTCATATAAAGTGTATTGCGATTCTTATAAGAACCAAGCATATAAAATTTCTTATTTAGAGAATAAATAAACTAAAAATTCTTATTTATTACAGCACTCTTCTTACAACTTCAGCAGAAATTTAAGTCAATTTAAAGTGGGAAATGTCCCATACCACCCAACACGTTAAAGGTATTGTGTCCATAACGGTCTCAAAAAACTAACCTCCATCATAATGCACAAAAAGTGACCTTAAAGGCACGATAGACCTCACAGTGCTTTGCAGAATATTAGTCACAACTAAATGACGATATATTAGCACTCTGATTGATCTCAAGAGTGGTCAACAACGGTCGAGCTGCGTGCGCGCGTCTTGGGTTTTTTTTCGTTCCGTCTCAAGTGAGTGGTGGTGATTCAGACTTCGTACGTACTTCGACAGTTTCTCTGAGGGTTATATGTTGTAACATTTTTTTGTTTATAATTATTCAAATGGGAATTCACAAAGGAGATTCAGAGACACCAATGTGTGAAAATGTGTGTTGCTCAAGCATTTCCTTCTTTTTGTTTTTGCTTTTTGCCAAGCCAATTTTGAGTGGTCGTCAGTTGAATGTGTTTTTTTTTAGCCTAAAGTTGGTAAGAAGTACCCCTTATTGTATAATTTGTGAAAGGCTTGGAAAGAATGCACGTTTGTCTTTATTATTGTTGTTAAAAAAATGTTGATTTATTTTAATTCCATGGAAAATGTTTGTCTTTAAAGAAAAATTACAGGGCTGCACTTTAAATTGAGAATAATTGGGTATCATGTGCCAATCTCACTCACCCTGTGTCTACTGAGTTTTCCAGGACGATGATCTTTTCCGCTTTTTCAAACTTTAACAAAGAGGGTGTTGCCTGTGAGACTATAATGGCGCCTACTTATTAAGGTGAAGTTCCACTTCTCTTTGTATGTAGCTCCATTTTAGTTGGGTCTAGTTCTCATCTCACACCATCTGTCGAATTAAGTTGCTTGCTTCGTGCAAGAAATACGTACGTAGTACATTGAGATTGATGTAGATTTGAAATGTTTTTGAAATTTATTTAGAACCTGCTGATCTTGAAGGTCTATTGCAGATTTACCTTACCTAAAGCTACATAAATACATCAGTCTTAAATTATTCACAAACATTCTTAGATGTCTGCAGAAAGGACCATGTATGGAATATTAAAAATACAGAACATTTGAAGACTTTTCTTCTCCTTTTTGTACCGCTACGGATGAACCTGGAGCTCAACCAGCAACCTCTAAAGTTGGCATTATTTTATGCGAACAGCCTCCAGTTTCAAACGACACGTTGGTTGAGGTCCTTCTCCACTTGTCCGCCATCGGATCCATGGGCGTCGTGTATTGCGTTATCCCATTGGTTCGGAGAAGAGGACTCTTCCGGCCAGAACAACGTTGTCCATGTGCTTAACATGATCTTACTTTGAGTTGTATCCGTAGATATTTAAATTGACGCCTGCAGCCGTATAGCTAATAGAGTTCGTCGGTAAATCTTTTCCTCCAGTAGCCACCAACGCAAACCGGACCAACAAGGAAACATAGAACCTTTCTCTCGATAAAAATGACGTCCTCATCCGCTTTTTTTATTTTTTTTATTTAACATGCTTATGCGCCATTAAGTGGGACCGAAATAGTTGAGGTGCTATACATTGTAATATTGATCCTTTGATGGAGGTCTCTACTACTCAGTTGCCTTTCAAGCTAAAAGAGACAGCGATTGGCAAGTTATTCTGCTTTTAGTGTCGGTACTGATGTTGTTCTTACTGCTAGCGTACTAGTCAAGGTAGTCGAAGTCCTTCCCAACCTATTTTTGGGCATACGGGAACAGACTTTCGTTGGTTTGCATTTTCTTGTACAGATTTGTGTATGTGTATGTTAGCTACTGAAAGACTTTTGGAAGATTGTGCCTTTTTGTGTTGGAGTTTTAGTTTTACGTCTTGTCTAAGACCTTATTCGAAATTGAAGGCCTCCGTAAGTTCGTTCCGTGCTTTATAGAGCAGCAAAAATGATCCTTCGTTAATCAACGCAGACGAGTTTGGTAAAAATATATTGGTATTGTATGGCACATCTCAATAAGTAGTGGGTGTCGATCTGCATATCCTGATTTTTTTTCTCGGATCTGCCTGGGCTTCCTGGGCTAAAGCAGCACTGATAAGGACCTACAGCTTTGAAGATTTTATATTGGATGTTTTAGTGCTCAGAAAAAGAATACAAATTCTTATTTCGTTCATATTATTCCATGTTACATTCGTGTTCTATAAAACCACGACGTGGTTATTGACAACACTAGGTCTCTTTCTACTAATTCAAAGTTCTTACAGTTTCTTCTCGATAAAAAACGAAAACAGCGAATCTGAATACCAACCAGTGTCTGTCAATTTATAATTGAAAGGGTCTCTTCGTCTCACGAATTGTATTTTTTTGTTTTTGCTTGCGAGACTTCCAACATTATGTTTTACAATACGTTTCCTTTGAAAATTATGTAACAGTCCTCGCTGTTCCATCTCGCTTTCTTCCTGCCTCTCCCAGGTTATGCTATAAATCAGGCATAAATATGATGTCATCCAAGTCACTCACTTCTGCATCAAATTAAAGAGTCAAAGACATTTTGAAAGTACAATAAAAAAAAACTATCTAACCAAAATATAACTCGCGTCTGTGATTTCAGTGGAATTTATTCGAACCATCCATGTAAAACGTTATTGACAATCGTTTTTATTAATTGGTTCAATCAGAACCAGTTATTAATCTGGCGTATCAAGTCTTGGAACTGGTTCTGCATTTCTAAATAATTGTAATTAACTAAGTGTTTTCAAAACAAAAAGACAAAAACAGTTCATTGACTCACTCATCCAGCGAATACCTGAAATAATGAGAAAATAAACTTATCTGCCTTATATTCCAAACACATACATAGATACACAGAAGAAAACAAAACACAATTGGTCTGAAGTTTTTAATAATTTTGCGTCACTTTGTTCGGTTTATCTGTAAAGTCAACCGTATAAAAGAACTGCTCCCTCAAAGTGAACGATTTTATTAGCTTAGTCTGTAAGGATAGTCAACCGGTGCAAAAAAAAAGTGATGTTTTACGCAAGACTTATATCGTGTTTAGTCCTTGTGACGTTCACAGTTGCCCAGAGATTTCGTAAGATTGTAGAAGACGTGAATTTCAAATAAATAGTTGAATCTTCTCAATGTCTTTAGCATCTAACATTCAAAGATGTTCATACAAAGATCAGCAATGTCAGATCAGAGTTGTGCAAGACATCCTTAAAAAGCACAGCAAAGGCTTTCAGGAGCTTAGCATCATTCCATTTGACCCCCTGCACATAAGATCTCTGACCATCAAAAAAATTCCCAACAGTCCAGTGAGCATTGACCTAAAGCTGAAGGATGCCAATTTCGTAGGCCTAAGTAGGGGAAGTGTGATCAGAGTTTCGTAAGTATGACATCGCAAAACGGTTTTCGTTAAAGTGACGTATTTTAATGACAGAGGCTTTGAAAAACACGCTGGAAATATGCAATTTGATTTGGAGATAAAAGTGCCGAAGCTTGTTTTAAGTGGCATGTATGAAATCGATGGACAAGTTATAAGTGTCCCCATAACAGGAAAGGGAAAAGTTACAGCTACGTTTAGTAAGGAGTCACTTAAGCTTTCCAAAATTGATAAAATTAAAAACAATTTAAATTTCAGCTGATGTGATTTTTTCATCAAGGGCAAGGTGCAATTCAAAGGACAAAAAATATCTGAACATACAAAGCGTTGACGTAAATTTCAAGCCCGGTCATGTGAAATACAACTTCGAAAACCTTTTCGGGGGTGACAAGACACTGGGGAGCAAAATGAATAGTTTCTTGAACGAGAATTGGGAACTTGTGTTCTCCGAGTTGGAGCCATTGGTGGATGAATCCTTAGCCAAGATCGTACAGCACATTGCAAGTGGACCCTTTTCAAAAATTCCATATTCTGAACTGTTTTTATAAAAAATAAACAAAAGATATTTACTCGTAATAACTAAATTTGGTTGTATTTTTATTTTACAATCGATATTACGATTTCATTTCTATAATTAAAGCAAAGAAAAGAGAAAAAACAGCTAAAAACAGATGCGTCGACTTTCTTAACATTAGACTACTCCAAATACGATGTTATGAGTAGGGTTGTCTCGATATTGATTTTTTTAATCAATGTTTGTTGGAATTTTAAGTTCTCTTGTCTATTATGAAGTTGCTACCGCTTTGTATTTGTTGATACTAAGGAACAAGAAGGGTTTAAGTAAATTCCAAATTCCTTAAACAGACTATCCCATTATTTCCCTTTTATTGCCGTATAATCGATACCATGGACAATCAATTATACATCATCTCTTACTTTACAGCGCGCTTGACCACTATTCTAGATGTGCTTTAATGTTAACACATCAACAACAATAATGTGTTCAATCGCATTTACGAGCTAACATGTACAATAAAACAACATCAGTGCCAACAAGTACCAAGCAGAGATATCATAGCTGAATGTTAGGAAACAGCACCGCAGAAGCCGCGCGAGCGCATTCAACAACTCAAATAAAATTCCACCCCACACTGAAATAATACACTAGTTCATTTCGGGCTTATAAGGCCGAGTATCATTCTCATCTCGGGTACTTGTGCTTGAGAGATACACGCGACCGTCCGCCCTAGAGATGTTCAATCAAAAGATTCCGGTGTTTGCCATCACCCTGCTCCTAGTGGCAGCTTTTGCCAGCGCCAAGTTTCGTAAGAAGCAAAACATTATTCTCGATTGTGTTAAATGTCGATTTTAATTAAACGTTTCCACTTTTCCCAGCGAAAGATCCTAAACCGTGTCGATACGGAGACAATGAGTGTATCAAGAATATAATCAACTTTTTGCTGAAAGAAAAAATTGACGGTAAATGAAAAAGTTGTTAGGTGCTACGTGCTCTATGACCTATAACTCCCTTTTAGGATATTCTTCGTTGAACTTAGTCTCTTTGAATCCGCTGAAAATATCAAAGATCTCCATCAAGCAGGGTGAGGAGAGTCCCGTGAATATCGACTTGCAGCTGCGAAACAGTGAACTATCAGGACTCAAGGATGGAAAGGCCTTGATGGTGAAGTAAGCTTCAAGTGCATAGCTATCAGCCTAGGTTTCTTATTCCTTTTCTTAATTGACAGGGGATTTGAAAAGGATCTAACTAGACCTCATGAAATAGTCCTGGGAATGGACTCTGTAACATTGCTGAGTGACTACACAATCAATGGACGCGTTCTCATCCTTCCCATCGCTGGATCTGGAAGAAGTAACATAACCATTGGTAAGTTTTTTTTTAAGCTTTCCCTTCATGCATTCAGTCAAATCTTTGCTTTAGACAATCTTCGCATGAAGATGACCATCACTGGAGAACCGTTGGATAAAGACGGTGAAAATTATATGCACATCAGACATTTTAAATTGGGCATGGAAATCACTAGAATGCACTTCAATTTTAGCAATCTATTCAATGGCAACAAAGCGCTGGGAGACAATATGAATGCCTTCCTCAATGACAACTGGCAGGATATCTTCGGGGAAGTGCGCCAATCGATAACTACAGCGTTCGCATCGATATTCCGCAGCGTGATCAACAATGTCTTCCAAAAGTATCCCTACAACAAACTTTTTGCTGAGTAAGAGTCATCGTTTATGGCTGTGTAAACTCTAGGGCTGGGAGTTGTAAAACTTTAATTGACAATAAATTACAAGCTGCTTTGGGTTTATGCGCGAACTCCGATGAGATCTAAAAAATGTTGTTTGTTTTGATTGGGTGAACTGTCCTGCAAAGTCGTAAATATTTCCATGAGATAGAAAAGTAATTTCAACTCGAATCGTAGGCAAGGTCGCCCTTTTCTACAGTAGTAGGACAAACTAGCTTTGTAAATAATTCTGCCGACAAGTTGAATGCTCGGCAATAAAGTTCTTAGAGAGTTGATAAGAATAAGGCAGCTTTTATATCGTGGACTCCATATACCATGAATTTGCTCATTACATTATGACATTATATGGACAAGTCTTACGACTTTGTAATTAAAAGCAAGTACTTGTCTAACAATTTGACCTTGTGTCTGCAAAAATGATATAAAATTTGTAGATAAAACACAAAGCTTACTAAAAAGCATGCCGGTTTATAAATGCTGTCAAAGAATAGACAAAGGGTAGACATCCGATTAAAAAAGATTTGTATTATGCCAGCTTCCAATTTGGCAATTCGTTGTTGAGGCATGATTATTGTTAGTTTTATTATTAAAGACAGTCACATTAAACAAAAACCTCAAATATATCACCTGAGGGCATAACACGGTGCAAATCTTTGCTAATCCGACATTTACGAGAACCTCCGTGTTTTTGTTTTGTCTTAGGTCGGGTGATTTAAACATTTAACATTAATTAAGGTAGTAGGCGCTTCTTTGATTATACGCAGTCTAACCGGGTCATGAATAATTTCAGTGTAATATTTTGGTATGAGTTTGACTTTTACACTTCCTGTGCTTGGTTACACTCGCGTGCAATGAACAGGGTTAATCATAAAATTAAGGCCAGTAGCCAGACCAATAATATAATAATAATGTTTATTTCCTAATAAATACTCAGCATAAGGAACTCGAAAGTAATTTACAAATTAAGTATCATGGATCATAACATAATACCTTGTATGATAATCAAGATATTTTAGAAAATTTACCTCACTTGGTCTTTTCCTCTCTTATCAGGCAATGCTGTGGAATGATATATATGTATTAATTTGCAATAATACTAACTTTGAGTTGGTATATTCCTCTTCAGCGGAAAGCACTGCACAGAATTGAATCATGTGTAAGATCTTCATGAGCAAGACTTTGTACTGTTGCTGGACAATTTTAAAAAATTCACTATATTTTATTGTATTAACAATAATAAAAAAAATTAGTGTCATTACACCATCAGGAACCTTAGTGGCACTACAGCCCACAAGGAGCCAGGGCCTAGCATCTTCGGCAACAACCTACAGTTTTGTTGATTCCAAACGGCCAGAGAGAGAAGCTTGACAAGCTTGGTATCGTAAAAAATGGCATATTACCATAGAGATCAGAGACCAATATTCCTTATTGGTTTCTGATTGAGATGTTCTATCCCAGTTTCGCTGAGAATGCCTGGATTGTCAAAGAAGTACTTCTGTAGGTGTGTTTTTCTTCTTTTTGCAAGGATATGGCAGTCACAGAGGAAATGGGGTATGGTTTCAACTTTTTCCTCTTCCCTGCAGCTTCTGCAGAAGTCATTATGAAGGACAAGCCTAGGGGTAAGTACTGCATGTGACCTGTGATCACCACAAACCACCTATAGCTAATTACAACGGCTCACATGTATTCACAGACGCTACAAAAACAACAAGCTGTCAAAAAATCCTCGGGGGCAAAGAGGGCTAAAGACGCATGTCTACTTTAGGTGGTTTGTGGTGATCACACTGGCAAGGCAAACAGAGGGCGTTTACTATTGAGCTGTGGATAATATCTCGTTTTTTTTTTTTGGCATCAGTGATGGGTATGAAATGCATTTCACTTTTGGGCGAGTTTCAGGATTTGGTACCGCGCCTGTCAAGTTCATCAGCCCAGTTGTCACTGTGTTCCGACACCCATATCATGTGAATTTTGAAGAACTTGGCCACCTCATTAAAAGATAGATACATTGATTATTCAGATGCAAATTTAATGTACAGTATAGCACATTCATTTGCAAATCATTTTAGTATGTGAAAGTGAGTGTAAGCTGTGGTTGCCGCAAATTGTGTTTCTGCTTTTTTGCTTGATTAAAAATTATTTTTTTATGGAATCAGGTAATATTTCCTCTGTTCCCATCGCATACCTGACAGAGTCTCGGTACATGAAGGGCAAAGTCTGCTCATCTGAGAGTGATGTTCACGTGGTTCATGAACCTGAACCTTAGTTAGATATAATTCCTCACTTCTGCCAAAGTCTTCCTGTGATCAGTCCATTCTAAACATAAACAGTCAATTCTAACGATACACATATTCAAGGCAACACTATAAATTTAATTTGTATGCGGCAGATCACTGTTGATGTGATTGCCGTGGCTTAGTTGGTAAGTTCGTCGAACCACACGCCAAAAGTCTAGTTTCGATTCCCGTTATACGTTCAATTTTACATAAATATATATAGAGAACAAAAACTTCAAGACTAGCAATTTTTAAAATCTAAACTTTTGCATTCTATTTGTGCCGCAGAAGCAGCCAATATAAAAAATATTTGACAACCTACTCCACTTGAGAGTGTAAATGCAAAACACGTCTTACGTAGAGTTGACAAAAACATCACCATTCGATGTATGCGGAAGTTGTTTGATCCACTTTATTGGGTTCGTTACCGACCAACACAATTTGTCAAATTATGAAGACAACAATTACTGAATTGGAAAAAAAATGTACTCCTTAAGGTCACCAATAGGGCTTTTCTGAATTCTTAAACACCAAGTCTCCATTTAAAATTACTATTTTATTATAAAATAAATTTCGGAAAAGAGGGGAAAGAGGGTAAAAGTTCTACATTTTTTTAGTACAAATAAAATTATTCAATTTTGTTTTTCTTAAACATTTTCAAAAAGAAACAAGCAAAAAATACAGGCAACTAAAAGTTTCACTGAACACATTTGCACATTAGTTATACACTTTTACAAAACTGGGCCTAACCTATAAAACGTCTTGCTGGTAGTGGTCGGCCTTTGCCAGGCTGTCCCAAAGACTCACCCATCACCACTGGTTGACGTGGTTCTTCATAGGTCACTCCTACGGCACCTTCGTGTGCAGAATCGCAAGTTTTATTTAACGACCAAACGAATACTTCTACATACATTCGACTTTTGCCAATGCACTCGATCACTTCGTTAAGGGTTCCTATCAACGGTTCGAGGATCTCTGCAAAACACAAGGTAGTTCGTTCTACTAAAAGATATAAATAAACACGATCGTTCCTTACCCTCAGCTCCTGGTGAAACAAATTTGTTTTTGCGATGCTCCATGTCATAATATTTGAAGGTGTCCAGCTTCAAAATTGCATTGTGAAGCTCTTCCAATGATTGCTTGCACTGACATAAGGAAATGTGATACTCAGCCGGTACGTAAGTGTATTTTCTTAAAGTTTCGCGCAAATAACGAAGAACCCTGTTGCTGCTCCACACAGCATGTCTGGTTTGGACAGACGCATTCATCGTGTTTGGAACCGTTCGGGCATCGTAAATCTCATCAAAGACGTAAGATGCGTTGATGTAAAATGCTAGTTTTTTGTAAGCTGAAAACAATCTGTAAACTTCGTTACTTGTGAGGCTGTGAGGAAGAAGTGATAATTAGAGATTTTATTAAATGAGGCACGGGTGAAATTCTTACGAGTCCGGAGTCAGTCCCAATTCTGCCATGGTTGTATCTATGTCCAAAGCAGAAGTGTCGGGCTCTTTCTCAGTCAGTTTCGAGTTTACCCATTTCTTTGATCTTGGATAAGTTGATGGGCTAATAAATCTCAGATTCGAACTTGGAACATTCATACGGGAAGCCAAGGCACTTGTCACATTTGTTAGTTGACATGCGGAAGACATTGGTACAGGATTCCTTAAAACAAACGAAATTTCAAATAACTATGAAAACATACAGACATCGAAAAAAACTTACATTTCTGGAATGGGTAAAAAATTGTTCAATGGATGAGAAGGGGGACCACTGACACCCGCAGGTATGAAATTGTTATGGGGCATCTTTCGACCCAGAATCGGAATACGATTGGAATTCGTGTAAGTTTCACCACCAGTAGTAACCAAATTATTTAAGTACGTCGATATTTCGCTGATTTTACTCTCCAGTTCGTTATCGTATCGGGATGAGGAAGCCATAGTAAATAGAAGTGATTTTTTTAGTTTTCCCTTGATAAAATTTGTAATTCACGACGAAGTCGACTAGTTTTCTATTCCGTTGCGCTTGTTTTGAATTTTTCTTAGAACAACAGAATTCGACAGAATTTATGAATTCCATTTCCTCAGCGGAAATTTGTTCGCATTGGTGTGCGTTCGTATATTCTATGAAGAGCTGAATAAGAACAGCTGATGTGTTGTTTTTTAAGAAGTTACATGGGTTAATTTTTAAATACTTATTGGATGGCTTATGAATTGAGTTCTAATTTGAGTCCAACGACGGAATCGGTTGCTTAAATTTGGAAAACCCAGAAACAAACGTTGAGTTCTTGCAATTGTTAACAACAACCGCAATAACTGTTGAATGCTTAAACGATGCAATCAACAAAACAATTAGTGCAAAAACTTCATTGAAAAAATACTCCTAATCTTAAAATCAAATAATAGACTTGTTTTCTGTTACGTATGGAATAGAGAGTATTCGCAGAATGTCTTGTTCGTTGTGCAACTCTTATTTTCTCTCAACTTTATTACATTTTTATTGTCCTGATAATGAAGATAATCTAAGGCCTTTGTTACTGTTCTCAAAATGACATTTGACTTCGATTTTATCGTTATATTCAATTCAAATTTGTCTGTTGAAATACCATCTGCTGCTGTGATTTGAAGTTGAAAACCCAGTGCAGCTGACACGAAAATATGCAAAATATTTACAGTAGCGGTCTTTAAATTGCTGCGTTGTAATTACCTTATTACGAAATTATATTTTAAAACGATGGGCAACGCGGCGAAGCGCAGTATCTAAAATATCCGAAAATTATGTGCGATAAAGCGCATTTCTTCATGCGTTAGCGAAGTACAGAATTCAGAGTACCAGTGTATTAAATTTGTGTATTTTATCATACATTGGAAGTCTGCCATTTTAAAAGTAACAATTCTTGTAGACTTAAAATGTACATAATTTCAATTGAAAGATAGACTCAAAAGAAATATATATTTGTTATGTTCGGACTTTATGCTTTATTTTCTAAATTAATTTTACTATTTAAGCAATAAGTAAGGCACGGTCCGTATTAAAATTAAATCTCGAACTCATAGAGATTTGTAGCAATGTAAAATAATTAAGAAATATCTTTGTTTAATTTTATACATCCGAATAGAAAAAGTTCCTCATCATTGACTTCAAATATGAATCATTTTAGTTCTTCCTTGTGTATAAGTGTGCTCTTCAAAAGATTCCTTCATCATACACAAACCTTTAAGGACAAAACAATTGTTCTAAAGTATGGTGGTAAATGTTTCGACGGAGAACTAAGATTCTACAACCATTCCTCCGATATGGTGAAATGTAAAATGAATTTCGCTGTGTACCTACCGCCGAAAGCTATTCAAGAAAAGAAGGATTGTCCAGTATTGTATTTCCTTAACGGACGAACTGCCAACCACGAGAACTTTGTACTCAAATCCGGATTTCAAATACTCGCATCCAGGTACAACATTTGCGTTGTAAGTCCAGATACATCCCCTCGTGGCGTAGGCATGCCTGATCACGATTATTTGGGGACTGGAGCCAGTTTCTACCTTGACGCAATTGAGAAACCATGGGTCAAGAATTACCAAATGTTTAGCTATGTGACAAAGGAATTAATTGAAATGATTACCGCTAATTTTCCCATTATAAAAGGTAGGCAGAGTATAAGTGGTTTGAGTATGGGTGGATATGGGGCATTGAATTGCTTCCTTAAGAGTCCTGGATTGTATCAGTCGATATCAGTATTTGCTCCGATTTGTAATCCGATGGCAACGGATTTGGGGCGGTTTGCTCTTAAGTCGTACCTTGGACAGAACAAAGATGATTGGAAAGCATGGAATCCATGTGAACTTGTTAAATGTTATAGAGGAGATCCAATTGAGATACTTATTGAACAGGGAACAAATGATTGTCTTTACAAAAGCAAGTTTCTTTTACCAGAGGATTTTATACAGGCAGCAAAAGTAAACAAGCTTGTCCGAACTACTTATAGA
Source organism: Eristalinus sepulchralis (assembly GCA_944738645.1). Classification (NCBI taxonomy): domain Eukaryota; kingdom Metazoa; phylum Arthropoda; class Insecta; order Diptera; family Syrphidae; genus Eristalinus; species Eristalinus sepulchralis. The sequence continues at coordinate 84,611,085 of OX122882.1, read as the reverse complement.
AAGCGAGAAGGTTATGATCACAGTCATTATTTTGTGGCAACTTTTATTGACGGACATATGGAATATCATGCTAATAAACTGAATTGCAAGTAAAAAAATGAGGTTTTACTTGTAAGGAACATTTAAGTCTGTATTGATTTTATATTGTGAGTCAAATAAAATCAGGAAAGAAGTTGGCAGACAGACAGACATGCATGGAAAAATGATCCTGTGGTCGCCGTGGCACAGTGGGCAAGTTTGTCGACTCACACGCCGAAGATCCTAGGTTCGATTATCGGACCGAACACGGAACCACCTCTTTCGAGTTATTGACAAGTACTAATTGTCAAGAAATGCTCCTTAAATCCCGGCATTTGCCGTCCTGGCATTTCTCTTGTGGGCTGTAGTACCACTCAATTGTTATTTATAAATTTAGATACAGAAACTGGAACATGTGTCAAATGTGTTTGAATACTGGCAAGCATTCATTATTGAGTAGCGAAATCATGTTATACTTTTTAATAATTTAGGTATCTTTGAGCGCCCCATTTTTTTTTCAAAGGTACATTGTCCTGAAAGAATTTCTTTATGTAAATATTTGGTCTCTGTTCTCGGAGAAAAATGGTTCTAAATTGCATGGGCCTAATTTTATGAATAGCAACAACAGTAAGAGATGGCCGTTATATTTGAAGCTGATATTAACTATACTCAAACCTCCTTGCCCAAACCTGATAGGCAAACTTAAAGAATTCTGGTGAAAAAACTTTTGATTCTGCCACCTTACCAGTTTAGACTCCCTTAAGCTTGAGTATCACCAACGCCTAAAAATTGTGCTTTAACCCATCCAAAACTGTCGCCTATAAGGTATCCCCAAATCTTCCAAGAGCATAAGTGTTTTTTTCCTGAAGCCGATTGACTACCTCTGATTGTTTTTATAAAATTTGTGTTCATCCTTGATGTGTAAAGCTTTGAAAAACACGTAACGAATATTCTACCACAGTCCTTTTGCCTACGATTGTCTTGTGCTCCAAAAGATTTTTAACTTAATTTTATCGTATGCCTAAGCAAAGCACACTTGCCATCAGATATGAGCAGCCCTAAAGTTTTAAATCATCATTCAAAATACAATAATTTTTTTCTTCTTCTTCTTTTTTTAAGCGTGAGAAATGTTTCAACTCTATAGACTTTCAGTGAGAAAACTATTAAGGAATCTATCATCATGGTCATACACTCTTCAACATGAAAGGTCATCAAGACTCTTCGAAGGCGAACAAAGATTCTATAGACATTCCTCGGACACTTTAAAGTGCGACATGAACTTTGGCATCTATCTACCTCCACGACTTGTATGCGATGACAAACCTTGTCCTGTACTGTACTTCCTTAATGGGCTCGAGGGATCACATGAAGATTTTTTTAAAAAATCCGGATTTGGCAGATTTGCATCAACACTCGGAATATGTGTCGTTAGCCCCGACACTTCACCGCGCAATGTGTGCATGCCTGCTCACGAATTAATAGGGGAAGGGAGTAGTTTCTACTTGGATGCCATCCAAGAGCCATGGTCACAAAACTTTCAGATGTTCACTTATGTGACAAAGGAGCTGATATCATTGATAACCAACAATTTCTGCATTCTTGAAGGAAAGCAGAGTATCTCTGGATTCAGTATGGGTGGATACGGCGCACTGATTTGTTTTCTCAAAAATCCAGGGCTTTATCAATCGGTTTCTGCATTTGCTGCGGTTTGTAATCCACTGAAGTGTAAAACTGGGAGAATTGCTTTGGGCGCATTAATTGGAAATGATATAAATGAAGCGAAAAAGTGGGATCCAACTAATTTGGTGCAGAATTATGTCGGCGATCCAATTGAAATACTACTGGATCAAGGTACTGACGATGAGTATGGAAAGGAAACACTTTTACCTGAAAATTTGGTTCACATGTCTAAGGGAAATAAATGCGTGCAGGTGATATTTAGGCAAAGAAATGGTTATAGTCATAACCACTTTTATATATCTACGTTTATTCAGGAACACATGACATATCATGCGAAATATCTAACCCCAAATAGTTGCTGATATGTTTATAAAACGTTTTTACGAAACAAATAAAGAAGTAGAACTACTTAAGTATTGTACGTTTATTACGTAGTTCTACAATATGTGTTTATTTATCCAAATGCAAGATTAACATAGAGACATTTTTGTCCTGGATCATCTGGATCATAAGTCAGTCTCGGGAGCCAGATAAGTTGTGTCCAGAGTACTGGTAAAATAGAATTGCTGCTTTCAACTATAATCCCATGTTGCTGCAGGTCCTAGAGACCAACATTTTCTCAACGAATTATTTATAGTTGTCATTCTATGGATACTTCTCGTGTTACTGGTAGAACAAGGTACGTTTACATATCAGCCATGACAAGTTTTGTCATGTTAGATAGTGGATATAAATTTTTGTTATTGTAGTTGTGCTTCAAACACAAATGATTTTCGAACCGAGGGTGGAATACTTCGAATTGGGTCATTTGATGCAGAGCTAATCAGAACACCTTAATTCGTCTCGTATGATATTTATCAAGAATTTTTAAGGAAAATGTATATAAGTTGTCTTGGAAAAGCTACTTCGTTATGTGCAAAATGATAACCAAGTACTTTTTAGTACCTGTAGCAAATGAGGAAAAGAGGAAAAATATGAGAGCAAGCTTACTGCAACCATCGACTTCCATTTAGTAGATTATCTCACTGTCTTATTTTTAGATAACCGTCTGTCATCATCAAACAATTATCTGAAAGTTGGTATATACTCGTATACTAAATACATATTGCCCAACAGGCATGCAATATGTTTGTACAATACTATTCTTACCTGACTAAATTCAGTATGAAATTAACCAATTTGGGGTATCCCACACCAGGGGCATCGAAAATCACGAAAAAAGTCAGCAGTCGCTTGTAGATACTCTAAAGTAATAACTGAGCAAAGTACAGAAAAGTTTGTATCAAAATATTGCAGAAATCAATTTAGGCAATAGACTACAAAAGTCCTGATTCATTTGAGCAAATAATTCCGAATAGCATTGCATCTGTATTTAAAAAGAGTTTGCAAGAATCAAACATATGCTAACGCACATTATAATTAAAAGACAAAGCATTTCAAACTGTAAAGCTGAATCATTCCAAGTTAATTAGTTCTGTAGAGCTTTTATAGATGTCATTTTTCTTTTTATAAATGTTTCATCAAAAACTATCAAAGTACCCTCTCAAGCAGTTAGTTTGTCTATCTATTCGTCATTGAATCTATTACGACTACGATTAGGAATTTTATTTTTCTTGTAACATTGAATTCGCAATAAGTGCCAATTTCCTGTTTAATCAGTCATCAATCATCGAAAATGTCATTCAAACTTCTTTCAACTGTAAAGATCTTCGCTGGTGAACAACGAGTTTATTCGCATTTTTCGGAAGTTTTGAAATGTGAAATGAAACTTGGAGTCTTCCTGCCACCCCAAGCTCTTGAGGAAAACAAAAAATGTCCCGTATTATATTACCTGAGCGGCCTGACTTGCACTCATGAGAATTTCATTCAAAAGTCTGGCTTTCAAAAGTACGCCTCGGAGAAGGGCATTTGTGTGGTTAATCCCGACACATCACCAAGGGAAGTGAATATTCCTGGGGAAGATGATTCTTATGATTTCGGTTCAGGAGCCGGATTCTATGTGGACGCTGTGCAGGAACCATGGGCAAAGCATTATAAAATGTACAGCTATGTCACAAAGGAACTAATTGAATTGGTTAGCAAGAACTTGCCTGTCGACGAAGGTAAACAATCAATTACTGGACACAGCATGGGTGGTCATGGAGCATTGATCTGTGCTTTGAAAAATCCCGGTCTTTATCAGTCAGTGTCAGCATTCGCACCGATTTGTAATCCGATTGAGTGTAGTTGGGGTCAGAAGGCATTGAAGGGCTACATTGGGGAAGATAAGAGCGAGTGGAAGAATTGGGACGCAACTGAATTAGCGAAAAAGTATTCATCTACTCCAATGGAATTACTTATCGATCAGGGAACCGAAGACAATTTCTTAAAACAAAATCATTTGCTTCCTGACGAGTTAATCAAGGCATCGACCAAAAACGACCATTTGCAGGTTATCTACAAGCAAAGAGAAGGCTATGATCATAGTTACTTCTACATTGCAACTTTTATTGGTGATCACATTGACTATCATTCTAGGTTCTTGAACTGATAAAGTGATGAGTGTTATCTTTGTTGTTATTGGGGGAGGATCATAATGGGATTATTTAATAAAAAGTTTATAAATTGGCCTTATTTTTAACGAGTTGTTTTAAATTTTGACTTTTTGACAGAGTTGGTGACGCAGAAGGAGATTCCCGCCAAGAAAACGACCTTTACTCACTTGGTTTGTGGAACTCTACTAAACTGGCAATAAATAAGATTAACTTTAAAGATTTCTAAATGAAGGTGAGACTTGATGGAGGAAAAGCTTGTAGATAATGAATGAAGAAATAAATTTAACCGAAAACACAAATTAAAGCTTTACTAACTGCCTTTTCACCAAATTTCTTGTCGAGAATTTTTTGAAGATGTAGAGCATGATGGGTTTGAGAATGTCATGAGAATATAGGGAAAGTAAAAATGGGAACAACAGAAATGTGATGTATATACAGCTGCCGTCAAGCAACGCAAAAACTGCCGCCCATAGATGGTGACTTGCAAATGTAGACCGACTTAGATCTAAAAAAAGTAAAATTCTTCGTTTCAATTGAATTCTTAAAGCCAGAGATTAATTTTTCAGAAGCTTTATTTAATCTGCTTTTTTGTTTCTATTTGCTCTTGCACCGATGGAGTTGTAATGTGTCTTCTCATGAGAATTCTTGTGGTGCAACTGAGTAAATTTCTTATCACATATTGAACAACTGAAAAAAAAGAATTAAACTCAACTGAGTGTCGGCTTGCAATCATTATTAAAAAATTTACCTGAAAGGCTTCTCTCCAGTGTGAGTTTTCTGATGGACCTTAAGTACATTTGAGTAAGAAAAGGCTTTACCGCAATCCAAGCATTTAAACGGTCGATAATTTGTGTGTATCCTAAATGAATAGCAAACTACTTAGAAAACGGGTGGAATTTAATATTTGCGAACTTACCGCTCATGTTTTATACAAGTTGATGGATCTGCAAAACTACTCGGACAATATTTGCATTTGTACGGTCTATTCCCTGTGTGAGAATTCATATGACGAGACAATTGCGCAGCTTGGCCAAACTTTTTATCGCAGATTCTGCACAAAAAAAAAATTAAATAAATAATGAAGGAGCGGAAGTTATTGTAACTTACTCGCACTCATGTGTTTTTTCAGCCGTATGCATTTTTATATGTTGACCGAGCTTGGACTTATTCGGATACATATTTCCACATAAGTAACATATGTAGTTCGTCGTTAGCCCTGCAGGTTTCTCTTTACGTAAGCGTTTCAAACTTCTTTTTGGTTTCAATTCGCATTTGTCAGACAGTCTCAATCCATTCGGTTTGTTCTTATTCACACAATTATTATCCGCTTCCAATTTATCTCTGTTGTCGTTTGTTTCAAATTCTGATTCTTGTGAGAAATTCTCGTCCCCTAGCGTACCTTCATCAATGTACAGAATTTCAAAGGCGTCCCTTTCTGTAGTTACCTGCTACGCATCATGACATAGTATATTAAAATGTCTTAAAGAACCTACCTTTGGCACTAAGTCACTATATTTAATTTGAATTTCATCCTGATCACTGTCATGCTTTATTTCAGTAACCGACTTCTCTTCACTTATCACTGGTTTGTCGTCTCTGGTGTTTATCATTTTATGCAAACGTTGATATGACTCCTGACATGCATTACGAAACCTATAGGCTATTTCCAGGTCCAGAAGGCATCGATCACATATTCTATCCGGCATACCGTCCAATATATTCACCTAAAAAGAGAACATAAGTAAGGACTTGATGATGTTGTTTTAATTGACACATTACTGGTATTCCCCCACATTTGATAATTTTGGTTGCGATGTCTTCTGACACGGGCACATCACTAAAGATGCACTTCATATTTTGATCTTCGCTTTTTAAACAGATTCTACATGTTAGGAGCCAATTAATTTCACATTTTTCTGCAGTTTCCATTGTTGTGTATACAAACTATCACTGCTTAGGAACAGCTTGGCAATGTGTTTTCAAAAGATCTAATGTCAAATTAATTTTGAGTTATAAGCTAAGGACACGTCTGCATTGTACTTAACCAGATTAATGCCAGATATATACCCATTGCAATGTATAGAAGACACGAAGATATTCTAGTAAGAAATAACATTATGTGGTTTTAGACAGCTTAGTTCAGTTTTAGTCTACTGTCAAAAGTTGTTAAGTGAAGAGTAGATTATTGGAGTCAATAGGAAATATTTTTCTAGAGAAAATTATATAAAATGTTATCGTTAGTCCACTGAATCTGTATAGGACAACATGCCCGCTTTGTTTTTGTTTTGTTAAAAATTAATTTTCCTCCACAATTGCATCAATAAAAGAATTCAAGTGGAAACGGAGACGCTTGATGAAAAAAACTTGCATATTTAGGTTAAGTAATTATTAATAATCAAATCTATTTTAGTATTCCAATTATTCAGGATAATGCAATTTCTTATACAAACATTTATTTCTCCCATCTATGATCTCTGTTATCCATCCAATTGCTTAATAAAAGGCCTGTTCGCGTACTATTTCTCATGTTAACCTGGTGTCGAAAATTGTAACAATAGCTAAAATGGAGAACAACAGAACAACAGCAACCCTCGCCTTTAACAGCATATGACTTAACTCACAGTTTTCGGAAATTGCCAAAAAATGGCTTGGAAAAAACAGTCCAACAAAACCCTGAATGTTTTGAGAAATTTATCATTCTCTCACGAGCGTCAACTTACCATTTTCTTGTGTACACGAACATTATTGAGGGATATTTATAGTAACCACGGTCTTTTTCGATTAGGCGACAGACTTATTAAATAACTGTCATTTCAATAAATGCTGCCTGATCCAGAAGTGTTGTCTCTTCTGATGCCTAGAGAAAAATATTTATTGTAAATACTATCACTAGTTTTAAATTATTAACAATGAAGGTTAACATTGACTTATCGGTTTGTCGAGTTTGCCTACAAAGCAGCGAGGAGCAAATGACTTCAATATATGATAAGGACGAGAGTAATGTGTCTATCGTGATGAAAATCGAAGGTTGTGGAGGGATAAAGGTACATAACTCTAATCTGTCAACAAACATTTAGCTCAGACTTCTCATCATCCCTGTTATCCGCACTAGATTTCTAATAACTCAGAATTTCCAACAAAAATATGTATGAAATGCAATGCATTTCTATCAATTGCCCACAAGTTTCGTATAATGTGCCGAAATTCAGATGATTACTTGCATGAATTCGTGGCTAAAGGAGGAAGTAAGGACGATGATGACCCACCTACTGTGGAAAAGGAAACGAAAACACTGGTCATTAAGAGGGCATCAACTAAAGCGTACAACGTATGAAACTTAAGTTATTCTTTTAAACAATAACTTCAGTGAATTCCATTCCTTTAGCTTCGCAAGACTGTCGAATATGCACCGAATTATGATAAAGACGGTTCGGACAAGGATCCTCGAAATTCAGTTGATTCATCCAACGATGAAGACATTGATAACGGTGCGTATTCCGATGACAGTGAGATGGATGATAATAAAGACGAAATGGAACCGATGAAGACACTGGCAATGTGCGCTGATGGAACGGCTATTATAGAGACGAATCGAAAACAGACTCACATCTGTGAGGTTTGCGGAAACACCTACGAAAGGCGATACTGCTTAGAGGCACATATGCGAAGACATCGTGGAGAAAAACCCTTTGAATGCGAGTATGTTACTTGGGATGAATGAAATGAAAAGATCACTTTCTTGTTTCCATTTTTTTGTAGAATTTGCAAGAAGGCTTTCGCACTAAATTTCCAATTAACACGTCACATGCGATCACATACAGGGCAGAGACCTTACAAATGCAAATATTGCGACCGAACCTTTGCAGATCGATCCACGAATGTTAAACATGAAAGGTAAGAATGGAGTCATATGTTTTCCCAGAAATTATCGACCAGCCTTCCTACTGTACTTGTACAATCCTGGGCATGCTGCTACTCACTGCAACAAACAATTTTCTTCGCTTCCTATAATTAAACAACCGAAGGTTGGCTTTCATCTCCTTCTCTGACTTGGGACTTAAAGAATCTTTTGCATGGATTTGATTTCTATACACTAAACGAGATCGCATCAGGTGGCGGATCCTCTTCTTCTACCTCATCAGTTGAAGGGAATGAACCAAAGTGCCGTCTTTGAAAATTTTTCAAAAAAGGTAGTGCTGTGGACACTGCTAGACGTTCGGGCCAGCAATCGAATCTGGGCCCCTTGTTGTGTCCGTTGATGAACTAACCATCCTTGTTACCATCCTATTACCCTTCCTACGAATAATTTAGGAAATGAAAGTTCTCATTTTCGACACTGTCTTCTTGATTTAGAATTCACACAAATGAGCGACCTTACAAATGTGAGACATGTGGAAAATCCTTTACGTATTCTAATGTCCTCAAAGTTCACATCATGACCCATACTGGAGAGAAACCATACACGTAAGCTAGCCTGCCTCATCTGACCAAGCATGCATAGTTTAATATTTCTTCTCTATTTCAGCTGTGAACTGTGTGGCAAGCGATTTTCTCAACTGCATCACTTGCGTGCTCACCTGCAGACACTACAACATCAAAATGATCCCATGGCTAGTAAACTTTTACTCAAAAGTGAACCATTCACATAATTTCGTTCTCCCCCGCACCACATCTCTCAAAAACGACTGGCTTTGTCCAACCATTTCTGCTAGCAATGACCAGTTCAATTTTCTAGAGCAAACTTCACCGTCATTGTATTATATAACTTTCTCGAACCTCAATTAAAAGACCACTCAAGTGAACAATTTGTTTTTTTTATTTATTTTACTTTAACGTACTGTATGACTGACTTACATGTTAATTATCTAAAAGCTACTTTCTTATATTTATGTTAAAAACAAGAAAAAAAAAACGTTAAGGATATAATTAACGTAATTATGAATAAATAGGACTCTTCTCTTGCACTAAATTTAGTGCAACACAATCTCGCAGGGAGCACGGATGAACATGCTTAACTAAAGAAGAATCAACAACATGTGTGTGAGGTATCATCAAATGAGTAAAACAAGCAAAAATTCACTGGGAAAATAAACTTTTTCTTTTGGGTTAACTTTCGTTGTTATTTTGAATAAATTTCGCTCCTTTGGCAAATAACATAACACCGTCTCATTTATTAGGTACAAACAATACTTTTGAAGTTAAACAAGTTTCTGTGCTGCATTTTGTTTTTGTTTCTTTTGGAATTTGAGTTGTTAGTAAATTTTGATTCTTCCTTATCCCGTTTGCTTTTTGTTTCCAGATTTTTCCTTGTTTCGCCTTTTCCATTCCCCATTTTGAGTTCTTATCACTTGTTCACCATACGAATTTTGTCCTTAATAATGTTTTTCAATTCTGTGACAGTGTGCTCGTGGCTTTCCTTGAATGTTGTGGCCACCTCACTGAGAAGACTCGATTCAATGTCGGGATTCAGTGACATATCCGCCATGCAAGTAACTAGATCTGTTGGTATATGTGGTCCTTTCCAACTAGCTGCATAGATTAAAAAAAAATAAAATAAAGAGTTAAGTTTGATTGTGATTATCGTAGATGAGAATATTCTTTCAGTGAAATTTTGTAAACATTTCTAAAGCACTCCTCTTCAGGAGAATGGGTTTACATCACGCAAATGTTTCAGAATATACTTAGCTTCCCTCCAAATCGGGATATTGGCTACTTTGTCTCTCCCTGTTGTCGCAGAAGAGCTCACAGTTTCTAGCTCCTTTTTGTGTTATAGCCGCACAAGGCATTCGTTCACGTTCACGTTTAGTGAAAATTCACAATTGTATGATTTCAGTGCAAGCCGACATCATATATCTTTTTACAACGGACATATTTATTTTTCTGTCCCGACTTTGCCACGCTATGTGCGGTGTCCCATAAGTAGATATGAACAAGCATGGCACTTGTTCTTTTTTTCATTGCGTAGATTTTCAGTCTGAGTGAAGACATGTATTTTTAGCAACTAATTGAAAGACGTGGTGGCACGTCCGCATCGTGTTGCTTCATAATAATGAAAGTTTCATTATGAAATCGGGCGGTAAACAGGTGCACATGTAAGCAACTTAATTTTTCAAAGCCCTACCTAATTCAAATAAAAGATTCAACTTACAAAGAGCATTATTACAGTTTTGAAGATTCTGCTTCAGATGTCTCATCAACTCCACAATCAATTGCATTCTCTCCTTTTCATTCATGATTGCAGTCGAGATCTTTTCATCATTCTGCACAGCCTTGCCGTCTTTCTTTTTGTTCTTCTTCGCCTGAGTGTTCTGTGATGATATTACGAATCTCTCATGGGCCATCGACAGTGTGAACGCATACAGTGATAGTATCTAAAAACAAGCAACAAACATTGTAAATGAGCGTAAAAATAGAAACACAAACCCGCACATTACCTCAATAGCAACAGAAATTCTTTGTTGCACCTCTCGGCGACACCAGAGGTTATCTTTGCTTTCATCGCTCTCGGCTATGGCGTTTAGTAGCACCAACGTAACAGCGTCAACGTTTTCACTAACAACCTTGCACTGTTCCATCTTGATGCGGCCCGTGTGTAGATCGAGAACGAATTGCGACAGGTCGCAGAAGAACTTCTCATAGGGAAGGTCAAGCATCAAGTGCAATCGCGACGGCAGCAAATTCACTAGAAACTGATTTGATATCTTTTCGTATTTCATCAGTCGTATACGTTGAAACAGTCCCTTCCATCCCTCGGTGAGTAATTTCAGAGTGTCGGTGTCCTTTGCGTTGGGCTCTTTCGTCTTGGCACTGGAGAAGTGATAAAGATCAACGTACGAGGCCACCAGTCTCAGCATTAGCGAGCGCAGCTGCAGGGCTTCGAGCTCTTGCTCTATTGTTTCTCTCTGGTGCTGTTCGTGGTTCACCAAGTGCACCGGATCCCAGCGGACAATTGCCGGCAGATCCCGGTTGTCCGACAAATCGTTCCAATTGATGCGATCCTCGTGGGGGTCTATACTCATCAGATTGTATGTGTTGAGGTTCTGCTGGACTGATCCGTACAGACCGACCAAGTCGGCCAACTGTGCCTCCACTGAGATCGACACGTAATGCAAGCTGTTGGTCAGGCGTTCCTTGAAATTCAGGAACTCCTGAACTTTTGAGAACGAACAAAATCGGTACGTCAAGGCGATGTACTCCAAGCGTTCTTTGTAACTGTTTGTGAAGAACTTTAAGGTGGCATCAAATACACTTCGCGCGATCGATGGTCGCCCGCACAGAGGCAACAAATTGCAATGAATGTAACCCATCGAATCTAGTTGAATGTGCTTGATATCTATTGACTCGTACATTTGCTGTGCTCCCGTTATGCAACCGAAGATGTGATAAATCTTCAAGCACAACAATTTGACGTGGAAATTGCTGGGGCTATTCTTGAGAACATATTGCAGCAGGCAGAGAGCCTCGAACAGGTGATTCGACTTCTGCTCTCGTATACAAACATCATACATAACATTTGCTGCAAAGGAAACACCAAATTAACTTCAATTGTCAACCCTCCATAACAAAAGCTCAACTAACCTGCAAGCAGCGCGTATGGATCCGAGGGTCCCATATCCGTGGGAAGAAGGTTTTTACCAAAAGTACTCAGTCCATGCTCGTAATGTAGACGCAAAGCTGTATAGAAGGCAATTAAATGCTCAGTTTCCAGGTTCTCGTAGTGTCCACATATCCTAGAGATTTGCAACGAGCATATATGCTTTTGCATTTGTTCTTTCTAAATAAAAACACGGGTCAGCGTTTACAGATCATTACTCAAAGTCATAGTCAGCTTACATTTTGCGGCAGCACTGTTGATGAAATACCAGTCTCCTGAAGCAGCTTGCTTGCGAGCACAAGCCGCTCCTCGATGGGAATCGACGTCAGGAATAGAGTGACATCATGAGTGCAACACGACTTATCACCAAATAATCTGAAATACTCAATGATGAGTTGTGTAAAGTCGCCTAACAGGTCCTGTGCATTCATTTGGTTCATACGCATGCGTTTGTGCAGCTCGAGACGAGCTAGATATGGTCCCCGTACACGTTTGCCGTCGCCTTCAATTAGCTGCAAACGGAAAGAGTTTATGCTGTTTCATGTGCATTGGATTGCAAAAGGCACAAACCTGGCATAGAAAGTCATGACATTCATCCATGTTCACGATTCCGTCCTCAGTGCTCTCTGTGCCACTTTGTGATTTGTGCAATTCGAAGCAACTGGTAAGGAAATCCTGATAATAATCCCAACGATCTCGACTGAAAATGAAAAAAAAAAGGACTTGTGATTGAAAAAGACGCGATTTTATTTTACATTTGCAACATAATGATATGTTTTCTTTTTTTCTAGCAAAATGAAGTGGTACGTCTGCTTGACGTGTGCTAAATTTAGGAGTGGTTACAAGTTCCGTTATTTTCTGGGAATAATGTACACATCTTGTTAGTACTTCAAATTTAAACCTTCTTCCTTTACGAATTCAAAATAACACAATGGCAAACATTCATGATGTACATATTTGATTGTATAGAGGAAAACGAAAGCAACAACCTCGAAGTGACCACGTGGAAGGATGAAAACATTGCTTCAGTACAATGTTTAACGTACAACGATGGATGCGGAACAAACGAAATCGGATAATGCCCAAAGCATAGAAGTATTCGACAATGTCGGAACGTTGACACCTTTCGCCTATAGGAAAAATCCCAATTAATACTTAACCACGCTGTAAAGATGTAAAGAGTAATCACCTGAAGAAGACTAAAAGAAAAATGTTGTGGTATAGCGTGGCAAGAAATAACTCAAAGCTCAGCAAAAGACTTGTTTGTTAATTGCTGATCCATCTTTCGTATAAGTTGACTATCTCACGTGGAGAATGTACATTAATGTTACCACCCGAAAAACCTTTAAGACTCCAACTCTTCTAAACACAAAGACAAACAAAAAGGCGACGTTCCGGTAGAAGCATTTTCACTAAGTTTGTTGGAGAATCTGCAGTCCATTTTTAACATTGAACAGCCAACCAAGATTTCTTGGAGAAGGCAGTTGGGGCTCATTGCAGCTAACAGCGCAAACGAAATCTGCATCGACTCTCCAACTTTCTGCAACTACCTCGCACTTGTTGGTATGGGCATGACTGAGAGCTTTCCACCATTTTACTATGACAAACGTATATTGTACTTCGGTTGGTATCGATACTATACGAAAATTGACATTTTAAGTGTCCGATCTACAAGTGACCGATAAGAAAATTTCCAAAGATAACAATGAGCTTAACCTTAAAATAATGCTTGTTGGAGATGGCCGAAAATTTCCATTTTCTGCAGCCTGGCTTGTCATGAGAATTTGTGTCAAACATTTAAGAAACTTCTCCAGGGCTTCGTGTCATAGCCCAGATTTTAGAAACTTATCCCAGCGGTTAAAATGCTGCAGAAAATATTTGACCAAATCATAGCACCATGCATAGAACAGATTTCGGAACCGAGGTCAACACCAATCTACGTCAATTGCCGTTCCTTCGTTTTGAATCATAGACTTAAAGCCAAACCTCACAATCCGTTGATACCTCTTAAAATGTTGAAAACAGCACACTTTAGTTGTTAATTACATGTGTGGCGAGATATTCCAATTTGAATCGAAAAGAAAAAAAATATATAGACAACAATAATGTCAAAACACATGTCCAATACAAAAATCATTTCGACAGCACTTTGACGACCAGCGTCGATGGACAGTGAGGAGAAAACAAATTCTGTGATTTTTATACGACGGCAGATGAGGAAATCCATCCAAATCTATTTAGGGAGCGACAAACAAATGTTTGATCATAACAAGAAATTCGTAAAAATAAAACTTTTTATGTGTTGTATAAATACCACGCATTCCATCCTAAGAGTTTTCTAGCGAAATCCACCTCAAATTGATGAAAAAATAGCACGACAATAACATTTGTTATACTTCTCTGAAAAAACGAAACCACTAAACCAGTGGATGCAATGGATGTGCAACACCCACGGACTTTAGAAGGGTGCAGCCCCGGGGGCTTGGTAGCTCTTTGTGTGATGTGATTGAAAAAAATGATGGCTTTCTTCACTTCATGGAATCATGCATAAAAGCGGAAACTACCAACCTTATCAGAAAAATTTAAAATTCAATCGAATTCGCCACCAATACTTAAAGCTAATAATCTACTTGAATATTTCGTATCACTCATTACGATGCACTCGCTGTATAATTTTCACAAAACCTTTCGCACTAATGGTATTCGCACACATTCAGTTTTCATACGTACTCATCTCTGAGGAGGTCCTTCAGCATGGAATTGATTTCGTCCCACATCTGTAACTTTTTCAGCAAATTGATTTTTAAGTAGACCGGTGCTCCGGGATAGCACTTCTCACAGACCGGTCCGTTCAGAAAGCTAAGCGCTTCTTGATATTTTCCCTGTTCCTCCAATATGGTTATGTAGAGAAGAGCCTCTTGTTCAGCTTCTAGCTTGTCATCAGCAATCATCTTGTCGACCATACGTTGCGCCAGCGCTAAGTATAGCTTACGTTTGTCAGGATTTTTACTTTCTGGTCCACGAATTCCCTAAATAGACGAATTGATGAATGGGCAATCGATTCTCATTTCTTATCTTACTTGAAGGACAACACTCATTACAGCCCAGAAATAATATGCGTTTATAAGCTTAACCTTATAGAGTTGCAATGCAACGGACTGTTGCGACTTGTAGTCATCCAATCTGACATATGATATGAATAGATGTGCCAAAATCTCCTCGTTGAGGGGTGTTTGCTTGGCTGCATGATTGTATAACTCACAGATTTTGTCCACTAAGGAATAAAGGAGACATGAAAAATTCAATTCACATCAAACTTGTATGCATGCACGTACATTGTCCCATCTCTTTGTAGCAGTATGATAGCACTTGCAAAGTGGAATCATCAGTAGGCTTCTCCATTGATATACTTTTAAGCAGAGTATTACTTTCTTCATATTTTCCCAAACGTAGCAACGAAAGGGCCTTTAACGCTTGTGCACAGATGAGTGAAGGTTGTTTTTTCAGTAGTTTTTCAGCTTCTTGAAGCGCTTTTTTATTGTTGCCTCCACCGAGGGCATCTAAAAGAAAATTTCATTTAGGCAATTATTATGATGAATTTATGAAAAAGACTTTGCTTTTTCATTGATTGTTTGTGTATTTCTACCGTAAATAGGCCGCAATCTTCGCTCAAAAACCGCATCATGCACGTGGTCCGCCATGTCTGAAATATCCCGAAAACTGATTTTCGAACAAAAATCATGGGATACAATTTGACAAATGTCAAATATTTTGACAGATTCTGCTGTGTAATGGGATGTGTTGAGTTTTTCTTCTCCTTCTCACTGGGAATAATTAAATTTTTTAATTAACAGCTTGAAGTAAAGTCCGTACTTGATGTGATTGTGCACTTTGAGTTAATTTATTTATGCGTTATTTCAAAAATTGAAAGTGAACACAGTGTATTTTCGTCATAACATAAAGATTCCCATTTGAACAGAGCTGTTAAGTAAACGTCACTTTTAACCGCAGTTGTGGGGGCTGTGACAGCTGGATAGCAACAGCACTTCTAAAAATGTGCTGTGCTTATTAAATCTAAGTTATATAAAATTACAAAAGATGCTAAATATGAAATAAATAAAACTTATCGTACACCCCTTGCAAATATGATCCACATTTTTGGGCGTTATTAGTGACAAGTACAAAAAAATAAATTGGTATCAGTGAATGCCGCTAGTATGTTAAATAACATATTTGGTATAATCATTTAAATTATTAGTTAGTTAAAGAACATCTATATTTCAATTTTAACGTAATATTTTACACCAACTTGTAATCGCAAATCTACTTGAACTTACCTTGGGGAAATCTTTAACTTTTGAACGCACCCAGTACAGTTTGATATACGCAGTGAGTCATGTTTAATTAAATGACATCCGAAATGTCAATGTGGCTGTTCCTTTACCCCGTCTTTTGGACCAAAATATTTTTTTCAGCTATCAATCAGGTAAATAATCAAAAAATTAAAACGAATTAATGCAATCCAATGCACGCATGTTACAAATATTTAAATGCATAAAAAGATTTTCAATCACGTTTAAAACTGTTTCTCACTGCAAAACATGCATATCTTTTGGATTACTATCAGGATAACTAAATGCTGCCATTATCAGCTGCAGCAAATGTGGGGCCTTAAGGACATCGCGAAAATTTCTACAACAAAATCAAAACTTAATACAAAATTCTAACTAAATGTGCAGCCTAATCCATCCAACCAAGCATCGATTGACTGAATGAAATGAAATGAAATTTTCCTGGCTTAGCGACAGTGGAACTGGAAGTAGTAGTAGTGGTAGTAGCGGCAGCAGCAGCAGCAGTAGCGCTGGACTAGATCTGGGCACACTTTTAAGCAATTTTTCTATTAAATCAGTATCTTCATTTGTTTTGGCAACATCAACAGAAGCCCTGGAGCATATTATCTACGTTATTTTGGTGTACTTGCTAGTATGCCTATCCCTATACAAGCTTACATTTATGAAGACGAGCAGCCGTTTGCTGCGACTGCTAAAGCTGATCAACTCTGTGCGTCTTCCAAAGCTTTTGGGTAGTAAGAGAGTACTGTTCGTTACGTCGCATCCAGATGACGAATGCATGTTTTTTGGACCGCTTATATTCGCTTTAATCAACCGATTAGACTGCCAAGTTTATCTTCTTTGCTTGTCCAATGGTAAGGAATAACGCGCGCATAAGTTTAAATATCTCAGCGTGATTATGTTAAATGTCTAGGTAATTACGAAAAGAAAGCTCAAACACGGCGAGGAGAACTCTGGAATTCCTGCGAGAAGCTCGGTGTTCCCGCTTCAAATATTGTCCTCGTGAATGCAACTCATCTACCTGATGACCCAAACGTTGAATGGAAGACCGAGTGTATATCAACTCTAGTTCTAAATACCGTTGAAAGTCTTGATATTCAAGCGATTTTCACATTTGATCGGGATGGAATTAGTCAACATCCCAATCATTGTGCTGTATACTATGCTACTGCATCGTTATGTTTAACAAATTTATTACCCAAAGGTAAGCACTTCACACCGGCTCATATACCCACTGTGTGACTCATTTCTACTTCCAGATTGTAAATTTTATACCCTTGACTCTATAAATATTTTAAGAAAGTATTTATCTATATTTGATTTACTATGTACATGCTTAATGTCGACGCACTGGTGAGTATCCACGCCCGATCACAGATAACCGCGAACTCGATTGACGTGTTTTTGTGTTTGTTTGCGTTTCAGGTGCATTTTGAGCTGGAAGGAGGCATCGATCATTCGGCGCGCTATGCGAGAACACAAATCACAAATGAAATGGTTTCGATGGCTGTATATTTATTTTTCTCGTTATATGTTTATTAATTCGTTACGTGAGGTCAACCTATCGGATGTTGAATTGGAAATGCAAATTCATGAAAACTAATTTGCTGCTGAGCTTTATTTCATCCGTAATCTATCCTGTGTTGTTGCAATTTTTCTTTTGAAATAGTTGTTTTAACTTTCATTCTCTATCTTTGAATTGTTTGATAGGAAAATTGAAAATATGTATATACAGAGAAATGTATACATATTAAAGGAAATAGTAAAGAATCAAAAAGATAACACAACTGTAAAGCTCCCCACCTTTTGTCATGAAATAAAATTTGTTTAAAAAACAAAAACAAAACAAACTGCTTAAAATAAACTGTGCTATGTAGGCAGGATTGTGTGGAATCATTGCTTAAAGCGTTTAAAAGTTTTTGGTCTTGAAGTGTGTGTGTGTGTGCTTGGGGAAAAGACCAATGTTGAAGAGAATGCGTATGCGGTGTGTATTGACTGACGCATTTTGCCATCTGTAAGGAGGAGGCCAGGTCGCAGTATTTCCTATAGGGGAACTTGTATAAATCATTCCGAAACCACCTTTTGGATAAATATTTGTTTGGTATTTCTGAAAGGGAACGATCAGTAAATGGTGGTGTCTGCGAGAAAGCTAAGTAATGGCGATGGCAGGATCTTCTATACAGACATAAATGATAGGTGATGATTACGGTGTTGATTAAACAGACTATGCTTAGGTCGTTGTTTACTATTTTCAAAATTTTAAAAAGTTTACCTCAAAAAACGTTGGTAATAATATTAAGTTCATTTAGAAGGAAAATGCTTCGGATTATTTTTGTAATGGTATCTGGATAATGAGACTGAGAGATTTTGTAAACAGCCTATACTATGACTAAGTTTTGCAAAACTAATACTGATTCGTAGGTGGACTGAGAAGATACATCACTCAAATAAGTGGATAAGTGGCCAAGCCGTACAGTACACATTTGAAACCATTATTATTTGGCATCTATATGGAAACTAACTAATAAAAACATAGAAATCATTACATTATAAGGTAATTGAATTAATACACACAAGCCAAAATTCTTTTTGGAATTAAGAATCCAAATATAATTACTACTATAATAAATAACAAACTGAAATTATTTTCTTATCATTTTCATTTTTTAACTCATTTTCTGTCACGCATCTAATTTAATTTGTCACGATTTCTTTGATTTAACTACATTCTCAGCAATAAAAGCAAAATAAAATGATGAAATGTAACACAAGCACTACACATTCAATTTGAACTATGAACCACAGCCAAGTTCAAGACCATTTCACTTTGACATTTCGCCAATTGCCATTTTGGCATTTTCATTTTCATTCAGTAGACATTTTTTGCTTGGTTCGTGTCGTGTTCTCCGCAAAGTCCATGTGTGAATTCGTTTGAGCAAAGTCTCTTCGCGGCTGCAAAAATTCTTCTACTTCTCAATCCAATAACACGTTAAGTCCTGTTCGGTTTTGCATCTTAAATTAGGTTCGCAATCGTACGCAAACTACATCGGTGCCAGAAAAAATTGAAGATAAACTACACAGGAAGAAAAAAAAACGAGAACCAGCTAAGAAATCTGTAAATTTGTGCAAAATGCTAATCAAAGAATTGTAAGTAATATACAGTGTCCACACATAGTCGTATATCATCACAGACTAGTTGGCCAGAAAAGGCCAAAATGACTGCCGTCAAAACCGAGCGCAAGCAAATGAGCGTTTGATGAAAAGGGACAACCCGACAGAGATTTGATCGATTTTCATTGCCGGAGGAGAAGAAGCTTGAAAGGGGGGTGCGATCACCCTTCTACCAACTGCGGTTTTCCACCTAAAGAAAACTGAACAAAAAAACAAAAAATAAGGTTTTTTTCTTTTCAAAATGTTTGCTTTTTTGTTCTGATATCTTCGGCGAGGCAGTAACATGTCTTTTTGTCGTGATTTTTCCTTTATTGTGGTGCCATTGCACAATTTGGAAGACACACCAGATCTCTCTGTTATCGATAGACGAAGTCTTCCTCGTGAAGAGAAGTGTAGCAAATGACGTGAACATCTTCAATCTGCATAATAGGTTGAAACGGAAGTTGCCTGTTCGAAATATGTTACTACTATCAGTTGGCAAGGTTCATCTCATTATATAAGTTTTATGTGTCAAGGATGTAGGTTTCTTACCATCCACCCACATACTGTGCGACCGAAGAGTGAGAAAAATGCCGGAACACATCCCCTTGACAGGATAGATGTGCGAAGTGATGTGCTCTGTGCTGTAGGTGAACGTCATTGCGGGGGACTGCTGGATATAACTTCTTTTCCTTCCGGTTGGCATTCAAGTTTTACATTCATTCCAATAAATCTCAGACCATCGACCAACTGACCTATAATATCAGGTGATGCCGCATTGATTTATCGGCCCACCAACGTATGACAGTGGGCCAACATAGTTTGTTGACGCTGGCCAATGACTTTTTGCTGCAGTCGGCACGTGGAACAATCTCTCTCCAATCTCTGTGTGTTTTCAGTTTAATTGATGTGTCATTGATCGTCATTGATTCAATCGAATTCGGAGACAAAGAGAGTTTTTATGCGTGCAGTTGGTAGCACATTTTATGGAGGGATTATTAATGAGGCTCTTATCTGATAGCACATTAGTCTGACTTGGGTGCCTCCTGCGATAAATCTAATGGTAAGCATACGAAACATCAGTATAACAGCCTTTGATTGAATCACTGTTGTCATGCTTGGGAATGCGAGATGCTTCCGATACGAGCCTACGTATGCACGGTCATACACTCGTGTTCGAAAGGTCTCTATGAATCATATACAGCTTGCTTAAGCGGTGGCTAAACTCCCGAGAAATATACGCAAAGGGGAACAAATAAACTGAGACGTGTCATTGTGCAATGCTCATTCGGGCAAAGCCAAGCCAGCGCTAAAATTTGTAGAAAGTTAAACAGATTTTTTTCGCTCTTCAAATACGATACACTTTGGTTCTAAATGGATCCATTTCAAGGCGGGGGAAATCCATTTAGACTGTTACTGGATTCAAGGAAGTAAATGATGATACCCATCAGCACGGTATAGCCACTCTGTCACTGGCTGTGTAGAGAGCAACACAATTAGTCATACGCAAATGAAAGTTTATTAGATCTTGTCTTTTATCTGTGTCGTTGATGGGTTGCTCGGAGTGCGTTATTTACGTAAATTCATGCGTGTGTGCGTCGCTGTTTTTTTTTCTTCTCTGATTTTTATGAGAGAACGGAGCTTGTTTCTTGCACGAAAGATTGAAGTGAGGCAATTGTATTTCTCCGTCACATGTGACGAGACTCTTGCTTCTCTCAAAAATGAAATTTTCATGCGGCCGCTGTTTGCATTTTTGGGTCAAAGGCCAGAACTGACTAGACCATCGTGCAGCGATTTTTTTCACTCTGTTAAAAATCGTGTGTATGGTCAGTCGGGTTATTGCTTGCGGGATCTGTGATGTGACATGTTAACATTCACGCATTCATTCTTGGCTGAACTTGTGTATGTTATCGTCGCTAGCTAAGATCCCAAGTTCAGTAGGTTTTTTTCTGAGCAAATTACTTTAATTTTACTTGTACTTTGATTTCAGACGTAATCTGTAAACGCATAATAAGCTTTTATAAGAATACCTTGCTTGTTGGTTGTGTTTTAAGGTCTGGTTTTCCGCCAAGAAAAAAACATAATCTCAAGGGGCGTACGTACATACATACATACGTATAGATATGTTGTTAAGTTCTGTGTTTTTGTCGATCAAGATGGATGAGAAGCAGTTTGTGTTAATTGTTGAAGATTTATTTAATAACTGCGACGATAATAAGAGCAACTTACGATTAAGAACAGTATCCAATTAAACATTGTTTATATAACTCATGTAGTAGTAGATTTGAGCATATTGAGCATTATTTTTTGGGAAAATTAAATATGAAGAATGCAATAATCTCTGACTACTGAAAAGCTGAGACATGAAGTGTACATGCCTGAAAAAACTACACAACACCATGCAAAACTGCAAAAATATCTTTTTGTACACAAATATAACGTCTTGTGTCCGACTTCCGTGGTTTTCCTTTCTTCATATTGTTTGAAACAAAACGGGGACAGGCATTGAATGCAAGTTAACGGATCAATGATCTAAAAACTTTTTGTGTGTTGCAGGACACAGGTCGTTTTATTTATATTTGAGTGGTGAAATAAAATATATATTTATGTTTCTAGTACCACTCAATAATTATTAATATTAATCTTAATTTGCCAGAGATTTATACTAAGGACGGAGTTGTTGTTTATTGTTCCAGCCGTAAATTAAGCTTAACACATCTATAAAGATCATTAAAACTTTAGATGGTCATGTCGAAAAAACAAACATTAATTTCAGTTGACAAATTTCTCCAGCGCTATCGGATTGTGCGTTCGAATCTGATTGTATTTCTTTTACATTAGTGTGCACCTCATCAATCGCTAAGTTCTTTGATACGTTGTCCCATTTCCTTTTATTCATCATTTTTGGTTGCTGCTAGTTTTGTGCAAAATTCGTGGTAGTCTTACAGCCCATGCCTTCCGTTATTGAATCTATGCACACTGAATAAAATAACAAATCGTTGTTGTGCTCGTTGCTTAAAATTCTCACTCGTCAGGGAGCAAATGTCAAACTTAATAGACGTCCGGAAATACAAGTCGACTAATATTCATCTCCTTGCCGTCATTAGATAAAAATGCGTGCAATACTTTAACAATTTAAGTGAACTGAATGACATGCCTTAAATGACAATGAATCCATGTAACATAACAATGGGATTAATTTTGCTTAAGTTGGGTTAGCATTTCTTAGTCTGCCATGGGAGTGAGATAAATAGCTTTGTCTGTACAGCAAATAATTACGTTTTTTTTTAAAGCGCCGAAGGATGTAACTGTCTCCTAATCATGCTCATAGTCCAAGTTATCACAAACCGAAGCACTAAACAAACAGTTATTTGGTTGAGAATTTACTAAATTTGCTTCATTTTTCTTAAATTTGACCCCGGTTGAGAATTCCTCTTTCTTTGACCTTGCTTTTAGCTAATGTATATTTTTGTCCAAAGTTCTCTCTTATTATTTTTTCGGAGGGCACACAGAATTCGGAAATTGTAACGCCGGAACACCATTGTTGATAAGAGGTGCTGAACCCGAAAATCCAGGATTTTGGGCACCGTAGCCGAGATAAAACATATAGTGAAAATTTATATTATCCAATTTTTGCATGTATTCCAAATCCTGTCTTGACCCCAGGAAAAGGATCCCCAGATGGGCACTATGCCTATAAATCTACTTCTCTGAACTTGTTTTTCGGAAAGTTCGGTTTCTCCGAACACACTTATGACACAATCTTCACTGACCGCAAGCCCGATTGTGACTATGTAAAAAACCACGTTTGTTTTGCCAGTTCATAAAGGTCTAATTTAAGTTTGACAATGAAATTGCAATTGATTTGAAATGCAATTGATATCTAAGCTGGTCAAGCTGTGTGTTCACAGTTTTCTATTTTACATATGTTTTTATCTTACTCTTTTCTCATACACATGTATTTTCAACATTATTCACGACAAAGTGTATTGCATTCATATTTGTAATTCATCATGTTATGTAGAAGAGCAAGAGGTTCGTACCCCTGGTGTTCCCTTATCGGACAAGTTTCTCCAGTATATTGTTGAACAACTGCAGCCTCACTAAGAACAGCCCTTTAATCCAATAAAATTAAATAACTACTCTCACAGCATAAAGTCAACAAGTCACACTGAGTAAAACTTGGTCAAATTTCTTATCAAACATCAATTTCTAAAAATAGGTGCATGCTATAAAAATTTCTTGGATCATTAGGCAAAAAAAAAGGCAGATATAATTCAGCAGGGACTGACTTCATATTCGACACTGTGTTTTAATTGTTTGGTTGACATTTTCGCAGAACTAAACAATTCCATGTGTGTTGCGTTGACTTTAAGTGAGGTGCTTGATTATACTGTAGGCGTGAAAATCTTAAAATAAAAGACAATCACTTGGTATGGGCTTGAATAACAATTTTCCATTCCATCAAATTAGATAGTGGAGGGGAACAATGCAACTCCTATCTTGTAACCAACAATTGACGAATGCTTCGGTCATGCCTTCACAGAGATTTTTTTTTAAAGAAGGAGGAAGTCAGGCAACCTATTTGCGGCCAGTTGTCAGAATGATTTCTGAAAATACAAGTCTATTCTAGTCGAATTTTCTCAAAATATCACATATTGATGTCCCCACCAGTTGTCACCGTCTCATTGGAAGCAGACATTGCGTGTGATAAGATTAGTCCGTACAAATCCCACTCGTCATCGATTATAAACAGATTTGAATGTCCTCGTGTTAAGTGCCAATGACGTAACCTTAATTTTGTTGTAAAGGAAGTGTAAAATAAACCTCGATGGAGACACTTACGTCTATGGCTCATGTGGCGGTAATGATGTTGTTCTTGTTAAGTTTATCTTATCCTCATCCTATAGGAGACTATCGTGTTATTTTTTTCTATTGAAAGGTTAGAAAGTGAGTTCAGGGTTCATGGCATTTGTGATAATTGGCTTTTTTACACATAACCCATTTTAAGGGTCTATCCGTAGACGGTTGATTATGTTCATGCCTCCAAGCAGGAAACAGGAAACAAATGTGACCAAAAGTGCGAGACAAACATTATCTTCCGATGGTACCATAATACTATGAGAGGTCTTGGTCATGACCTAATTCTTGTGACCTATTTTAAACATCACCGTATCTCCACGTGGGTGAAGTGCAGCTTATTTCACTATCATGGTATTCTTTACTTAAGCGCGGCTCAGGAATTTTGTCATACATCGATACGAATCTAATGCAAGGAATGGTAAACATGGTCTACGCACAAAATTGTTGAACATTTGCTTATCTAATCGCAGTGCATGAGGCGAAAAGAAACTAATGCATGAAAACTTATTTCAACTATTGCACGTTCAGGCCTTATTCGTGATTTCGTGATTTTTTTTTAATTGCACAAGCATTAAATTCGAAACGACTGACTATTGACCGTAGGGCCATTGAAGCACAGTAAGGGGAGCGAATGAATTTTGAAAAAAAAAATAACGAAACATAAGTTAGACTTGTCAGACGACATTAGGAAATCGAAAGATAGGATTAATTTTGTTGCGTAATCGATGTAGCACCGACATTGATTCACTGCTTTTTAGAAGCATAAGCCACGACGTGTGACCACATTTCCTTACTATTGAGTTCGAATGGTTTGAATACCTTTTGCAATAAACACTGTAAGCTCGTAAATAGTATGTAAAGGTGGTTGAGACGTAGTGGCCATGAAACTCCCCGAGATTCTCGTTGAAAATTGTATACATACAATTAATATAAACGAAATAATTTGTGCAGTGTACGGAAAGGATAATGAGTAAAATTCGGAAAAAACCAACATTTGACTGCCACCGTTGCGTAGTGAGTAAATGCTTCGAATCACTAGTCTTAGGTTCTAGGTTCGATGCTTGCATTAAATGTGCTTGCTATGTGCACCTCTATCGGAATAGTGGCAACACTAATGGGATACTAATTTTTCTAAAAAAAAAGCATCTGAAATTGCACCGTTCGTGTTCGAGATAAACTATAGGTGCCCTCTACACATAAGATGGAACAAGAGTCTTTCATGGTACCATATGCTATAGTGGTGTTATAATTAAAAATGTGCAATTTACCATTTTCGTCATGTCAGAACTCTTGTCCTTTACTTAAGTCATCTAATTTGCCGGTCTTATCTTATCGTTTTAAGTATGATGACATCAAAACAAACTTTCACTACAACAAAGTCATAGCCCATATTTATGTCGCTGCGATGCTCATGTGTATACCTTACTGTTTTTTATTCCGACAAAATGCGTACCTCTTAGAAGTGTCACCAGTTCATTGAAGTAGAAATGTGACATAATATTGTGATTTAATAGATTGTGCAATGTTTATCGAAGGATCCACATAATATTCCCTCTGGCTGCGAGAGCCGTACGTAATGTATCACTGTCGTGAAAGAGTATGAGTGATTGCCGTAGGTAGCTCTTTAATGGGAAAGGGTCACCATTTCCAATTTTGTACTGAAGAAGTGTTTTTAAATACAGCCTTGAATTAAGGAGGATAGGGATAAGGCATAAATCAGTAAGACACTAAAATCCTTATAAGAATGGCGTTTTAAACGTTGTTGTTCGAAGACAGTTTTGTAGGCAACTGTATTCGCCTCCTCACTTGGGACAAGAATAAAAAGAATCTGATAATTCGAGTCTGATCCCCAGGGTCATGAACTATAACTTGAAAACTCTTAAAATTCCGGAAGTAAGAAGTTTTAAATTTTGGCACTTTTGTTCATAAGATTACAAAGAATTAACGAAGGAGGACACTTCTAATAATAACCTTAAAATTCCGGAAGTAAGAAGTTTTAAATTTTGGCACTTTTGTTCATAAGATTACAAAGAATTAACGAAGGAGGACACTTCTAATAATAACCAATATGGATTCTTTCTGGTCCTAGAGGTTATCAATTTTTTTTTAGTTCTTGTGCATGTGCCCTCTACAAAACCCTCTTAAATTAGGTAGATCTGATATCTTCCACGTCGTGTGGAATGTCTTCTTAAAGCAAGAAGATCTATTGTATTCCCACTGCGCGGACTTTCAAACATAAAATTTACATTTACTTTAAAAATGTTTGTTATATAGTTTCCTTGTTAATCCCACATAAGTTGAAGTTAAAGTACAATTGTCCGCTTAGAACTAAGTTCATTCCGTTCCCTAAATTAAGTGTAGGACAGTTGAACGGTACGTGTAGAAACGTTTTATCTTTAAGCAGTTGTATTGTACAATCCTTGTTGGTTTTCTGCTCTTACAAGCCACCAGTGTCTAATTCTCATAGAAGGGTATTGAAAAACGCATTCACTCGACCTCATCAGTAGACAATGACTAGAGACTAACCTCTTTAATAATATTTCCCATTGTGCAGGTTTTTTTTTTCATGAGTAAAGGAAATGTATTAATATCGTCATCAGAAGGTTAAGAACTGCTGCGATATGGGAAAAAAATGCCGGAATAACATCTTGGGATGAATTTACTCTTTTCTTCCCAAGGTGGCTGTGACATTGATAATATTAAATACATAGTTTATTTGGGATGCTTTCTGCTGCTCTACGCAATAAAGAATCATTCTATGTTCGCACCACCAAATGCGTTTTCGAAATCGATGCACGACAGGCGAAGCCGTGATCGTTAGTGTCATTTTCTCATGGAACAGCGTATGTAACTAAATTTAGCCCCAAGTGAATTTTAATGTTTTGTCGAGACTCTTTCGGTAGCATCCCAAAATGCAGCAAAAATTATACTTAAAAGCTGCATGAACGTAAGATGTGTGAGATATTAGTGGGTGGAATGCTTTTTATGCATACACACACATGATGCTTGGCATGTGTTCTGTTGACTTAGAGTGTAGAGAATGCATTGTCAACTTAAATTCTGTGCTTCACGCTGGATACGTTCCACAGCTCATGCAGCCATTGCTTAAAGTTTTCCTCTCATTCATAGTTAATGGAGCGCTTGTCGCTTGCTTTCTGTTTAAAACAGTTCAGCGTAATATGTAGTTTTTATTGACTCTGTAAACTGAAATAAATGAAATACCGCGCTTGAGAGGGGAAGTAAAATGAAATTTAAATGATAGAGTGTGCGAATCCCAATCGCAGCAAGCCCTTAACCTCAATCAAAACAGAAATGCACTTATGTGCAGTAATATAAGCCTACACCAACAAGGCAATAATTCCCTTAAATGATGCACTATATCATACATAATCAATCGATTGGATAAAATGTTCAAAGTGGATGAGGAATACATTTCTTCAGTCCCCGGAGACTGACTTCTGGTTCAAGGCAGTCACTTGCATACACCAACAAGAATGCCTAATTGGTAGTTATTAGATTAGAGCCTCTTAACTGAGAGATAAGATATCGATAAAGCTGTTATTTCCCCTTAGCCATACACTGACGTCGCCTTTTCTCCGCATCTTTCCAATGGATGAGCAGCGCGCGGAGCGATGTTTACTCTCTCAAAATGTAACTTAATTGACAATTAAGTTTATGATATTCTTCTGGCCAGTGTATACATATTTTATTAACATCCCAAGTGATAATTTTTTGTTCTCATCATAAACGTCATATGTCCTAATCTTTGTGACCAGATCAAAGAGGCAGACACCAACAGCAAACATGTCTGAAGTTTAATGTGCATATTACACAGCAGAAAATTTTTAATCATCGATTGCTTTACTGCTCGATGATTAGATTCCAATTGATAACGTGCTTAAGATAAAAACAGACCAAAATTTAAGACGGAAACAGATTAAAGTAAACTTTACGTAATTGTGTGTTAATAAGAAATTTTTATTTTCTATTTCCAGTCGAGTTACCTTGCCATTGACCGTTGAAGAGGTAAACTTTCATGATTGTACGCTGCGTGTGAAGAATGCGAATGAATGTGTTGAATTTTTGTTTTACAGTATCAAGTTGCACAGTTATTCTCTGTTGCTGAAGCGTCTAAAAATGAGACAGGCGGCGGTGAGGGCATTGAGGTGCTGAAAAATGAGCCCTTCACTAACCATCCGTTGTTGGGTAAGTGCGAGTTAACTGCTTATTTCTATGTCGAAAGAGGCTGTTTTATTCGAATGAAATTCATTTTAGGCGGAAAATACAATTCAGGCCAGTATACATACAAGATCTATCATCTGGCATCAAAAGTTCCAACTTTTATAAGACTGTTGGCCCCGAAGGGTTCACTAGAAATCCATGAGGAAGCCTGGAATGCTTACCCGTACTGCAGAACTGTTATCACGGTTAGTATTTTTTTTCTATTTTTTTGTTGTTTCTATTATTTGATTGGCAAGAAAATTGACATTTCAACCTTAAAGTTTGATAAAACAGACGTTTGTAGGAAAGGAAAAGTTTTAGTTATATTTTGTAGACAATTATTGTGCGCATAGGTTACAACAAATAGTGATAGGGGCACACGTGGCCTGAATCAATATATGACCTCCATTGAATGGCGCGCTTTGAAATGAGTCTATAAGCAACGGAGTTTATGCTGCTGTCTTATCAGAGGAAAGATAAAGCATTGTAACTTGTAACACATTTCCCATCGGCATAATTTGCTATGGAAAACCCAGAACCGTTTCGAACGTGATGGATAATCTGTGCCCTAATGTACATGCTTACGGCGAGTTGTCACATGTAACCGTATTGAGTTTTTATCTAAATAATTAATTAATTCCCATCTCCAATCAATCAACAACGGAACCGTGGCATGTTCTGAAATACATTTGATACGTTGTTTTAGACATGTTTCGGTTATAGTGTTATTTTTTATTTTTGTTTTATTTTTGATTCAGAGTCGTATTATTTTTTTGTTTTTGTTTGCCTTATGGTCATGTGACAATCAAAAGTTCATGACCTCGTTAACAAACACTCGCCATATGCCCGACGTAAGTTGTTCGTTCTTTTGTCACGCGCATTTATTTCAACGCAATCCTTCTTTCGTGCCTTTTGTTTCCGTAGACTGTTTATCGACAAATACTCGTGGTTTCCCAGTCTCCAGTAATGCTCACATTCATCCATCTCTGCAGCACTTTTTTCCCAGAAATTTCATTTTTTAGAGCTGTGAAGTTTGTTGTTTTTTTTCGTGTACTTTCACGAGTGCTTACGGCGGACACTCATACTACCCTTTACATTATTACTTACTCATTTTACGTGTCTTTTATGCGTGAGGAAACATTTGACGTCGATAATTTATTCATCGTGGTCATATTTATTCCCATTTCCATGCTAGATTTATTTTTATGCGAGTAATTACTGTATCATGGAGGAAATCTACCTCTTTTTTGGAGCCACTGAATGCTTCTCCAGGCATCATTGACTTTCGATGTATTGGGGCACAAAGAACGATCAACTGACAGACCTTATTTGGATTTGGACCGCAGACATTGCTTTATTTTTTGTTGTTGGGGGTGGAATGACACTTTTTCTTAAATTAAATTCTATATTTCCTGAAACCTGGAAAAAGACTTCTTTATTCATAGGGCATTCTATGCAGTGACAGTGATAAGAAATCCACACCTATGGTCTTAAATAAAAAATGGCTGCGGATAAATACTCGGAAGACCCCCAAATCGGTCAGTCTTGCAGATCAGACCATTGTAGTGTTTCATTAATATTACGTACTGAGTGTATATATCTAAAGGTGATTCCTATAAAGGACCTGGGAATTATTATTCAACGTAGCATTATCAAAACATGTCACTCCGAAATTGTCGATAAACGATATTTTGTATGAAAGTGCCCGCACCCCACTGACAATAGACTTTGTGTACAATACTGAGAAATTGGGGTGCGAACTAGTCCAATAACCAACAAGGCTAAAAGAACACAAGTGTCTTTACGAGAGTTTTATATACGCACCGCCTTAGTGGCGGAAGGCAAAACCAGCGCTCACAAAAGAGTGTGGACACAAACGGTTTGTGTATGGGCCACGTTCAACACTTGTCCAATTCCCTGTGGGTCAGTGTTATAATAGATTTATGAGGAACTATATTACTGTCAATCAATCAATCTTAGCTCAGCAAAGGTCTATTGCGGTCGGAAGAAATGCCGCTGCAAAGGTTCGATTTTCTTTAAGCAATATATCAATAAGAGCCGGCATTTAGGTAGCAGGTAGGAAACGAACCTATCTACTCTTATGAACAGTTAGTTAAAGTGGAAGGAAAAATGAGAGCCTAAGATTTGCGTACATTAGAAACTTGCAAGTGGAAGTCTGCCACATATTCGTTTTTAGCCTTAAATTTCATATGAAATATAATTTTATTTAGTATACAATTTTAATAAGATAAAGGCAAAACCATGCCAGTGGATCATAGGATCCTTTATAAGAAGATTACAATTTTACACCTATCCAAAAATTTAATTGATTTATTAACATACCTTTTTTTGATTATTGCAAATTATCATTAGAACCCGAAATTTATGAAAGACGGATTCAAAATTTTTATAGACTCCCTACATTTAGAAGGTTGCGGCGACGAAGAGAATGTAAGTCACTAAACGATCAATTCTAATTGTCTTTTTTTTTTGTTCTTTTTTGGTATATTTTCATGTCTGAACATAAAATGGTTTCGGTTTGTATGGTGGTTGCCCCCTTTTAAAACCAAAAATAAACAAATCTAATCCAAACATAATGTTTCCCCCACTGAATTTGGTATTGTTGTGCTTTAACTCATCATGCTTACAAATCAAAATGCAATTGAATAACATTTTCATTTCGAATAATCGCTGTAATAACTATAATGCTTAATGCTCACTTAACACACTTAAGAATCCTGGCTATATGAAAGAAAATTTTATCATTTGCATTGAATCGCTTCATATCGCCGATCTGGGAGATCAGCAGAATGTAAGTTTCTATCAAAAGTTCTTTGTTTATAACTGAACTATGTATGTTCGTATGTTTGTGTTGTAGCTTTCTGTTATATATTTTTGTTTTCCTTGATGACATATAAAACGTTTTGGCAGATTTTCTTTTTGGATTTATCAATTAGTTGTTGTGTGTGTTGTTAGGTTCATGAATTGCCACCAGAGAAGCTTAAAATCCGTGATGTAGTTCATATTGATATTGCCAATGATCCCGTGACGCCTGCCGATTACAAAGCTGATGAAGATCCCACAAAGTAAGTGCAGTTTTGTTTATCAATTTGATTGATTTCATTTTCATGAGTGGATTTCAACTAGGTTCAAGTCAACAAAAACAGGTCGAGGTCCGCTGGTTGGACCAGACTGGAAGACCAAAGTTGATCCAGTGATGACATGTTACAAGCTAGTTACATGCGAATTTAAGTGGTTCGGATTGCAGTCAAGAATAGAGAACTTCATTCAGAAATCAGAAAGAAGATTATTTACGAATTTCCATCGGTAAGTACAAGTTAAAAACTGAAAGCAACATGTTTAAGAACATATTTAAATCGAATATTGTAGACGAATGTTTGCCATATTTTCAAGACAGAGTGACGTACAAAATTCTGGAAAAAAGTGTGAAAATATCAAGAAATTAAAAGAAAAATTAGGCAGCATTAACTTTTGTCAGTTAACTCTGTAACTTCAAGATCGAGTGCATGAGAGTGTGATGAGTGTGATTGTAGTGAACCAACTGGCAGCCATAAAATTAACAAGAACGACACTTGCTCTCCCTGGGAGGATAGTGGTCGGCAAAGAAGTCTAACGAGACTTCGCAACCGTGATACAAAGAACAGGAGTCGCAACAAAATCACTTCGAGAAGCATATCCCGATTGTGTAAAAGTGCAGAACGCATTCAACTCATGGATTAATATTCAAAATAGTTACAAGAGTTGAAGCTAGGCACTACAATAAAGACACAAAGTTTGAAATATAAATGCATCTTCGGAGTTGAAGGGGGAATCGCATTCCCAATTGTCAGAATATAATTGATCCAAAAGGGGGTATAAGTGGGCTATAAACCAAATAACTGGTAGCATTTCATTAGACTGCGCTTGTGTTATTTGCTACCTCTAAAAGCCTGTCCTTAAGCTTTTCGTCGTGATGTTACAAGTTTTCAATAAGAAGAATACTCCAACTCCTGAAATTAATGAGAAGCACTTGTTAATTAACTTTTATCCAGAATCGTATTATTAGTGCTTGTGCAATTTGTTTTAAAAGTCGACTGAAACATTGTCGTTTTACATTTTAATCCAGGATTAGTCGATTTGACAATTAATGGTATTGTTCACCTGTCATTACGCCTGCTTAAATGGAATAGCCGAAGTTGTCTTTAAAATGTTCGAAACTTTGTAAATAATTGGTAAAGCAAATCACTTTTAAAAAAACCATGTTGCTCTGCAGCTCATGCGTCAATTAACCTTTAAATGATTATGCATTTATTTCATTTCGACAATTGGTCACGTTTTACATCCTCAATTGTACTTGATTTACACTAAACGATTCCTGATAGTCTCGATCGTCATTCGGACGTCTGACGATTGGGGGCAATGTCTGAGGGAAAATTTTCGTTTATCTTGACCAACAACTTTTGCAATCAAACAATATAATTTTATCAAGTCGTAGCCATTGTTATCTTATGACAGCTGTTATCAATTAGTTTATTCCATCATCATGGTGCACGTACTATTTTATTTATTTATTTGGTTTACATTATCGAAAATGAAGCCTACTTGTTTGGTCATGGTTGCTGTTACAATATTTTTTTATCTCTATTTGATAGGCTCAAGAATAGAATCATAATAATAAACGAAGATTAAAGAATTTTCCTGCCGATATTTTTACTCATTTGGATCATCCTAATTTGTGTGTGGACATGCAACTACTCTTATGGATGCGCTCAGGGTGTTTAATATCGATTCAAAATCAGAGTCTATATTGATAATCTGTAAGTTGTTTCTATGTTATTTCGTGGTTGCCTTGACAGTCGGCAAGTGCATCCATTTACATGACCAACGTCCTTAGTTCGAGTCCTGGACTAACTGAACTACCTGGTCAGTGTTTGCATTTTTCGATCGTGTATGCGCAGTATTTGTAGTCGCCATAGCGTAGTGGGTGCGCGCATCGACCCATACTTCAAAGGACTAGGTTAGATTCCCGGATGCAATTAAATAGCACTAACACATTTCTAGTAATAAAGTTTCGTTACTATTCGAGATTTAAACGTTAAACAACTCTGACGACGTAATCACTTCGTTTTTGTTTTTTGCATCTGTAAGGGCGTTGAAGGAGAAGGTTTCTAGAGTTTACCTTCTTATATTAGGCAAAAGCAGGGAATTTGTATAGTAGGTTCTTAAATGTTCTAATTTCTTAAGGATAATATATATATTTGTAAACGAAATTCTATTTTTTGACGGCCGATTAAAATTGTTCAAATATCTTCTCATTAATAACCACAACAAATTTTCTCTTTCAGGCAAGTGTTTTGTTGGACAGATCGTTGGTACGGTCTGACAATGGATGATATCCGTGCCATCGAGGAAAAAACCAAAGAAGAACTAGATAAACAGCGCCAAGTTGGTGAGGTACGAGGTACCCGTGCCGATTCTGATTAAATTCCATGTCTATATTTTCCAACAACCACAACAAAACAAAAAAAAAAAAAAAACAACAACAAACAAACCGAGCATTATATAGTTATAATAAAGTAAAAAGTGAAAAATATATATATATGCGGCATCAAGAAGAAAACTGAAAACACTAGCAAGTAGGCAGAGATAAAATAAAGCAATGAAAGATAAGAGAAAACAAACAAACAAAAATGATCTTTAAATTTTTTTCGGGTAACGGCAAAAACGATTTTAAAACAACAAGATGAAATAAATGTGTTATTACTGATATATATATATTAAAAAAAAATTATATTTATTTGTAAATTCTATACTCTAATATGTGTGTGAGAGAATATAATGAAATATGAGAAAAAGAAAAAAAGCAGACACAAAAAAGCAAGCAAAACATTACAATGCAACGCAAGATAAATTAACATAAACCTATTACATTAAAGAGAAAGGAAATAGAACGCAATTATGCCACATTAAGGATTCAAAATATTAGTTTAAAGAGGACCGTTCTAAGTTGATTAGAAGCGTAATATGGGAATTAAATGAAATTAGTATTAAATTTATGAAAAGAAAAAAATGATATAAATAAATTCCAACACGTAAAAACAAAAGCAACACAACAAATGTTTACTATACATAAATGAAATTAAGTATTTTATTCGTAAACGTATTTACTATATACAAAGCATAAATATATACATCTATAGATTAAGGTATTGAGAAAGACAACACTTTACTGATGGGGCGGGAGTTTTCGATTGTCTGGAGGAGGGAATTATTTCAACTGAACACTAAAGGCGATAGAGACGGTTTCTTTATCCAAGTGTCTGCTCTCCATAAGATTCCGTTGCCAACAAGAGCGTCGGTTTTGTTGAATATTTCTTGGATAGTCGACTTGTTTTGAGATTAATAATTATTTTGTATCATTGGTTGTTGTACATACTTTCAATGAAAGTGACTTGAGAAACAGTTTAGGCATCACATTAGTTTCCAAAAGCCTAACAGATTTTTTTAATTAAACTTTTCGGTTTGAGTTTAAAGATGCCCAGAATAAATGTGTGGCAGAAGAATGACTTAAGTATTAGGGCTCCAAATAATAGTTAGTTTTGAAATATTCTGCTCAATGTGTGTTACTTTGGCCCAATCTTTATATGCTGTGGGAGTTAGAAGGATCACATGATTTATATTCTTGTAAAATTGTTTTGATCTCAATCAAAGTCAATGTGGTGTCAGGTTGTGTATATGGTGCTACGGAGTTGAAAAGAGAAACCATCATGATCATTAAGAATAAGCGTTTTTGTAAGTCTAAGCCAGCTAGGAGTTTCGCCTAGTTGCCACCCAGTCCACATAGTCGGATGTTCTATGTAATGTTATCAGGAGGAAAATCATTTTTAAAGCTTAAGAGAGGTACACAAGTATGTCTGTGTGTACTAGTCACACACTATTATTTTTTGACCTGATTCAACTGGTTATCTCTTTTTGAGTGTAATTAGTTTTGGTGCAGCTGTTCTGGGTATGCAGAACTTAATAACTGTAACTTTGTGACAAGAAAAAAAGTAAAGTAGTTTCTCATCGTTGCAGTGAGAATAGACTTGAAGATAATTTCTGAAATTGCTTTTTTGGGGCAAATGTTCATGTTTTGCTTACGCCCATTTCAATTAACTCTTTCAAGTTATTATCTGTCGAAGTTCTCTCATCCATGGAGGAAACGGAGCCGCTGTTGCGTGTATAGCGGCTATTGTGGAATTTATTTGCAACGTTTTTTTCGAACAACGCAATCACTAGTGAGGCCCTCTTTGAAATAGACAAGCGTGTCGTGTTGGCATGACGGTTTCTTGACGGAATGATGTTTTAATGTTGCATTTAATTTTTTCATGGAAGCGTTAATGCAATGTCAGATTTCACAGTACCACGACAGTGTATAAAATTTTGGTTATTTTTGGGAACACAACCAAATCTATGTGTGGCGCTTTTCTCCTTACGCAGGCATACGATACACATCATGGAAAGTCGAAGAAACCTTGTGTTAGATATATTAACACAATTTTCAATATTTTCTTCTTTTAAACTAAGAAATGCATAACTAAAATTATTTAAAAAATAAATAAATATCTACAAATTTTTGTTTTTCATTGTTAATGGCTGGGATGCCTAACACCCTTTAGAAATCCTAAGGAGAAAAGGTGTAACGACGGGTGGGTTAAGAATAATATGCATTGCATCATTGCATTATGTTCTAATTAAGCTGGCTATAGAAATACTATGGTTATCTTTATGATCTCAGCCCATCTCATTGCGCAAACTAGGTTGGATTTCGGTTCACTTGATTTCTTAAGTTTCAGATGTCTGACATCAATTAAGTCGTCTACGGAAAAAGTTCATGTCTAGTATCCATTTTGGTCAAACAAAGAAAAAAGTTTGGATAGCTTCCGTACCTTGTTGCCAGTAGTGTAATTCTAGCGCTTCGTTTCCTACTGCATCAGTATATATGACGGCGTTCTGTTTAAGTCTCTCATCTATAGCTAACTGCTTGAAAAGTTCACAAAAATGCAGTGCTTTTACCGTACAGTGATTATGTTTGAATCCCCCAACGCACATTTTGGATCCGTCTCTTTTAATTTCCTTGACAATGATGCGGTCTAAGATCATTCTCTCCTTCCAATATTGTTTCGAAATTCGTTTCAAACTACGCAAAGTTTAAAATTAGCCATGATTAGTTTGATGTTATTTCTAGGGTTTCGTGTGTTTTCTGAACACTTCAGTTTCCCGAGTACGTCAAAAAGTAATCTCTTACACACATACTCTTCCTCTCCTAATCATCTCCTTCATAGAGTCTTATTTAACGAAGCGATCAAATTTCGTTTCGTCTGCATTCGATATGCTTCTGCACCACAAAAGAGAATTGAAACTTTTAGTTTTGTTTAATTCTTCGAGGGAGAGTTTTTTTTATTTTTGCAAGAAGTATTCAGCGTTGGATATTTCCTAAATGCACTGCCCAGTAAAGGTAGACAAAGTCCTACAATGTTATACCAAGTTATTGACGTTAATAGACCATTTTGAAAACAAAATGCATATACTTCGTCTTACATTGCAAGGTCCTTAAGATATTTGCCGGTTAAGGGATAAGATGTACAAAGATTTTATTTATCTTTTCTTCTTCAATTTGTATCAGATCATTTGCCATGGATTGAAAAACATTGAATTCAGCATCGTTTTGTCTTTTTCAATATCAAAAATATATATATATATCGAATGGTATTTTTCGAACGTCCAACACTACCACCACTCTCAAAGTAAAATAAAATAGCAAACCACTATTTTAATTAGAACTCATTAATCAAAAGTCACTCGCCAGAGATACATAAATTTAACAACACACAACAAAATTAACAGCAAAAACAAAAAAAAATGATAGCAACTACAAAATGTGAAGATTTTATCGAAATTTTTAGCAGCAACACAAAGAATAAATATATTTACATACATTTTCTTCTTAACAAAACTAAATAGAAATTAACTTCTTAAATATACGTGTATGTATTTAAAAGGAAACAAAACAAAATGTGGTAAAGTATAAAGCAACAAAAAAATGAAAAAGCAAAAACCAACAAAAAACAAAAACTAATCTTATTTTCGCGCTGGTCACTTGTAAGATATGATATAGGTAAAAAGTACACATTTTTATTTTGTTCATTACTTTGTAGTATTTAACTGCTGAATAGTGCTTACGATTGTTTAAGGGATACGTATAACGATGATTTTTAAATAATGGACATATATATAGTTTTATGTTTTATAGTTCTTTTCTTTTTTTTGAGAAATGTTACTCCTCCTATTTTTCTTTGTTTTCTAGGTCTTCTAGAGTATATGACAAGTACAGATATATATATATATATATAGCAAAGAAACACAGTCACTCATAGAAACACATACATACACACATATTCTTTAATATTTTATATACAGATATATATATACATAAATATGTATTGAATTAATAAATTTTTAGATATTTAAATGTATAACGGAAATTACACAAAAGAAAAAAACAAAAAAAAAAGTTAAAGATGAATTAATATTGAAATTTTTCCATTTCTCTCAAATTCTCCATCGCAATTCCCTTAATTTTTGTATAAAAAAAAAATAATAACACAACACTAATTCCAAAAAATAACAACAACAAATACTAAAACAGGTGTTCTTA
Organism: Eristalinus sepulchralis; assembly: GCA_944738645.1. Classification (NCBI taxonomy): domain Eukaryota; kingdom Metazoa; phylum Arthropoda; class Insecta; order Diptera; family Syrphidae; genus Eristalinus; species Eristalinus sepulchralis. The sequence continues at coordinate 84,572,976 of OX122882.1, read as the reverse complement.
TAATATAGTATTTAATGAATACATATACATACATACGTCCATGGATGTTTTATTGTTTGATTTTTTTATAAACTTGCACATTTTCTAATCCCTTTCAGTTTTTTGTTGATTGTTTGTTTGTGGTGGCTTTTATTTGGGTTTAGAGCCTTTTTTTAAATCAACGATGTGAACAATATGTTTTCGTGTTCTCTCGTCCGTTTTCTTTATCATGACGCATTGGCGGAGTTATTTTGAACCACTTTAAATCCGAATAGACTTGTGTTCAACGTTGTCACAATGCCCCTTTAGTTGCTGCTTAATACACTGTGCTACCAACATATTGAAAAAAATTGTTCATGTCCAATATTTCATTTATTTTTCGAAACAACTTTTGCCATACTACTGAAAAAAATAGGTTCTTCTTAGTGACTGCCAACTTCAATCATCTGAAAGTAAAATTACAAATTTCGAAATAATTAAACTACTGTACTATTTTACAGCCAATTGGTTTCATTTATGAAATTTGCTAATAATTGAACTGTTGAAGCGAACGGTTGAAACCATTTCAAGAGCGTATTTCCAAATTGCGAATGAACAGTGACGGGTTCTTTGGTAATAATGGTCGTTAACTTTGTGTCTTTGTTCCATAAGGGAATGCGCAGTTTTTCTTGAGGATTTACTTGGACCCCTTTACAGTTGTCAGTTTATTGTGTCTAAAGTGATATAATTTTAAATTGGTATAACGAAACGGAAATGAAGTGAACACCACACAGGTTTCTGTTAATACTGCCAATAGCCTCATGGAGTAGAAAAAAAATGTGTGATAAATTCGGTGTATGGTTGCAAATGATTTGCTTTTATTAACGGTAGGTTCTTGAGTATGCGTACATGTTTCCTAAATTTGATACTTTGATCTCTAAATAACATTTAAACCGTTAAACATTTAGTGCAAAACTTTAGCATATTTACAAGTCACAATTCGTTGTGACTGTTATAGTTACTTTTCCAGTCGATCAGTGACAATCGTAATTTTAACACTCATTTAGCGAAATGTCACTAAACGATACCCGAAAGGAAGCATAACTTTTAAAGTGCTTCTCAAGCAGGGAATCATTGATGTTTAATAAAAAAAAAGTGTGAGCAGTCAACAAAGTCAATGGCATTATGTGGAATCTTAGATTTATTCAACTTCCTTAACTTTAGGTACATTTTTTGAGTTTGATACCGATGATAAACCTTTTTCTTCTCATATTCATTCATTCTTCTTAGGTTATGATTGTTTTCTGTTCTGTTCGAGCTCAAAAAGAGTTGTCACCGTTTAATGTAGCATTGTCTTGTAGGCCCTTGTATGTGGCGCCACGAGCTGCGTTCAATTATGTTTCTCTTAGTCGGTGTCGTATAACACTTCTATTGTAAGTCCAGGTGCATAGAACTCAGAGGTTTGATCAGGACAGTTGGCATGAAAATGTTTGTATTCTGCTTAAGAAATATGAATATCCCATAGAATTCTCTAATATAATATTTTTTTTTAATTGTCTCTTCCTGAATATGCAATCACAGGGAACGCAAAAAAGCGAAATAACTTCATTCGATGTCATGCAAGGTTTCAAGCTTACACTCATCTATTTATTCACATCACCACAAAAACTAGACACTCTGTCTATAGATTTTATTTTAAAACGGACACAAATCAATTGGCCTTAATCCTAGTAAATATTTTCAACACAATTGATGATATTATTCACTCCAAACCTCACTTCCCATACTTTCCTTTTCTTGCTTCTCCCAATCAATGGTCTAGTATGTATGCATATGTATGATATTTGATGGAAAATAAAAGAAAAACAAATTAATTCGATAATTTTAATTGACGAGTTCCATTTTAAGTAAGTTTAAGATTAAAACAAAAGCAAAAAAACAAAACTAAGAAAAAGTGTATAAATTATAAACTAAATCATATGTTGGAAAATTGTAGTAATTAAAAAACAGAAAAACAAAAATTAAGAAATTAAAACACATTGTTATTATTCTTGAAAGGAACGGTTGAGTTTGTTTTATTTCTGGGATACACGAACATAATTTTATATGGAGTAATGAAATCTTTGATCGTCAGCACGATCTTTTTTCAGCTGTAATATTTAATCTAGCCAAAAGAAATGACGAATCTCTTCATCGTTGGATGGCCTACAATGTGGGGGTCCATTGTTGGGAGCACCATTAGCAATCAAGGCATTCCTTAGCGTGTTCATCGCCATGTTATTACGCTTTGATGCTGCGTTCAGGTCAATAATGCAGTGTGGATAGTGGATGCCTACGATGCATTCGGCTTGTTCTTGCACACTTTGTGGTGCTTTCCATGGTTCATGTCTGAAAGAAGAAGACATGGGAATGGTCAAAACTTATGCCCTATTCTTGTCATTGCGTTTGTGAGTTGCCTTCCCCGAGCATTTAGTTCGCAACGTCTGGTAGACTTTATCTATCTATTCTTGGTCCTTAAGTAGTTGTTTCTTACTGACTTAATACACAATTTTGAAAGGAAACTGTCAAAATGCTAGCAAACGTTAGAAACAAAATTAAGCGAGCGAGCTTACCTCACTCTCGCCGGTTTTATTTTTGTTACAAACATTAGATACTAACAGGACGTAGTGAATGGAACAGATCGCTTGCATTTTGTGTCTGAAAGCAAGCGACCCACTAACGCAATGATATGCGATATCGCACGCAACGCTACCCGGAACATTGCTGTTGTATATTAAAGACACAGAAACCACGCTTCTCAACTTACACATATTCCTTTGGAATGCCTTGCAGCTCGGGGACATACTGCTTAGTATAATCCCCATTCGGATCCAATCGCTTGCCAAGCGCACTTGGGCATGTGAAAATCGAAGTATCCAAAAGCTTTTCAAAGGCCGATGATGACACCCACATCCAGTTGCCAGCACACACCGACCAATCAGCGTCCAGAAGGTACTTCAAAAAGTGCTGCAACCCAAGTTCCCAGCACTGCCAGAGCCCACCACGAGTCAAAAACGTTGCAACCAAGTTACGCAAGCAGTGATGCAACCAACCCTCAGCCAGAAGCTGTCGCATTGCGGCGTCAATCAGTGGAAATCCCGTCTGCCCCATTTTCCATTTGTTCAACTGGTCTGAACATGGCTTCGCCCAGGGTATACTCAAGCAGATCTCGTTGCCTTCCATGCGATCGTAGTTGGGGTTGTTCACGGACATTGTGTAGAAGTACTCACGCCATATCAGCTGACCAGTTATGTGCGCTCCACCTGGCATATTATTTCCGAACTTCTTGTGAACCCGCTCGAAGCTGTCGTGAAGGTCCCAGTAAAATCTTCTCACCGATAAGCAGCCGAATCGCAAGTGAGCGCTCATGGACTTCGGCGACTCCAAAATATTCGGCATGGCTTGGTTTGGCAAATAGAAGTCGTTCTTGAAGGCATTCTCTTCGACTTTCAGACGTTCTTCGAGATGTCGAAGTGCTTGGGTCTCTCCACCCTTCCACACCACCTTGGCCACGTAACCGTAACTCTCCGGAAAGATGTCAAGGTCTTCTGGTTGGGGAATCTGAAAGTGTGCTAAATTAGAATGTGTTGTCAAAATCACGTACTTTAACCTCTTTGAAAAAGTTTAGTTCTTCGAGTAGTTGATCAGAGAGTTTGGCAAACCGAACGTTCTGCCATTCTGGATCCGGAACTGGTCTTGGAGGAAGTCCAATGAGATTTACGGTGTGCTACAAAATTGAGAATGTATTAGGCTATTTGTTTTCAATGTCGATGCTTACCAAAAACATTTGATAGGTCAACGGGGGTATTCCGCCATTTGTGTCGATCACCAGTTTTGGATCCCAAAGAGTGTGTGAGATTTTTTCGACGCTTTGGATGCCCAAATCGACACACATTTGTTTCACGGCATTGTCGCGTCTATTCCAAATCGGTTCGCAATCCTGTTCGAAGCAAATCTTGCCGATGCCAATATGTTTGTGAAGGTATTTAAAGATGTTTGGCGGGTGGCCGCGAAAGACGTAAAGTTGTCCACCATGTTGCCGAAAGCGCTTGTCAATGTCCGCCAGAGAGTCGAGTAGGAACTGCATTCGGTTGTAACCAACACATTTGGTTCCTGAAAATTTTAAAATTGTTTTTCTTAGACTTACTGTGTAACCTTTTATGCGTACTAAAAGTGAAAAAGGTTTAATATTCGCGTTTGAATCGGAAAAGCATGGTTTACTATAGACTGGAGGGAGATAGAGATAATAATTAATAATAATTGAATGGCACTACAGCCCACAAGGGTCGACGCACTTTACCACTATACCTTTGAAAAATTCTTGCTACTTAATGCGGCTTAATCTTTGAAGACATTGTGTCGGAAGTAATAAATTTCGTACTTGTCTGGTTATAAAAACGAGAATTTAGCGACTTCACCTTAAAACGGCAAAAATTTTTTTTTTTTTCATTAACATAGTTTTTGTTTATAAATGAGACTATCTTCTTACCTGTGCCACTGAAAATTACAATCACTTAATAATTACACTAACTGGTCATCTTTGTAATCTAACCCTTTCTTGTGTGCCCAAGGGCCCATTAGTTTTTGCGTGAGCAAGATTACTGAATTTTACCGAGGAGTGGGACCACTTTACCAGGTGGATATTGGTTACCTGTCTATTTATTGCCTATGTGAAATAAATCTATCCTTCAAACTACTACTGGTTGCTAAGCTTGTCTCCCTAAGAAATTCCCTCATGTTCTGTACTCTTCTAGTTTATGAGTTTTTCTAACTGTCGCAACAGATGGGAACGTTTAAAGGTAGTGAAGGACGGTCTCCTTCCTCTTCTCGGCAAACCGATACAGAAGTAAATATATGGGAAGCCTAACCTTCCTCCACTGTTTGGCATGAGACAGTGCCCAGTAAATACGCCTGTAATCAGGTTTACTTCACTTTTGCCTAGTCTGACAAGGTTTTTGGTTAATAAAAGAATGAAGTTTGGGCATAACTGCCTCAAAATACTGCAGGTATCTAGTTTTTGACTAGTTCTTGTCTTTCTTTAAGTTATTTTTCTTTTCACGACAAAGAAATACTTCATTAGTAGATGCCGGCGGCAGATCCGTCCCCTTTTTGGCTACTTCATCGCACCTTTCGTTGTCCAGAATACCCTTATGCCCAGGAACTCAGCATAGAAAAAAAATGTGATTAACACTTTTTGCCTCGAGTTTTCAGAGCCTTAAAGGTCGCCTGACTACCCATATAAATCACGATATATTTTCTATCTATCGGCTCCCTCATCAGAAGGCGAGCAGCCTCATGAATAGCCTTAATTTCTGTCTGCAAAGCTTTGTAATGGAAGGAGGAGTGCTGAGGATTTGTTGTAAAAATTAAGAAACTATCCGCGTTGAACGCACAATTTGATTCTCAATGAAGTTAATATGCAGATCACAAAGGAAATCAAAGGCAAATAACTTTTACGCTATAAAGAAATTTAAAAGTAACGGACAACACGAACAAAATGCAAGCAGTGGTTGACTTAAAATGCCGAAAATGTTCGAAAAGCTTGGCGATATTCCAAAAAAATGATTGAATTTAAGACAAAAAATAAAATTACTGCTAGAGAAAAAGACTACATATATATTTTCTCTTAAACAACTTTATATTGCATATTTCTGCTTTATGGAGAATTCAATTCAACATTGCTAGACTTGTGTTGAATCGGCGTTTTAATCAACATATAATAAAAGTATTTTTACACTTCAGCGACACCTAAGAGCAAATGATACCATACACGAAAACCAATTTTCACATGCAACTTTCTCTAGAATTTTTATTTAGTTTACACTTTTAGCTTAATGATTATCCTCGATTAGCTAACCTGTATCAAAAATTCATATTTAATGTTTCGTAGGTAGCTTCGACAGAAAAACCAGATTACAAATAATTTTGTAATTAAACCTAGCTTCAGATATGCCAAAATGAGTATGCAAAATTGACGAAAAGAACGAAACCATTTTTGTGTGTGTGAAACTCGACATAATACAAATCGCTGATCGCTATAAAATCTTATCCTTAACTACAAAAAAAGAAAAAACCTTAAATTTTCTTATTTGATGATGAAAAAATTCGTAAATTTATGTAAGTAAATATAAGGCTGTATGGAATTTGTTTTAAATATGCGTTTTCAACATGTGGATTAGGTCAAATCTTCGTTTCAATTCCAAAGAGTTCAAAAGTTAAAGAGACTTTACAATGGTTCAAAACATACAATGCATATTAGTGGATACGAATTTCACTTAAGTAATTTAGCACGAATATGTTCGCCGTGGCGTAGTGGGTACGTTCGTTGACTCACACGCCGAAGGTCCAAGTTCGATTCCCTTACGGGACACTTCGCAATTTTCACGGCACCCCCTCTTTCGAGTTGCTGACAACACTCAAAGAGTATCAATTGTCCATGGAAAGCTTCTCAAATCTCGCCGTTCGGAGTCGGCAAAAAACTGTAGGTCCCTTCTACTCGTGAGGAAACAGTAGCACGCACAACACGAGTATTTGTAGGGTATGGTCCCTTGTGGGCTGTAGTGCCAATCAAAAATTATTTTAGCACGAGCACCTAAAACTAAACAAAACCAAACATTTCTTCGCAGCGCCTACCCTTAGTGCACATGCCGCAGACCAGCCCTGTAAGTTAACGCTTCGTACGATCTATCTATCTATTTCCACTCAATGCAATTAGTACCAATTAGATGTTAAATTAAACCTCTTTCTTGCAGTCCGCCGACTTACCTGCACTCTCACCATCAAATATGAAAATCGGAAGCAGATTGCAGTTATTTCTTGGATCTCCAACTGCCTCCAGCAAAGCTGGATTGTCATGGATCCTAAGGCCGTGCCGAAACCAAATGATATTTGTCGTCATTGTTGACGTTCCACCACACACGGACTCACTTATTAAACAGAAACTGGAACAACAAACGAGACCTTTCCCCGATAACAATCTGTGAGTGAATGCAAAAATGCACTGCTGGAAGCTTACTTTATAAGCGCCAGTTTCTGGTCGTTAGATACACGCACTCACACAACCACCGAAGCAGCTGGTGTGGAAGCTTTCAATAGATGCATTTGTTCAGTGTTTGAATAGAGTAGTAAAACTAACCCTGAAACTGAGTGGCTGAAGACGAACGGATTCAGGGGTGATGGGATGTTGCACAACTCAGCGGGGAATGTCTCTATTCAAAGTGGGAATCCGTCCCAAGACGGAAAAGGTCTGCTGTTATGCACAGCGGTGCATAATAGAATTCCGCGTGAGCGCTTGGATTTCTATCGGAGGGATGCATAAAAAAGGGAGAACAAACAAGGGGATGGTGGTTCGTAAAGGACATCTTATGAGCGCGGACGGGTGTGGGATGTTTGAGAAATGGGATTTGGTTGCATGAACTGTTCAAATAGCGAGGTCATTTCTAGTGAACCGGTTAACACTGATTGAGAGGTTGAGCAGCCACTGTCTGTTTCTGAATATCTTTTCACATTGTGTGGGGGCTAACACGTGCGGGATAATTCATGTTATTTTGAAACATTTTCAAAATCATTCGCAATTTGTTGGTCGCCCTGGAGATGATTGATATAAAAGAGTCTCACAAATACATTTTCATGGACTCACCAATACGAATGACATGTAAAGGAAATGCAATACATTGGGTATTGATAATTAAGGATATTCGAAACGGTATAAGAGGTGTTGTCTCGCTAATGAAGGAACTAGTCGTGGTGTTGTTAAAACCTGTTGCACTAATTGTGAGGTGGTAATGAACAATTTCCTTTGTGAAGGAACGGTTCTGTAAATTAAGGTTTAATGAACTAACGGTATTATGGCATAAGTTCGCTTTAAAATTGAATTTGAGTTTTTTTCATGATATGGCGGCTTTTTTTGACTTTCTAATAAGAAACAAGATAATCAGATAAATGAGAAAACGGTTCATACGGCATGAATTTACCGTTGAATGTCATCTTGAGCCATACGATGTCCGCGCAATCACTGTTTGCCGCAGTGTTTCTTGATTGTGATTAAATTTCTTCGACTTCAAGAATGCATGAAGAAGCGGGAAGTTGGGTAAGCATACGGGAACTCCCTCATATTTCGGAATTAAACTTAAATACAAGTGTGCATATTCTTAAAGTGTGGTCGCCGTGGCGTAATGGGTAAGTGCGTCGATCCACACGCCGATGGTCTAGGTTCGATTCCCGGGCGGATCACCTCGCATTTTTTCACGGGACCACCTCGCCGTTCGGAGTCGGCAAAAAACTGTAGGTCCCTTCTACTCGTGAGAGAACACTAGCACGCACAACACGAGTAGTTATTGTAGAAGCTAGGTCTTGGTCCCCTTGTGGACTGTAGTGCCTCTCAATTGGCACAACACCGACTATTTCGGAGATGCTGTTACAGCATTCAAGATGAAGTGGCAGATCTGTGTGGAAAAGTGCAACGAAACCTCTTAAAACGCGCCCTTTTGCAAAAAGAACAAATTCGAAAAAAGATGTGTAAACAATAATATTTTATGAGATGACTTAAAGATGCAGAAGTTAAGGGTGGTCTATCCATAATGCACGATGTTAATTGTAAGACACACCTTAAAGTTAATTTTTTTGCCCAACTTAATTTGGCATTTCTTTATTTCAATGTTTGACCAACTTAAGCGTGGAGAGGTACACAGTTAAGTAGGGCTTTAAGATTGTTGAAGACCTTTACGAAAATGGGCGTTCAAAATGCATTTCGTGAGCTTTTTAATTCTTTTTGTCAACATGATGGACTAAATGTATCCACAATCGGTAGATTTGTGCAAAAGTTTCAGCAGACTGGACTTGTAGATTTGAATTAACACGCTTACAAGGTTTCGCTTACTACACAGCCTACGAAACACTGGTTCTTTTTGTGAGAAATTCAATGCCTGTGTTTTCTCACGTCGTGACGATGTTAATTGGACTTAACGACCATATTTAAATGAGAAAGTGTACGTCAATGCGCCATGAACAATTCAAGACCTGGATTATGTCCCGGAGTCATTGAAAACATGGTCCATTGGATACAGGTTCCAGCGAAACACACATACTTGCCATAGATTCTTCTATTATAATACAATATATTATGATAGTTCTCTGAAAATTTATCGTGCATTTTTGTTGGACCACCCTTTACGTTCTTTCTAAAGTATCCTCCATTGTCACGTTTTAACCTCAAACAAATGCTTCTTGCAGTGTCCTTGTCCTTCAGGTTCCTTGCAGTAAGGCCATGTGAAAAGCCATAATGGCAACATGATATGGCTTTAGTTCACCATTGAGTGAGAACTGAAGCCATAGCGCGTTAGTTCAATATGGCAATTTGCCTTAGTTCACAATTCCATTTCAGTCACGTTCACAGCTTTTGTATACATTGGAATTGTTTCAGGAAGTGAACTTAAGTACGTATAGGATTTAAGCTTGTTCCCGGAAAAGATTTGGGAATACATAAGGGTGGTCCGATAAGTACTTACTTTGTATATTTTCATAGGGGCTAACCGCCGATTGAAGATGTGCATTCATCCATGAAGAACAGAAAACTGTATGTGTCTGTGCAATATAGACAGCTTTTGCTCTCTAAGGACAGACGCTGTTTCAGCGCAAGCCGAAGGAGATTCTGCATCGTTTTGTGACCGTCGACGAAACATGAACTCACTGCTGTACTTAAAAGACCAAGAATTGTTCAAAATAGTGCACTTTTCTCGGCGAACGTGGTGGCCACCATGCCTTGGGATTCACAACTTGCCATAAATGTACATACACTGACTAGGTGGAGAAGAGCAAAGTGTCTGTAGGTCTCTAATATGTCGAATTGTTGGGTGGATTCTTAAGTGAAGAAAAGACGCCCTCATTTTATGAAGGAAATAAATTGTTCTTTAACAATGACAACACACCGACTCACACGGAAAATCTCCAGATGTGCCACGATGCGAGTTATTTTTGTTACGAAAGTCATTCGCCGGTCAGGAATTTGAGAGGAAAGAGGGCGTTATCGCCGCCTTGGAGACCCATTCCAGAAAACATGTTTTTTTAGACAGATTATAGAAGTCGTTTGTTCAAGTGTATTGAGCTACATATGTTGAGAAATAAAAATTTCCAAGGCTTTCTCGTTTTTTCCTTTACTTAAGGATATTTCAAATCCGCACAAGGTGAGTTGATTACGAAAATGAAAACGTGAATTCTATTAAATCCAAACTTTTGCGATTCAAGCATATTATTTGTAACACTATTATTTTTTTTAATTCCTGAATTCCTAGATGCATCAAACGTAAGAAGGTGATAATATTGTTGATAATGAGGATTCACTTTTATGTAGATCAAGGTGATATCTAATTATTCAGTGCAAGCGTTCCGCGCCCATTCTGATACTTGAAAGTTAATCCTTCAACATCTTACTTGCTGGGAAAAAATTCAAAATAACCACTTTTGTAGGCAATCAGCCAACAAATGAGCGCTAGATTCAAGCAGCCTGTTGTCTGTAAGGTAGTTTAAGAGAGCTTTACGCAATCGATTCCTTGTGGTGTACACGAAGATATGTAAGTATTCACTCCTTTATTACTGACAAGAACGTTTCCTTCAGTAATTTTTAAGGTTGGTGCGGTCTCCCAAGGTGTAGAATTTAGTAATCTGTTTGTCCTTTTGACTGATCCAATCGATTTAGAAATACAATGAAAAGGACCATACTGCATAGTCTGATGTTAACATTTACAAACCCTTTCTTCCAGATACCATTCGAAAGGCAAACAGTGCCCACGATTACATGCAGAAATTGTTAAGTATTTCGGGACAGGTCATCCAGTGTGATATATGAAAGCATCTCGGTATGTCCGAGTGATCCTTTAAGTCCCTCCATTAGTTCCGCTTCTTCTTCTGACAAACAACGAACGATATCTTTTGAAATAAAATTTCAAAATCATTTTTTCCGAATCTATTTTCTACTTACATCTGTCATACATATAAACAAAAATACACTTATAACAAGACTTAAACGCTACGTCTACTTAGAAACTTCGATCCCATTAGTATCACTTGACCGATTAGTAAAAGTTAAATACGCCTAAATGCCGATTCACGTGATGTGATGCACAGGACGGTGATTGCAATTGAACTCGAGAATGAAATTTGTGCCAGAAGTAGAGTACTATGTAGTTGAAGTTGAGTATACCATATTTTCTTAAGTCTAGAATTCTTCATGAAAACTATTTGCAGTGTCGATCATTTTCGACTGAAGGAATATCTTTGAAGAATCTTGCACCTGCAAATGGAAAATATGTCAATAAGAAAAGGAGCTAGAAGATTAGCGGACGTACCTCTTTTAAGGACAGTTTGCCATCCTTGTTGTCATCCGTTAGGCTTATAAGAGTCGCGGCTTCCTGGACAGCATAACGTGGGTGTCTGGGATTGACATAGTTGAGTAACTCACCCCTATCCGCTCGCGCGTCATTGTTCTTATCGATGATGCGCTTAAACTCCGCCCGTCGTTCTTCTACGGTCTTCGATATAACCGATCTTCGATAGACGTCGTCATCGTCGTCCACCGTCACATCGGAAAATTCTTCAATTGACAGCTGATCGTCGCCGTCAGTGTCGAAAAGACGCAGGAGATCATCCACCAAACTAAGCAGGTTTGATGTGCTCGATTCAGGATGCCGAAAGGCGAGGAATTCATCGAGCGTCAAACTGAAGAGGTCTGTCCGAGCAGCCTCAGACCAGCGGGCTTTGTCACGCATCATCTCCTCCTTGGCTTTGCGATCCAGCCCGGTGTGCTTCACCTCGCTATGCTCCTTGATGTCATTCTCGTCCAAGCCGTGCTCTTTGAGGAAATACGTGTGGTATTCCTCCCAAGTGATGAGGCCATCCCCAGGATCCTTGTCCACCTTTGCAAATTCAATTGGATTCATATGAATTGCCCAGTCTATGTGCTCGAGAATTTTTCGATTGATATACTTGGCTAACTCCTGAATGGAAAGAAAGGAATCTTTGTCGGTATCGGCACTGAAAGAATGAGAGAAAATTAAACAGTCAGTGGGGATTTTGATCTTCTGGTAAGTGAAAATTAGTGTTGTTGCAAAGCGAGAACTATAAATTCGAACTCAACGGTCATTGAACTCGGACTTGGACTATATTAAAATGAAAAGTTCTGTTCAGGATATATCAGGCTTGAAAATGAACCACTTGGGAAGGGTTCGGTGAAGAACTTTTTTTAAAAGTAACGATGGACGAAATCGAGGAGCGAGATTACACAAAGCATAAGTATATCCTGAATTACAGTAAATCGACAAGTTCTTTAATAGGAATGGTAATATCACATAAAACCAAATCTTTCATGTGCTCAAGTACAACGCAATAAAAATTCAATGTTCGCGTACCCAAAACCATTACGAATTTGCTCCAAATGCGTATTTTTCCTACCCATTGTGTTTGTCTGTCTTTAAAAATTGTGATTTTTCTCAAAAGCGATTGTTGTAAATGAATTTTGAGCAATAAGAGATATGAAATCCACTATGCGAAGTAAAGTATTTACGGACGTATATGCTGCTTCCATGCGGCCAACTGCCCCACCACAGGTAGGATTTGGTATATGCAAACCAACAAAATTCACCGTTGAACTCAAACCATTATTGCAAAGCTTCTGTGGCTACCGGCTTGCAAGTGCTCAGAGAAGAAAACTTTAATGCCAGCTTTAACATAAAAGGCCTTTACGTCATCGAAAAGCAGCAGCGGCATTTTATTTCCTCTCTTGAGTTTATATGCGACTTCCGTAGCTCGGCGATGACGTACGTTACAATGGAATAGAGTCTAATTGTGTTCAACTAGTTACGCGACGAGCATACTCTTTAGTGATTGTCTGTGACTAATGGACGGTGTGCTGTGAAAGCAAAAGTGTTTTCAGCTGAAATTGAAGCATAAAACTATGCACTTTTGATGACTTGGGAATGGTAGTGGCAGAAAAATGCCGTACGTAGTTGTAAGTTTTTTATTTGAAAAGTAAATGAATATTAAAAAAGGTTCCTTAAAAGAAAGGAAAAATCAAAATTGAGAATGACGGCAAAACATGATGAGCTGACTCCTTGCACTTCTGAAAAAGAATGAAAGGATACAGAATCTGCAGCAAATCACAATATGCTGTATCAATAATTTGTGAAAATGCTAAAATGATTTACGAAGATTTACGAATATGAATTGTCAAGTGAATACCTAGCAATATTTGAAAATGTGAAACACTTGTTTATTTAAACTCCACCAACAAGTCTTGAGAACAAAGGAGATTTCAAGTCGCCCGTTAAATTAGCTCTTTATACTTAAGATAACTGCTTCCAAAAAATTGTAAATAATCACAAACTTAACATCACTTCGGAGTTAAACACCACTGCAGATTATTCACACGAGAATTCCACATCTGGTTTCATTCAAATACCACCGAAAACCAGTCTTTACCGCTTGACATTAGCAAATAACATCGCCACCAATCTCCTACTCCGTGCTCGTTTGACATTAACCAATTCAACATTTACCAGTACCAGCACCTACCTTCTGAATGCCTTCTCCAAAATATGCAATTCATCAGTTGAACTCGCGGCCATAATCACTGTTTCCGGTTGTAACCGTTTACCGCCAACGCCACCTCCAATGTCCACGAAGTTATCCTTCCTTCCTGTCACCTTCGGTGCAAGGGTATTCCGTTTCGAGTACACCAGTTTGTCCATCGAACCCACCGTACTATTCAATATCACACCGATGAAGAACAAGTAGAATATGATCGCAACAACAGTTGGCCACCGCAACCATTTTACCGTTCGTAAAAACAAATGATTTACCATCGTACACGCACAATCGTTAATAACTTTCGCAAGCAAACCACATGGAGCCACCCGACGACCTATGTCGGTCACATCAACACCAGCAAATGCAATTCTTCGTAATGCCTAGCTCTCCATCGAGGCGGAGGGGCTTTTCATCTTTGTGCGCGCCTCTAACAGGTTTTCGAAAGTGAAAGTCGGGTTGGTGGTGTGCACTTCTGGCTGTGTCTGTTGCTGTTGTTTTTCTTTGTGTGCTTCTTGTTGTTGTTATTGCTGGCTCTTGTGGGATTACTCTTGTGGTGACCCATTGATTTTTCAAATGACAACTGCTTCCTTAATGATTCAATTCAATTCCAAGGGGCAATTGCCGGTGGAGCACCATAAGAACTTACGCGTGTGCACTTCTGTATAATGCGAAGCTTCTCTGCGGTTCACTTTGGAGGTTGTGTCTTATTTGAGAGATATTAAACTAAACCGTCTATTGGGTGTCTACTGTGGTCGTTGGTGTGTGTCGACCCGACCCGTCTCGACCCGGATTTGACAAGAGCAGGTATGAAATTTGTATCTATGGCAAGGCGGAGTGCGAAGGAAACGGAAAACAGCCGTGTGGCAGTTGAATGAGAAGGAAAGCACCAAAACAAAACGAGACTCTACTGCCATCTACTTGCGAGTATAGAGAACTAGTTGTATTCGGACAGCCTGTATAACAGTCAGTTTGACAACTAGAGATTTGACGTTTTACAATTCCATTGTTGTGAAAATCGGTAGAATGTTAAGAAATTACAAACAGTAGAATTTTTTTTGCAAAAACGAATTATCTCGCAATTAAATTTCGTTTGTGTTTTCTGTTCGCTTTGTTTATGCCTAGAAATTGCCTAAATGCCAAATAAGGTATCGGTATGCGTGATTAAAATCGAAATTGATGTGTCTTCTACTGAGGATCAAGGTAGGACAGCTGAAAAATCCTCCAGATACTGTGTATTAATCCTTTGTATCTTTGTCCAGAACCCGGAGCTGTATCATCTGAACATCCCACAAATCCAAGATTTCTAAAGGAACGCGAACGCGACCGTGGTTTAAGGGCGTCAAGTGAAATAACAATTGAAACATACACAAACCGTATAATGAATTCAAGAGATATTTTGCCGACAAGCTCGAGAGAAGCCACCCCGTTGGATGAAGCACAGATTTCTTCGGAGTTTCCAAAGGAGATTGGTTTCTTCTCCGGAAATCCAAGTGTTGAGGTCACCAATGGAATCATTCACCTCTATAAGAAGAAGTGAGTAACACCCCAATTAGCGGGCACTTTTGACGTCCATTTTTCTTCTAGCGAACGAAAAGAAATAAAGGAAGGTCCATCGAACCAACTCTGTCTGCTAGCCGTACCGGCCAGCCTTAGCTGCCATGATCTTCTGAACTTTGTGGCTCCATGTCACTCAGAAATCCAACATATCCGCATTATTCGTGATGGAAGTCCAAATCAATTCATGGTCCTCCTCGTGTAAGTGCTAGAAACTCGGAAACATCTATCAAAACTCGTTAAAAATTTGTGCCGTCCTCTAGTTTTCGTTGTAATGAATCCGCTTTGGAATTCTATCAGACGTTCAATGGGGCGGCGTATAATTCGCTTGAACCGGAATCTCTTTGCCATGCAGTTTGGGTGTCGGCAGTCGAAAGAGGAGAAGACGGAATACCGCCACTTGGACACACTGAATTACCCACATGCCCAGGTAAATGCTGATGAGCATTCTACGAAACGTGTTCAATTCTCGAACATCTCTCCCACTTAGTTTGTCTTGAGCGGATGGATGAAAGTGTGGATGGGGTGCTAACAATACTATGCAATCACGCTTTCCATGCGAATTGTCTCATTAAGTGGGGCGATTCGACATGCCCCGTTTGTCGCCACGTGCAGACACCTGAGTTGATGGAGAACTCTGTATGCATGGAATGCGAGGGAACCGAAGCTCTGTGGATTTGTTTGATCTGCGGACATGTTGGCTGCGGCCGATATCAGGGCGGTCACGCGGCGGCCCATTACAGGGCAACAAATCACACGTTTGCCCTGCAGCTGGGTACTTCCAGTGTCTGGGACTATGCTGGAGATAATTTCGTGCATCGTTTATTTCAAAATAAGACTGATGGCAAGTTGGTAGCCACGCAAGCGCCGAATGATGAAGGCGAGGAAAAAATCGATTCTATGCAGTTGGAGTTCACCTATTTGTTGACATCGCAGCTGGACACGCAACGGAAGTACTACGAGGAAAAAATGCAGAAGCTCGAGGACGAATGGAAGGAATTCAAAGAGTCCGCTGAAAGTATGTCCAATAAACTCACCACCGTGGAGCAGAAAGTTCAAACCCTGACCAAAGAGAAGCAGACACTCGAGCGAAAATTAGCAGCAAACGCTAACAAGTACGTCATCAGCAAATGTCCTCCCTCAAATTCACAAAAAAACCTTACCCTCCTTGCAGGTTAAAGGAAATTCAGAAGCAACTAGCCGATGAATGTCAGATCTCAAAGGCTATGCAGAACAACCAGAACTCGTGGCAAACAAAATACGCCGCACTGGAGAAGACCTACAAGGAGTACGCAGAGAAGCGCGAAGCAGAGCTGGCCGATGTAAAGGAACAGCTACGTGATATAATGTTTTACATGCAGGCACAGAGTCAAATTGCCGAGTCCGATTTGAAGGATGAAATCGTGTCTGGGTCGGTTGTGGTGCCGGAACAGCAACCACCAGAGCACACAAAGTCTAGCCGAAGGAAGAAAAAGAACTAATCAAAGTAATCGTATTCAATGGATGTGTTAATCCTTTTCTATGATCTACATACATATACATATATATAGGTCGGTTTAAGATGCACATGTATTTAAGGTTTTTGTTTTTCTGAAATAAAGGTATTTGAGCATTAAAATGAATTTATTCAAACATTCTTTGCTGGTAGTTCTAGAAGTGCAATTGAATGGCGTACTATTCGCACTAATTGATTTATCCAAAGTCTGGCAGTTAAAGCATTTCTTTAGCAGTTTGACAATTGATAAGTGCATCAAGTGCACAAAATTTAAGACAGAGAACACTTTCAGGTAAACTTTCTAATCAGTCTGGCGACAAATGGAGGGTCGGAGCCTGAGTTATTGCCACCTTCTATCGTTGACAATAGTGGGCTCCCTGCTTCTATTTAATAAGACCAATATATCTTTCGTCCGCAATGACTTGGTGTTTATACCAGAGAGTCGGTCATCCTCTCCTTTTCAAACCAGGATTTTCGGATTTGAAGACTCTCTTTGCTGGAGCAGTGGTACTCATGCGTTCAAAGTGGCAGATATAGAACATCGGCGGATATTAAAATTCACATTGTGGTAAAGTCCATAGAGTTCATAGTTATGTTTATCTTCTTCGCAGTCCTTTCGACAGTCTCATACATCCTATGTAGCATTTTTCTATCGAATTTCTTCCGCTTTGCAATTTTACTTATCGTCTAACTGAAAGTGATACCAAATCGAAGAGCGAATCAGCATCACATCTCCACTAAGATGTCATCCGTGCATGTCATAGCTCAGGTTCAAATAGATGTCGATAGTAACGTTTTGATTCAAGTGGTGAGTGACAGAGAAAAGTGACTGAAACTTATAGGAAACCCAATCCTCATGCTAATGGGAGCTGTTAAAGCAACGCAGTCAATTGTATGAAAATTGAGAAATCGCAAACTGCTGACGGCACGGTATCTAATAGTGTCGCAAACCTGAATAGCCCCGGCAAATATTTGACTGCTAGGATTCATTCAATCAAGTCAACGAATAAGGCGAAAACAGATGAACAGGAGTGTCATGATACTTGTTTACATGTAAAAGGCGCTCCCACGGCCAATGTGTCTCTTCACTCAAAACAACCTTGTTTCTGCTTTTGCCAGTTACACGCAGCAACTTGAGCGCTTACTCAATTTGACCTCCATCTCAATCCGATTGCGTCCGATTAAATGATTCTTCGGGCTGAAGATGTGTTGCCTACCCACACGTTCTACATGCAATAGTCAACATAAGCTTGCTTAGGCGCATATGCCATTAACACAAACAGGTCTAAAGATCCCTCGTATAACTTTTCTTTTAAAAAAAAACCATGACCTGCATCATCCTCTTTTAATAATGACCATAAATTTGGCGCCGTATGGTAGGCATGGGAATGATCAAGGTGTTCTACAAAGCCAGCTTGGTCTTTTGGAAGGGGCTGTGTTGCATCTAGAAACAAACAAAGCAGTGAACCGCTCTTAAAATCGGTATAGATATTCTTGTCCCTTCTTACTGCCGATCTGATGATCACGAAATCCTTGACTATTAAAAATGTTTGCTCATCGCTGTGACACTCTGCCCGAAACGTTGGTGTTGTGTGTCCTCCTTCATGACAGGATATACAGTGAATGTCATCTTTTACAGAAAAACTCATTTTAGCCGCTATTGTTTCAATACCAGTAAATAGCTCGCTGTATTTATCCAATCAAGGTAATGTCGTTTGCGTTAGCAAGCAGTCTAACGTAATTTGAAATATCGTGTTTTTGTTTTGCTCGCAAGAATTGTGCTTTAAAAGTCATATGACCGTCAACCCTTTTTCGACATTGAAGGCCTCGGTAACCGACTTTGGCAGACCAGAAAGAGTTCTTCCTCATCATTCTACACAATCTAATGAGTGTGGCAAAAATACTAATACTAGACATGTCACCGTGTAGGTCGATCTTGGATCTTATCCAGTATTTACTCCAATATGAGAATCTATCGTTCATTTTTCTAGCCTAAAGCCAAGTTGATAGGGACCTATCAGATTGTTTGAAACGGCTTCAGGCATTCACACAAAACCGTAGGGAGCACGCGATTTTAAAAAGACTGATTCCTTGGTCGAGCCGTAAGCCCACCCCTTCTCTTGGCGGTTCGCTTGGCTTGCAGAAAATATTTGATGATTGCAGAAATTGCTTTTTTTATCATTTATTTAATGAAACGGATGTGTCTTATACGTTTAGCTTGCTGTTTCTAGATTGATCCAAACACTTTCGCATTACATATCAAATTGTGTTCTCATTCCATCTGCTTAAAGCAATTCAGTCGAAATTACGTCTGGTGATGCGTCATTGATCGACTTCGATTTTGACGTTTATATTGGAGGAATGAAAAGATTGTCCACCATCGTCCAAATTGAGAATTGGCAATTCTTCGTGAAATCATCGGCGGCCTCTTAACATGAAATGATAATGCAATTGGTACTGCAGAGGATGGAAAGAGCATGCCTTGCTCCCAATATTAGATGAAGTTTCTAATACACAGGCTCCAATGGGCAGACAACTGTTGGCAGCGGAAATCCCTATTGAAAGAAACTGCCTCCCAGGGAATATTTCCGTTTACATTACTTCGCGCTAAACATTACTTCGCTAGGGACGAACAAAATCTTTTTGCTGCGTTATAGGATGTTGAGTGAATTAGAGTTTCGAAGTCGCTCTAAATTCGGCATCATCACATCTGAAGTGATCAGGAGAAGATCCAATTTTTTACAGCTAATCTTTCGAGCATTAATTTCTGAATTTCTTCTTAGTCCCCGTGGCGTAGTGGTAAGTGCGTCGACCGCCGCGCAAAAAGTCTGGGTTCGATTCCCGGACCTCGCATTTTTTCACGGCACCACCTCTTTCGAATTGCTGACAACACTTAAAGAGTATCAATTGTCTACGAAAAGCTTCTCAAATCTGGCCGTTCGGAGTCGGCAAAATACTGTAGGTCCCTTCTACTCGTGGGAGAACAGTAGCACGCACAACACGAGCAGTTGTTGTAGAAGCTAGTCCTTGGTCCTTTGTGGGCTATAGTGCCACTCCATTATTATTATCGCAGAGCCGAGGTAAACGAAGTCTTTAACTACCTTGAAAGTTTTCTGTTGTGTTCTGTCCGAGACGTCCATGTTATGTGTCATTTCTTGATGACAGCATGTACTTCATTTTGCCCTCATTAACCACCAGATCCATTTTAGCCGCTTCCGCTTCAATGCCAGCAAACGCATCATTGACGGCTCGCTGTGTTCGACCAATCACGTCAATGTCATCAGCGTAAGCTAGCAATTGAGAGTTCTTCGTCGCCATCCTACATAATCTGACGAGTTTGGAAGCAATGCCAAAACTAGACATGGCACTGTATAGCTCGTCTCTATGCACTGTTATATGGGGCCTTAAAAGCGACGAATAGGTGGTGAATGGCGAGATTTGTAGTTCTTAGGTCTTTTCCAGGATCTGGCGTAAAGTGAATATTTGGTCGATGGTGGACTTCCCTGGCCTGAAACCACACTGGTAGTGACCTATCAGGTTGTGGTTTAAGACGCTCACACAATACGGCAGAGAAGATCTTGTAGGCGATGTTAAGAAGGCTGATCCTTCGATAAGAAACTTGACGTCCCCAGAGCAAAAATAGGCGGTCAATTTTCCTTAGCAAAACCTTTTCTTCAAAATAATTTTTTAAAAAGTTCCTTGTTTCACTAGCTGAAGGGCACATAATGCCGTCTTGTTGAAACCACAGCTCAACGAAACCATATGCACATGGAAATCAGGAAGCACATAGTTTGCTAACTTGGTGCGTTGACGGTTATCATTGACGGTAACATTCTCATGCTTAATTTTTGAAGAAATATGAATCAATTATTCCACCAGCTCATAGGCTCATTTTACTTTTTGGCTTGCTCATCGTCCAAATATGGCAAACTATTGTGCTAGAAATGAGATCATCACTCGGAAAAATTTCATAAGGCACCAAATTTTCATTCATTTTTTTCAGAGCTCTGAAAATATGATGCAAATTTAAGTCGCCTAGATTCAGGTCATGCATAAATTGAATTTACGTATTTAGGACTAGAACCAAACCTAAAATATGGGAAGTTGTCGAATACGACAAGCCAAGAACGACGACGAATTAATTTGTGACGGTCTTTGCGTACACTCTTAGCTACAGCTGCTATAGTGCCAGCTGTGGTCTAACCGGTCGAGTATCATCCACTAATGTAAACTGGGACTTAAATTTGCAAACGATATTGGCAATAGCGGTTTCTATTGGCTTAAGTTCCTCAAATCGCAAATAAACCTTCCTCACAGAACTCTGATTTTCATAATACAGCTGAACAATTTTAGAGGAGTCACGTGTAACGTTGGTTATGTAACAGAAATAAGAACGCCACGAACTTTTTCCTATTTGTATTCACTACACACCGCTTTTGTGTCTCTCAATTCTAAAAAGAAATAAATTTGTAGAAACAAGTAGCTACAGATTTTGCTCTTGGTCATTGGTGGCATACCGTTAAGCAGACCTAACGAACCCCTTGGCCCACGCCTTTCACTTTTTTAATTTCCTTTTTCAATTTGAAAGTGAATGGTTTTAGTTCAATAATCAGATAAATGAAAGATCGCGGAGGGCAAAAAACTCAGTTTATAAGATTTCAGGATTTTTAAAAATTTTCCGCATCTTCCAACTCAAGCAGCGGAGGTCTTGATGTAACTCCGTGTTTTGTTTCTCTCAATATTCTTATCGCGACCTTTAGAAAAATATGAACACAAAGCAAATAGTCATCATGATTGATAGACGGAAAAAGTATCCCAGGGAAATGTCTGTTTACTTAGGGTCATTTTAAAGTCTCGAAATGCAAATTACTTCGAAAAACCTTAATGATTCTCAACCAACAGCAACGGCGGCAGTCCTTCCACTAGCTGCTCGCTGAAGAGGATTTTCCTCAATGCTAATGTCCTCATTTTGAAGAAAAGAAAATCCTGTCTTTTCCATTGAAGAAATAGCTGCGGGCTGCGGATACAAACTGAAGATAATTTATCACGAGAAGATTATTCGCCCGAGGCGATCGCATCATTTGAATACCGAATGAAGGCGCTGTTCTCTTCCTGTGGCTCATCCTTCAACGGGTGCTTGTGTTCACAGAGCAGAGCACAGTTATAATCGGAAGTAAATTCCAATTTTATACGCGTCAAGGGTGAATTGCGCCCGTCATCCCGAGCAGGACTCCCAATTTGCCGAAAGGTGACTCAGAGGGCATCGGGAATACGTGACAGTAGGTAAGCGGAAGATGATTACGTGGCGAGGAATAATCCTTTCTATTATGTTGGGTAATGACCCAACACACACATAGGCGATCGTCAGAGGAACGAAATCATCCACGGCTCTTCCGCAGGCAGGACCTTTCTCGCGCGATCAAATATGCAAATGACTCGCAGGACTCGGCGATCCCCTTTGTGTGTGATATGCATACATAATGTTATCCTCGCGAGATTTTTTTTTCCTGTTTTTTTTTGTGCCTGCGAACGCTGCCATCCATTGTACTGTCTATTGTTTGTCCTGAGGGATCCTTTTTTCTCGTTCTTGAATTAATTTGAGTTTTTTCTTGATCTTGGATGGAAATGAGGCGAAAAAATGGAAAAAACAGGAACGAGTTAGAGGTGAGGATGCTTCTTCACGGAGATATGCGTGAGGATGACGATTGGGTGTCCTTACGCGTCAGGGTGAAGACGCTGGAATCGTGAGAAAAAAAAACGAAGAACTCTGGGTAGCGGAGCAGCGCTGCGCGATGGGCTTTGTGCTTCGGAGTGATGTATGAGGTGAAAGTCATTAGTATGCAAAGATCGCGTTTTTCCTTGATGAGAAGGATCTTGGGACGCCGAGCGCGAGGGGGTTGTGTGATTGTCTTTTCGCATTCTCACAGAGTGAGTAATTTAAACTGACGTAAGAGTGATTTTTTATGTTGCTTGTAACCCAGAAAAAAATGTTCAACGTTTTTTTTAGGAATGAAGCAAAAAATTTGATTGAGGACAGTTTTTGTGCAGGAAGGTCGGGTGATGTTTTTTTGTTGCCGTATGAAAAGGGCGCAGAGCATAAATTAAATTACGCGGCTGTTATATGTGAGTGAGTGGTGTTTTTGAGGTGATTTAGAACGCTGCTGGAACTGGTTTGTTCTGCGTACATATTCACTTAAAGTTGAACGTTTTGATGTCAACTGAGCGACCTTTGATTTGGGGTGAAGAACAAATGGTTGCCAAGTGTAAAAAAGGTAGGCATTCGCAGCGAACTACAAACTGATACATTTTGCTAAAAAAGAACCTACACAATGTAACACTAATTGTACCCATTCGTTTTTTTTTATCAAAAACACCCCGAATTTGATTAGCCGACCTTGGATAAGCTCAGCGTGTTAACATCAAGAGAAACGTTTTGTACAATTTGAAATAAAGGAACAGTTTTTGAAACAGACGCAGTATGATATTTTCTTTAACGATAAAATTACTGTGAATACATATATATGTATGTACGTAAGCTATGAACATATGTGCTTACAGACGTGAGATTTGGATTTACATGATCATCAACACACGTTTAGGGTCTTTTGTCGTAGAGCCCATTTTCCCACCTAATACAAGACTAGGCACATTATTTTCCAAAGTATCTTTTTTCAAAAAGTCGTAGATAACATAAGACTAGATACCTTAATTATCCCAGTATCAAA
Source organism: Eristalinus sepulchralis (assembly GCA_944738645.1). Lineage (NCBI taxonomy): Eukaryota > Metazoa > Arthropoda > Insecta > Diptera > Syrphidae > Eristalinus > Eristalinus sepulchralis. The sequence goes on along the minus strand of OX122882.1, from coordinate 84,549,627 downwards.
CTGAGGGATATTTACTCCAACTAAGTAGGGAGTAAGACCTTTCGAAACCCTCTGCTGTTCTATGGGCCATAGCACGCGTTTACAATAGAACTCTAAACTAAGCCGGGAAAGTGCCCACAACAAAAACACTGTACATGTGTTTTTGTGTTTCTTTAAGTGGAAACTTCCTTTAACCGGACAAGAAGTTTTGTATTGTTGCCGTCCGTTCAAGAGAGAGAGTACTTTGAAAATAAAACATTTTTTAAAGGTTGTTAATTTACAGTTTTCGTGGCTCAGACTAAGTACGAGTCACATGCTGGAAGTGCTAGGATCAATTCCTGTTCTGAATATCGCACTTTTTTAATGGCATCATCTTTTGCCGGTTGAGTACAATACTCAATGAGTATTAATTGTCTTTAAAAAGTTTCTCAATTTTCGCCATTCGGAGTCGACAAAATAATTTGAGGTCATCAACATATGTGAAAGAATAATAGCAAGTGCGCTGAAGAAGCTCTATCTTAGTCCGTTGAGAGTTGTATTGTCACTCAATTTATTTAATTATTAAATTTACTTTTTCTGTATAAATTGCGATTACACTTCAGAAGAAAATAAATCAGGGACCTTCAAAACATGCGATCCATTTTGAAATCAGAAACGATTTTCATACGCTGCATATTATTCACATGTGTATCTGTAGGCAATATCTATGAAAATTGAAGAAACTTTTAAATCAGATAGATAGCTGCTGAAAGGACAAGCAACGAAGACGTCTCGGACAGGACGTACCATTAGGCAGCAGAAACTTTGAGGTTGGCGGTAAATAGGGGCAACAACACCAGTACCGAAATCAAACGCAGAATCACTCTTGCAAATCGCTGCTTCTTTGGACTCAAGAGGCAATCGAAAAGGAGAGCCCTCTCTCCAAGGACTAAGTTGTCGTTATATAAACGCTTGATCATCCCAGTCCTCCTTTAAGTCGCGGAAATTTAAACGTTACTAAAAGCGGATGAGGACGTCCATAGTCTTTTCGAAAGAAAAGTTCTCCCTGCAGTTTTGGTCTTATTTGCGTTGCTTGCATCTGAAGGAAAAGATTCAATGATGAATTCTATAGGCTGTATGGCGGCATGTGCCTGATTAAGCGTCTTCGGATACAATACTTAAAGGGGGTAGTCCATTTAGAGCGTATGGACACCACTTCTCCGACCCGAAAGGCTTCGAATCTATGCCAATGGATTTGAACGCAAAAGATGAGCGTAGGTTGATATGGCGCACACAAATGGAGAAGAACCTCAACCAACTTAACTGAAGCGACCAACCAACTCCGGACTGAAGCGCCATTAAAAGAAGAAGAAGACGATTTTTTTTATTCTCCTCATAGTTGGATAACAATAAGCATTATATGTATTTAAAATTATATCTATTTTTAAAAGTCTGTAATTGTAATTTGTTTTTTATCTGATGCTGATCGATATTAAGAGCTATGTGCAAAGTTGTGTAGCCCAGACGCACAAACAGGGTTCACAGCATCGTCGTTATTAAAATTTGAATACAGAACAAATTCTTCACTATCTTAGCTCGTATCGGAGTTTGCATGTTGCTATCATCAGTGACAACATATCTATTTGAATTTTACCCGCTTTCACCTAAATGGAAGATTGAAATTCATCAGCTTCTAAACGTTGTGTAACAAAACTTCATTTTTTCAAAAGAGAAGCATTTTTGTAGCGGTACTCACGAACCCACGAACAGAAGAATGAATCAATACTAAATACAGAAATACAGAAAAGAGAAGAAATAAAAAGTATTCTTAAGTTCCCTTTGGAAAACAACAACCTTTAATCGTTAAACAGAGAATATACGTTCGTGTAACGCGGTTGGCCACTCAAACTGAAGTTGTACTATACGGATGTGCGTTTATGTATAACACTTTGTATCCAAACCTAACATGGTGCTATATCTACGTCGCAATAAGCGATTACTCATTCTAAGCGAAGTCATACTAAACTATTGAGCCGATGGAAAGAAAGAAGTGGTATGTTTAACTCCTTATTAACCACGGAGCAGAAGAAAAGGAAGCCCAAGACCCACTCGAAGTTAATCACATTATACTTATTGTAATTAATGGTAATTCAGTACTAGATTTTAAGGACTGCTTTGAAGCATATCTCTCATTATACAAATTTCAACAAACATTGTATAAAAGAATAATATTATTTGCCATTTAACTGTAAGAACAATTTACAGACCTAAATATCAATGCCAATAAAACTTTAAATAAATTAAATAATTTCAACATTTAACAAGTGCTGATTACACGTACACATATAGTTTAAGTTCCACTTTACATACGAAGATAAGGTGAGCATGAAATGATAAATCAAAAATTAAATTTGTTATTTTTCTTTAACAAAATCAGTATCCGGTATGACAAGCCGTAAGTCCCAGAAAGCAGATAAGAACGTTGTGACTCGTTACAGTGGTTACAAGATGCAAATTTCGGAATAGCGTAAGTAGTGTAAGACTTGATACCTCAAATCAAAAGCCACTACCTTAAGGATTGTGTGAATAGTTTATCGATCCCTTGCATTTCGCAAACAACTCTTGCAGAATCACCGTACCTCTCTAGTAAAGGGTTGAAATCAGCAGATTTCTCAGTAAAAAACGACAAAGCGCCGTCCCTTGACATGCCATAAATCCCACCGAGGGTCAAAATGTCACTTAAATTTCTCAGAAATTGACTTTCATTGCTCCAAATACCAATTTAATGATGTCGAAACGTGATGAGAAAGTTTGCAGTTTCCATTTTCTCAGTGCAATCAACTCCCGGTGCATCTGTTGAGTTCCTCAGTCCCGCACTGTCCCAGTAGCCTGCATTAAGTCAATTCCCCTGCACTTCTTTGCATACACACACGCACGATGTCAACGAATCCCAAATCAGTGCTACCGATCAGGTGGACTCCTTGGTGCCGCAGCAAACCTGTTTCCATGCCGTGGGAACAGCACCACATGTTCATCATTTTCTTCCTGTTTTCTCCACGAAAACACAGGCATATGCTGCCGAAGTGAGCCTTCGGCTCCGCGATGCCATTCCTCGTAACCGCATCCTCCGCAGAGACCCTTCTTCGCTCGATGAATCCCGAATCTGGTTACATCCAAATCTAATTTCATCTCCTGGCCGTTGCTGTACCTCATGGGAGCAGGAATTCGATCCCATCAAATTTTCAAAAACTACATACATCCAACCACACACTGGCTGCTTGATGGCCGAGGCCTGGAGTGTGTGGGTACTGCTGCAAGTGCGTGTAATTGCGTATTGTTACGCGGTGTTCTTTACCGTGGAGGTCCGCTAAAGCAATCATCGTATGGGGATTTTAAGGAGAATTCGCAACAGGAAGCGTTTTAAAATTGTTCCTCCTCCGTCGCGGTGAGTTTCTGACAAAATACTCGTCGCTCCATCTTGGAGTGGGAAGCAGATGTTTGAGATGCTTGAGGCGGTGGCGTTTTTGTAAGATTTATTTTTCCTTTTGTACATTTTTAATGGTGGGTGTGATGTGGTTTTGGATGATGCAAGATAGATTTGTAAGGAGAGGAGGATACTGCTTAACGAGGAACAATGACACGTTAAAATAATTCATCTGTGTGTGTTTTGTAAGAGAAATGAAATAGGGTTTGAATACGTTTTGCGGCACAGGTTCCAGAAATCGATCGCAACAAATTTTAACCACGATGCGTGTGTTGCGACCTTTGCGGGTGCAAATTATATTTTATTTAAGTTAATTGATACTGGTTTGATGGCACCACTGTACCTAAATTAAGCGCAGAAACATTTATTCAAACAGACGTCAATCTCTTACCAGACAAGCGTATGAACAAAAATGTACAACAGCTTTTGTCCACCAAATTTAACTGGTTTAAAACCACTTAAATTTTCTGTTTTTGTCGAAAAAAAAACCTTTTTTTTTAACATAAACTTTTCCGTCTTAATTTCGCAGTACATTCGTACGTACGTACATTTGAATTGCAACTAGGACACGTTTCAAAGAAATAAGTATTGCCGTCAAGAGAAAGCTAAAAATTTGCTCTCTTATAAGGAATTAATTTTTTGCTGTGCGGTTGATTATTCAGGTTTGAAGTTCGCCGGATTCCGACTTGCTTCTTCCCGAATTTCGCCCTTCGGAGTCGGCAAAAAACTGTAGGTCCCTTCTACTCGTGAGGGGACAGTAGCACGCAAAACACCATAAGTTGTTGTAGAAGCTAGGCCCTAGTTCCTTGTGGCCTGTAGTGCCCTACATTATATTATATTATATTATCGGTCAATACCAGTGTAACATAAGGCTAAGTAAATCCACCTTTGACTAAATATTCATACTACGGCAAATCTTAGAAAAACAACCCAGGATACCCAAAACCTATTCATCGATCTTAAGGCCGTTGATACAAACCAATGTTTAGTCTTGGCATTCCTATCAAACTCAACCGTTTATGCAGAATGACGGTGGAACAAGTACACGGCTTCATCAAAGTCGGTAAATATGTTGCCTACACCATTGTTGTCAGACAAGGCGATGCGTTGTTATACGACTTCTTTGAGATTTGAGAAACTTTCCATAGACAGTAGGTACTCTATGAATGTTGTCAGGAACTCGAAAAAGGTGGTGTCGTGAAAAATGCGACGTGTAGAGACCGGTTATCGACCTTGGACGTTTGGCGTATGGGTTGATGGATTTACCCACTTCGCCACGGCAACTTACAACACTTGAACTTTAATCTTTAAAAAGTCCATCCAACTGTTCGCATATGCAGATGAAGACCTCTCTCTAACAATCAAAGTGACTTTTTGTTAGGTCTTATTCATCCAATTTCTGCTATACGGTGAAAGGCTCTTTGCTTTCTTTAGATAGACAGCCAAGAGCCTTCAATCCTGAGGCAGGAAAAAGTCGCAGGGGGCCAAATCTGATACCGATGGACCGACATCTTCATCAACTTCTTTAATAATTAGAACGAAGATTCTCCATATCAATTTTCTTCACTTTCTCAACATTGTCTTCGGTTGTGCTTTGTCTTTCATTAATCCAGTTGTACCAACACAACAAAATAGAACAATTAATAAACAATATGACATGTGTAGATGCAGCAATTTCTAAGTAATAATAATAATAACTGAGTGGCACTACAGCCCACAAGGGACCAAAGCCTAGCTTCTAAAACACCTACTCGTGTTGTGCGTGCTACTGTTCTCTGACGAGTAGAAGAGACCTACAGTTTTTTGCCGACTCCGAACGGCGAGATTTGAGAAGCTTTTCATAGACAATTGATACTCTTTGAGTGTTGTCAGCAACTCGAAAGAGGTGGTGCCGTGAAAAAATTCGAGGTGTCAGGAATCGAACCTAGACTTTCTGCGTGACGGTCGATGCACTTTCCACTACGCTACGGTGACCGTAATCAAGGTTAATCAGGTTGATTTGAGTCATAGTGCCATTTTGCAGAGGGGTTGACTTACTTTCAGTCTTTCTTGGCATAAAGTAATGAAAAGCATTTAAAACAGCAAGCTCTTTCATAAAATCCATAAAAAAAATGTCAATGTCTTCCGATGTTTGGGCACTGAAGTTGACGTATATTTCCCCAAAAACAATCGTAAAATTTAAACACAACCCTCATTAGTATTGTTACAGCCCCTTTCCACTCAGAACGGAGTCCCACACTCGGAACATAACCACTTGCCAAGGTGGCGCTTGTGTAACCCAACCCATTCATCAAGTGATATGATTAAGTGCGAACAGAAATTGGCAAAGGAGGAGAAAATCGCCGATTGGGATCTCAATAAATCTCCGCACAACCGATGTCAATACAAACAGCGATTCGAGCACAATAACACAATACTCCGCCATTCTCCGGCGTCACCACACCACACGGCACTCCACAATAGGCACTATCGATTATGCATCTCGGTATTCGCAACACAATGCACACAATGCGATCTTCGTCGTTGCCACCGCCTGCCGAAGACACTTCCGATCGCAGTGCGAAAGCCAGCATTGGTGCCGGCAACCCCATTTCTTGAGGCACACAGCACACCAGTTCTCAGGCGAAACCAAAATCCCATCCAGGCCCCTTGGCCGGGCGATGAAGGAAGTTTGTTTTTCGGGACGTTCCCTTTGTCCCATTATACGCGGCCCGGAATATTTTGAGCCCATCCATCTCTATCGGCTTTATTCCCAGATCCTTAATGACTCCCAATGATATTGACAAAGGGCGTCTCGTCCCGGCTCGATTAGGATGCGAAGAGCATCGAATCGGATCGGGTCGGGTGCTCGGTGAAAGGTGTGTGAGCGATCCGTTGATAGGGTTCATTGTCTGTTCATATGCTAATGACTTGTGTCAACCCCTTCGTGTCGGATCGAGGGTTCCTTCGGGACTCGGGCGTCTATCCTCTCGACGTTGTCTGTCTTACCCACTTTTATTATCAATTAAAAATCGCAAGGAACCGAGTGGCAGCAGCCTGGGGGGCTTTGGCAAATCTGCTGAGGTATTGAGCCGATTGTGTGCGAGGCGGCGCGGCGTTCGATTGTTGTTCGATTGTAATGGAATATTTTTATTAGTCCTATTGTGAGTCATTGTGCGCTGTGCGCCTTTCTGCGGAGTCGTCTGCACAATGGAGGAGCGTGTGTGGCGTATTGTTGGCAAAAATTGATTAGGCGAAAAAATGCCTGAAAAGAAAAGGATTTCCCTTGTTTCTTTCTCCTTTTTCTACTTCGACGGGTTCGGTGGGCTCTGCTGATTGACGGAGGCAAGACGGCAATGGATGTGCGATTCGATATGTCTGAGGAGATAATCAGATAGGATATTGATCAATTCTGGATAATCATCCGGATATATAGATGTCAACGATGAAGGTGCGATAATTGAAGATTGGCGTGCAAGTGGAACAATGATGCAGGATTGCGAGTAGTGCAGGTGAGAGAGAGGGAGATTTTCGTGACGTTAGGGATGGGGAGAAATATTCCTTTTTTGTTTTAAGATAATTTGAGATAGATAGGGGAGCCTTCAGAGAATTTTGAGAATGGAGTTATTTTCAAAAATACTCCTTCTTCCTTTTCTTTTTCTTCTTCTTTTGGGCTCTACAGTCCGCAGTGGACCAGGGTCTCAACCAACATGCCTCTACAGGCAGCACGATCTTTCGCTTACTATCACCAGTTAGTTAAGTTGAGGTCCTTCTCCACTTGTGTGCGCCACATTAGCCTAGGTTTTGATTTCGGTACTGGTTTTGTTGTCCCTATTTACCGCGAAGCCAAGGAAGACGAACTTCTTGACTACCTCGAAGTTTCTACTGCCTAGTGTGACGCTCTGTCCAACACGTCGATGTTGTGTGTCCTTCTTTGATCACAGCATGTACTTCGTTTTGCCCTCATTAGCCACCAGACCCATGTTAGCCGCTTCCCATTTAGTGCCAACAAATGCCTCATTGACGGCTCTCTGTGTTAGTCCATTCAGGTCAATGCCGTTGGCGTAAGCAAGCAGTCGAACGGAATTTTGGAAGATCGTGCCTTTGGTGTTGACTTATGAGCTACGGACGATTTTCTCAAGAAGGATGTTAAAGCCATAAATTCGGTTCATACAAATTACAATCTCTTAGAAGTCTGTCGATACTTCTGCCCTCTATAGTGGAATACTTAAATTTAATTTTGGCTTGGATTTCTGGAAACGCCAAAGCTGACGAACTCGTCAGGTTGGAGGTGTCTTGTCGTCTCTCTGCGCGTACAGAGGGACAAGTATCTATTACAACACTAGCACTTAGACTCAAAACCTCGCCCGTTGTACCGCCAGACAGTAACCTTTGTTAAATGTAGTTTTTTGGGCTTCCGAAGAACACGTCACTAACTTGTTTTGCGTCAGCGTCAAAAATCTGCCACATGATCCGAGTAAAGACGGTATAACAGTATAGGAAGTGCTCTATAGTATCTTCTTTATAGGCGTCGAAGAGGTTTTCATCGCACTTACATCGCAAGTGTGAAGGGGTAGTGACCCGTTTGTACGCTGATAAATTGCCTTAAGTTTGTTTAGAAGTAACAAGAATGCCGCGGATTTCTTTCAGACATTTGGAAGCATCCGCTTAGTTGGCCTCCATGGCGGATAGTCATTCCACCTGCAGTGGGTTGAGAGAGGTTGAACCACCGACAGAAGCGAACGCGAGCACGTCCGACCCCTGAAAATACCTCTTCTGGTCCTCGCCTGAAAATATCACCAGCAGTCTTATTCTACGTGATTCTGTGGTTTGGAATTGGATCAGTCTGAAATAACAAAATGTGTCATCTCTTAAGGCTCTGGCCTGGCTACCTACAACTTGGAAGAAACGCTAGGTACTCGTTGGGAAACATGCCAGTAAAAAACTTCCTGGTATTTCCCAGTATTTTCAAATATAGCCATCAAAGAATACCTTGCGCTAATACGACAGATTGGATTTGACTACTGTAATCGTGCTACATCATTCATTTCCTTGTTTTCTTCAGAGCTCTATGATTTCAAAATAGCTACATACATAGGTGTGTTAATCTCCGAAGACCATCGCTTGAACACGCACATCACACAGAGGAGAAGCAGTATCTGCAACCACGAAGATTTTATCTTAAGACGCGTGTACGCGTGTAAGCGGAAAAGTTAGTCATTGCGTTCTATTATCGAATTAAACCTCAACTCTCTAGATGCTTTCTTTCTTTTATTTGTTAATAGCTTATTTTGTTTTTGTGTGTTTTGCTAAACATGATTTTTTGCACGTTTTTAGTGTTCATTTTCTAAATTCTCTGAAGCCTAGAAATACGGAATCTTCTACAGGTAGGAACAACTGCAGATTCTGACTAGAAATTATTGAGGAAATCTTAGATCAAGGAAATGTAAAGAAATGGGCAATCCTCTGCCTCGGGTAAACACAGCCGAAACAAGTTCTGTCAGTACACCTACCCGTTACAGAATCTGTAAATTTTAAAATCGTAGAATTACTTTTTTTTAAAAATTTGCTGATACCTCTAGACTCCCATTTTCAAGGAATGACCGAAACCAGATTTCCATCATCTCTAGACTTTTCTCTTTCCCCTTCCATCCCGCTCTTCATGCTAGAATAGATCCCGTACCTGTTGTAGAATTCCCGGTTCGAATCAATCATCTGTCATCTCCAATTGCTGGCAATCCAAAAGGGATCGTCACATCCCAGTCAATCGATTATGCAGCACCGCTGCGGATCGTGACGCACACACCGTGGGACTAAGCGTCTACGCACACACTGCCTAGGTCGTGGTTGCTTTATTACCATTTTCTATCGCGATTCTTTTGTGAAGCACCGCAGAAGCCAGTCTCCCATTACCCATAACCTTGAGCTTGAATTTAAGACGAAGCCAAAACCCCAAAATAGACGAACGAGCCTAACAAGCAAAAAAGAAACCCCAACACCGCACTCCACTCTACTTCACTGCATCGATGTGGATTTGCACGCGCATGTGTGCGAGTGTTCTGTAAGGTCTTAGAACACAAGTGATTCTCTCAGCTACACGCGTCTGTACACATGTTAACAAAATCTCTCGCTCACGCACACACACACCCGCCCTTAAGTATGCCGATATTAAATGGCCACTTGGAGATTTCGAGGTACCTACCGAAAATATCTCGAACACCGAAACACCACGCAAATAGATACGAAGAGCCGAGCGAAGGAGAATCGAGAAAAAAACGGCAAGTACTCGTCACTCGTCCACTTGTTCTCTCCTCCTTTCATTGTAAAGATGCGAAGCAGCGGCGCAAAGTGTACGCCCGACTGAAGAAGATTGTGGTCGGTGGGGAAGGCGAGATAGAGAACAAGAGGTACCCGCAACAAGATGAATGACTCGAAAGTAGTTTAGAAAAGACCTTGAGCCGAGAGGTTTTTTTTTGTTTTTTCTTTGCATTCTTTTTTTTCGAGGTAGGAGAAATCACTCATGACTTTACACGAGTTGCGTGTATGGATCCGCAACGATCGGCGAAATTGCCATAGAGCGGGGGAGCTATTTCGAGAAATAGATTTGGAATGCGTTGTCGTGGGAATCGCGTAGTTTTTCTTTCAACTTTGAATTTAAAAGATTGGAGTCTGTGTGGTGAGGAAGTTAGAACTTCCTAGGGACACGTTCCATGAAGAGCGGATGTTTTATTTTTAGATACTGCTGTATATGTACACGTATATGTATGTACATATAGTATGTGCATTTAGATACACAGATAGGTCGTCAATTAGGGAAGATGGATTGGTGCAATTAAGATCGGGCCTTGTTGATGATGGAAGCGTTTGAAAGATATGGTTGTCCCGAAAGATGTTGTTTCTTTCAGTAGTAGGAAGTGATTCTACAAACTTAGTTTCCAGCTGGAAGATGGCATAGATTTAGAAGAATTGTATTCTCCTACATGTAGAGAATATCGAGCAGATATTCAGAGAATATGTTGCGCCTTCAGATAAAAATAAAGAAATTATTCGTCATCTGAAAGTCAACATGATTCCAGGTGAGCAGAATAACGATTTCTTGTTGTTGTAAACATAAATTCAAACATATTCACCTCTACACGCCGCACGTGTACTTCTTTGAAGAACTGGAAGTTACCAACCACTTAGTTAGGAGGGCGAAAGCATCAGATGATTAAACTAAAATGATTGGAACAGTATACACCCCAAATCGACATCTTGCAGATTAGCACACTTTCCTTTCACTAGACAAAGAGGCTCAGTTCAGAATATTAGGCGGCCAGAAAATGCCGACTAAAGTAAAGGCAGATTCTTCAAATACAAGATCGGCATTTCGGGTGGATAAGCGGATTAAATTGTCCCAGATACTCCATCTTGGACAAGCTTGCGAAGCTGGAGGAATTTATGGTGATGTACTCTTCTGTCCCTCCATAGCAATATTCAGAGAACTACTTTCAAACGACATTATTTCTTTAGCAAACTGAAACCTTGAAGTAACGAGTCAACTGAACAAGTCGATCATCAATCCTTAAATGTAGAGTGGACACAGCGCTTCCAAAAGTATCGTGGACCAGTGATGCGGACATATGTATATTAAAACTATACTGCAAAGATGACTAAAAACTGAAGTCGCAGGTGAAAACTAGCTTTAGGAGTTTTTTCGGACCAAGCAACGAGTTTGAATTTATTCGTTCTGCGGAGACAAAATTCATGTCCGTTCCAAAAGGCCGCGTAAGTTTAACCAAATCAACGACAACTTAGGGCAGGTTTTAGCAATTTGATTGCTGTTCGTCTCTACAGAAAACACCGCCACGCTAACTCCTCCGTTTCTTGTGGGGATTTTGTACGTATCCATGTCGATGGGAATAATCTATAAATTAAAGCGGGCAAAGCATTAAGGAAAACCCATGCTAATATTGCCTAATATTGTAATTTGCCTAATTTATGCGTTTATCCTGTGTCTCCTTGTCCACATTGTTTTGGAGTGAATAGTTCTACCGCTCCTGCTTTCGGATTAAGAAGCAATTGGACAGATGTGTCTTTTCAAAGAGTTCTACGCTGTAGCTCAGAGACATAAAGAAAATGCCGAATATACTCTTTGGTCACTAAATACAGATCATGATATCGTATGAAGCATCAAAGGAACGAATCCAAAACTTCCAAGTTAACAGAAATGAAAGCGTTTCACAAAATGTGATTTCTTCAAACAAGAAAAAGCTTCAACTATCATTTCACTGAAACGCATCAGGGTTTTTTTTTTCTCTAAGACGTCGTTGGTGTAGTTCACATTTATTCCAAAGTTGAGATGAAGCAATTGTGTTCTGTATCAATACCAATACTTGATGATTGGCCCGCCGAGCCTAAAAGGGCTTGGGGCGTCATTCCGTAGCTAGAAGTGCGGAGTTGGAACGCTTCAATCTACTCCGTCTTGAACTCCCTGCAAACTATTAGGTTATGATATATGTGTTACAAAGATCGTCGTAACTGCATGAACATGTTTTCCAGGCCCTCTATAACATTAACCAATGTTACCTGAATAGGAGGACCCACCAATTGAATATCCTTCAGGGAAACTCTGTTGTCCGAATATGCCGGCGCGTTGAATACCCCACGAAACTTTCTCTGCATAGCGTGGAGCAATTATGGAATACGAGCGCTGGTGATCGCCAGGTTGATCCACCTTTTCGCTGAAGCCGTAGTAGAGTCGAAATACTATAGCTTCATACAGCATACAGTCCTCGTATTCTATTCCGTTGCCAGTCAAGTGACGCTCAGGTCCATAGGAATGTTGTAAGGCATTTTAGTAGGAATCTCCGAGCTCTGGAACTCAATGACGGAAGAGAATGGGTACCTCTAAGCGACCTCCATACTCGTGGATATGTATCTCATCCTCCTAAACCTCAAGAAACAATAATTGGCAAAAGTGATTAGGCACCTTTCTCGGTACTGATCTTGTTGATGGTGGAGGCGTATTCAACGAAGTCTTTGACTACCTCCTCTCGCTGTACATTGCCATGCTCTGCTTGAAGCATTGATATTGTGCATTTTTTTTATAATTATTTTAGTATCTTTTTACCGCCAGATACAATGTACACACTTGTTTCAATGACGACAAATAAATTCACGACACCCTGTGTTCATCCAATCACGTGAAAGAAAAAAAAAACGCATGGAAATAGAACAGACGAACAGAAGATAGTGCCTCTAGCGTTGACTTGGCACAGTGTACCTTGTAATGTTCATGTCAAGAATTAAAAATGTACACCTTTGATGTTACTCAAATCTGAAAAACAACGTCAATCGTATTGAAAATCTCGAATTCTGAAATGTTACTTAGTTTGAGCCTGTTTACAGCGATATGGTTCCCAGAATGTAGCTGCGAAATATCCCCCATCCTAATTTTCAGGATTCCAGAGATTGATACCTTGCAAAAATAAGGGATAAGTCTTTTAAAACGTCAACACTAAGGTCAATTCTACGTCATACCTTTTCTCTAAAACATATAATCACAAGCAATGTAAAGAGGGGTGTTATTGTTTTGAAAAAAAAATCCCACCACCAGCTGCCTACTTTTTTATGATTCAATTTATGACAAATTGTACGATCTTTTGAGAGGAAAAAGAAACATTTGCACCACAGGTTGACTCGTTTTATGATCCCATTAAATTCTTTACTACTACGCACTGAAGTACCAAATCATTTGCTGCGCCATCATAAAGAAGTTGAATAGAAAAGGATTAACCCTTCATAAATTGAGCACGTCTTCGTACATAGGTCATTGAATTACGTTGAAAAAAACTCCCACTTGCACTTCACTTCGGTGCAATAACAAAAGACAAAAAAAAACAGCCTTATGTTAACGCCACTGACTGTGATTCCGCATTACCTCAACAATTTCATAATGTTCTCCTGAAATTTCTTTTGCTCTTTCCCCTTCCGACCCCCTTGAAAGCGTACCGCAAATTTATACCTGCCCTGGACCTTCTCCGTTTTTCGGCACTTCTTACCCATAAATTTTCGAGATGGAGCAGAGATGAAATCCGAGCGAGATTTCAGATTTCCTTTTCGATTTTCTTTTCCAAGGATTTGGCACATACACAAACACGCAATTCTCTGGAGGGTAATTCCGAGTGAATGCCATTGAATTGCACTTGCACCCACTTCATAACTTTGTGCACGCAACCTGTTGTTAAATCAAGGATAACAAAGGAGAGTTTGTTTTGGGAGAAGCGAACTGATTTGGAGGGAGATTAAATTGTAATTTCAAGTTGGAGATATTTACTTGTAAATGGTTTGTTTGTTTTGATTCTTTGAAAAATATAATATGAACGCTTCTTAAACTATCACATATGGCGAATGGTGAATGCACAATGTGTGGTTCAAGGACTTTTTTGCCGTTTAATGTCCACATTGGAACCTGAAATGAATCACATGATTTGTTAAATTGAATATTGCGAACATTAAGAGGAGAGAAGCAAAAGGTCTGTACGTGTACTTGTCACAAATGACGCAAATAACGCATAATTAGGATATTCTTACAATTTTTTGCGTACGTATAAACTCATATGGTATGAAATAATTTTGCAACAGATTTGACGACCTAATATCGCATTCAAATCAACCGCATTCAGTGACCGATATACAAATATCGCCGCACGTTGTGAATTAATAATAATAATAATTGAGTGGCACTACAGCCCACAACGAACCAGGGCCTAGCTTCTACAACTACTTGTGTTGTGCGTGCTGCTGTTCTTTACGAGTAGAAGGGACCTACAGTTTTTTGCCGACTCCGAACACTCCTTGAGTGTTGTCAGCAACTAGAAAGAGGTGGCGCCGTGAAAAAATGCGAGGTGTCCCGTCCAGGAATCAAATCCAGACTTTCTGCGCGGCGTAGACGCAGTTACCACTACGCCACGGCGACCACTGGATTAAGGCACAATAAAATTAATTTTCCCGAGTTTTTCTATTTTTTTTAAAGTTTTTTTGGTTTTTTGGTTTCTAATATTTCGTGTTTCTTGAGGAAGCTCGCATTTTAAATGTCTTCTGCTGTAATTATTGTGAAATCGAGGTTCGTTAAGTATACCTTGGGCATGTGTTCTTGTATAAATTCTGTAATCACTGCGGTTATGAATCGTCTATCTTTGTAGTTCTCCAATGAGGGCATCTTGAAGATGTTATTAATTTGAAGGACTTTGAAGCTTTCCTGTTCACTATTTGTACGAGTAGATGTATTTATTCTCTTTAGTGCTGCGTTTTGTAATTTCTGTAGTTCTTTTTATATGCGTTTGCTGATGCGTTCCCCAATGCGGGTATTCCATATCTTAGTTTGGATTCTACCAGTGCGAAGTACACTTTCTTTAATACATTACTTGTGGCATAGTACTTTAAATGGGTCACCGGGTAAAGTGTTTTTCTCAAGGTCATACGTCACTCATCAGAATGCACATTCCATATAAAGTTGCAATCGATTATGACTCTCAGATACCTGTAGTTTCTTACTATAGCTAGGACAGCTAGAAGATGTAGTACAGGAAACATTTCTGAAGTATATTTGTTGTTGAGTTGCTTTAAACTATGGGCTTCTAATATGCATCATTTTGGTGTTTGATGCATAAATCGTTAGACCCTGATAAAGACACCATTAAGCTGTATTATCAAATTCTTCTTGAATTATTGTTGTTGCTATCTCCAGCGATCTATGGTACACTACAATTGCGGTACCGTCCGCATACCCAAAAGATTTGGCTCCCTTAAAAGTGCAAAGAAACTCATTGGCATACAGAATGAACAGAATTGGCCCCAATTTCCATCCTTGTGGAAATACGTAGGGTCCGCCTTCTTTATCACTAAAGTATTCACTGATCTTAATACAGTAACACCGGTTGCACATGTGTCCTTTAGCCAATCTGCCATTCCAATGCGGTCAAGAGCTTCAACTAGTTTAGCATTGTAAAGAGTGTCAAAAGCTTGACTGAAATCCATTAATATGAATAGTACGAGATAACTCTTGTTCAGGTTCTTGTTGACATGATTAGCAAAGTCGGCAATAAGTTTATCTGTGCACTTCGCTTTCTGAAAGGTACCTCTTAGCCATTACCTCTTCAAGGCACTTTTCGACAACTGGCAGTATTGATATCGGACTGCAATTGTTCAGCTGACTTCTATTACTTCCTTTATACATACATTGGACGGACAACAGCGGTTTTTAAAGTTTCTAGCCTCCCAGAGCATAACCACCAATTATAACATTTCGCTTTCTCGACGTACACTAGAAATTAAGATTCATCGTTTGAATTGGTTCACCGATAGTAAAAAGAGACTGACGATAAAAGTTGGCAAAGTTACAAGATTACTGTTAAATAGTTAATTGTGTACTGTGCCAAAAAGATTATATCACGATTAGTGCTAGTTGATAATTTGTGAAAATTTACAACCATTTAAGACCCTATAGGAGTCTTGCCGTTATTGCAAATATTACATAAATCAAATTAAAATAAAAGAAGTGCAGTTTTTAAGTTTCGGTTATAAACTCGAAAATAAATTAATAAAAGAGGAGTGAAAAATGTGAGACGGACAGAATACAGAAATACAAAATCTCAATACGCATAAAATTCAAATAATAAAAAATTTGGCAAGTGCCAATAATATAAAATTTGCGATAAGTTAATATCCCTACAGCGATACCGGGCAGTTGTCTGCACGCGACAAAATATTTATCAAGATTTTGTAACGAAGCCTGTAATACAAAATGATACAAAAATCTGATATTTTTGAATCTCTTTTACTATTCATTGCAGTAGACAAGTGCAATCTCAGGACAAGTTCCCGGCAGGAAAACATGTGTAGTGAATAAAAAAACTGAGTAAGTGCAAGTAACACTTACGCATAAATGGTTTCGTAAATTTTATACAAGCAATCCAAATGCAATATTGACTAAAATACTGTGCCGATATGGCACATATTAAGCTAGATCAACTTTAAGTCGAAAATGTGTTAGTTTGTGTCACTCATTTAGGGGTTGAAAGCAATGTGTGAGATTCCATTCATATTCAGCTTGATTCGTTTGCATCGGCAAATATTTAATTTATGGAGCTTTACAATGTTAAGGAGTGTTTTTTTGAAGTACCAATGGTGCCCTTTTTGCCAGGGGACTTATTTTTAGTTTGGTTTGGCATTTTAACGTCTGAACAACGCTTCCAAATTGTGCAAATTTAAAACAAGATTGTCGTTGATCACAATTTTCCCGAAACGACTGACCACTTTGAGGCCTATTTAATTGCCGACATTCGGACAAAAATGTTGGAAAAAGCCAGCAGCTGAAAGTATTTGGTTTTATCGGCATATTTGTTCGTCTTTAACAGGAACTGGTGGTAACCACTTGGCGCTTGGAGCCTAATGCAAGGACCTTACAGGTTTTGAGCGATTACTGCCTTCAGACGGTTTATTTGCAAACAACGCAAGTCAAAATTAGGCGGTTTAGATTATTACTACACAGAAAAACTTTCTGACTGGCTGGCTGTTACATTGAATCAGAAATTTGCTCTTGCCCAGAACATTCTGCGCTTCGGTACTGTATGTTTGGAAAAATACGTCTTAGAGTGTATTGAGAGTGAAAGAGATTGATAACAAAATTCAAGGCCAGTTCAGTTTGCTGTGTCTTATAGTGAAGGCAATGTATAGGTTATGCTTAAGAGAACCGAAAAAAAAATATTATTAGGCCATGAATAACAGTAAAGTCTAGAATTTTAGTGTTCCTTAATATATGAATAAAATGCAAAAAAAAAAATTAATAACAGTTGTCCATTGCTGGTAATTTTCTACAATCATACATAAAATAGACAATTCTATGGGACAAGGGACAAAATTTAGGCTGTATCGCAAGTATCCTAATGCCATGGGACACAATAAAGGTCCTACAAGCAAGAACAATTAAGGTGAATGACTCTCGCTGCTCTGTCAAGGTCGGTAACTGACTTACCGAGACGTTTTATGTCAATACGCCCTGGTGCACGCGTCCGGACTGCGAACGGACATAGTTATCTTATAGAAGGATGTAAGGGAAAAAATGGAAATGGAGCTAAGTTTTTTTTTTAAAGGTTTTCTTAGCATAAGTTAAATATAAGATTTAAAAAAATAGCACAGAGGCACCCGCACGGAGTCAGTAAGTTAGATGTAAGAAATTGAATTATTAAGCTAGTTTTAAGAATTTTAAGAAAATTTGTCTAGCAAATAAGAATTTCACTGAATTTAATAAAACCAAATTTAAATAAAAAAAAAAACGTTTTATGTCAAAAACAGATTTTAGACAAGGCTGATGCACAGTCATTTAACTTTTTCAACAGCGCTCTTGAGAATATTGTGCTGTTGACCAAAAGCTGGATCTTTCAAAAGTTTGTGTTCAGCTACTGGCTTACGAGAATGACATTGATCGTGGATTGCACGCACAAAGTGAGCTATGACGTATTTGTCAGGATTGAAGAGAAAGGAGTAAAAATTAGTCTGTTGGCAAAAGAAAGGAAGGATAACAACGACATATCCGACAGAGCATCACAGCGAATAGATACAACTTTGAGGCAGTAAAGGACTTTGTCTATCTTAGCTCCGCAGTTAATAGGGCCAAACACAGGCGTGTTGAGATGGAGCCTGGAATCACACTTGCCAATCGCTGCTTCCTTGGTTTTTAGCGACAATTGATTAATAGTGTCCTGTCTCAAAAGATCAAACTGACTGAACATTCCATATGGGGGAAACGCGTGCATGCGAATTAAGAATCCCTGCTTGTGTTCATGGGGAGAAGAAATTTAACGACGAACTCTAAAGATTGTCAACGGCATGCATTTAGTCAAGTTTGGACGATGCCTATGAGTAATCGATCCTCAAACCCAAGCCATTGGGACAACGCAAAAAAGGACGTCCTTGTCTTGAATGGCGCACATAGAGAAGGATCTCAACCAACTTGATACGCGAGGTTGAATGCAGCCTTGGAAAGTTAGTTAAGGCCTAGAATCTAAGGATCTGAAACAACATTTCAAAGCAAACACTCTCCCACTCTGTTAACATCACCTGTCGAAGAGTCGGATTTAGGAGATGCTTACACATGACTCGACAAACAAACAAACAACACAGAAACGTTCAATTATTGTATGTATATTTTATTTTGTGTTTTTTTGTTCTATTTTTTTTTTATTTCTAGAAAAAGTCCTACATATAAATTATTTCTCTTAAAATACTGTGTCAAATATTCAACTTGTGCAACAATTTATTTTTGTTTCTTAATCGCTTCCCATTCTGAATAGATACAATAGAAAAAAGAGGTATACATGCATTTTCAACTAGGCCTATTTGCACTAAAAAAAGGCGGACACCGCAAGACAAAATATGCGTCGTCCCTCCCCCTTTTTTGTGGGTTAGAAATTCGTAAAAATAAAAAAGTTAATAAATAAAATTAAATTTCACCACTGCCAATTCAACGGATATGAGAGAGTTGCTTACGATGCGCTGGAAGGCGGGGACAGCCTTACAGGATCAAATTCAATTTCATTGAATTGACGATGGGAAATTCCTGAGCTTTGTGTGTAGTTCTTCTTTTGTTTCTTTTATTTATCGGTATTTTTGCAAACCCGCAGACTGTGAGTGTGTGTCTGTGTCTGTTGGTCAAAATTTGATTCTTTAACTTTTTACAATCTTTTATGTTTTTGTTTTTGTAAATTTGTATTCAACTACATATATGTTTACATTAACAGTACTTTGTACTGAACGCATGTGTGAACGTTGTCATAGATAGAAATATCCTTCTGTATTTCTATTTTCTTTTTCATCGATCAAGGACTGTGTAAAAACAAAATCGATACAGGTTTCCTCCTAATGCCTAGTTTCTACAAAATCTACAGTTCTACGTCTTAGAGATACACTTGCCTTACGTAATGATATAAAACAAATTGATTTGCGCTGGAATTTCGAACGATTTGAGGGATTTCCTGCGCACTTTGGTGCAAACACCACCAGAATTCGATTACTGATTGTGTTTGCATATCCATCTGGACTCATCCACGCCTTGAGAAGTGCGTCTCGTGCAGAGATCCCTCATATCCTGCGAAATTCTCTGTTAAATATAAAATCCCGAAGAACATCATTATCCTTCGCACTCTTCCTCCGCCAAGTGCACGCAAAACAGTGACAGGGAGAGAAAGAGGTGGGGGGGTGAAAAGAGTCGTGGCTATGCTAAATCCTGAGGTCAAGAGATTTTCCTTTTCATCTTCTACGCTCCTGCTAATTTCTACAAATCACGCCTGGTTATCAAAATGTACTATTGACTCTTCTCCTTCCCGCCCGCCGGAACTCCGATGCTCAGGAGGTGATCGCCAGCCGCCAAGAGTCCGGCCGCAGCACCAGGCTGTGCGTAGTTGCGAATATGATGCAGTGATATCAACTGATTTGGGAAGGCGTTCGTTGCGCCACCACCAGCACCGGAGACGATATTTTGATTGATTCCACCCGCGATGGTTGTTTTTCCGGCCGCCGCGGTCTGGAATTGCAGCGCGTCGTAGATGTAAGGCCTCTGGGCGGCGGCGGCGTGGTGTGTCAGGGCGTTCAGATGCGGTGCGATTGCATTGATGGGCGTGAACGCAGAGTTGGTTGCAGCTTTAGCGCCACCGTCGTACGAACTCACAACCACGATGGTGTTCGGGGATGGCTGCTGCTGTTGTTGGTGTTGCGGCTGACGGGTTATGACTAGGTCTTCGCCGCCATCATCGTTCCCACTTTGAGCGTTGCCACCGCTGCCTCCTCCGCCACCGCCGTTCACTATCGCTCGATGATGTTCGAGCAGGGCACGCTGATGGTTTTGCAGTTCATTCTGCTGCTGCGGCGTAAGAGTGAAGTCGTAGCCGTTTGTTTGCTGTTGCTGTTGTTGCTGCTGCTGTTGTTGGTGCTGCTGCTGCTGTTGTTGTTGCTGCTGTATAGCCTCTGCGAGACTCGCTGCTGCACTGTCCGGACTAACCTTCGGCCAATACGGATGCTCACTGTTCGCCGCCGCCGCTGCTGCAGCCACATTCATCACAATGTTTCGATTAATGTTCAATCCCAGGCCAGCCGCCAGCGCTGTACCGTTCGCCGCCGAGTTGCGGCTCTGCTTCTCTGCCTTTTCCGCGTGCTTTTGCAGATGCTTCTGCAGGTACGTCTCCTGTGTGTAGCTCTTGCCGCAGAAGCTGCATATGTGCGTCTTCAGGTGCTTGGAGTCCTTGTGCTTGGGTATGTGCTCCAGCAGACTGAGCTCATCGGTGAAGCACTTGTAGCAGGAGTTGCACTTGAACGGTCGATCCGTCTGATGACAGCGCGAGTGCGACTGCAGATTGGACAGTTGGGAGAAGGCCTTCTGACAGCCCTGGTGGCGGCATTTGTACGGTTTATCGCCGGTGTGCGTGCGGATGTGTTGCTGCAGGTGAGAGAGTTGGGTAAACTTTCTTTGACAGATCTCACAGCGATATGGTTTGATGCCCAGATGGATGCGCGTGTGCTGAGACAGGTAGCTCGAATTCGCAAACGTCTTCGTGCATTGCGTACATTTGTATGGCTTTGTATCACGTGCTGTTAACATCTCTGATTTTGGATTGTACTGCAAAAGAGAGAAGGGAGAGATAGATGAAGGGAATCAATATTTTTGGATGCATATTGAGGTTTGGTTTCATTCTGTGCAACCCGGAGGGATGATGTTTCTTTTTTAGGGAATGGCATTGCAAATTGAATTTTAAAGGGTGCAACGGAGGGGTGCAGCAAATGGCACAGATGGAATTGTTTCCTAGGACAATGGACGGCTTTTATTTTCCGCAAAGAAACGAGTTCAAGTGATTGAAAAGGGAGATGTATTGTGTGCGTGAGGTGTTATCAACCGATTATGACAACAGAATGGCATCATAAACGAGAGCACACGTGCTGCTTGCGATGTGGGGCAAGTAGTTTATGTGCATGCTGAGCGTCGTGCGCATGCGGATGGACATGAAAAAAAGTAAAAAACACCCAGACGTTGTGTAAAACATATTCAAGGTCATATGGTGAAACCGCGATGGGATTTGCATATCAAGATGGTCCAGCAGAAACCGCTGCACAATTACACTGTCAGTTAGATGAGCCCATTAAGAAACCAACTGGCATGCAGTTTATTTCTCTGTAAGCACCTCATTCACCGACGGCATGTAGATGACATAAAATTAACAGCAGCGTACAACTAGCACAAAGCACCTATAGTCGCGTGCGAACGTGTTTTATGGCCGCAACTCAATTTGTACAAGGTGAGCGCTGTTGAGGCGCACATTTGTAGAACACATAAATTCTCGTAGCCTGCTACTGCATGTGAATGAATGCAGCGATCGCAACACGGGAGGGGGAAGACGACTTGCGCACCCATTGAGACTAGAAAAGAGGTTGTGTGCGCGAACACGCATGGCGATATCGAATCCCTGTTTTTCCTTTTTTGCATTGCCTAGGGGCGCGGATGGGGAGAGCACCAATGAAAAAAAAAAATACACACCTTAACTTCCTGACCATCGGACAGCGGTGTTGGCGGCGATGATGGAGCACTGTACGATTGCTTCAATTCGAGTTGCTGCACCTGCTGCTGCTGTTGATCGTGATCCTGCCGGCCGGATGGTGATTCTGCAGCATTACCCACTTGCTGACCGGTTCGTTCATTTTTAATTGAATAATCCGATCTCTCGGCGGTCTGTCGAAAGTCATTGATGTTGAAATGCTTGTACTCTGGTATCAGGGTCGCAGTGCGTAGATCCGCTGTAAGGTGACTCAGCGAACTGAGCACACCGCGCTCATTCATCGAACGCAACTGATCAATCGACCGATGAAGGTAGTCACTAGTTGGGATTTCTGCCATTAGTGGAGAGCTATGATGATAATCCAACCCTCCTCCGGGCCGGTATTCTATTGTGCGACCCTCCAGCTTAGTCTTCCCAACTCCAACAAGGCGCAACGATTATGATGATGTCGGCGATGATGATGACGGTGGTGCTGGTGTTGGTGATGATTGAGTTCAGCTATCGTCAGCGTCAGATGATGAGTGAGCGTTCCTCTTCTGCCCGGCCACACTGTGTATATTTCAAAACAAATTGTTTTTGCTTTCTTTAGTATTTTTTTTTTGAAACTTTTTCTTCAAATTGGGAAAATATGTATTTGGTCGGTTGGAGAATTATATATTTTGCAAGTGGCCCGTTCCTCTCACACTCTCTTCGCGGTAGAGTGTTCTCCCGCGATTAATTTCCATACAAAAAAATTCACAAAAAAATCAATAAAAAAATATAACACACAAGGGGAATGAGAAAAAAATGCAAACATGGCAGAAAATTTGGCGTAACACAAACACAAGCGAAAAAAAATGAAAATACACACGAGACACGAAGAAAAAAAGATTGTGTGCTGTGCTGTGGTAGAACCGGCTCGATTCGGCTCAGCTCTCGGTGCGGGCAGAAAGAAAAAAGTATACACACGTAAAAAAATTCGAAATGAAAATGAATAAAAAAGCGCAAAAAGAACCGAAAAAGAGGAGAGACCGAAAAAAGGGGCAGAGAAAAAGGAAAAAAAAAACGAAACAAAAAAACCAACACAAACGCGCGGGCGACGGACTTGCACGACTGACGATGTCGACCGCGGCTATTTCAACGAAAGTGGTGTATCAAGGCACAGGCGAAGGAGAGGCACAAAAAACAGCAGAAGAAAAAAACCAAACACATGCACAACAAGTCGAGAGTGTGGTGGACATGTAAACAATGCATACACTTGTGATATGCTTCTCTGTTGCTGCACGACGGCGGTGGCGACGATGTGTAGGACGTGATGTGGAGGAGAGAAGCAAAGAAAATAAAAAACGCACACACGAAAGTGAAGTGTGTAGTTTACTACTCGCGGGTATTCTTTTTTTGTCATCTCTGCTCTCTTCGGACAATCGCTCAATTAATTTCTTTCTTCACCACACTTCACAAAACCCGAAAAAAGCCCGACGTTGGCGGCGAATAAGACGTCCGAGAACGAATAGAGAGAAAAAAGGCACCCGATAGGAAACGAAGGAAATTCGTGACATTTTTGTCTACTTCATTCCAATTTGGTCATCATCATCATCGGCGGCACACATTTGCACTGTCAGCCACTGCGTGTCGTGTCATTTTGAATTTCCAAGTTTTCGCGAAACACTCCGCGCCACTCCATTCCGTCTTGGCCACCCGCAATTAAACCCCGCCAACCGACCAAGAGGCGATTAATTTTTTTTTCTTATTTTCTCTACTACTAACCACGTGTTTCGATGTTGCCGCTCTTTCACTGCTCGTTTGACAGTTTTACACACAGATTTTCTGTTGTTTCTTGTGATTCTGAGGCAGACCTTTTTGTTTTTGTCGTCCGAGGGAAAATGCACACAGAAGAAGGAAAACGCAAAACACAATCGGCGGAAAAGATAGAGAATCGTGAATGTGTTGCTCTTTGGAGTTTTCCTCTGGTCCGCTGCTGGTGTGTCCGTTGGCTCTGTTTGGCTTCAGTTTTTTCCGATTTTTTTGGGTTTGCTCTCAGCGTGTTTACCACAGCAGAGCAAAAAGTAGACTGGTGTGGTAAGTGCCTGTAAAAAAAATCATTTTGAACCTCCGCCACGGGAAAAAAAATTCCCCTCCATGTGGATGTAAGACGGAAAAAATGATTGCGTTCCCTTCTCCCTAGTGTGGTCTGTGTCGTTGCTGCTTGTGGTTGCTGGCAGCAGCACAATTGGTATCGCATTGCTGAGAGGAAAGCGGAGTGGGCTGGTTGGCTGATGGGATGGGATGGGATGGTGTGTGCGGTGCTGTGGTGTGCGTGTATAGTTTCTTTTTAGGGGTTTTTTCGTTGTTTGATTTTAGGCAAGGGGTTGGAGGAGAGATGCGCCGAGTGTATGGGTGTAGTTGTTTTTTTCTCAATGTGTTTGCTGATTTTTTTCGGGTTCTTCTCGGTTCTGTTTTGATTTGCGTTCGCCTCACTGGCATTGGCTGATTATGGTGTTTACCCCAATACATTGGCAGCAAAAACGAAGAGAGCGAGAATTGTGTGTGAAGGGAGATAGGAAGAGCAGAGATGATTTGCGAAATGAGGAGTGTGCAGTTGTAGTAGATTGCGAGTCCAATAGGAAGAAGAATTGCCCCTGGAGGATATGCCATGAAAACTGTCACAATAATGAATGATTTTGCAATTTCTGCTGTCTGAGCTGTGTATGCTTGCGCGGATTTCAATCCTGGTCACGCGTCTTAGGTTCGGCATCAAAGGGTGTCCAAATCAAAGACAGAATAAATTGTCTCGGGATTGGCTTTGTTTGGCGTCAAATGGAAACAGTGATCGTGAGATGACTTGCACTCCGACTTTAAATTTCGCAGAGCTGAGAAGAATGAGAAATTAAGTCAACGGTTAATAAGTACTTGTTCAATTAAGAAAAGAGTCAAGATGCTGAAGCAAATAACAGCACATACAAGAAGAGCTTAGACCTATTCTAGTGTTGCTTGCTACCAAACCTCGGTAACTGCCCAACGTACTATGTGTGGATGTGAAGCGATTGACAGATTACGCGTAACTCCTATCAAAGTGCTTTGTTATTTTTTTTCAGCAATGTATGGCAAGTCATTATGGAAGGACTTACAACACAACAGAGTTTTCAAATTGCTCAGGTGTACATATTACTAAGAAATTGTGAGAATTTTTTTTTATGGACAATTCCTGCCCTTCTACCTTCTATTCTCTTCGATTTACTGAAACATTTCACAAAATAGAAGCACGGAATGAACAAAAGAAAATATGGTCAGAGAACCCCACTTGTCTTACAAAGATATTTGGCCACAGTTCGATCCTTGTCAGGTTACACAAAATCCGTCCACGAACCGTAATTTTCTTCATAACAGACGGTATTGGAACACATACCTCCACACTCGGCATCCCCATTAATGAGTTTTTCAGAAACGACGAAGAGACTATAACCATCTCTCATCTCCTTTATGATTGTCAAGCTTTGCGTCAAGCCAAGCGACATTCGTCTTTGACAACCTTGGTGCATTCGGCAACATTAGCGTAAGACACCTCAACAGGCGTCGCACTGGGCGCAACGGGTGGTCGCTCTAACTTAACATAGCCTACCTAGCCTCTGTTAAAGGTAGTGTTGCCTGTGCTTCTTTTTCGTTATTCATATGTTTAAAATAAATGAAACCAGTCTGTGTTTAGATTATTAATAAGGCGTTAAGGGTCCCTGTATGATATTGTTCCAGACGCATGCAAAATGTATACATATGGATACATCCAGTAGAAGAACAAGGCGTGTAAGAATATAACAGAATCGATAGAAATATGAGCTATATAAGTATGAGCTATATAAGTATGAAATAAATATATAATTTGGGAAGAAGTAGCTTCAACCTGGGTGAATTAACCACGTGAAAACGTTTTAAAAATGTACAGGAGAAAGTTATTAAAAACTACAGAAACAATATGATGTAAGGATCACTTCTGATATATAACCAAAAACTTGTCAAAAACGTTTATGGGTGCCGGCCAAAAGGCTTCCGCATAAAAAACAGTCTTTGGGAATCTGCTAAGTGCTAACTGTTTTAAGTATTTCATCTGGATATAAGACTGTTATGTAAATATTTGTATGTAAATAACTACAAAATAAATTCATTCATCATAAATTTATTTCATACTTTATATAGCATCACCCTGTT
Organism: Eristalinus sepulchralis; assembly: GCA_944738645.1. Taxonomy (NCBI): domain Eukaryota; kingdom Metazoa; phylum Arthropoda; class Insecta; order Diptera; family Syrphidae; genus Eristalinus; species Eristalinus sepulchralis. The sequence goes on along the minus strand of OX122882.1, from coordinate 84,523,443 downwards.
TATGACAGTGTTCATAAATTCTTAAACTTTAAGATTGATTTGGTTCTTGCTTGTGCTGCAATACCAGATGTGCATAAGAAGTTTGTGCATGTGGTTGGTGGCATAACTAAACATGCAATGTGGGAAATTACACAGTCTCTCAAACCGTTTAAATTCATTAATATTTTCTGTGATATATCACACTGAATTGCCTAAGACCTTGTGGTGCTCCGGCTTTTCTTTAGCTACGTTATAATTTTATATTGTATGCTTTTATAAATAAATAAATAAATCACACTGAAAATTCATGCTTCCTTCACTTCACTTCCAAATTCATGGAATTTTGGGTCGTTTTCATCGATGGAGTTCTTGCAGTTTATTTCTGTCGGTTTTTGCTTATGGTAGGGGTATGTAATTGATTTGATAGGAAAGTTGTATTTGATAATAATAATAATTGAGTGGCACTACAGCCCACAACGGACCAGGGACTAGCTTCTACAACTACTCGTGTTGTGCATGCTATTGTTCTTCACGAGGAGAAGGGACCTACAGTTTTTTGCCGATTCCGAACGGCGAGATGTGAGAAGCTTTCCATAGACAATTAATACTCTTTGAGTGTTGTCAGCAACTCGAAAGAGGTGGTGCCGTGAAAAAATGTTAGGTGTCCTGTCCGGGAATCGAACCCAGACTTTCTGCGCCGCGGTCGATGCACTTACCACTACGCCACGGCGACCACGAAAGTTATATTTAAACAGAGAAATATTTTATATTGATGATGAAGGATAAAAAGGCAAGTTAAACGCAAGAGAGGCAACCGACAAGAACATTGAACATAATTTAACATTGCAATAAAAGTATACGAGCCCGAAATGACTGCAATTCACTATTAAGACGTGTGAAATTCTCCTACGACCAAAAGTTGAGGTAAAAAGTGCTACAATGTCCCAAGGGTAGCAACAACTTTTGGTCTTTTGTGAAAAACAGAAGAAACTTAGCCTCGTCTTCAAGTCCGACGCTCATTCATAATGACATTCCAGCTGTCAACTCTTTGGACAGAGCAAATCTGCTTGCTGCTCATTTCGTAGCTAGCTTAACGCTTCCAGATTGTGCTTTGCCTCCACCTGTACTTGAGAGCGTAAGTTTTTCCATGGGACAGATTCACTTTGACACTCGTACAGTTGCAAGAGTCCTCAAAGATCTAAACGTGCACCAACCTGCTGGCCCGTGTGGTATACCCCCTGTTCTTCCATCTGTCCTACCATTTAGGGATCTTTCCGAGTAAGTGGAAAACAGCCCGTCGCTAGAAAAAGGGAATCTTCGTCACGTCCGTATTACTTCGGCGTGCTTCAAAAGTCCTACGATGACAGGAGTTTTTCCATGTGTAAAAAAAGGCACGTTAAAAATGCAAAGATCCAAATAACAGTGCATTGATGGATTAAGCACGTCTATTCCTGCTGCTGTTTCTCCTGCATATCGGTTGTAAGACAAATCAAGCATGCATTGTTTTTGCGTATTTTTGAAAATATTTACCAAGTGAGAGAGCTGTACCGACTAATGGCACTACAGCCCACAAGTGACAAGTTGTGCGTGTTACTGTTCTCTCAGGACTCGAAGGGACCTACAGTTGCTTGCCGACTCCTAACGGCGAGATTTGACAAATTTTCATGGACAAATAGCACTCTTTGAATGTTGTCAGCAACTCCAAAGTGGTGGTGACGTGAAAAAATACGAGGTGTCCTGTTCGGGAATCGAACCTAAACCTACAGCGCACCCAATTCGCCACGGCGCCCACTATCACTATCACCGACGATCATCACTTGGTGAGATTTTGAGTTTTCTTCATCTTCATATGGTCCGGCGTGGACCTTGGCCTCAACAAACAAGTCTCTCCAGGTGCCCCGATCTTCGGGTAGCTGTCTTCAATTTCGAATTCCAAGTTGGTTGAGGTCTTACTCCACTTGTGTGCGCCATCGGGTACGTGGGCGTCTTCTATTAATTTGCCCCACTGATTCGGAGTTAAAGCTTTTTCGCACTGAAGCAGTGTTACCCATGAGCTCTACGTGTCATCGCACTGGAGCAATATTGCCCAAGAGTCCTAGCCACTTTAGGCTTTGAATCCGACATCTGCTTCAGCTCAAGTCGCTGTACGGTCCGTAGAGCTCTTGGTTGAATCTTTTCCTCCAAAAACCATCAACGCAGGCAGAGCAGATGGGACGCAGATGCTCTAGAAATTGATTCCGAATTTTCGGCTTTATAACGTAGAAGCCTGGCAGGAGATTCTGAATTAAATGACTCAATTTGGGGTATTCCACACTTGCGACATTGAAAATCACCTGCGTTTGAAGCGCGCAAAGGGTTCAAGAACTGTCTAAAGCGAACAGCGGTAGTTAGAGGTTTCCTGCATTCCATTGTCACTGGTGGTGAAAAATTGATTTATTACGGTAATTTGAATTGAATGCATTTTAACGGGTCGACTGAACTTTCGCCAAAGACAAAGTTAAAATCGAATGTTCACTTTGCCAGGATCACGGTCTGTAATTGGCTATGGTGTACGGCAAATGATAAAGAATTTGCATCAGATGCAGAGCCCTCTCTGCGTTGATGGAGTGGGGCAGGGAACAAAACCGCAAATTTTACGTGGTGTATCAAGATGCGGTAGTTGGTACGCCAATCGGCTACAATGTTGCAGTGCATCGTTGAGGAGGATCAAACGCACATTCGAACAACCAATTTGGCGCCAAATGTGTGATTCTGTCTGCGTGGTGGATGGAGAAAAAAGAACCTTTCGAGCTGCACCTGGATGGGGAGCCGGTTGGGACTGCAAAGATCCATCCAATGGATCAGCGATGAAGGTTTGCGCATCACAGTCTACAACTTCAAAACGTCACATTCTCCGTAGCCCCTGGAGCGTTTAAAATCCAAACCTACCTGTTTAAAGGAAAACGTCCTTTAATTTTGAGATGAGAAATAAAATTGTAGAAAATAAATTTTAAGACTCCGTCCAAGATCACAGCTTCACACAACCTCTCCATTAACTCACACGATATTCAAGCATTCCGTCGACAGTCTTCCAAATGTGGTCACATTAGGAACACACGCACACATCTTAGCTGTACGGTTGCACTCGTCTATGAAGTGGTGAAAATGCCTCAAAGCTCCTTCAAAGAAACCGCACAGTCGAGATTTGCCTTCTTAAAGCAGTTAACCGCAACAAATGCTCAACAGACACAATCCGCTCCACCCGTCGACATGTGTGCGTCAATGGACTCATTTTTCGTTTCAGGAAGACGGGCCGCTGATGACAAAAACAGAACACTAGTCCATCAGCCCTCCCCCACCTCACCCACTCAGACTATGGGACATCATCAGGGAAGAGGAGGCCTTTTCAAGTGCCACGCCACAAATGCCACGGAGCACCATAATAAATCATTTGTCTCAATGTCACAGATCTGTTGGTGAGGTTTGTGTGCCCGCCCGTTACAGGACTACCGCGCCGCCGCTGCCACCCCGAATGGCCGAAATTACGAAACGATTTCTTAAAATCTTCAAGGAGATAGTGAGCGCCTGCAGACTGACTGGCAGTGTGGCGGGTGCGGGACTGAAAAGCCCGTCAAAGGACGAACGCGTTTGATAGGAACGCATTAGCAATGCCAAAGATAAACATGACAGGGCGCATTCTTTCATTTATTTTCTACTTTGGTGTGGGTGTGTGTGTGTGTGCTCTGTGGAGGCGGTGGGTGAAAGTTGGAGTTGAAACATCGCATGGAGGAATGGGAGTGTGTGCTGCCCACGGGTGATGATACACCCACAACGACACGAGGAGTCATGGTCATGGACATTTTTATTGTTGTCTGTCGTGTTGTCGTGCCGCTTTTTGCGAGCGCGCGTGGTTTGGATAGTTTGCGAGCTGAGAACTGGCTAAGCACCGTGAAAAATGTAATTTCAAGAGTCGCACAAAAAGCCGGGAGCACAAACGGTTATTCTTATTCAAAAGATGACATCTGTACGATAGATACGTGAGCGGGCTAGGTGAGTGGAGGAGAGAAACCGAGAGCTTGAGTGGAGTTACGGGCCGGACGACATGGGGCGGGGTATGCTTTTTGCGGTGATGGACGGTGAGTGTAAATCGCTGTGAAAATGTTATGCCGTGGTTGGGGGTTGTTGGGAAGTGTCAATTTGGCAACAAGTATTTGTTTGTGGTTGCGAGTGTGGAGAACAGCGGGATGGTTTGTGTAGAGTTGTTACAGAATGATGATAAGTAAGAGGGATATGTACCTACGTTCGCTTAGCTTTAGAGAGTTAGGCGAACTCGAGAAGGGAAGACTGCGTCCCTTTTCCAAGGGGTGTGGACCGTTAAGGCGTGAGTCTGTTCAGTCTGTTCAAGAGCCTGACCGTTGACTTATTTAAGAGGCAAATGAATTTCCAAAGCTCTGCAACGAAGGACACTCTTGTCAATTTTGAAAATGAATATTTGTTTGAATTCCAATTGCAGTGGTACCTCAACGGAGTGCATTTTTGAAGTTGATACAAGCAACTTGCGTCTATAAAAGAAGAATGCTGAACATGTTCTTTCGCTTAAGCACAGCTTTTGGTTTGTGAATAAGCCTTTGAGATATGTCTAGTGTGACAGACAGACGAACACACCGATATTTTAAGGGGTTTTGTTTTTTCGAACGACCCGAACGGAGCATGCCAGGAGGAAGACCGATAACTTGTGACAATCTATAAGACAGTGCTGCCGTCCCAAACAGAGCTGTCAGGCAGAATGTTGTACATTTTGGCATCAATAGACAAGAATTTCGGCTGCCGACTTCTTTAATCTTATACGATTTCTTGTGAGGGCAGACGTCCATTTGGATTCGTCAGGCGGGTGGCCAACTGCTTGACGCGCTCCACAATTTCCTTCCGTTTCTTGCATAACACTCTGTGGGCGATCTCGCCGCAGTAAACACGGTTCTGCATCATGACGACTTCCAATTCCCTGAGGTTGTGGACGAGGAACTTCTTGAAGCCAGTGGAAAGCATGTGACGCTCAAACTAAAACGACAAGATTGCAGAATTGGGACTGAAGTTGAACAAAACTGCTGGAATTGACGGACTTTCCGCAGAAATCTTTGATGCAGCTGGAGATGATCGGATTGCTCATCTGTGAGATGCAATCGGAGGACAGCACGCCCTACGAGTGAAATCTCAGTCCGATTCACAAGAAAGCAGATTCTTTTGATTGTGCCAACGTCCGATGGATCAGCCTGCCAGACATGTAAGCAACCTGAAAGGTCCTAACCAGTGTAGTTTCGGGACAGGGAAACCTACAGTGGATCATGATTTTTACACGGCGGAAGATCCTGGGAAGGACCTAAGCGACCTTTTTTTCGTGTGGATAGAGACGAACAGTGCCATGTCGTATTCCTGCCAAAAATCTTGTAGGGTGCGGATGGAGAACTCTCGCAACTCCGTCATGGTCGGTAACGAACCAACCAAGGCCTTCAATGCCAAGAAAGGTCTTAGACAAGTCGACGTGCTGCTATGTAACTTTTTCAACATCGGCTGACGGTTAACGTGGACGACTTTGACGTGAATGCTATAAAAATAGTCTGTCATCAAGGAAGAACGCACAAGCACCGACGTCTCAGTAAAAACTTTGAAGTAGTCAAGGACACACTTATGTTCTTCAGCAACAACATCAAATAGAATCACTCTTGCCAGTCGCTTTTTCTTTGGGTTCAAGAGGTAAAGGAGTAAGAGAACACTCTCTCGAAGGCGAAAGTTGGCTTTGTGCAACACCTTGAAAATTTTTGTTGTCCTTCTTGCTCTACAACAACTTGGTCGTGATTAAAATCTATCCACGATGAAAATCTTTGATTGCTTTGAAAGAAAAGTTCAGAGTGCGATCTTTGGCCCCACATGCTTTAAGGGCCTCTGAAGAAGAAGATTCAATGATGAACTTTATAGGCTGTATGGTGGCATAAGCTTCGTCAAACACCTACAGAGACAAAGTTTAAAATGGCGTGAAGGGTGTATGGACAAGCAAAGTTCTAGCCCGAAAAGCATCCACCTTTGGGGAAGCGGGGCGATTTTTTTTCGAAATGAAACTTCTTTTGGCGCGGTGTGAATTGGATTTTCTGAATAAAAAAAGTGGAACGTTCCAGTAGAGTTATTATCGTTCCGAAGAAGCAGTGTTAGTTAAAGTGGGTGGGATATGTGTGTGTGGAGGAGGGGACTTACCATTATGGAGGAGGTGCTGCATTACATAATTTTAATACACAACATCATCGACTGAATTGACAAGAACTTAAATTGTAAATTGGATAAGAGCTAGGATTAGGGATAGGACAAGGACTTGAACAAGGACGTACACAAGGACTTGGACAGGGACTTGGACTTGCACAATGACTTGGACTTGCACAAGGACTTGGACTTGAACATGGACAAGGATTTGGACAAGGACTTGGACAAGGATTTGGAGAAGGACTTGGATTTGGACAAGGACTTGGATAAGGTCTTAGTAGAGGACAAGGAATCGAACAAGGACAAGTTGAAACTATACGCCAAATCCGAAATAGGGCGAATCAAAATGTTACCGTGAATGGTAATCGTTGTCGCTCTTCATGCTTTGTGGAATGTAAGCACATATTCTCGGTGAAGTGTGTTTTCAATAAGAAGGAGGCATACAGAACGTGAAACAATGAACTTATTAAGAAACCACTTGGTGAACACCAAATTTTATGTTTTGATACAGTGAATTGGATGCCTAAATCGATATCGACATCACGCCCATGGATGTCCCGTCTCCGATTATATGTAAAGTCCCAGGTCTTCAGGAATAAGCCAGCTACAAATGACACTTTGGATTCGAACATTACTCGCGTTGCCTACGAGATACCAGTCGCCTTGTCCGAGTCGAATAGCCCAAATTGGACCTTCGGAATGGACCAGTTCGGACGTAATCATAATTCACAATTCACAATTCATTAAAAAAAATTAATGCCATGAATTGTACATTTTACCGACAGTAAAAAATGTAAAATCATTTTCAAATTTATGTGTTTTATTTTACATTGTAAGCTAAGCCTTACACAGAATCAGCCCGTACAATACCATTTTTGTGAAAATAGAAATTCCTTTTCTTTGTTTGAAATCGTTTCAACTTCGCACTTTGTATCAAATGGTTAGGGAAACTAACATTGCGCCATTCTTATTTTACTCACGACGTTAATTTTCAGTTTAGAATATTAATAAAGTGAGTCAAATAAGATAGAAAGAAGAGAAGAGAAACGAGAACCCAGTAAGAAGCTCAAAAAATTCTTTCACTAACGAAAAGAATAGAAGTTTAAATTCGCAAGACCTTAGGAGTCTCAATCGACGCAGTCTTCAGCAAATACCAGTACAGAGTCATAAAAACAGTAACAGATGACATTGTCTTGGGTATGTTTAAAGTGAGAAGAAATTAAGTGAAAGTTTTCATCGATTTAAGTTGTCAAACTTAAATGAATGCCTTATCGACGTATCACAATGATTACTACGTACAAATTTATCCTAAGTAGAACCGGTCAACGCCTCGTTTGTATTCAAGTACACGTAAAAATGTAAATGCTTGTAAGTCCAAAACTACAAACATGTCACGTGACCTCTTTACAAACTAAGTGAGTTTTTTAACTTAACACTTCCTTTTGCCTCCGATCTAAATCAACCATAAGATAATCGTAAGATTTCGTGGCGCTTGTACATTTCAAATCGGTCAAGGTGATCAAATTTTTGAAAGTCTTTTCCAACTCTTTCTCTCTCAGAAATGAACCAGTGAGCGCTGAAGTGAACCCCATTCCATATCTTGTCAACCCCAAAACTGCGAAAAATTCGTCACTGAAAAAAAAACACAAATTATGGACACAAAATCCACTGGAATGCCAAGCCCATTTGACAATAGATATGTTGTCATCAGGGATGACATTCAGCAGTCAGTTGATCTGTCAAAACAAAAGAAACTCCATATTTCCGGAAGCCATCTGCAAGCATTCACAAACTCCCTCGACCGACGCGGGCATTCCGAGAGCATGACGCTGCGACTTCTGTCATTCATCCCCTGCCACCAAATCCAGCATCAGCAAATCGATAAACGAATGGAACTCCCCCCTCCCCTCCCAGGCAAACTTCGAACAGGGATTTTTGAAAACTATCCGATGAACTCGGATGAGATTTCTTTTGTTTTGCACTGTGCGGTCACTCAATTGCGCCTTCCGGCTGTTAAAAAAGTTTTCTTTCCACACCTTCGCGTGGCTCTATGTGTGCAGGTGGTGGGTGGTGGTGGCCCCCCATGAGATCGATTTGCCAGACCCAAACACAAAGTTCATCGAGTGTCCTTTTGTAATCGGTTTATGAGTGTGGCCCCACGCCCCGCTCCTGGGGAGAAACTTTTCGCAAAACGAATTTAACTTCTCCTTAAAGACTCCGTCTCGTGGTGTGACTTTGCTGCCTTTTGGGAGGACATCCGACACAGCAACAACATGTGGCACATAAATACATTTAATTTTGCGATTTGCCAGAAATATTTTTCGGGTGCGGTGCACAGCTACGAATATTGTGTCACCGAGACAAGGCAATAAATTACGTGGAACATATTTAATAAGCATTAATATAGGGAAATTCCCGTGGCCACCCCCTCCTGCTCTCACCCCCTCCCCGGCACGGCTTGGCGAAGAAAGGCAGTCATGTGTGTGTTTGCCTCTGTCAAGTGCTTGGCTTTTACTGTGACTTCGAATCTTAACCCACACTCCGTTCTTCCGTCTTTTTCATGTTCTCTCCGCCTGCCGTCTGCGTCCACACTTTTGTCGGTTGTCACTTGGTTATGCGAGCGGGAACGCGAGCGGGTGTGTGCGTGTGTGTGTGTCGTGAATGCGATGAGACGCAATGTTGTTTTGGTTTTCATAAATCATTATCCTTCAGCGATTATTTTGTGTTTCTCGCTGTGGGCCTTGACTCTGCACAAGTCAACCGTAGCAAAAGGATAAGCATGAGTTGGGGGAAGAAATTCCTTTTGTGTGTTTCATGTTTTGTTTTCTGTGAACTAATGTGAATGAGTTAGAAGAAGGCACATGGAATTCTTCATCAGACAATCGAGGAGCGGGAAAGCTAACGAACTTAGCTTGGATGTGGCGATTTTTTATTTAATTTGTTTCCAAAAACATGCTTGTATGTTGCACTGCACTTTGGTGGATAGACACATAATGTTGTTCCGCGTTTGGAGTTCTGATAACCAAAACTTAAACTGCTTCTTCCTGTTTGAAGAGTGACCCTTATGACACAAATTCAGATGATGCTTTGTCTTCTTCCTTTCAGTAGGGTGTTATTGTCTGCCGTGGATTTTGGCCTTTAGTCAAATTTCTCTTCAGTACGATCTTCTTGTAAGACGCAACACGTGCACCCACCAAGGTGTTTGATGTCCTTGAACACTATTGGGCGTTTTCTTTTACGCAAAAAGTTTGTTTTTCAATTTCTGCTACGTGAACTTGCGTTCTCAAGTTTGCAATATAGCCGCTGTCCGATTTCAATGTTAATACCACCGCCTGGATAGATACATTTTTTTCGGACCTTTCTCAACAGATGGCGCCACCTTCAAGTTGTGGCTGATCTTGGAAGCGACTACCTACTTCAATACAGAGGTGTGACACTTGTCAGAAATAATTAGTATGCATCAGCGTATGTTCTACACAACAACATTGTTTTTTTGACTCTTTAAAAATGTCCGGATTTGTCTTAAATTAGCATGCTGAACATGCGGAAAGTTTTGATTTTGTTTTTTAAATGGAAGAAAAGTGCAGCTGAATTTCATCTAATGCTTGTGGAAGTTTATGGTGGATCTGCTTTGGCCTATGAATCATGTAGAGAGTGGTTTCGATCTTTCGAAGGTAGTGATTTAAGCGTCGAAGGCAACGGGTGTCTTGGTCAGACCAAAACGTTTGAAGATGTGTAATGGAAGGCTTTACTGGACCTAGATCCATGCCAAATGCAATATGACCTGCAGAATCGCTGGCAGTGACTCAGTAAACAATTTCCATTCGGTTAAAGAAATTTGGATTTATTTGAAAGCAAGGAAATTGGGTGTCGCACGAGTGGAAACCTCAAAAAGAAGAAATACTATGCAAAGCCTGGTCGTCTACATCGACGCCAAGGAAAAACACCCACGGTTCAAATGTCATGCCGCGACCAAAATAGTCAATTGGTAGAAGAGTCGCAAGCGATGCTTAGAGTCTCGAAAGATCATTTCTACAGACGCTTTAACGACGATGATGGCCCAAATGCCTCTGTAAGGCAGAAAGTTCAACTCAATTTGAGATTTCCCTCCCCCGACTTAGACGAGGTGGAAGTAGCAATATCGAGACTGAAGTCGAACAAAGCGGCTGGAGCGGAGGGACCGTCCGAAAAACTGTTTAAAGGAGCTAGAGATGACCTGCGCATGCACCAACGCATTTGTAAGATAAAGTCGGCGGAAAGTATGCCACATCCGTGCCAACTATATAGAGATAAGCCTCGTTAACATCGGCTAAGAGGTCCTCTCTATGTGTGCTAGGTGTGTGGTTTTAGGCCAAGAGAGTTCACATTTGACCAGATCTTCACATTACGGCAAATCATGGAAAGACCACAGAATTTCAGATTGACACGCACCCCCTATTCGTTGATTTTAAGGTCGCATATGACAGTGTGCATAGAGACGAGCTAGACAGTGCCATGTCTATTTTTTGGCATTCCTACCAGCTTCGTCAGATTGTGTTGGATGACGATGGAGAACTTCCGCTGCTTCGTCAAGGTTGGTAACGAACACACCGAGACCTGCAATGTCAAATAAGGTTTTAGAAAAGGCGACGCACTGTCAAATGCCGTCTTCAACATATTCTTGAAAAGATCGTGCCTAACTCACAAGTCAACACCAGAGGCACGATCTTCCAAAGGTTATTTCAATTGCGAGCTTACGTTGATGACATTGAGTGATTTGACGAACACAGCTAGCCGTCATTGAGGCGTTTGCTGGCATTGAAGCGGAAGCGGTTCAAATGGGTCTGGTGGTTAATGAGGACAACACGAAGTACATGCTGTCATCAAGGAAGGACACATAACATCGACGTCTTGGGCAGAGCGTACCACCAAGCAGCAAAAAATTCGATGAAGTCAAAGACTTCGTCTACCTCGGCTTTGCGGTAAATGTCGACAACAAGACCAGTAGTGAAATCAAACGCAGAATCACTCTTGCCAACCGCTGTTTCTTTGGGTTTAAGAGCCAATTAAGTGATAGAAGTCCTCTCTCCAAGGACTGAGTTATCGTTGCATAAGAGCTTGATCATCCCGGTTCTCCTTTACGGCGCGGAACCCTGGACGTTAGTTAAAGCGGATCAGGAAGCCCTTAGTTTTTCCAGAGAAAAGTCTTGCTTGCGATTTTTTGTCCTCTTTGCCTTGATGGCAAGAGGAGAAGACAAACTTTAAGGCCTTGACGGCAGCACTTTTAACAAAATGACTTTCATAAGAAAGGTCTGACAATTTTTGACAATTGCAGAAAACCGATTTTTGGTTTTGGGGCAAAAACTCAAAAAAATAAAAAAATAAAGTCAGACTTCACGCCACTTCGCCACTCGTTTTCCTTCTAACTGAAATAGAGAAACTCTTTCTATGAAAAAAGTTTGTCCTCAAAATGCAAACTGTCAATTTCACATTTCCGTCGCTCTGAAGACAAGGCGTTTTCACTTAGTTTACAAATGCTTCTTGGTCGAAAACGGTTTCATTTGGTCGCCCGAACACTCGAACTTCCCATCACACTATAGATGAAACTTCGGTTCCTCCACTTTAATTTGAGTTATTCTTCAACTTGAACGGGTTCGGAATTCACCTCCAAATGCGCCACCTGCATGGTGCTGGCAACACATTCCCAATCGATTAGGCATTACTCGTTCAGCGACTCTTAACATCTGCTCTCACTTGCCGACATTCCGTAGGCATAACTTTATCCAGTGATTTGTTTACCCCCGTCTCGCGATGTCAACAGCCTTGGCTGGTGTCACCAGAAAACAATCGAAGGTGAATTTATGCTCCATACCGCCCCGTCCACCATTCCACTTCAAGTGCTCCTGCAATATCCGCTGATTCGTTTTTAATGATTTTCATTCTGTCTGACGGTAAGTGAGCGCGCAGAAAGCCCGCCCGTTTTTTTTATTAACTCCTCCTTGGAGTATAAAAAACACTCGAAGGAATAAATTCCAGCACAGCTTCCGTGACAGGGTGGCGGCACTAAGAAGGCAACTCTGTCTTATCGCACAATCACCGGAGGATGTGCGACGTACGATGGGCGGCAGCGACGGCATCCTCACGCCCCCGTTCGGCACGTGAAACGGCCAAATAGACAATTTAATCACAGCATGCGGTCGGAATATGTAATTCGGATCGCATCGATACTAATAATTCAATCTGGTAAAAAGCGAAAAGATTGCTTCGCAGGATATACCAGGAAACGGGATTCACATCCAGTGCGAGATAGTGCTGAGTAAACACGGATAGTTTGCCAATTACACTGAGAGACGTCTTGCTTGCTTGCCGATTGCTGGCGCAAAAAGGATCCGGCAGTCAAATGAGCACATAAATCAGAACGAAGGATACGGGAGGAAACAACAAATTGTAAACACCGAAGGGGGCTGACTGCTGCTCGGAGTCGGTGGATTTAAACTCTGCACAGTTGCAGGGGGGCGGATGGGGTTGTTAGTTTTGAGGAAAACAATTAGGAACTATGGCGTTCCGGTTCGGGGACGAGGCTTAGAGTGTCTGACCATTTACTTATGAGATTGGTTGCTACCTTCCTGTACATACAGAGGGACGCAAGCACACACACGGGCAAACATGTGAACAGTTTTTAGTTCGATTTCTAATGGGCTGTAGGTTGTTTGCGGGAGACTGAGATGATTTTGTTGCTTCTGGAGCTGGGTTTCATAGATTAGGGCTTGTATTTTTGGCTCCTAGTCTTGGGTTTGTTTTCTTATTTTTGGACTGTACTTATTCTTGAGATTAATAAGTGAAAAATGCATTTTGTTTTCTATCTTTAAGCTTACCAATAGGATTTGTTGGTTGCACAAGGACAAAAACTGCCTATTTGAATTTACACTAGACTTATTGGTTTTTTTGATTACTGATAGCTGTTTCCCTCTTGAAATCTTGACAGAAAGTAAGAGCCACAAATGGGGTGGAAATATTTGTAGTTCGTTTTTTTTTAAGTTCTGGCCACAAGTAAGCACTCACCACCACTGCAAGACGCGAGTTTGTAAAACAAGTTCTCTCGTCGTTGACCGACAGTCTGAGACTTTATTCACGAACATCGCCTTGCCGTTAATCTCAACAGCAATATTTTACGCAGTAACCTGATGAGCGTGTTCCCCATGGCGTAGTGGTAAGTGCGTCGACCGCCGTGCCGAAAGTCTAGGTCCGATTCCCGGACGGGACACCACTCAAAGAGTATCAATTGTCTATGTAAAAGCTCCTCAAAATCTCGCCCTTCGAAGTCGGCAAAAAACTGTAGGTCCCTTCTACTCGTGAGAGAACTGTAGCACGCACAACACGAGTAGTTGTTGTAGAAGCGAGGCCCTGGTCCCTTGTGGGCTGTAGTGCCACTCAATTTTATTATTATTATTATTAACCTGATGAGAATTTCGCACAAGGATCTGAGAATATTCGCTTACACGGCTTAGTTGACCCAGCAATTGAAGATGTCGCTATCGCTTCACAGTTTGGGCATAAGAGGAGCTTGAAATAAAAAAAGATTTTGGGCGAGTTTGCCTATGTGAAGAAATAAAATTATCGCATCTTGGGCTCGGAAAACCCGCACGTTATTGTCAAGACGAAAATGCACATACAGAGAGTAACAGTTTTGTGCGTACTTTCGATTGACGCCATCATATTATCGTTTTCTTGTAAAATGAGGCTGCGACCAACTTTTCGGTAGAATTGCAGAGCATGTTAACCATCACCTTCGTTTTCAATTGCAATCTTAGACATGGAATGGACGACTTCTGGTTCATGAAGGATGGCGCGCCATACCACGCAATCCAAATCACAACGGGACTTTTGGGCAATAATTTCCAAATCCTATCACTTGTCTTGGCGATGTCAATTGGTAGCTTTGAGGTTCAATTTTACTTCGTTTGACTTTTGGTTGTGGATAACCGTGTAGAACTATTTCAGTACTTTCGGTGAATACCAAGAAATCCGTGAGCTACAGCGTGAAATCTTCAATAAGGTCTTGGAAAGTTGGAGTTTAAGAATACGAAATTTTGGTCCACAGAATTTATTGGGTCTGAAACTTTGTGCGGTTTGCTAAAAGAAGGCGTTACTTGTATTATTTTATTCGAACATGCGTTGGAAAGATATTGTCGTTGGACGTCATTTCAGTATATGTCATTCATTTCAAGCGTAAACAACAATTTTTTTCACTCAAATATGCCGGACCTTGTGCCTGAAAAGGTGTTTTTGGGGGAAGTTCTTCTTCATTACTATGTACATGTTAATATGTATATGTTCATGTGAAGAAATTTCTGCCGAAAGTCATCAAATTTTGGTAGAAGTTTGTGGTGAACATACGTTAGCTGAGCAAACGTGCCAAATGCGGCTTGCAACACTTAAAAGTAGTAATTTTGGCTTGAAAGACGATGAATGTCCTTGGCAGCTAAAATAGTTAGAAAAGGAAGAGCTTGAAGCATTACTCAATGAAGATTGTTGCCAAATACAAGATGAGTTCGCAGAATCTTTGTGTGTCACTCAGACTGCTATTTCAAAACGTTTAAAAGCAGCTGGAATAATACAAGTTACGCCATCTCATAGCAAGCTGTGCGAACTATAATTTTGTCTACTCAAATCCAAGTATTATCCATATTCTATTTTTCTATTATAGGAAATTAAAGGTAGTGTCACAGGCTGCTGAAAAGAACGTGAAGAATAGTGATCGACTGGATCGAACGTCTTCGTAAGCTTCACAACTTATCTGAGATGGTTTCTTACCTATTCTGTCTTGGAGTTTGAGTGTTCCCGCTAGACCTAGTAAGGTTTAGCTTACTTTAAATCTCAGGCATCTTTGATCTTAGAACTAACAATGGTTGTTTATTTAGAGGTAGAGAGGTTATTTGTTAGCGACAATTTTATATGAATAGACCGACATCTGAACAATGTTTCCAAATCCAAATTTGGCCAAAAATAAGATTGGCGTTGATCCCAAATTTTTCTTCTAACAGGTTGGGAAACCGATAATAATAATAATTGAGTGGCACTACAGCTCACAAGGGACCAGGGTTTAGCTTCTTCAACAAGTCACGAGTAGAAGGAATCTACAGTTCTTTGCCGACTCCGAACGGCGAGATTTGAGAAGCCTTTGCAGACAATTAGTACTCCTTGAGTGTTGCGAGCAACTCAAAAGAGGTGGTGCCGTGAAAAATGCGAGGTGTCCCGTCCGGGAATCGAACCTAGACTTTCTGCATCGGGGTCGATGCACTTACCCATTACGCCACGGCGACCAGGTTGAGAAACCGCTACATTCACAAAGACTGTTTAGTGTACTTTAATGGGCTTGTGAAATAATTAGTCAGTACTTCTTAAAAAACGATGATGGCCAAAACATTACAGTCAAAAACGAGCCACGATTGCTAACTTCTTGGTTCATCAATCTAACAACCATGTTGTGTAGGAGTTGTGGTTTAAACAATACCCCAAAGCATGTTACACAGCTCGTGCCACTTATTGAAGGAATCACTTAGTAACCGCTAAGTTTCACGTTACGGACCAGTGGATTGACTTTCAAGATCGTGCGACTTAACACAGCTTGAGTACTTGTTGCGGAGAAATGTGAAGTCGCTAGTCTACACCAATAAGCCCGAAACGACTCTTCACTTGAAGGACAACATTCGTTGCTTTATTCTCCATATATGACCATACATTTTGGAAAACACCTCCAGAAGAGACCAATTCCAAATTAGCCGTGGCGGCTATAGGCCAGAAAGTGTTTATTTCATTTCAAATTTGTATACCTTTTAAAAAAAGTCTCCACATTTTAATTCTTCCGAATTAACGTGGCGACCTCAGCCTCAAATATCCCACATTATCCATTAACAAAGCTAAAATCATATTACTTCACCTAACCTAAAATGCAAATGCTAAAGAAAAAACAACAACTCTCTCACACCATTTCACCCTAACCTCACCCAGCATAAACATTTCAATTAGTGAAACAGAAACTAACAGGAAAAAAGCCACAAGCCCACCGAACCGAGCGGCCAACTTCAACCGAAACTTCTGCTTCCATAAATTATCCATTCAGCAAATAATATCGTCGGTCAGGCAGCGCTCAGATTTATCGCTTGGCCCGCTGCATTCGTTAGCTGTAAATGGCTTGCCCCAAAACTAATCACCATCGGTTCAGCTCCTTGCAAGAGTGCTCTTCCGATGTCCTGCCTCTGCGCGCCGAGCCGTACGAAGAAATAAATCTCAAAATGTTTTGCCGCACGTTATCTCGAGTTCGAGTACCGCTCTCGAACTTTCCCCTCGGGCGCGGCACACAACAGCAACAAGGGTCGACGCTTGACCACAAAATTATTAATTTAATTTGTAAGTGCTTATCTCGGACAAGAGGCGGCCCCGGAGGGATGGGGGAGTGAAAAATTGTTGACCAAACGTCGTCATTTTTAAACTTGCGATTAATATTCGAGGATATTTCATCCCCTTGCCCCAGAGATAAGCAAGCAGCGGCACCGGGACAGGTTGAACCCTTGTTCAGCTCGGAACTGGAGTAGTACAGCTTTTTGTTCGAGTCATTAACTCTCGCTTTGTGCAAGGATCCGCACTCGGACGGGGGCCGCGTCGGTGGTGGTGATGGCGATGGATTCTGAGGCCGACCCAGGCCAAGGAGAGTAGGGGATTCTTCACAAAACCTGCCTACTAATTGACTTCTGTCTAATAAAGCCGACAAGTTACGACATTGCGCGTCGTCCAACGTCAGAGCAGGAGAAGGCATCCGACTAACAACAATGCTCTTCGACAGCGACCACGACGACGATGATGAGAACGACAACGACGACTGTGGCCGTGGCTACGGCAGCGGTGCTGGTGGTGATGGTTGTTGTAGACGTCGTCGTCATCCAGTATCCAGCGCGCGTCTCATTAGGTTCGGATGGAGATGAATGGAGATGCATCGTGCATCAACTGTGTGGCAGACGAACGCAATTCCGTTCAATCATCGGCCAATGATAGGTTTTAATGGTTCTCGATTTACCGGAAGAGTTATTGGCCAATATTGCCCGCTCCACTGCCGCCGCCGCCACCGACGCCACGCCGTTGCTGCCACAGCGTGCGCTGCTGTTCGCTGTTCTGGTATTCCGACCGGGAGACATGGAAACAGTAGTTAAGACGATAGCCCGCCCGCCCGAGTGTGGCAATGCAATCACAGATTGCAGCTTCGTTTTGGGGAATAAATTTTAATGACTTATGGGCGAGTGGAGGATGGCATTGGCGCGGTGGCTCTGTTGATGCAGGTGGCGGTGGGCAGTGCCTCAACGAGGTCTAATGAACCTGTATGTTATGGGTTTCAGTTACAGTGAATTCTGACGGTTTCACTGCATGGTAATGGTTAAAAGATTGCTACTGCACACGTGGGCTGGAGTGTGCTTGACGGTGGTTGCGGGGAGAAAGGGTGCCCGCAAATTAAAGTGAGGCTAACCGGGTGGTCTTAGTTTTGGAGTTGCCAAAAGTAACAGACTTTCTTGGTGACTTTGAATTTTTGACTTTACAAAAAAAGGAACGGCCTAAATTCAATTTCAGAAACTTGGGTGACAAGGATATTGAAAGTTAAAAAAATTTCCTTTCAGCCTTAGAGCCTTGATGTTTCAATAACTTCTCATGCTATGCCTGTCCTCCACTGGGAATCAAAAATTAAATGGGACCTCTAAACGAAAAACATTTTAATGTGAAGTGGAGAGGAAGGATATTTAGTTTATTTTTTCAGCGGATATCCCGTTATCGGGTCGAATATTTCGATAATGTATAGGGTTACAAATTACTGTCTTTATATGTCTTGGCCCTTAGTGCTGTAAATTAAAATGGTTTTGAAGTTTTTAACTAAATAATTCGGAAGATGTGGTTTCTAAGGAAACTGAGACTGAGTTACATTTTTAAAACTGTTGGGACTAACCGAAATATTGACCATGAAATATGTTGGGTCTATAACTTAATTCGTGCGGTTCGTTAAGAGATGGCGTAACTTATAACATTCCAGTTGCTTTTAAACGTTTTGAAATGCGTGCCTAAGTGACACCAAAAGATTCGGCGAACTCTTCTTGTGTTTGACAACAATCTTCATGGAGTAATGCTTCCAGCTCTTCATTTTCAATCTTTTTTGGCTGCCCAGGACGTTCATCGTCTTCTAAGCCAAAGTCACCCATCGTGGCTCATTCGCTTAGCTAGCGCATATTCGCCATAAACTTCCAACAAAAAACGATGACTTCCGGCTGAAGAAGAACTTCACCCAGAAACACATTTTCAGGCACAAAGTCCGACATACTTGAGTGAAAAAAATTGTTGTTGTTTACGTTCAAATAAATGACATATACTGAAATGACGTATAACGACAATAGCTTTCCAACGCATGTTCCAAAGGAATAATAGCAATGGAATAATACAAGTAACGCCATCTCTTAGCATACCGCACGAATTAAATTATAGACCCAGTAGATTACTCGTAAAACCTTTCGTGTTCAAATGTAACTCGCATAAGCCCAGTTTTGTGTTTTATTTACCCGGGTCTTGCAAAGTACTAAGCCCCTATTCGGCATTCGACTGGATTTGAACAAGCACGATAAAGGATACTATCCAACAATGGATAACATCAATCTTACAAATTTCGTTGTGGTAAGTAAATTATAGGAGCTAAAGTAGGTCTCGCCCTTGAACATTCAAAGATTACTAATCGTCTATGAATTTTGCTGTTCGGAGTTGGTAATAAGTTGCTTCCCCTACGAGTAGCTTCAACTCAAGTAGTTGCTGAAGAACCCGGGCGCTAGTCCCTTGCCACCCAATTATTATTATAGTATTAAATAATAACTTAAAATGGTTAAGCCGCTGTGACTGTCAAGGAATCGATTCGTCACGGTCTTCACTTACACTCTCAGTTACACCTGCTATAGTTTCTTTAAAACGTCCTAGATGTGGTCGAACCGGTCGAGTGTCATTCACTAATGTAAACTGGGACTCAAATCTGCAAATGGTATCAGCAATAGTAGTTTCAGTACGTCGAGGAGAACACTGTAAGCTCCTTGAACCGTACGAAAAACATTTCCCACATAACGCTGTTTGTTATAATACAGCGGAATTCACCAGGTTTAGGTGTGAGTCTTCGCAGTTTGACTTGCCAAATGCCAACAAGAATGACAAAGCAGTTTGATAGGAGTCAGGCACTATATCTGTCAAAAGAATGCCGATTGAAAATCAGACATCGCGATGAATCACCCCATATAACTAAAACATTAGATCACATTGTTTTATGACAAAAAAAAATTTTTTACTTTCAGTGTGTTTCGTATTTATGCCATGATTTGTTCTTTTTTTAAGATATTCTGCTCACATCACAGAAGTTTATTATTTAAAAGGACTTTCGCGAACTGTCATTTTCAGTTTTTGTCCCGAAATCAAACAGAACAATCGGAACTGTTCAGCAACGGCTTCAAGACTTGCATATAATTTACATTTTTTGTCGGTTTGGATTTGCACCATCATCTTGAAGGCATAACATCTCTCGCTCTTACGTGCCACCAGATTCAATAAGTGATCCGTGATTTGAACAGTATTATCAGCATTTACTGGTGTCCTTAAACCCCGTATAAATTTAAGGTCCAATTAAGTTTCTGTGACTTTGTGCAGAACGCATGGAAATGTGAAACTGTTTAAAAAAATTGGTCTGCTGTACTGTGAACTTTTAAAACGATCAGTAGTCTTTCCGATAGTTTCTTCAAACTTTCGATGTACTTGAGAGTTTTTTGCTTTCGATCGTATCTAAAACTATCGACAATTAGCAAAATCAACCGAATTTGAGATCGATTCCTTTTTTCGGGTTAGAAATCTGAACCTTTGACACTCCATTGAGACGTGAATAAGCCGCTGCTCTCAATGAGCTGGTCAGTGACTAGGAGGTGCTCGAATGTCTTAAATCTTAAATGCCCAAAATTTCCGATTTCGTGATTGCGGGCTTTTGGAACATTAGATTTTGCTTCAACTGTTTCTACCTTCCATTTTGTACTGCATTCTTGACAAATACCAGCTTTAAGAATCAACTGGCAAAGAGATAGACTGAGCTTAGAAAAGTCTGTCTGTATTTATCATATATACTAGTCAAAGTCATTTCCCAATCCTTGGTCCATTTCCTTGTCCAAGCCTTGCGTCAGTCCTTGTCAAAGTTGTCCAAGTCCAAATTGCAGGTCAGATTCGAAGTTGCAGTTCGATTCTTTGGGCAATTTCTTGTCTAATTTGCTGTCTAGATGCGTTAGCAGGTTACAGTAGCTGTACAAACATGTACATATGAGATTACACCACAAGTTCATTGTAATCCTAGAGTGTAGGGCTATGTAAAGAGACTTGAGTCTTCGACGCAACAGAGAAAGTTTTCGATGGGGGTTTTGCTGAAGTCGGTGCGCCAAGGAATGCATATCGACGGGAGCCAAGTAGTTGCAAAGAAGATAAGGATTTTAGGAAGTTTGGAATCTTCTTCTTCTTCTGAACTCATACTTTCTGTCCTAGATCGGCAACCATCATGTTATTTGAAATTCCTTCTTCAATAGTTGGTACTGAAGAGAAACGATTGGTTGGACGTAGAACTCGAAGTGTGCGACTTGACAGCTTCCAAACTAAACGTCACTGAGAAGAAGACCTAGTTTTCTTCCGTGGTTGCCTACGAAACAGTGATTCGTACAGTACTGGGATCTGCTCCATAAGATCAGGATTAATCCTTTAAGGCCAATTTTTGGCCACGATCAATTAAAGAAGGATTAAAGGACGGAAAGCAAATATTAAAATTTGCTTAAGATTTACTTTTGTCAAAGCAATTGGTAACCAGCTCTGGCCTAATATAAGTATATAATCGTGTGTGTTCCTTTGCATCCTAAAATTCAACCCAAGTCAAGACACTTCTCAGTATTGCACGACAAACAAAGCCATCTACTTGAGAAAAGAATCTCACACCGCTGACCGCGACGGCATCCAGAAATAAGGACAAAATTTTCTCACACATACTCGCATTCATTTCCCTCGTTCACACTTTCTTCCCCATCCAACAAATGCGAGTAGCTTAAGCGAATCATAAGCGATAAGTCAGCAGCCAGCAGCAGCAACATCCAAATGCACTAGGAGAAGATTTATTGGGGGAACTGCCTGTGGGGATTTTAATTGCCAAGGTGATTAGGCCAGACTAATGAACATCGAAGTCAAATATCATCATCATCAGCATCATCGGCGTCGTCACTCATCGTGTCAGTCATTCCAGTTCAGCAGTCACACACACCGTGCGGTCGTTCGGTGGTCACTAGCCGTGCGCCGCCACCACCACCACCACCACCACCACCATCAATCGCTGGAAACTGCATAAAGACCTCCATTCCCAGATCATTCGGCATTCCCTGGGAGCCAATCGTTAATGCCGTGCATTTGCAAAGTTCGTCCACAGGAAGTAGTACTCCTGGTGTCTTTATTGACCGAAGTTGCCAACAGAAAAAAAGAGAAAAACGCGCAAAAACGAAGAGAAGCCGCGCAAAACGACCGCAACGGTTAAGCCATGGGCAGCTGGGAGGATTATGACAGTCGGACAAGTAGCCGCGATCAGTCCGGGGGTGCGGCGATGATAATTATGTCACCTCTGAGGTGTGTGCGCAAGAGTTTGCGCTCCGCTCCCAGCCCCGAGGCAGCACAATCAAAGCGCGGCCAGATATGCGGTGCATGCTCGACGCTTCGACTCTTAGGGGATGTGCGCATTAATTACCCGTTCCATTGCATCAATCATGCGGAGGCTCTATAATTTTCTTTCGTTCCTCGGTGTACGGCTTTAACGCTTTAATCGTCGAATAGCGAAGCGTAAGCCATCTCACCGCGGGCTCTGACCCATTTTTGCCTTCACGAAATTTGTTCTCAAAACCCTTTGGCCTCCTTAAAGGCATGACTACACAAATTCGGTCCCAGGGGGAGTGTTGCTTTTGGACTTTTCATTCATCCCCTGTGCGCGAGATGTGTGCACGGTCGGTAGGTAATTAAATAAAAGGGTTTTGTTACTTTGGTCGATATTTGCCGAGGGAAAGAGTTGAAATTTTCAATGTTCCTGCGTGTCATGCTGACTGGTGAAATGTCTCCACTGTCAGGGAGAGTGGAATAATTTGGGAAAATTGCCGATACTTGAGGCCGTTGACTTGACTGATGGGAGACGATGATTGGTTGGAACAATTTTAAATTTTTCAATTAAACAATTACTGGACAAAAAAAAAGTTTACTGCCTTTGACAGTTTTAAGAGGCTTTGTGGAGGGTGCCTTGTTTTGACAGTTCAGTGCATTTGCATTTTAGACTTTCTTTGTTTGTTCGTGAGAAGTGGAATTTTTTTTAAGGTGGTTATTTGTATTTCTTGAGCACACGAGTACTTGTGGATACGGCCTTCGTGAACAATAAGGATCATACATTTTTTTGACATTTTACTTAAAATGTGGAGAGTTGATAGTGTGTTTGTTTTTTTTTTTAATTGGCGCATACTAAAGGGATTTGGAGTTATTTTAAGTGATCAGAAAGTATATATAGACAGGGAGAGGAGATACCGATGCGGATAGGTCTTAAATGGAGTGGAGATTTGACAATAATGTGGGAGGACCTTTTTAAGAGCGGAAATAAAAGTAAAAGTACTTAAAGAAGAATCATTTGGAGGGTAGACCCACAATGCCTAATGTGTTGTCACTTATGTAGATATTTTTTAACCACTTTCCACATTTCTTGACATTGATCGCGCTAAACCAATGTAGAACAAAGCTTATGGACGCATTTGCAGGATAGAAAGTTTTGAGTTTTGGAAAGATTGTGGTAACAAATTGCTCTTTCAGGTGGCTCAGATGGCGGTTGTACAATGATATTAAGTGCATCTGACAATGTTTCAGAGTGCTATCTTACTTTTTCTATTAAAATGTAAACACCATGTTGCGAATTTTAACTCAATTTAACAGCAAATTTGATTTCAATAAAGTCTTTTAACAAAATGAAGTTTTCCACGTCCCATTTTACACAAGTTATGACATTGCCAGTGGACTTCGAACAGTGGGGCAGAATGACCAAAAAGTGGAAGAAAGGATGAAGAATAAAAAGTGTAAAAGAAAAAGCAAAACTCGGACTCCAAATACAAGTTTCTATTTAGAAATACAATGAAATACATTTTTGTCATGCATTAGGTCATTCCTGTTTCGAAAGTAAAGTTTAATAAAAAAAACATACAGCGATAGTTTTTTTAATGAACATTCAAGTTCTTTATAGGGTTTCGACTTTGCCATGAAGTGTGCAAAGCAACATAATTTATATATTCGCCATAGAAAGTTTAGCTGCATCCGGCTCATTTGAGATAATTTTTTACCACTTTTTCGCACATTTCGGACATAACTTAAATAATTTTGGTATTAAAAGTCAAGAGTCTGGAGAGTATTTATATAAACGCGGACTTTGTGTAGTCCAACTTAAATAAATCTAACGGTGTCAAATAGTGATCTTAGTAGATTGATGTCGCCATAACGTAACGTTACGTGACCATAAACCTTCTCATTCAAAATAGCCATTATTGGTGGTATTATGTGGCTTGCTGCGCAGTTTCGTTTGAACCACATATCGTTGAAATCATACTCTTCAATCGCCAACCAAAATGGTCGTTAATCAGTCGACCATATCGCTCCGAATTGACTGTCACCAGCCGTCCATTGGCATTTTCGAAAAAATATGGAATAATGACACTTCTCATAGAGTATACGAAACATACACATTGTATGGAAGTAGCGGTTTTTAGAGCTCCAGATATTGTTTGTTTAGTTACCCACTGAGTGAGAAATGTGTCCAATTGCCTAAGTAAACGTCGTTCGAAAAATCTGTGCTCTTAGTCTCTTGGTCCTACATTCATTGTTAATGAGCAGCAGACTTACATTTTTACGAAAGTCGAACTGTATGAGAATGAAGATCTGAATCCAAATGCAAGGTAAGGGGTGCGATGAGTTTCATTCCTGCGAGCATTAGAAAATCATTACATAATGATTATCAGCAACACTTCTCTTTTACTTGCAGCAGTAATATTTTTGATTAGATTAGTTGACTGACTTTTCATTACAATGACGCACATGCCTTACTCTAACGCTCCCGTTCTCTTCAAATTTGTTCACAGTTTTAGTGACTGTTTGCATAGCCGATCGATTATGATGGCCACAATCATCATGTCATGCGCGACAAGTTACTTAGTTTGAACTATTACTTTTCAGTAAGTTTTAGTACCGATTCCACATTATTCGATTGTTGGTCGATCCATTTTCGTAAATGGCAATCATTACTCTAATAGTGAGCAAGAACTATCGAGGTTGACTGTGAATACAAGATTTATTTATATTGTGTGATCTTCTAAAGCACCGCACTAATCAGCACGTACTAGTGCGGCTTCCGGCTCGGCAAATCGACTATAGACCAAATTTTCACGTTAAGGCAAATTCTAGAAAAGACCAGCGAGTTTCAAATCGATACACACCACCTCCTTATCAATTTTAAAGTCGCTTAAGACACCATTCATCGCAAAGGACGTTTTGATGCGTTGGCCGGATTTGGGATCCGTGGAAAACTGATCCAGGTGTGTCGCACAACGTTAACACATACGTGATGCGCGATGCAGGAGATGCGCTGTTGTGTGACTTCTTTAATATTGTACTGGAGAGGATAGTGTGGAGGGCAGGTTTAAGCACGGAAAACACAATCTTCTATAAATCAGTGCAATTGCTGGGATACGCTGATGACATCGATATTATCGCCCGCTTCCAGAAATCCGTTGTAGAAGTATTCATGGCTATTGAAGAGCAGGCGAAACGAACTGGTGTTACAGTGAACGAGGATAAAACGAAATCTACGAACGAAGAATCGATGCGTGGAAAAGTACCTCAGTTGAATTGACAGCTACAACTTTGAGGTAGTTAAGAAGTTTGTCTACCTCGGGGCAAACGTGAACACCACGGTCGGAACTCCTGACTCGAAGGACTAACATAATGCTTTAAAAGATGGTAATCTTATCCGCACTCTTTTACGGAGCCAAGTGCTGGGCGATAAGCAAGGCGGCAGAGCAGATTCGTGGTTACTTTGAAAGAGAAATTCCACATCGAGCGAATGAACAACAACGATTTAGCTAAGAGGTTCTTTGAAGCTCAGAATCTGGGTTCGTGAAGGAGAGGAAGGCCGAAGCTCGGGTATAGAAACCAAGTGATTGTGGACGCTAGAGAGCTTGGTCTTGACAACTGGAAGCAGCCTCCCCGGGACCGTCCAGAATGGAAGACAACTATTGCTTAGGCTCAGACCCTTCACGGGTCGCGTATACATATACTTTAATATTGTGAAACTTTAAATGGCAGGTTTCAAATTCAAGCGCTACCAACTTGAAGCTTTGCTGGTAAAAAAATTTCAATCACAAAGTAACGAATTAGACTGGCTTTGGAGTAGCGCAATCCATCATTCAAATTTTGCCAAAATTTGATGGTTTGGGCTTTAGTTCTCGGATTCCTTAGACTTAAAAGCTTTAATCGTTTCCGGACTCAGTTCTTCACTATGTCTTGCAAAAAAGTCCATACGACTCAAAACACAGAACCGAGGCGGCCAATTAACATTGTTTGGGTTAGTGGCCTGGAGCGCCATCCTATATGAATCAAAGTTCGTTCGAATCATTGTTTTCAATTTCAGTAAAAAAAGCTCTAAACCGACCACCTCCGATCTAACCGTTGTTTTCAGCCTCTTTTGAACGCTCATTTTTGAACGCATTTTGAACTAAAAGGTTCTTTATTGGGCGACATGAATTCGTAACTTCCTGTCTTGGATGCTAACAAAGTGTTTAGTGTCCAAACAGCCATTAAAAGCTTTAATTGATATTTTGAAAATAAATCCCTCGAGTCAAAACCAACTCTGAAACATCTTCCGCCAGGTCATCACCGCTGACAAAATTCGTCCCGCACACACCCAGCAAAAAAAAAAATGCGATTCCAATGCATATTCCTGATTGCGATATGAAGAACCGCAATCAAAATGCTTGTCTCAAATTTCATCGGCAGCCTCCCTGCCGCTTCTGCGAAAGCATCAAATGTCAGCAGCAGCCACTCACCGGTCAGCCAATTGACTCGACGACGCGACGTCATCACGCGAACTGGCAGCACAAATAAATCCTCGTCAAGATGCGAGAATATATTCATTTTATAAATTGGCATCGGAATTAGAGATTCCTCCATAATTTCATCGCATCGGTCGCATGTCGCGTCTGCATTGCGAGCCGCTTGATAGGGATCTCCTATCCGGACTGACGGACGGACGGGCAGCAGCGGGACAGAAGTCCTGCGAGAAAAAAGCCGTCAGACAGAAAGCAATGCACACACGCGCAGGCGAATTGAGATTTTTCGAGGCCTTTTCGGGCGAAATGCAATCCTTAGACTTGGCTCACTAATTCGTCGCTATTTAGCGAGACGGTATCGGTTCGCTCCGGAGGAAGGCAGTCCCCCCAAAAATGGGCTGCTCCATGTCGCGGTCCGACGGATGGACGAGTGGCCGACGGGATGGCAGCCGCAGAGCCGGATGGTGAACGTCTGCCCAGGTGAAATATAGCGAGTCCTTAAGTGTTTCTGAGAGTCGGCAGAGAAATTCCCCGTCCGATATGTCCTCATCGAGCAGTTTGACGACGACGATGGTATCACCTGATTGCATGAGAATTTATTTACCGCCCTTATATGGAGCGGTTGTGTGCGTGTGTGTGTGTGTGTCAGTTGCACTGCCGGGAAGGACATGGCCCCTGGTGTGTTTGTGTGGATCATGGGTGCCCTAGACACACTGTCATGTGCCATGCAGCGCTTTCGTGGCACGCCATATACACGGGCAAAGTGTGCGAAGGCGTGGTCTTGCGAATTTGGCAGCGATGCAGCTCCCTTTCGACGATGCCGGCGGCAGTGAGCGCGCAATCCTTCTTTGCGCATTGTCAAGTGTCATGAATGGTTGCTGCGTTGTGCAACGCCCACCGTAAACAAAGTTAGGAACACCATGATTCTGTGCATGTCTCCTGGCCCGCTGCGGCGGGATGGTTGAATATGCATTTTGTTCGTGAATGGACATCCTTTCATGGCTCCCTTGGGAGTGGTGGTGCACACACACACACACACACGCCCACGGACGTATGCAGCTTCGGTTGGATTGTTGCTGAATGACGTGTCGAATAATAAACAGGTTGAGACAGTTAAGGCAGCGAGGTGTGCCACAACAATGGTGGAGAATGTGGTAAATGGTGGTTGCACTGTGCTGTCGCGGCGACATTTCACGACGCTATTCAATGTAGGTCGTGACATTAAAATGGCATCGGACATACAGGCAGAAACTCTAAACTTCAGGTTCGAGAGAGCGGACGAAAATTGAAGTGTGATGGACATCAATGCGAGCGCTCCGAGAATAGCAATGAAATTTTGGGACAATTGATGACGATTTCGGGACGGATGGTTGGCGGTGGCGGATAGGTTGCGAGTCGAATGTGTCTTGAATGAATGAATAATGTTGATACAAATTAATCAAATTTGGCTGTTGCAAATTTAAGGGCACAACCATAGAGTGGGTTTTTTTTAGAATCATAATTTGATGACTTTTACCCTCTCAGAGTACTTGCTTTCTCCGGTTTGAGGATCCTTAGGTTGTAGAATAGTAAACACATCCTTGCATTGTGTTTAGAGGTATACAAGTTTAAGTTGGCAACACTATTTTAACTGGCGACCATTTTGTAAGCTGTCAAGTGTCAAGTTTTCGTGTTGTTTGGCTTGGCTTGTAAACAGAAATAGACGAGGACGATAGACGCGTGAATAACGCTTCCGAATTGTGAAAATTTGGTCGAAAACAAGATTGCCTCAAGTGTAAGATGAGACACCGTTACATTCGTAAGAACTTACTTTTTGGTTTGCTTTATCGGTTGGTGAATAAATTGTTCCGCACTTCTGTAAAAACAATGCTGGCCAGGACACTATAGTCAAAGGCAAGCCGTAATTGCAGACTTCTTCGTTCATCAATTAAAAAACCATGATGTGCAGAAGCTGTGGTTTCAAACAAGGCGGCTCAACTCGTTACACAGCTCGTGCCGCAATTGATTTATTGAAGAAAACGTCATTACCTTATGGACACGTGAATTGGTCTCGAAGATCGTGCCGCTTGACTAATATCTCTGAGGATACATGAAGTTGCTAGTTCACGCTGATAAACCCGAAACGATTGTCCACTTGGAGGACAACATTCGCCGCGTTACAGCCGATACAGGACTCCAAATGTTGGAAAGAGTAATTGAAAATCCTAACTCTTTATACCTTGACCTTGATTAGAGTTCCTACTTCTCGATTACAGCTTGCAATAAAATCACCTAGAAGAGCTATCAGGGCTGACAAAAAAAAATCGAAAACGAAATCGATTGGGGTGTTACAGTCCACAAAAACTCAGGGTTAAGCTTTAGCTTCCACGAGTGAATGTGGCCTGCAGTTTATTGTCGACTTCGAGCTGTGAAATTAGAGAAGGTGGCCATGGGCAATCAGTATTCTTTGAGTATTGTCAGCAACACGAAAGAGGTGGCGCTGTTGGATAAATGCGAGATGAAGAGTCCAGGAATTGATCTTTGCACCTTCAAAGTGTAAGTCGACGCACTTACTCACTACTGCAGGTTAACGCAGACCTGTCGTTGCTCTCAACAAAATCACTAGGTAGAGGCACGATAACAGCGTGAACCGGAAAACATTTTTCAATGTGTTTTTGAATAATGCCACTTTGCGGTAAAGAGTGCCACAGGATGCGTATTTGTGGATTTTAGGAAAATGGAATAAGAGGAACATGGGTGTGTGATCGATGATTGGATTTGTCTCGTTTTCAAGCCTCACTATCTGCTGGTAATTAACACCATCGAGGTGCTAATCTCTGCGTCTGCGGTGAAGGCAAGTTTGTGCATCCTCCACTCCATGTCAATATCTCAAATTTACGATTTCAGGTTCAATGAGGTTTCATCGGAATCATAAGCCTTTACATATAATTTGTCTCTTGGTCGTAGGTTCGATTCGCGGCAACATCTCTTTCGAGTTCCTGACAGTGCTAATTGCCTATGGAAAGCTTCTCAAATCTCGGAGTAGACAATAAACTGCAGGTTTCCTTCACTAGTAAGAGAACAATCGAACGCACAACAGAAGAGGTTGCTTAAAAAGCTAGGCACTGTTCATTTGCGGACTGAAGTAAGACCCACCTATCTGATATCAATGTGTGTGTCTTGAGTACGTTTTTGACTGAAGCGGACGGAATGGAAGACATTGTGCGAGGTTAACAATTTGGAACCTCTCCCGGCAAGCTCATTGGCCTCTCATCTCCCCTGAATATCACTATGTCCTGACTCATACCATGGGAACTCTGAAGTGTGAGGAGGTGTTTGAAAGGAAGTTGTAACCTCCAAGGGATTTGATTGCAGCCTTTCTGTGTAAACAGATGATTATGATTCTATCGGATATATTAGTTTGGCATGCTGGCTGAGAATTGCTTCTGAAGGATGGGTTGGGGGCAGGCGGGGTCGATATTTAGTGGAAGGAAGCTTGACTGTCTCAAGATACTCTAATGACCGCCTCCTAGTTCGGACTCAATAGATTTCAGACCGATTGCCATACGTGGTGGAAGTGTCATTTCCTAGGAAATGTACAGGAGAAAGGAAGAGGAGTTTATCTAGGAGCACTTCTCAGGGCTTCACATAACAACTTACTTCACTACTACAGTCCGGGGTGGACCTGGGCCTCAACCAACATGCCTCTCCAGCCAGCACGATCTTTCGCCAGCTGCCGTCAGTTGCACACTCCAAGTTGGTTGAGATCTTTCTCCACTTGTGTGCGCCACCTTAGCCTAGGCCGTCCTCTGTTGCGCTGTCCCAATGGCAGTGGTGTCCATGCGCTCTACATGGCCTAGCCATCTTAAGCATTGTATCCGAAGACGCTTGACTAGGCCCATGTCGCTGTACAGCGTTCGTCGTTAAATCTTCTCCTCCAGATGCCATTAAAACAAACAGGACCAAAAATCGGACCCGAAACTTTTCTCTCGAAAAGAGGGCTTCCTCATCCGTTTTTCGTTCACATGCTAATACGCTGGCTAAACTTTGCACTTAACTAAGTAGCTTGGAGTAAGTACTTTCATCTAGGTCTGTCCACCATTGTGCTGATGTAAAGTAATATAGCCAAGCACAAATATTTTAGCCCATAACTTCATATCTACATACACACATATATCCTCACAATGCCATGCCAAACTTCGGGCCTATCAAGCGCCATCCATCCAACGTCAAGAGTGAGTAAGTTTGCGTAAGGGGTTGAAATCAATTTGACTTCATTAATTGGCCTCGGTTGAAGTTTGCGCAAAACTGCGCAGTCTATCTAAACATTCTTAAATAACTGCATATTTCGAAATTGACTTTTTCCTTAATGTTCTTTTTTAAACTTCAAAACGAAACCGTAAAAATGGCCAATTACCAAATCATCCCAGTTGAGGGTTAAGGTTCAACCGGTTTTACTTATTCATCAACTTGCCTCAGAAAAAGAGACACTCTTAAGAATCCTCAAAGTCCACTGTCCACATAGTCCACTGGTCTTCCACATTTAACACACATCATTGAGAACCCCCTTCCTTTATACAAGCCCCCCCCCCTTCCATGGCACGTCATAGTTACCAACCAAAATGGATTGACACTCATCGCATAATTGATTCAAAGCCGAGACCCAAAAGCACCCGATATGCGAACGCCAGCCTCGGCTAATCCAAATAAATCACATTGCACATTGATTTGGACTTCCTTTCCCCGTCCTCCATGCTCGTCTGCACTCACTCAGTCATCGCGGCAAGGACAAGGACCCACCGAAACATAAACTCCAGCACAAGCACGACTGCGAGACTGCTCTTCTCTTTCTCAAATGTGTCAGGGATACACAAAGACGCCGCCGCCGCCCGCCACCACCACCACCACCACCGTCTGCCGCTGCTGCCGAAGAGCAAGTA
The DNA here is from genome assembly GCA_944738645.1 of Eristalinus sepulchralis. Classification (NCBI taxonomy): domain Eukaryota; kingdom Metazoa; phylum Arthropoda; class Insecta; order Diptera; family Syrphidae; genus Eristalinus; species Eristalinus sepulchralis. The sequence continues at coordinate 84,492,143 of OX122882.1, read as the reverse complement.
ACATTCGTTTGTGCGGATCTGCTGCTGCTGTGCCGTGCCTTGTAATGAAATAAATCGAAAATTTGTCACTGTCGCTCGGGCTCGACATCAAGTCGCCGGCCTGCTTCCGACGTGTGCAAAAATTTGTTGGGGTTTTATTAAAATTATCCCGAAGAGATCGAAAATGAAAGTTACTCACCAGCCATCCGCCACCAGCATCAACCCCCGACAGGGGATTTTTTGGGAATTTAAGTTTGACTTTAAGTTCACACCACCCACACAAGGTGGACTCGGTCTTTCCGTGCCCGGGACACACACAAGCAATGACCCTCTGGCCGGTGGTGGGCGGGAGGTTGGCGAGGAATGTTCCACCTGAGTGTGCACATGCTTTTGTTCTCTACGGCTGCCCTCTTCCGCTGTCGGCGGCGGCGGCGTGGCATTCTTCGTCTTGAGGTCGTGTTCCTCCCGTTCCACGGGGCGAACTCTCACTCTTGAGTTATTATCCACGGGAGCAGCGATTTATGCTTTAAACACTCTGACTAGGATCCATGCAGTCGTATATCAAACGTTCCTGGTGGCACTCTACAGCATACTTACCACTTGTCAGTGGGATAGGCTGTTGCCGCCGCGCTGCTGCCGCCGCGCTCCCAGGCCGCCTCAATCGATGTTGTCGTCGGTCAGAGGGCGCCGACGCCGGAGGCGGGGGAGGTGTCTCATTTTGCATAAACAACATTCTTGCGGATAATTTAGTGTCGCATATGAAATAAGTTTATCTGGCGGAAATACGTTCTACACATTTGGAAGAGGTGCGGTTGTCATGGGATCGTGAGTGTTTGCCGCTGCCTTGGGTGTTGCTGTGCTTGTGAACCAGTTGAGTTGTGTTGTTCGCAGTCAACCCCCCCGTAAAGGGCGGGGGGAACCGCAGAGAATTCGGCAAAAATTTTAATCGCCCTTAGAAAGCGATTTCTAAGACAGAGATATACGACAGCGACAGCGATTTCGGTTGTCGTGAAGACAATTCTTGGGTTTGCTGGGTTTTTAAGTGGTGGCGGTGGGTCATTGTCCACATGAAAGGGGTGAATGACGAACTTAATGATAGAGTGCGACATGTGGTCTAGGTGTCGCAGATGACAACAAGGGCAAGGAAAATGTAAGACGAGTTAAGTTTGCCACTTTTAAGGTAATTTTGGACGAAGATTACTCTGTTAGGATATTCTTTGTAAGTCTGTCAATTGCACATTGAATCAAAAATTCTTTCGCCTGGACCCAGACTTCAGAAATCTGACATCTATTCAGGAAATCCTTCATTTGGACCTAGACTGGAGTGCCCTGCACTCCAAAAATACCTTGGTTGGATCTAGGCAACAGACATCTGTCATCAACTTCAGGAATCCCTCGTTTGCACCTAGACCTTAGAAGTATGTCTGGGACTCCAAAAATCCTCTGGTTGGATATATGTAGGCTCCAAAATCTGACGTCGACACTAGAAAGTCTTAGTTTGGCTTCAGAAAGTTGTCATTGAAGGACGGATCCATCCACTTCGGAAATCCTTTGTTGGAACCAATACTCCGGAAATCTGGGCATCGACTCCAGTCGGCATTTGGTGATTGACTCCATTCGTCGCTCGGGCATCGACTTCAGAAATTCTTTGGCTAGACGTAGAGACCAGAAGTCTGTCATCAACTTCAGAAATCCTTCGTTTGGACCCAGAGTCAAGTATCCTCAACTTCAACTTCAGAAAGCAGCTTCAAATGCCTGCGGTTGCGTCTAGACTTCCCAAAAATCTGTCGTTAACTTCAAGAAGCCTGCGGCTGCATCTAGACTTCAGAAATCCTTGAACTTAGACTTGAGACCACTCCATTCTTCGAGTGGACATCCGATAATCCGTTGCATGAACTTAAATTGGGTCCTTTGGTTATATTCGACTTCAATCAGTTGTCCTGACCTGAAATTTTCAGACACAGCCTCTTCAGTTACATCTTCCTGGCTATCCTTCACTTTGGCCTCGAAGAGTTCGTGTACGCATCAAAATTTGAAGGAATATGCAATGGATGGAGTAAGGCTCTTTTCTACGTCACTGCATCCCTTGTCGCAGAAACTCCTTTCATTCTTCTTCGTCTTGTGGCGCTTCAGTCCGGGGTGGACCTGAGCCTCAACCAACATGCCTCTCCAACCAGTCAATTCCTATCATTCAGGCACTTTAATAATGTCCACCACACAAAAAACCAACGAATTGATTCCAAGCACAGCTCATTTTAAATGTTTAATCAGTCCAAGGATCCACCTTGCATACAAAAAACGCCCACCTACGCCACTCACCGGTGTACATCGCTTCAACTTGTCCTTTTCTCCCGCATTCACCCCTCCGGCGATGGCCGTAAATGATGTAAATGTCTAATGTTAGTCTCCCTGTGACCGGTAATCCGCAACAAAACAAACCGCCACCCACACCCCCAACATGTCCCGTGGTCACCTTCGTGTGTGTATCATCATCATATTTAAAAGAGGACAACCTCAAGTGACAACCGAGGTTAACTTTTATGTCAAACTTTGCGGATATCACCCCAAAGACTCGGTCAGGGGGTGGGTTGCTGTTACCTGAGTGTGTTAACATCCCACCTCCACTCCGCTGTCGTACCCGCACACACATGTTAAATGGCCCATATGCTCGGTGACGGTGGGGGGGGGATTATCAGTTAATCCTCTTGTGTGCTATCATTGTCGTTGTGCTGGCGGTGGTGGTGGCTGCTGACCGCAACGATGATGAAGGAGACGACCACAATGATGAAGATGGACAAATTGGGCTGTCCACTAGGACAGTCGAATAAAATACTTTTTGAAGCGGAAAAACAGAGAGGGGGGAAGAGAGACGGGTTTTGGGGTTGGAGGGTCGTCCTATGTTTGCATAGGACCGCCGCCGGTTGGCTATGGGTTGCTTATTAATGACAAAACATTTGAACGAAAGTTGATGGATGCTTTAGGCTTATCTGCATTTTTCTACCATTTAGGACTAGTAAATTTAATTCCTGCATGTAACCCCTTAAAAAGTACTTGAGCAGGTAACCTTCGAAATATGTTTGTACCTTAAAAAATTATTTTTAAACGCTGTCTTTACGAGTATATCTTGTTCGATCTCTTTGGACAAAGTCAATGGACGATCGGATCCTTATCGAGTGACCTTCACAGAAAGACTTACTGCCACTACTTGGCGGCCACTGGATAACAAACATTACACCCACATGGGCATGATTTTGCTCCTTGTTGTTGACAATGTAAGCGATGTGAGGAGTAAACTTCTATCTTTAATCGAATGGCGTAAGCCGAGAGATGCGTCGCCTAGAAGGTGTATAGTGACTGGTGTGCAAGGATGGTAGAGTTCCTACCAAGTACATAGTTTCCTAATAACAGGGTGTCCATCGCCATCAATATTACTTTCAGTAATATTCTAGAGGGGTCGTGAGAGTAATGCAAGCACGAGGAACCTCCAGGCCGGTCGATCCTCCGCCATTGAATTCGACTCATTAAGAGAGATTCCCAAACTCAACCAAGCGAGGGCTTGATCCATCTACCTCAGCCTTCATATGCCGAGCGGTCGCCTACCTCATGGAACCGCATTTGAGGCACGCAATGGAAGTGGTGATGAAGGGGACATCCGTACCACGTGGTCAAACCATTGAAGTATAGTCCTTTCTGTCCGAAGACTTAGATGCTCAACATTGAGTTTCCCCCGCACTGTCGCGTTTCTCAGCCTATCCCGGCGGGTAACTCCCACAACAGCTTGGAGAAATCTCATCTCTGCAACTTGTATTCGGGTTCTTATTCTTTCGGTCATTACTCAAATTTCATGAACCCTCGTATTATTTCTTCCTTTAGTTAACACCTTCATAATAACATCTGCCTCCCAGCACCCAGGATTAAACTTGAACAACTCACTGGTAGCAGCTGTGTTGGCTATGATCCGCCGTAGATGCCCTGGCTGACTCGATTAAGGCTGACGTATTCTTCCAGGCTTCAATTCAGTCCTTCTGCTACGCCTTAGTTTCTGGTTGTTGACTAAGGTCTAGTTTTGTGTTGCTTTCCTACGTAGTACGACTCGCGCTTTGATCCCTCTTTGGTGTACCTCCATCAGTAATCGCACTAGACACCTTCTTCTTCCTCTTAAATTCGCCAAGGCTCTTGGAGCATGGGCGTGTTACCGCGGAACCTGGGAAGGGAATAGATTGTCTCAGGTCAGAATCGGATACAACTGCACCTCATCAGCACCTCGCACTTTGTCCATGATGATCCACCGCCCATTCTGCTACCAAATTACTTATCCCCCCTCCCCCCTTTTGGAAACCACTCGAGCGCCTCATATCGTTGACGAACTCAATCGACCCCCGCCCGGCGATTTAAGAAAGACACACAATACTCTTGCCGCCTCCCAAGGCCAATTCCTTCCTTTCATCCCGCCATCAGTCCCCCGTTCGAAATCTGCGCTTTGTCTTAGTCCGTCAACCACACGACATCCTAAACTGGGTCTCAGTTCGACACAGTTAAAAACATCGTTGACAGATGTAGGACTTCAAAACGTCCCTAGGCGTTCAACGTCTGCTATGCTCTGGATGAAACATTTTACCAGAGTGCACACGGCGATTCAATCAAGCTAAGAGCCCTGCCGTTGAATGACAGCGCATAAGAAGAATATGTGAAATGTGGGTGCCGCGACCCCCTCTCACGTTCGATGAATGAAATTCATTTAATTTATTTCAATCAGTAATTTTGATTTTTAAACAATGGACAGTTGAGCTGAGTTAGGTCGCCATGGTGTAGTGGGTAAGTGCGTCGACCCACACGCAGAAGGTATTGGTTCGATTCCCGGCACTACCTCTTTCGAGTTGCTGACAACACACAAGGAGTATCAATTGTCTATGAAAAGCTTCTTAAATTTCGCCGTTCGTAGTCGGCAAAAAACTGTAGGTCCCTTCTACTCGTGAGAGAACAGTAGCACACACAACATGAGTAGTTGGTGTAGGAGCTAGGCACTGGTCCCATGCGGGCTGTAGTACCACTCAATAATTATTATTACAGTTGAGTTTCTGACTCCCACAACTTCTTTCACTTACTTGTCAGTTTAGGCGCCTTTCGACGAACGTAACATATCAAGTCCAAGTATCCACCCACTGCGTGGGTATGCAAGTATCGCCTTATTTCAGTCTTCAATTTACACCTAGCCACATCCACGTCCTCCCTAAAATCCCATCAAATGATGCAAGAGAAATGTCACAACATCTCATGGCGCCACCGATATCCTCACCTCCTCGTCACCCATCACACCCCGCCAGCGCCATAAAAAAAATGGTGCGAACCTCTCCACCCTGGGAAATCGAATTCCCAGCAAAAGCCTTCGCATTTATTTTCCATAACATATGCCGCCTGTTACAAATCGCAACGCGCTTCTGGCCCCACTCGCAAAATGAAACGTCTTAGCGACGAGGTGGCGGCTGCGGCGATCAACGCCACGTATAAATCACACTTACTCGGACCTGCACCGAAAAATGCGTTTTTCCACCTTTCAATGCCGTTGCGGAAAATTAGTCGCTGCCGTGTCGTTCTTAATGTGTAATCGCTCTTAATTACTCGACCCCTGCACAATTACGGCGAAATGCCGGCGGTCCTTAAGGTAGCACTCTGCAGTAGCACTTTACCTGACATCCGACGAAGATAAATGAAGAATGCATATTTGCCGCGTCGCATTAGTCAGCGCTGACCGAGCGAGGACTGACATCAGTGAGAGAGGCACGGCGGCATGGGCGCTGAGGATGCTGGTGCTGCTGTTGGACAGACAACTGTTGCAGCCAATGCCTCTGCTGCCGCCACAACTGATGATGATGATGATGATGAGAGCGGTATGTGCTCTCTCTTATTGAGCCGCAACGATGGCTGAGGTCGAAGAAAATAAATGATTATGAGCCGCGCACCGAGACGTGGTGATTATTTCATAGAGGCGTCTAATAAACACATCACCGACGAGCACGACCGACCAGTGTCTGCTGTAAGTCAGTGAGGCAAATTGAGTTTTTCTGCAGTCAGGACACAGTCGGATGCCAAATCGCAATGTGCGGCAGTGGTTCGGTTTTTGGAGTGTGTTCGGCAATCATTTACCGCAGTTACTCGCCTGTCAACTGTCATTCGGTGCATCATTCATGGACGAGCTGCAGTCAAATGTGAAAATTTGAAAGAGCTGCTGCTGGCTGTCAGGAAGTCTAAGCCGACTTCTGTATTCGAGAGGCAATCGTTTTTCTCTAGTTTGACAGTTGACAGGTGACAGATGGCCGGTGGCATTAAAATTAAGCGAAATGTCTGCATTTGGGAGTGAGTTGGCGGTGAATTCTTGGGGCACCAATTCCATACCAGTTCTGCGGACAGAGTCTTACTGAAGAATCGTGTGATGTATGATTTGCTCACACTTTTCCCCTTTGAAAAGTCAAACCTTCACGCAGTTGCGCCGTGCCTTCTTCAACTTGACTCCTCTGCGTTTTCCAAATTCTGGCTACCCTGGCTTACAGACTGCCCGGTGGGTTCCCCTTTGGGAATTTGTCCACTTACCACAAACGTCTAAAATCAAAGGACCGCGCTACCGACGCTCCGCCATTCAAGGGCGACCAACACTGAACGACATCCCAGGCGAATCCTTTGATCCACCGACACCGCCACCGCCACCACCATCGCAACCATCGCCGCCATCGCCTGCTCCGTTGTTGTTCATAATTACTTAGACCGCATGGAATTACTACGCGCCGCTGGAATGCCTGCTCCTCTATGAGGTCACGGGACGCGTATAACTGTTTAATTGTGTTCCTCCCCTCCGTCAAAGGACTTGACATTTCGTATCTAATTACTGATTCTACACTTGTCCGTCACCTCGGTCCGAATGCGAACATTCCACCGGCTGAATCGCTAAGACGCGTCTCCTTCACGGCCTCCGAACATTTTTGGGTCACAAAGTCGCTCGGTCGCCCAGCCACCACCGGTCACCGGCAGTTGATCCCGTCCGCACGGTAGCAGCCGGCCATCACCACGTAACGCGTTTGATTTCTATTAAATCAATCAAATCAATTTCGTTGCGAAAGTGATGAATTATATCAAAGCGGAGCCGACGACGACGACGGCACCAAAAACCCATCCGCGCAGCCTGTGCGATGGCTTCCTTTTTTCGTTTCGCGCTTCTCTCGCTCCACCGCTATTCCTTTCGTCTCCACGGCCGTGCTCTAGGGGCACTTTGGATGATGCGCAGTTTAGAGAACGCACCGCTGCCGGGGCTGTGTGGCTCCATCTCACTCCTAATTCTTATTTAGCAATCTTTGGCGAGATGATGTGTCCCCAATGACGACGATGATGATGATGATGATGATGGGGGCCTGGGATGAGACTACTTAAAAAATCACTCACATACCAACTGGGGGACAAATATTTTTTGGCAAAAATAAAATTTTTGTCATAACTCCTCTCTCGCGGTCAGCCGGAGAGCCCTGACGCAGCTCGCAGCTCGCAGCTCGCAGGACAAGGCCTAATCGGTGTGCGCGACAGTGGATCATGGCTCACAGAGCACGGGATCATGGATCACATGAGTTGCTTTGTCGCGAAAGTGAAACGCTGCTGTCAAAGTGGCCATAACTGGTGTACGACTGCGAGTCTTCGACTGCGTTTTACCGCGGCCGAGGGGGGTTTATAATTGCGACGGTGACAGTGGAGAACTGGTAGCGTTGTGTGCCGGTTGACAGGCTTCGTACAATTGACGTTGCATCATTTCCTGCGGCCGTCGTGATGACTGTTTGCCCAGAGGAGTGTGCACTGCTGGGGAGGGGGGGGGGGGTTTAATTGATTTCACAGCCGCAACACCAGTTGACACATTTAAATTATTAATTTCTTTTTTCTTCAGTCGCACGCCTCGCCTATGCGCGCGCGATAATTTGCCGTGGCGTGAATTTATTTCCGCTCCATAAACCGCTCGGAAGGTCGGGAATCACCCGGTGGCTGGTCGGGCTGGTCAGTGGTGGATGGACGCGGATGGGTGTGTGCTTCGATGAATGGCAAGTGCACGCACACATGACACGGACAACAAAAGTGAAACTTCCGAGTGAAATCAAGCTGCCAGTGAACTTTGATTACGTGGGCACCGATCATCAGCGAAACGGTTTCACTTTCAAGGCACGACTGCTTGACTTCTGTCGGGCGCCAAATATTCGAATATAGTGGCTGGGCCTATGATGATGGCTTTAGTTGATCGATTGATTGTATGTTGGCTGAAGATGCATTTAAGGTCTGCATGGCGCCTTATTTACAAGCGTTTTAAATGCGGCGTAATGGTGAAGCTTTGTTCGGAAAGCTTTAATCAGTCCTATGTGAATTTCAGAAGCTTCTGACACATCTTTAAGGCTCTACTCGGGCGCCAATTTCTAAAAAAAGCACATACTTAAATGATGCTTAGACTGAATAAGGCGGCGATGTTTTAAGTATCTTTGTGAAGCTTGGCGAAAAATTCATGTTTTTATGTTTCTGAAGGAGCGATAGCCTGAGGAAACTTCAGTCTATTTTAAACATTTTCTTGAACATCGGATATTATAATGAAACGATAATTGCTCGTGTACTTAGTACCTCTTTGCACTAGAACTAGAGCTACACTAATGCAACATTGTATGTCGTGAACCTTAGTTGGGCGCCAGTTGATCAAAGATGAAGATGGTAAAGCTTAAGTCACCAAGATAGGGCACCAGCCTTCACCTGTTATCGTAGTCTGATTGACTTCAAGTAACATGGTTTAAAATTTACTTTAACGAAAGCTAAAACATCAGGTGTGCTTTAGTCGGGCGCCAGTTTTAACAAAATATTGCTTCAGGTCAAGCTAATGTGTCTCTTTAACTTCAAACGAACACCAGTTTCATAAAAGGTTTTTTCTTTGATCATATAGTTTGTGATTTCTTGCCGAAAGACAATTTTAGGGCTAACCTTGAACTAAAGTCGGGCGCCAGTTTTGCAAAAATCCATAAACTGACATTAAGGTCCCTGTTGAATTGTTTTCTCTTCAAATTTCTTCCTCCGCAAAGGGAAGAGAAGATTTTTCTGGAGCCGCAGGTCGTATGTATCAATCCGAAACGATGATAAAATGTGTCAGAGAAGGTCACTTAACCTCACTTTAAACCTGTACTTACTGAAAACAAAGACATCTTTCGCGTCATTCCGAATGGAATGCGTTGCGGTATGCTGATGAATCAGAAATGACATCAAGTGTTCACAATGTCTTGGTCCAAGTTTATGTTTACATGGACAATATATAATTTCCCGGATTCATTGGCACTTCTCTTATTCTTCTTTCGGGCGCCAGTTTACCACAAAATTCTCTATTATCTCAAAGCTAAAAACTTTATCAACAAATTTGCATCCAATTCATGATTCTTAGACAAAAAATTCACTTTTTGGTATCATGATCTCAAGTCGGGCGCCAGTTACTCATTCCATCACCATCACGCTGCAGCTATTGTCTGCGGCAATTTCTCCACTTCACGAATTTTTACCCGAGATTGAGTCCTGTCTGCTGCCTTATGACAGCTCTCGAACCTAAGCACAAGCGTAATTTGACATAAATACTCAAACCATCGTTTCGTGGAACACAAGCGATCTCAAATTGTCTCAAAATTTGCATAAGCATACGTTTCTGCCTCGTAGAAAAACAGCCGCCAGTAGCATTTCAGCCTCAGACGCCATTTAGTTGCCCCAACTCTCCTTGTACACCGTTATTTCTTCATTATAATAATCACTTTGTTTTAGGAATCGCAACTTAATCCAGTGATTTGCATAAATTGGCTCCCAAAAACTCACCGTTTAACTGTCTGCAGTTGCCGCCACCAGCGCCGCCGCTGCCAAACCGGTAGCACTTTGTGCCTTCTGACCGCTTTGCATGGCAGCAAGCCGTATTGCGTGACGCTAAGTTGTTGAATTAGGCGCGCAACCGAATTTTTAAATTTTTGAAAACTAATTTGCTGCGCGCATCCTAAGCAACGGAATGCGCGCCTGTGCGTGTGAGTGGTTGTTTATATTTTATGATCCTTATGAATTTTAATTGGAATCGGAGACGGTAGACGAGAGACAGCTTTCACTTTTTCCAGCAAGATATCTGACGCTTGTGCACGGGTGATCGGTGGTCTGGGATCATCGTCCCCTCCTCCACGTCCAGCATCCATCCATCCTGTGAAATACTCATCCAATGTCATCAAATAATTTACCCGGTCTTCACAATCGAATCGCATTAAGCCGGGCCTAATTTATGGCCACTTTGCTGTGTTCTCTCAAATCTGCAGATCGTCTTGATTCCACCAAGCCAGTTCAGCTGGGGCGCAGCCTTCGTCGCCAACGTGTGCACCGTGCACGTCGCCGCGCCACCGCAGCGATAAGGCCGGGTCCGCAAGCAGGACATGAGATGAAATGTCAAAATAATAGGCCAGAAGTACTCCACGCAGCGAAAAGACAGATTGTAATCAAAATTCAACAAATTAAGGGAACACAGACATCACCTTTTCGCCAAGACCCACGAAGTCCGGGCGACGCGACGCGCCTTCGTTGTTCCAGTGTTCCCAGTATGTTAACACACATGGGGAGTGTGTAGTCCCTTCTCGGGTCGCTGCTGCATGATGTACTCCCAGGGGGGAGGGCAGCGCAGCGCCGCCATCCTCCGAGTCTGTGTGCCCGGTCCCGGTCCTCAGCATGAATGGACTATTGCTGCTGCTGCCTCTGGTCCCTCTGGAGGAACGCAAACGGGCACGCAATGAGCTAACCTTTAAAATATGTATTTATTCAATTATTTCGCAAGTAGTAGGTAAATAAAAACATATATACCCGCTCGTGTATATACCGGCCATCCGTCCGGCCGTCGGGGCTGGAATCCGTCGTCGTCGCCGTTGCCGCCGCCATCAATCCGTCCATCGGAGCGGTGGTGGTGAAGGTGGCGGTGCGGCGATTGCGGTGGCGGTGGCGAAATGAGCTCAATGCTTGGCTGTAGTAAATTAAAATTTAAATTTATGCCATTTGCTCCCTCGTAGAAGCGACGGTGAAGGACGAGAACGCCTCTGCCAGCGACAGCGACGGGCCTTGCGACTGCGATGACGACTGCCCCGCGCACGATGGATTGGCCAAAACATTTTCGTCATCCATTGCCTCTTTGCGCGCTGCTCCTGCATGACCAGCGTGGTAATTTCAACGCAAACCCCGTGCAAGTACCTCTCTCGCAAGGAGGGGTAGTATGGGCGAAGTGAAACGTCGCTCTGGCGTAAAACGGCCCGGAGATAATCATGAAGTTGAAATTTATCGGGCAGGTGTGCTCGGATGTACGTGAACTCTTTCGGGGGACCTTATTACGCCGATCGGAGGTTGAATGGAATGGAATCAGGAAGTGCTCCTTGCGGGTCGTTGTGGGTTTTGATTTTAATGAGCTTCCATCGTGAACTTCCGCGGGCTTAGATTTGACGTTTTGACGAAAATGTTGCCATTTGAAAATTACATTTGATTGGATTGTGGTGAGTCTTCAATGGTTGGGGTGTAGGTACGGGGCGGACCAAATTCTGTCATTTTCCAAAAATGTTGACTCTTTATAAAGTTTGGACGTTGCCGTTAAGCGCAACCTCGGGAAGTTGCGAAGCATGGGATACGTTTGATGAAACACAGTAACAGTCTTTACGGTAACACGGTCCTTGTGGAGCCTCACGAAAACTATCTCAAATCGCATGATCTTAGTCGCCAATTACGGTCGCTAGAACGTGCAATTACGCGTCCAGGTCACAGAAGATAAAGTCATTACTGTGTGGCTTGCTGCACTTGGAACCACAAATTGTTGAAGTAAAAATCTTCAATAGCCGGCCAAAATAATCGGTTATCATTCGACCATATCGCTCCGAATTTACTGTAACCGCCTGTTTAGCATCAACTTAAAACCACGAAATGAGTTACCCCTTGGAAGGGTTTTGGGTTGGCTTGCCTAAAGGGCTTGAATCGTTTCTGGATTGTTGCCATAATAATTGTCCTTCATGGCTCCTAAAAAGACTACATTTCAAAGTGGTCAAATCGCAGGCCAATTGACATTTTCAGGGGTCGATGTCCCTTTCTTTAAATGGGCTTCTCGACAGATAGGTGAGAGATGCCTAGCCTCAGATGCAGAAATGCGCCTCTTCAGAAGAGATGACTTCCGTTCACAATGGTTGTCCAATTTAAGTTCGCCTTAGACCCAAACTGGGAACCAATAAAAAATATACGAAATCCTCCTTAAGTTTGATATCGGTAGAAGCACATCTCCTTTGTCACTTTTTTTCATCAAAGACTGCTCATTCATTTGAAAGCAAGTTTCTCTCAGAAACTCAACAAACGGGCGAAGATCCTGAACCATGACCCCAAGGTCCAGGTGGTTGTGGTAATCGTAAGCTACCTCAGCGGTGTCCGCTCCTCAAGATGCATCCGTAAAGTTTATACATAATGGACCTCCACGGCCACTGGATGTAATTGCTTCTTTAAGCAGAAAGTCTTGCCTCCTTTTTATATAACCTAACCTAACTTCTTTATCATTTTACAGACGATTCAAATTTGTACTCCTTTCCCTTTCGACTTGCAAGTGGAACATATTACGTTTTCGGCAGAAAAACAAATACGGGACCCATTTCATAATACACAAGTAAAAGGTCGCTAACCATTCGGCGTTGGTTTTGTGAGTTCCATTCGAGAGATCCAAGCCTTGAGAAGGAACTGCATGGGAAACTGGAGGTGGCATATGACTGGCAAATGACGACGCCATTTTACGAGAAACCGTTGGGGTAGACGCAACAAAAACGGCGCGGGACATTCCACACAATTTGGGTGTATCAAGCAAAATAAAAGGTCGAAAAAAGTAGGTAATTGAAAGAGGCCCGAAAACTTTGCTCTCTAGACTCCTGTGCGTGGCTAAGTCTAAAACCCGATTCGCAAAGATCTTGCATCCGAACTAATGTGCACTGTTCTTGCACCGTATAACCAGAGGATAAGAGAAGTCTACATTGTAAGACAAACTGTAGCAGTTAGATTTTAGCCACACGAGCAGATGTGGCAGAGAGGAACTGCGGCACGCTAGTGCTTCCATGGCATAGCTCGTCATACGGGACGGCACATACCCCATCCACAAAAAAGAAATCATTCCTAAGCGAGCTTACATTGTAATATATGAAAAGATAAAAAGAACAGTATGTCTTATACCCTACCCAGACTGCGGACGGGAAGTCGAAGGTAGAAAGAAACTAAACAAAGGAGTAAGTGAAAAGGTTTTCAAGTCTGTCCGGAAGTGCCTTTACGGAACTACGCATTCGATCCTAGACTAAGCCTAATCTATACCTTAGGTTTATTTTTACTTAAATCTATCTAGCTCTTGCTCCCACAATGAAAAAGTATCTTTCCAGTGTCCAGTTTGACGAGCAAGGTTCGTATAAAACTCAAGCATGTCTGATGGTAAGTTCACCAGCATATCCCTCATGTTAGATTGATATGACTTTTCTATTTTCGAGATATTGTGGGAGATAGGTCTGGCACGTCCCCCCGTCTACAACTCCACGAAACACGGACTTCTCTTCACTCAACATTAAATTGTTCATTTTAAGACAGTCACATTCATTTTGTAAATAGAGTAAGATAAAACAGATGTTCAAAACTCAAAGAACAAAATAAGAATGAAGATTAAAAATTTTGCCTAAGCCTAAGGATAAATACACAACACAGATGGGGCTTCAATTAGCATGAAGGCCGCCAATCACAGTCTTATATGTCCCACTACGTCTTGGGTAAAGGAGATCCCTGCGAATAGTTTAAACGGATTTTTTTATTTGAAGAACGCCCTCTTCTTGCAAATTCTCACAGCACTCTAGTCCACCTTTAACCTAAGACCGTCATTTTGTGCAGACAATAATCCAAAGCATAGTCAGAATGTTCCAAGACGATGGTTAAGAAGTCCGTTACCCTGACCAAGATCAAGTCAAGGAGCGATGTCGAGACTAAGATCCAACAAGGCTGTTTGAAGAAATCGAATGACGGCTAAATGATTGGATCGATGTCAGAGAGGACAATTGGAGTTGACGCACTATCCGCAGAGCTCTTTGAGACAGCAAAGGATGATCTGGTTGGATGCATGCACCAACTCATATGTAAGATATGATTAAAGCGAAGCGTGTCAGATGAGTACAATTTCAGTGTCTTCGACCATTTTACATGAAAGAAAACTGAAGACCCTCCACTTTAACATCACGCAACAGATTCTTCCTGCGGTTTGATGGAAATGCCTAAAACCATTCGTGAACAATCGGATAGGTACATATCGGTGTGGTTTCAGGCTAAGGAAGTCTACCATCGATCAGATTTTTACAAAGTGGCAAATCATGAAAAGGACTCAATAATTACAAATTAGCAGCCACAGCCTTTTTGTCGCTTCTTAAAATCGCATAGGACAGGGTACGTGTTAGCTGTGGCTAATGCGTCGACTCATACGTCAAAGGTACCAAGTACGATGGCCTTTACTGAACAGCTTGCATTTTTCTTTCGATTTGCTTCTCAAGTCTTGCCGTTTGGAGTCGACTCGTGATAGAACAATAGGACGCACAACACTAGTAGTTGCTTAAGAAGCTCGGCTCTGGATAATTGCGTGCTGTAGTCCCACTCAATCTGTTTCTTTGGGCTCAAAAGGCAATTGAGTAATAAAGCTCTCTCTGGAAGGACTATGCTTGCTTTATATAATACCTTTCCAGCGCAGTCCTACTTTTAGGCGAAGAAACCTTGACGTTACCATTGAGGAAGTTCTTTCGAGAGAAAAGTTTTGCATGCGATTTTTGGTCCTGTTTGCGTTGATGGCATCTGCAGGAGAAGATTTAACGACGAACTCCATGGGCTGTATAGCGACATGCGCCTAGTCAAGCGTCTTCGGATACAACGCTTAAGATGGGTAGGCCATGTAGAGCGTATGGACACCAATGCTCCGGCCCGAAAAGTCTTCGAATCTGAGCCATAAGGACAACGCAACAGAAGTCGGACTAGGTTGAGATGGCGCACACAAGTGGAGAAGGACCTCAACCAACTTGAAGTTCGCAACTGGAAGCAGTTGGCGAAAGATCGTCCTGGCTGAAGAGGCATGTCGGTTGAGGCCCAGGTCCACCCCGTATTATGTGTAATTTTGGCATTCTTACCAAACGCGTCGAATTGTGGAGTATGACGATGAACCCATCCTCTGCTCCGTTCAAGTCGGTAAAGATCTAACCGCGACCTACAATATCAAAGTTGGCTTTAGACAGGGCTGTCATGTGACTTTTGCAACACTGTTCTTGAGAAGATTGTGTGAAACTCACAAGTCAATAGGCGAGACATGAACGATTCCGTGCAGCTGCATACGCAGAAGTCATTGAGGTGATTGGACAAACATAGCAAGCTGTCAATGAGGTGTTGCAGAGATTAAAACTGAAAATGGTGTGGCACACACAACACCGACGTCTCAGACAGAGTGTCACACTGGGCAACACAAACATAAAGTCATGGACTTCTCCGCCTCCGGAGCAAATAAGAACAACAACATCAATGCCGAAACCAAACGTTGAATCACTCTCGGCAAAAGAACCACGCCGATCTTGAAAGACCAAACTGGCAGACACCATAGTACAGAAACTTGGACGTTTTTAAAAGCGGATGAGGTAGTCTTTTCGTCCAACTTTCGCTCTTGTCTGTGTTGGTGACATCTACGGGTGAAAATTCAGCGATGAACTCTACAAGCTGTATGGTGATATGCACCAGGTCAACATCTGCGGATTCAACCCTTAAGATGAGGCCGTGTAGAGCGGATGAATAATTCTGCTTCGACCGGAAGAGCCTTTGATTCCGAACCATTGGGGCAACTTAATAGAGGACGACCTAATCTAAGATGGTTCACACAGGGGGAAACGGTCGCGAAATATAAGGCAGCTGGCTATCTGGAGAGGCATGTTGGTTGAGAAACGTTGCGAGAGAGCTCTCCACAAATTAAATTTCACTGTACATGTGCAATCAGAGTAAAAATCGTGCTTGGTCAAGGGAAGCTAACAGCTAAGTCAGATTAGCAAGCAAAATGGATTCCATTCAAAACTGGGTACATATTCCAAATTCGTCCTATCCCTAAACAGCTCCCATTTGAACATAAAAATTTGCATCCGAACTTCAACAAACTTGCGAGTAAACCGTGACTGCAGTGAACACTCTTCGTGCTTGCGTTCGGCACGTGCGTGTGATTTTTTCGCCACAAGTACACGTTATTACCACTAATTGCAACCGCTTACCCTCATATTCCATCGCCACCGCATCCGGGTAAGTTATGTCCCCCACCTTCCCTTCCCTTACACTGCCATCGGCCCAAAAGCTGCACAAGCCCCGGCCGGCCAATTCCGCAACATTCGCATGTGCAGTGTTAAGTCGAGAATCTCACATTTTATTATCGGTATCTTGGGCTGTTAAGAATTCCCATTTGCTTACGAAATGTATCCGCCATCACGGTCGACCTGCAGTGGCGCAGTGCATCGTTGGGCGGAAATTCCGCACATTTAGCCGCTCAGTGAGCCAGCATGCAACGTGCACACACGGCACAGCCCCAACGATGATGTCGATTCGATGATGATCAACTTGATACCACGATCGTTATCTTTATTTGTTTCTTCGGCCACGACGGAGCGTACGTTCGCAAGTTATGACCACCTCGTCGTCGTCGAATTTTGGGCCCGAAACCTCCATCGCCGCACACGCATACTGCGGCATCTATCAACTGGAAGCGATCGCGATCGGCCGGGATTGATCGGCCATTTACGCTAACTACCCTTCAATTGGGGACATTTGTAGCCGCGTTCATGTGCGACGGGACGGGTGCATCTGCAATCCGCAAGATCGTCATCGAATTCGGATATCACGTTCATCTGTGGCATTCTTCAGAGAGTGATCGCTGCGCCAATTTACGTTGCTCAAGACGTCTTGCATTTGCATTTCTGTCAGTTCTCTGATTTCGTGTCCCCGTCCCATCGTCGTCCTCGGCCGTGGGCCCAGTCAAGTGTAACCGATTTGTGGTTCGAGTAACTCAACTTTCGGGACGGATGCTGCAGCAGATCAGGCGATGATCGGTCGCAGATTACCGCCGTTGATCCGCCGCATTCGCATTTACGTCTCCATCTAGTTAGCCGCTGCGGTGCGCAAAACCAACAAGGCCCTTCTGTTTACATTCGCTTAATGGAATGACTTACAAACAACGTAAACTGTGTCTCAGTGGGCGATGAGCTGCCGGTGTGCTCCCTGCGTTCGTTCAGCCACAAAATTTGCACAATCGCAGAGGAAATTGCTTTTAGCGGTTTACGCGCGCAGCAGCCTTGTGGTGCAGGCAATTCTCCAAAGTGACAGGTGTGTGCGAGGCCATCCTCTTGGGGTGGGGGTAATTTGGACTCCAGCCGCCCTATTTCTCGTATCGCCTTTTTTGCCGCTGCTCACCGCTCTCTGTCAGCTAAGTGGTGGCGATGGTGATGGACTGATTTAGATCTCCGCTGAAAGCGGTAATTTTCTATGGTCGACGTGTCCGCACATGGCTCCGTCGCCAATTAAAATCAAATTTCTTTGACGTTTAATGTGCCAAAGTGTGGCACATCCCGGCCACAGCCTGGCCTGCACTTGATGACACTTTAATTGGTGGCGACGATGACGATGTTGATTTGCCGAAGTATTTCGGACAGACTCGGGCAGCGTGGGGGACGAGATTGGCAGATGGGCAGATGGCACCCCTAATTGTTTAGCGCACGATTTGCATTTTGCTGTTGACACCGATGTTGTGACTGAGTCCTTGTCTAATGAGGTTTGTTTGTGCAACCACTTGAAAAGATTGGGGGAGGTCAGGATGGTGGTGTGAGGGTACTGTGAAGCAATCTGTTGCCTGATTGAGGGATGTGGACTCAACTTGAACTTAAAAATGAATCTGAACTCACCTCACATGCTTCATAAATCGCTCTCATGGGTGAATTCTCATGATCTCTGCCCTCAAAGGACAACTTCATCGTACGACTCGACAGGCAGCATTGAGTTGTTCAACTTTGATCCAGATCGGAATAGTAGATGCCGTCCAGAAAGACCAGTTAGTTGCCAATCAAAATTCAGGTCAGAGAACCTGCTTTTCTCGGTTCACCGGTGCTTATCTTCGTTGCTGGTCTTGGCTTGAAAACTCGTCAACTGCGACGCAATTAGACAATTAGATATGGTAATCAAAATAATCAATTGATAAACAAATTACACGCAGTCGTACTGGCGCTCGGACTGGAAAACGTTTCCCAACCGAGTGGACGAGTGTGTGCCTTAACAAGGGCAGTAATTGGTAGACTTAAATGGAAGCGTTTAAAGTGTGCAGCATTGAACGGGAGGTGTTAACGGCGATGCAATCAATTCTCGAATGAAATGTGAAGCGCTCAAGTGACTTTAAAGAAATATGCGGTAAGGGAAACATTGCTGTTGGCGACACTGTCGTTTTTTAGAAGTTGTGTTGAAAATTTGAAAGAAAAATGTATGCAGTATGTCATGTCATCAAAGAGCTTAGTTAAGTAGACCTGGGCCTCAACCCACATTGTGTTCGCCATTGAGGGGTCTTCTCTTGCGTTCTTCCAGTAGTTCAGATTCTCGGGTCTTTTGGCCAGAGAAGGGTTGTCTGTACGCTCCTTAGGACCTAGCCACGTTCAGCATTTTATCCGTAGATCCTTGACTCTATTCACTGTGGTGTCGAGGTGGAGTCTGTGACCACGTTAAAGTTCTTGCTGTCCCTTTTGACGCTCTGTCAGAGAAGTCAACTATTTTGAATGACCTCGCATACTTGATTTTGGTAGCCTCTGTTTCGATGTCAGCCATCGCCTCATTGGCAGGTTTTCCCTTAATCACATCAATATCGTCCGCGTTAAGTCAACAAATTAACTAAATCTTGGAAGATCATGTCGCTAGTGCTGATTTGTGAGTTTCGGCCGATCATCTCAAGATTTATGTTCAAAAAGTGAAGAGAAAGCGCGTGAGGTGGATTCTGGATTCAGTAATTTTTTGTTTTTATGATGTCACGCTGCGTGGTAGATGCAATTTTTTTATTTATTAATTATTAGCAACGAGTGCTACGGTCCAAAATCAATGAGAATGTGGATGCAAATGGTTTTCCAACATAGACTTTGCACTTAAGTTGTAAACGGGCTCTTTCACTAATCAATTTGACAAACTGTCATTGTCAAACTCACTGTCAATTTATTCAGTGAGCTTAATATTTTCATCATTAAGTACACGAACAGGCAAAGAATTTTCTACCGAAATTCGGAGTCGGTGACCACAACTTTAAGAGCGTTCATTCCAATTTCCGGCTTATAATTCTCGTACTAGTAAAACAGCAATAACAAATTTCCCGCGAAAATTTGAGTTCTGTGATGTCGCCTTATCAGAGAGACAAAGGTGGGGTCGAAGTGGCGAAAATATCGCTGCTGTTGAGATGTCCTTAGCAAACGATGAAAGAAATCATAATTGGGCATCGCTCAAACCAAATTATGGAATATTTTGTATAAGGTTCTAGATTAACACCCACAAAAGATCAAGCTAACTCAAGAAGTGAGGACAACCTGAAGCAACCTACTTTCTCTGACTGGATACTGGGGAGGATGTGACAGGATAATGATTTTTATCATAAAATCATCTCCAGTGACGTGAAGCTCATTTTTGGCCCAATGGGTTCATCAGTAAGCAAAATATGCATAATCCACTTGCGCTTCATGAATCAAATTCATTTTGGGCCATATTTTTTCGTCGACGATAGCAATCGTCACGTGAATCAAAGTTATCGCGCCATGATTAGCAATTATTTTTGAACTATATGTAGTTTCAATTCACATAGTAGCACGTTACACCCTACAATTGATTTATTGAAAAGTAAGTATGGCCAGTATGTTATATGAATAAATGGGTCTGTCGATTGGCCGCATCGTTCGTGCGATTTAACGCCGCTTGACTATTTTGTTTAGCGCTTCGTTAAGTTATTGGCTTATGTTAACAAACGACGACGTCGGAAGAGCTCAGAGCCAACATTGAACTCGAAATAGTGGCGGTTTCAGAGAAATGTGTAGCGGAATCGTTGAAAATTGGGTTCAAAGAATCGACCGCTGAAAATGTGCCCGCAGTGTCCACATATCTAAACAAAGCTTAGTTTCATTAACAACTCTCTTGATTGCACTTCAAGCAAATAATACATTTTCTGAAATATCTCAAATGATTTCTGTTTTATTTAAAAAAATAGTACTCAAGCCCTTATTGGGAAACACTCCCTTTTACCTCAAAATTTCATAGCGTTACTTACTCACGTTACAGACAAAAAGACGTTTACCCTGAAATTATATTGTTTGTTGAAGCTAAACCATAAAAACAAAGCTCTCAAAATTCTCACTTTACAGTATTTCCTTCAAGAAAATAAGGCACTGATACAGTTGTACACTTAAGAGCTTCCAACTTTCCGTTTAATGAAAATCTGATATTTTTTGTGGTACAACATAACAACGAATTCTTTCTGAAACCAAAATTAAGGTATGTAGGTGACCCACATAAGATCCACTTTATAGTTTTTCGTTAACACATGCAAATGCCTTAAAAAATATTGCCTCAATTGGGATTAGCATAAATTCAGTGAACATATGGAAATATTTTTTTAAACCAAATTACATTTTTAAAAGCCTTGTTTTGGACCTAATTTCGAACTAGTGCTCCAAATGACGACCATACATCATTTTGATCAAAAATATTCGTTATTTAAAATCAATTTCAAAACCGCTCGTTTTTATCTATCTTCGGGTGGCTCCATAATACTGTCGGTGTAGAACTTTTGTGGTTAATCAGGGGAACATTTTACCAAGTGATTTTTAGTGGCTCTTCAGTCGACCATTTTTTTTACGAAGAAGTGAGTTTTGTACGAAAATCCCAACCAAGTTCTGTCAACTTGCTCCAAGTCATTGTCATGATGGAAGACAATTTCAGTTCTATTCGGCAATTCTGGTCTTTATTCGTTAATTCATTCAAACGGTCAAGTTGTGCATAGTACATGATCGAATTGACTGTTTATTGTTTTCTACCAGAGAGAGCGAAAATTCCTTCCATGTCATCAAACACTCAACTTAAACTTGTTTGTCGTCAACCTAGATTTTGAAATCGTTTGTAGTCAGTCTGGAATCATTGCAATCATGATCCTTCGGGTGGATGTAATCCATTTTTCTTCGCCCGTAAAAATCGCTTCAAAAAATAGCTTTATTTCGTTACGTTACAGCAGTCTTTCCCTGATGATCACCCATACGTCGAGATTTTTTTGAGTATCCTGCCTGTTATAAACGACTCTTACAGTTGATGTTTAGTGCGTCCGCAATCTCTTCACAGCTCCAGTTCATCAGTCGCAGGATTTCATCGGCTTTTTCAGTGCTAGACGCACTAGTTGCGAGATGCATCTCAACGTAAACTGCACAGTTTCGGCATTTTTTTGTATCTTGTCTTCCTCTTTTATACAATAGAAAAAAGCTTCACATAGTCCATTTTCTACATATTTCGTTCATATTCGTAGGAGGATACCTTTCAACACGCGCAATGAATTACACAGCTGTCGTTACGAAAACTGTAGCAAGGAATGCCACCTTTTGAACACGTGTTCGTTTAATGCAGACAGACATGTGTTTCCAACACCATGAGGTGTCAGAAAACCGCAAAAACGTTTCGATACACCCTTTTACTGAATATATTGTTGTCTTGAGAACTTTTTTTTGGTCATGTTGAAGACGGACTGTAAGTCAGAGTGAAAATGATGAAATTATGGCAGAAGAAGGACAAGGCGTAAACAAGGAACACCCCTGCTCCCGCCTGAAAAGTCTTCGAATTCGAGCCATTGGGACAACGCAACAGACGACGGCCTAGGTTGAGGTGGCACACACAAGTGCAGAAGGACCTTTACCAACTTTAAGTGCGGAACTAGAGTCAGTTGACGAGAGGTTACTCAAACTGGAGAGGCATGCTGCTTGAAAACCAAGTCCACCACAGACTGAAGAAAAAAATTAAGAAGAAGAAAGGCACTATCAAATGACTGGACACCTTAGGGTCCTGCCTTTTCACCTTCAGTTCCTGGGTGAGTTGAATTTTGTGAAGGTGCAAGCTTAAGTCCGGGTCCAAAATTTGCCAAGTTTTTTCCTGCAATAGGTCTTGTTCTTGTGAAGGACGCGAAATCGACTGTTACAAGTTCCAAGTTCTTGGGGACAGCGTCAGTGTTCTCTGCGGATCCTATGTGTGCTTCGTTTTCCTAGGCGTGTTGCTTCATTGATCACTGAAACACTGATTCCCATTGTATTCTTCATGCCGCGAATAACGGTCTTCGTAAAACACTTATGGCGATTACAAAATAAGCCAAGGAAACGGAGCGTTGTCTGCCTAGAGCAGTCGTTTTGAGCAAAGCAAGATGAGCGAACATGGTAAAATGAAATGTTCAGAATTTCCTTTTAAATGATCGTGTTGACTAACTCTGCAACGAGTAATGTCTGCAATTAGGGGCAGCACAAGTTACGTAGGTTGAACCGCAATCATTCTGAACGCAGACAGTTTTAAAGCATTACCCCTTCCGACTTCAAACTATTCAACAATCAAAACTACAGACTTCTCAGTCCTCTCCCCTCCCCCCCAAATCATTAATCTACAATCACAGCGTTGAATGTCACATCTCTTGCGACAATCGTCAACCACCACACCCACTAAACGTCAAATCAATGACATCTGTGAATGATCACCCTCCGCACACGTGAGTGATAATCGTTAAGCCCAGTCACAGTGGCCACAGTGTCGTCCCAAATTAAACTCCACTTAAAGTCTGACACTATTCCGCAGCTCCGGCCCATGCAGGCGGGGTCCAGACCGCCATCGACCAGGCAAAAAAAAACAAAGAAAACAGGAAAACCTACACTTCCAATGCGTTAAATTCCCAGGGCAATAAAAACATCAGCAGTCAGATTAAACCAATTTTCCCCGGTATTAGCAGGCCACAAAAAAAAGCCAGCCCCAACCTCTCGGAGCACTCGGATTCTGTCGTCGGATAAAAAACTGCCCCAGCCCTCCTGAGGACGACTGTGTGTGTGTGTGTATGTGTGTGCGTGTTTTGCGTTTTTTTTTGTGCAGTTTTTGGGGGCAAAAAGAAAAATTCCCACACGACTTTTTGCGGGCTAAAGAAGAGATTTTCTCCAGGCCCCACCGCTCTGCACCGGCAACTCCGACAGACGTGAATCCAGCGCGCCGCAGGGAGAATGGGCAGCGGCGCACAGAAAAAAAATTTGTCTGGAGCAATAAATCCTTTTTTTCCTCCGCGCCGCGGCGAAGCTGCGAACGGGAGAGCGGGAAAGGCAAGAATGTTGCGAGGAATCGGTCATATTTGTAAAACAAATGCGGCCAAATAAAGAAACCACTTAGAGCGATGAGTTTCACCGGGAGGAACTGCTGGCATGCGGCGGCGGCGTCGGCGGACGAGTGTGTGTGCAAGTGCTGTGCCAGGGCGGCAGTCGGAAGAAGAATTAACCCGTCGAGGGTACATTATGGTTTCGGAAGTTACACATGGCATATGGCAGTCGAGGGAAGGCAAATCGAGTGGAGTGGCCGAGATTGAGGCACTGGATCGAGTCTGGTGTCGTTTGCCGATGCTAATTGGGCGGGAAATGGCAGGTAGGCTGTTGAGTGGATAAACGAGGCCTGAGTGAGTTGTGTTCAATGGAGGGGACATGATGAGTCATAAGTGATGGGGGAGGAAGGAACAAAAGGGACATAAGGGACGACCTTTACTTTATAAGTGTCTTAAGCTTGTGGACAAGGATGAGGATGAGGATGAGGATGATGATGAGGATGAGGATGAGGATGAGGATGAGGATGAGGATGAGGATGAGGATGAGGATGAGGATGAGGATGAGGATGAGGATGAGGATGAGGATGAGGATGAGGATGAGGATGAGGATGAGGATGAGGATGAGGATGAGGATGAGGATGAGGATGAGGATGAGGATGAGGATGAGGATGAGGATGAGGATGAGGATGAGGATGAGGATGAGGATGAGGATGAGGATGAGGATGAGGATGAGGATGAGGATGAGGATGAGGATGAGGATGAGGATGAGGATGAGGATGAGGATGAGGATGAGGATGAGGATGAGGATGAGGATGAGGATGAGGATGAGGATGAGGATGAGGATGAGGATGAGGATGAGGATGAGGATGAGGACGGAAATGGAGATGGAGATGGAGATGGAGATGGAGATGGAGATGGAGATGGAGATGGAGATGGAGATGGAGATGGAGATGGAGATGGAGATGGAGATGGAGATGGAGATGGAGATGGAGATGGAGATGGAGATGGAGATGGAGATGGAGATGGAGATGGAGATGGAGATGGAGATGGAGATGGAGATGGAGATGGAGATGGAGATGGAGATGGAGATGGAGATGGAGATGGAGATGGAGATGGAGATGGAGATGGAGATGGAGATGGAGATGGAGATGGAGATGGAGATGGAGATGGAGATGGAGATGGAGATGGAGATGGAGATGGAGATGGAGATGGAGATGGAGATGGAGATGGAGATGGAGATGGAGATGGAGATGGAGATGGAGATGGAGATGGAGATGGAGATGGAGATGGAGATGGAGATGGAGATGGAGATGGAGATGGAGATGGAGATGGAGATGGAGATGGAGATGGAGATGGAGATGGAGATGGAGATGGAGATGGAGATGGAGATGGAGATGGAGATGGAGATGGAGATGGAGATGGAGATGGAGATGGAGATGGAGATGGAGATGGAGATGGAGATGGAGATGGAGATGGAGATGGAGATGGAGATGGAGATGGAGATGGAGATGGAGATGGAGATGGAGATGGAGATGGAGATGGAGATGGAGATGGAGATGGAGATGGAGATGGAGATGGAGATGGAGATGGAGATGGAGATGGAGATGGAGATGGAGATGGAGATGGAGATGGAGATGGAGATGGAGATGGAGATGGAGATGGAGATGGAGATGGAGATGGAGATGGAGATGGAGATGGAGATGGAGATGGAGATGGAGATGGAGATGGAGATGGAGATGGAGATGGAGATGGAGATGGAGATGGAGATGGAGATGGAGATGGAGATGGAGATGGAGATGGAGATGGAGATGGAGATGGAGATGGAGATGGAGATGGAGATGGAGATGGAGATGGAGATGGAGATGGAGATGGAGATGGAGATGGAGATGGAGATGGAGATGGAGATGGAGATGGAGATGGAGATGGAGATGGAGATGGAGATGGAGATGGAGATGGAGATGGAGATGGAGATGGAGATGGAGATGGAGATGGAGATGGAGATGGAGATGGAGATGGAGATGGAGATGGAGATGGAGATGGAGATGGAGATGGAGATGGAGATGGAGATGGAGATGGAGATTCCATCAAATGAAGAAACAGCAGGATTGCATTTAAACAAACTTTTCCATCCATTAGACTTCACTTCGACACCGTCAATTATTATCGAATAAAAATTGAATGATAATCGAAAAATTAATGACAGTTGGGATGAAGGCAGCAGACACCATTAACTCATGCACAGACGGCCCATCGCGTTCTCCAGCAAAGCGCATCAGCACTTTTGTCTTCCAATCCATGCCCATGGCAGTGGCTGGGCGAGAAAGGAGAAGGACCGCAGTGAAGACGACGATGATGATGGTGATATGCTAGAGAATAATCCTCCTGACAGTTGCAAACACATCTTGCCGCACGAGGGTTAGAACGAAGAAAAATGATTATCGACAGACAAAACGAGGGGTTGACGGACGACAACGACGCAGACGGGCCAGTGGCAGCTCCTCGATGGTGTGAATTGTTTGTCATTTTGCGTGATTGATGAAGACCCAAAGACGAATCGTTGCCTACGCCCATAGCGCACCCCCTGACGGGAGTCTTCTCCCAGGGAGCCGAAGGCAAATCGAAATGGCTTCATTCGAAGCTCATTACGTAATCTGCAGAATATCCCTTAACCCAAAGACACACGCAAACACTCACAGAAACGACGCCTGGGCACTTCTTCTAAGGAAAGATGAATTTAAATCGATCCGCAGTTGGGACAGCCGACAGGTGATAGCAACACACGGATGGACGTGGCGTGGGTACGGGTGTGTTTTTGCGCGCAGAGAACTTTGACTCCTTTCACCAGTCACCATCCATCAGGTGTGTTTTGACTTATTTTGAATAATTTTACGAGTATTTTGTGTTGTTATCCTTTCGCCGAGTTAATATTCAATTTGTGCTCGTCGAGGAAAACCGCTCGTCCATCAGAGCGAGCAGTCTCGCGATGGAATAGGAATGACACCAGTGAATGTAAAACGCAAAGAAAATAAGCAGCGGACCGCAGAGGGCAGATCTATCGTCGGTTGTCCTGTCATAAATATTAATGATGACACTGTCCTCGACACGGTGCTTCAATTGAGTCCTAAAGCGGAGCGGAGTTGGGCAACGGTGCTCTGACACAGGGGCACCATCCGGTGGCGGATTTATTTAACTTTAAACGCGTGTTTTTGTTGGCTTGCATTCAATTTTGATATTCAAATGATCGGCTGTTTATTGAGAATCAGTTGCGTTTCGCGAGGAGGGTGAGTTTGGTAATAATTTGACGGTGGGGTGAATTTTATCACTTTATCAACTTGATTTTAAAATGACGACGTGATGGCTGTGAATCACAAATTTGAAAAAAGTGTTGTTGGAGGTGTATTTTTTCGCTTGCTGAGGTTAAATCCGATTGTTGGTAATTGTACGTTGAGAAATTCATTAACACACTTGTGAACTGTAGTAGCAACCAATTTCTAGGGTCATTCATTGGTCAGCTGCGAAAGTAAAGCTTAGTAGAATGCATGCAACATTTCATTTTAACAAAAGTTTCAATTCTTTAAAAAGGTTAAGTGTTGCCATTCAACAATACCAAACAAATGGCTGCGTAAAAAATAATTGCAACATTTGATTTTTTAAAGGTAACCTTTAAGCATCTTTTCGGCAGTAACTTTAGCAATGCACGTTTTGAAGGGGTCTAGAGGAAATTATTCGCAAAAGCACGGTCTTTTGTGTAGCCCCAAAGGAAGAAATCAAAGAATGTTAAATTGCAGGATCTTGGTAGTCAATTGACGTTGACAAAACGTAAGATTACGCGACTAGGAAATTAAAACCATAATTGGTCAGATTGTGTGGATTGTTGTCATATTGTGTTGTTCGAAAAATCTGTGCTTATTGCCTGTTGTTCTCACTCCCATTGTAAATGGTCAGCAGGCTTCAATTGTCACGTATCTTGAACTTCATACCAATGGAGATCTTAAACCTTCTGAGAGGTATGCCATAGTGAGGTGCACGATACGTTCATATTTTGCGGACGCTGGGAAAGCAAAAAAATGCAGATGATCAGCAATGCTTGCACTTACAGCAGCAATATTCTAACGTGCATGACGATAACGCACAGGTTTTAGAAGATCAGTGATGCCTCTACCTTCAAGTATTTTACACAAAAAATGCCTACGTTTGAATTACCACTTTTGCAGTAAGTTTTAATAGTTTTAGCGCATTGTCTGATTAGAAAGCTATCTTCAATCACGGCAAACATTAAGCTAATAATCTGGTACTTCAAGTTAAATCTGATGCCAATGATGTTTATTTGAAACCACTTAATGAATGACTTTTATCTTCTTTCTCGTCGTCTGTCCGGTCCACAAGAAAGGAGACCCCTTCGACTGCGGAAAATACATTGCTCCTTTCATATGAACGCACACGACAAATAATACAAGATGAAATAGACTCAAGTTTAGGCTCAGCATCCACATCGAAGATGTCAGTATCGAATTCGAGAACACTAAGTCGTTGTTGAGCTTAGGACCCTAGGAAATCGCGTTGCTCCTGACAGTGCATTGTCTCATTAGAACTCACTAGCTTAAGGGAACTATGGACCATTTTCGTGATCCATAAAATTGCAGCTACAGATGTAGAGGCGTTCTTCTTTTCATAAAGTGTCATTCAATAATCTGATTAGAGCTAGGCCTCATCTTCATTGAAAAACATATGTTGCCAGCAGTTCCTTAAAAATCGCAATTTATACATAAAAATCGAAATTTATACTCAAAATTAAAGTGTTCAGTCTCATACGATTACAACAATTCCACAGTCGTTCACAGACCTCCGCGGAGTATACACGTGTTTCGGCTACACGAGCAAATCGGTACAGTAACTAGTATAATATAATAAGCAAGTGTTTTTCAAGCAGATTGGTAGCTCAGGCGGTAGAGCAGTAGTGCAGTGACCAGTGAGTCCCGGGTTCAAATCCCGGAAAGTAAAAAAAAAAAAAATTATATATTTTTTTTTTAATTAAAACAAAATTCAAAGACACAAAGTGTGAGTGAGAAAAGTGCAATGGAGAGTGACGAGCGTCCCGAGCTCAGTAAATCGGGTGATTTTAAGACACCGGTGGCCGGGACGTCAGGCCACCTAACAAGCGACGGCAGCATACGCGTGGCTAGTCCCACGAGCCGTACAACGGAAGCGATGAAGAGGAGAAAGAGGCTGCAGCCGCAGCCCAATCTCAACAAACGGAGGACGACGACGATGACGTCAGATGAAGAAGCGGTCGCACCGAACAGAGGCGGATCGGTTGCGACCAAAAAAACACCGCCAAAGAAAACAACAAAGGCAGCTTCTTCAACAGCTGGCATCGACATCGAAGCCCTCCAATGCGAATCGGAGGGCAATGAATGCCGATATTCTTACAAAGGGAGTGATAATTCCTTCCAAGTGTTGGCCACCTCTGACGCCGATGACGAGGCAGAGGAATTAAAAGAGGAAATGAGGAAACTGGAGAAGCTCGACGAGGAAAGGGCAAAGCTCAACGCCCACATTAAATTCCTCAACGAGCAATCCACGGCCAGGAAAGCGGCGGAAAAAGCGACCAGGCAGAAGCAGCAGCAACAGGAGCTCTTAGAATTGCAGCAGAAACAACAGCTGCGCAAGAAGAAGCAGCAAGAGCTGTTAAAAGTACAAGAGCAGGAGGAGCTGCCATCAACATCAAAGGCAGCCCAACAGCTACAGCTACAACAAAAGCTGCACCAGCAGCCAAAACAAACGCGAGCTACCGTATTGAGGGCAGCTCAACAGAAGCAACAACAAACCAAGCCGCAGCCACAACAGCAGCTGAAACAACAGCAGCAGAGACAACAGCACCAGAAACAACAGCACGAGAAGCAACAGCAGCAAAAGAAACATCCGCAGCAGAATCGCCAGGAGCAACAACAACAGAAGGAACAACAGCCACAGCAAGAGCAGCAGAAAAAGAAAGAACGCTGCCCGCCTATCAATGTCTTCGACATGGGGACCGACGAGCTGGAGACCTTATGTGAGTTGGCCCTAGGGAATAAGCTTTTTTATATTAAATACAAGACTCCCCAAATCCACACCGTCCACTGCTTAACAATGGACGGTTTTAGATTTTTAAAAGAGAAGTTAGCGGCATCGAACGCTGACTTCTACACTTACACCCCCAGAGGAGAAAGGCCACAGACCTTGCTCCTCAAAGGCATAAACCCCTCTACGGATCCAAAGGTCCTCCTCAACAAGCTGCGCCAAGTTGAGAGCGACGAGGTCCAGTTCGTAGGGGTTAAGCCTTTCAGCACTGCGGCAGCGAAAGCGAAGAAGAAGGCACTTCCCTTCTTCTTAGTCCAGGTATCCCAGGGCACGAAAATTGACAACCTACGAAAAATCCGTTTCGTAGGTGGTCTTAGTGTAAAATGGGAGAGATTAAACAAAACTGACCACGTACTTCAATGTGCGAGGTGCAGAAGGCTGGGGCACGTCGCGGAGAACTGCAATATGGAGTTCCGCTGCGCACGTTGCACATTCAGCCACAACAAAGGGGAATGCCCTTTGGGTACGGATGAAGTCGAGGATAAGACGCTCCTCAAATGTGTACTCTGCGGAGGAAATGGACACCCTGCAACCTATTTGGGGTGTCCACAAATAAAAGAACTCCGGCAGAGAGTAAAAGAAGCAAGGATAAACAAGAAGGTAGAAGCCAGGCCGATTGCCAGAGCTGTAGCTACCACTGTTACGCCGGCCATCTCCTACGCCCAAATGGTGTCAGGCAGAGAACCGACACAACGGACAGTGCCGAAGGTTGCCCCGGCTCCAGTGGCCAGGCAACCCGAGGCAGATATAATGGGCTCACGCGAGGTAAGAACCCTTAAGATCCTAGCAGTGAATGTTAATTCGCTGATTAGGATTGAACGAAAATTAACGCTCTCAAACTTGTTGCAAACCCACAATCCTGACGTGCTGATGGCTAGCGAAACTAAGCTTAACCAGACGCGCATTCTCAGGTACAAAAATTACCACATAATCAGAAGAGACCGACCCCAATCCACTCGAGGTGGCGGGGTCGCTCTCTTGATTAAAAAGAACATTTTCCATAAGGTCGTTTATAGCAATGTGGTACGTAGATTTAGTGTGCTAGAAGCATCCATCGCACGCATCTCTCTCCAAGGTGGAAAGAAGCTGTTTGTGATCGCTGCTTATGCATCAGAACCTCAAAACCCACACTTTCTTTCGGAGCTTGAGGCTCTCTTCACTAGCCTCCGCTTGAACTCGGAAGAAAATTTGTATATCCTAGCCGGAGATTTGAACGCCAAACACGGTGAATGGGGTAATAATGTTCCAAATGAGAGAGGAAACGCCCTCTTAGAGTGGATGGAACAGAACAATATCGAGTTCAGGTTAGATTTGCTTGCAACCGATAGACCATCCTTTCCTCGAAGTGGGTCCTATCTGGATGTGATGCTAATCGACAGACGACTGACGATACTTAACGTGGAGCGACGCACGAGGAACTGTTTAACTACGGTCGAGTATGACAGTGATCACTGTGGTCTCGCCGCGGTAATACAGCTCCCGAACGAGCTGGAGGAACTAGAGGAATATGTCCAAACGCATCCTTATAATTACAATAAGGTGCGCTGGCCACGTTTCTCTAGAGCCTTATCCAGAGAAATAAGTTCGAGTGTGATCAATCCTCCTACAAACAGAAACCTTACGAACGAAGAGGTTGACAGGTACCTCACACAAATGGACGAGGTCATTAAACGTACAATGGACAGGACGATTCCGAAGGTGTCACAAACCGACTATGGAGACATCTATCGGAACTCTGAAATCGACGCACTTCACGTGCAAAAAAGTAGACTGTCAAGGCTAAAACTCTTGTACAGGCGGTTTACAGATCCACAGAGTGCAGAGATTCGCTCTCTGAAGTCACAGATCAAAGTACTCCAACAGTTAATACGACAAAATTACAGTCTAGCTGTAAGCTTGCATTGGGGCAATAAGATTCGGGCTGTGAGATCTAACAACCCGAGCATGTTCCCGCAAGTAAATAAAATCTTCCGGAGGAGAGATCATAATGACATTCAGTGCGTTCGACTTGACAGAACAACAGACAACGCGAACTTACTTACGTCAGTTGGCATCGATCCAGATGGGGCAGTGCTTGACAACGACTTCTTCGTAGTGGAAGATCCCCAGGAGAAGGTTAATGCAATTGGTGCTGTTTTCCAGAAGGTGTACACGGTCAACGAGACTCGTAGTCCGAACCACGATTTGGAGAACAGAGCCTTGCTGAACCATTTCTATCTTCGGAACGAAATAAGTCAATGGCGATCCGAGAATCCTGGTTTTACCAGATTCAGTGACGATCTTCTGGCAAATAATGCCGTCGCCGACGATGGAAACAGCTCCATCCTTATTTCAACAGATGAACTCCAAGGTATCTTCAACTCACTGAAGAATAAGAAGTCAGTGGGAATCGATGGGATACCAAATATTGTTCTGCGCCATCTACCCTCTGAGGCGGTGGATGTATACACAATCCTGTTTAACAACGCGTTGAGTAATGCATATTACCCGAAGCATTGGAAAACAGCTGTGGTACAGCCAATTCCGAAACGGGACAAAGATACCTCCATCCCGACAAATCTCCGGTCTATAAGTCTTCTTCCGTGCATAAGCAAGGTATTCGAGAAGATAGTCATTAGAGCCCTGAAAGAATGGGTTGAGGAAAAACAAATAATACCGGAAAACCAATTTGGCTTCAGGGCGGGGCACGACACAATTCATGCCGCGTCTAAATTGGTTTCCGACATACAGTGGAATAGAAACAAGACCCAGTGTACAGGCGCCTGCCTGATCGACATGGAGAAGGCGTTCGACACCGTATGGTTAGAAGGTCTCTTCCTTAAGTTGGTCAGGCTTGGCATCAA
Source organism: Eristalinus sepulchralis (assembly GCA_944738645.1). Classification (NCBI taxonomy): domain Eukaryota; kingdom Metazoa; phylum Arthropoda; class Insecta; order Diptera; family Syrphidae; genus Eristalinus; species Eristalinus sepulchralis. Next base: position 84,459,758 of record OX122882.1, on the reverse strand, counting down.
TAAAACATTGCTATATATGATCTATGACATGGTCACAGGTAGGAAGTTTGTTGTTAAAAATGGCAACGAAATTTCAACTACAGTGTTCCATATAAAAAATGGGCTGCAACAAGGAGCTGTTGGTTCGCCGATCTTGTTCAGTATATTCACTAGCGATCTCATAGGTTCTATGCCTAACATCATAGCGTTTGCCGACCATTAACTGTAAAAAGTGTAGTCAGATATTTAGGCATCTGGTTGGACCAGTATCTGTATGGTGGTATCCACATAGATACAGCTCTGACCAGGGCTAAGAAGGCCTTCGCTATGGCAAGAGGGCTGTTTTACAGCAGTCAACTTGACACCAGAGTGAAGGTCATCTGCTACATGGCCCTCATCCGGCCAATTATGGTGTATGGTTGTCCTGTGTGGTTCAACGTGAGTCCTTCCCAGATGGAAAAGATGAGGGTGTTCGAGAGGCAGTGTCTTCGGGCCTGCCTCCGTTTATATCGAACACCAGAATCCCAGTACAAGAAATTCTACCCCAACGAGGTTCTGTACAACGAGGCAAACCTTATAAGGATAGATAATTTTATTATCAAGTTGATACGTAGTCACACTGCTCGAGGCATGTCTTCAACCAACAGTCTGATCTTTGGGGCTTACTACCCAAATGAAATGTACCATGAACGGGTACGTCTTAACGGCTTCATTCCGCCTGAAGCTTTCCTCTATTTGGACGCTAAAGGCCTGATACAAGATGGGGAAGGCTGCCCTATCATCTTCCACGTCGCACGCCGAACAGTCGAGAGGCAACTCCAATATGAGCCGGACGTCGCTCGCAGCCACGAGGAACTCCTACGGTTCAGTAGAGCGATTTCTGCCCGCGACAGAGCAGTTTCTGCCAAAGAACGGCTTTTCTACTGGTGGTTACATCAGAACCAGCGTTCGATGCCGCTAACTTCTCAAACGAATAGACGGGGTAGTTGAGACCACCGGGCCAACTCACATAGGTTAAGGTAGTTTTTAAGTATTTTATTACAAAAACAAAAAAAACAAAAAAACATGAAAAAAAAAAAATAAATAAATAAAAACACAAAAAAAAAAAACAAAAAATATAAATGAAAAAAAAAGGTGCATCAAGGCGTATTAGATATATATGTAAAGCATATAAATAACATATAGGCCTTGGTGCACGCGTCCGTATAGCTTTACGGACATAGTTAAGTTTAATGTATATAATTAAGTAGATTAAGTTTTAGGCTAATTTAATTGTTTATAGTGTTAAGTTTAACTTTAGTTTTAGGTAGAATAGGGTTATCATTAAGCTGTTTTCTTTCTTATTTTTAAGTTAGGTTAAGAAAAAATATAACCAAGTCTTCCAAGTTTTTAAAAAATTTTCTTGGATGAATTAAAAAAATGTTATTACTTTTAAGCAATGAATTTAAAAAATACAAGAGGCCGAAAGGCATAAATAAAAACCATAGATTAGCTTAGAGTACTCGTGAAGAGTCAGTAAGTTAGATTTAAGATCAATCGATTCATTTAATAAGCTAGTTTTAAGTATTTTTGTCTAGTATATAAGTAATGAAGAGTGAAAAATAATAAAAATGCATTCAAATTCAAATTCAAAATTCAAACAACAATTCCAACCAAGACTGTATTGAGTTTTCAATAAAATTCTCACAAAATAGCCGTTGCGAAGCAAATGGTTTCATTATCCTAGAAAAAAGCCTGACTTTACGTGTAGAAGTCTAATGGTCGAAACACCACAAAATTGTCCTTTCCTGCATTCCTGAACATCCCGGCATAAATGAAAACGAAAAGACTGATCAATTGCCAAGGCGTGGTTCAAGCTCAAGCAATGGAAGAGCTTCTTCATTCATCTTCTAACAGCTATCTGTGTTGCTAACAACTGGCAGAGCCACTCCAGCCTGTGTTATATTCTCTGGGCTGTGGCTTACATATGTACGTTCCGGACTTAGGGCCAAATCCCTCACAACAAACAGCAGGAAAAGAATATTTTCTTACTGTAAGATCGGTGCAGGGAATAACAGATTAAGCCTTCCAACTAATGAATTCTCTAGGCGTCCTTTCGTCCCTATAAGAAAAGAGTGATTCATGCTGAGGTTTGATTTTCAGTTGGCTTTTATGACACATATCGCGTCACTCCCATCAAACGACTTAGTCCTCTTTACTCAGTACTGTTTGGCAAGTCATCATAGAAAGACTCACACCAAAGCAGCGCCTTCAAGATATTCAGCTGTGTTACGAAAATTAGCTTTCTATGAGATTCGTCTTTCTCAGAAACTTGGCTTGGTGTATTCGGCAACTTGATATGTTTTACGTGAGGATCTCAGCCTAAGAGCTTACAACAGGTGACTTAGGCAAAAATTAAAGTCGAGCGACATGAATTTGCTTTAGTTCTTGGGCTCTGGAAAAAACTCAATAAAAGTTCGTAAAATTGTCCTATCTGGGCTGACAAGAAACACGAAGAATTATAAAAGCTTCTATTTTTGCCCACCTTTTATCAAATATTTCACGTTATCGCATTATGGTTAAGGACTACGTGTTTCCTTAAATTTAAGTACATGGTCTCGGTGAGCTATAGTTTAACAAGATAGCACTATGAGGCATTCAGCGTCTGAAACAATGGACTTGTTGAGAAATAATTTTGATGAGCAATTAATTTCACGTTTTGCTGCAATAAAGTGGCCGATATCACAGCTTGTCACTCTGAGAATGTGTAAAGTCCCAGATTTTCAGACATAAGTCTGCTACGGTTGATGCTTTGGAAGCCAACATTACTCATGCTATCACCACCGAACGAGTCGCCGCCCAAAATTTAATCTTCTCAATGGGCCAACTCAAGCGTTGCCGTGGCTAAAGAAGAGAAGCTAAAAAATTGTCAGTAGATGAGGCTGAAGTGTAGCTCTGAAGAAATTTAAATCATCTGAACATAATTAAAATCTCAATTTTCCATAAAAGGTTCTACAGGAACGCGGAACGTGATTGTCAAGTGTGGCAGTCGTCAATCGATTCTGCACTGTGTGAGCAAAATTGATCACCAGAAAAGGAATTGTTTATTATTCTCACAACGCGAGACTACGCACATCATTGATTGTCCAGCAGAAACTAAGGGACCGTTGTTGGGCAATTTGGATGCATTCATTTTATAGCTCTGTGACGTGACCGAAACGTTGGTCAAAGCTTTATTTTCAAAGTGGTACAGAAATGCCACAATTCCACAATCCTCATCAATCTGTCACTTTCTGTGAATACATAGACTACTCGACAATAGTGTGAGGATTTCCCGACCTCCAAATGCAGCAGTATCTTTTGTTAGCGTAGCATTCCAGATGAACACATTAGAAAGGATGATTTTTGCCAAAAGCTATGTCCACTTTAAGATGCTCTAAGGATCAAGCTGCAAAGTGAAGCTGATAGTCAAGTGTCTTCAATCGTTCAATAAACCTATTTCTGGAATTTCGTGAAATGTCGCAAACTTAAGATCGATGGCGATTTGGTCTTCGTGAATAAAGTCTGATACCATTACCGCCAGCAGCCAAATATGCATCTGTACGACGACGAGTGTTGTCCTCTACTCTCATGAACATTTTACATGAACTTTCATACAGCAGGTGGATGAGTACTCTTGTCGGTCAAAACTTTTTTTCTAAAAGCGGATTTCGTGAGCTACACATCAATTATTTTGAAAAAAAGTGTTCAAAAAGGTTCGAAAGCAACAGCGCCTCATTCGTTCCACACAGTCATGTCACTGACTTTCTCTCAAGATTTCCGAAACGGTGGCTGAGCACCCTTTATGTCAGCACCCTGTAACTTCTGCAGTGTGCCTTTTAAAGAAGGTAAGATATGATTGGGGATTTGTCAATTTGCCATCATGGTTTGCATTACAGTCCGACTGTGGTCATGGACAGGCGGAGACTGACCCTATCCCCCCTCTACCTGAAACTTCTCTAAATCCCGTAAATTACTTACGGCAGTAGCACGTTATGAGGCAGAAGCGTTAAATTGTAACATTCCCCCATTTTCTCCCGTGCCACATTTTCGCACATTTTTTGTTCCTTTTCCTTTCTTTGCCTCCACTGTCTGCAGTGAAACTGTGCCAATGAAACGGTCTCCCTGTATGCAGGACCAACAAATATTCGGTAACTCCACAAAAATCCAGAGTAGCTCCACACGCTGTAGACGGTCGCTGCTGCAAAGTAATTTATCAAAATAATCTCTCCTACTCCGCCCCATCGACGACGTCCTTGCCGCACAATGCCCACATCTCCGACCACATAGCCGCCGTCGCCAGGACGACGACAACGAACACGACTGCGACGACCGCCAAACAACAAGCACGACAACGGAAAATTAAGATAAAGCTCCTCTCCCGGTAGCATCCAGAAAAGGAACGAACGGGAGAGGGGGAAAGCAGAAAAATCATCATCAACCACCCAGCCGGGCTCCGTCGTTGTCGTCCACACTGATGAGTATCCTGATGCCAAAGCCATTAACGCTTCTGTATCCACGTAATAAAATGAATTGCTCCGTGAAAAGGTCACCGTGTTCTGCGAGCGTCCGACGTGGTCCTCTGCACGGAGCTTGTAGCTAATTGAAACGTTTCCCGAAAAGTTCCCACAAAGGCTGCTCCGTAGACGTCCTCCAACTCCCGCACGGGAGTTGAAGTGGCGAGTGTGCGAGACGGACACTCGTGCGGGGGATTGATGGATACGCATAGGAATTAGCTGCTGCCCGGGCGGTGCGTGGGTGGTGGATGATGCTCCCCAGACTGCGGGACAATTGGCTTTGGCTATCATTAGTTTTCTGGATACTTAACGATGATGGCCTTAATTATATCCTTTTTCCTAATTTCTTTCCTAAGTTGATTGTTTTTATTTTCATGCAGGCCGCCTCCCCCACTACCCCGCCCACTTTAGCGTGTTGTTCTTCCACTTGATGACGATGGTCTGGGGGGAGACAGGCATCTTTAGTTTCTGCATTATTTTCCCTGCCTCGTCGCCCTGCTTACATCCGGCTGTGGGGGTGAGGCGTAGTATGTGTGTGATTCCGGGTGTGCGTACTCTTACCTCGGAAGCGCGTAAGATCCTAGGGTTGATGCGCTAAGGATGTGATTGATTGTTTTTATATGTAAATGTCTCGGGGAATTAATCAATGCTAATGACAGATACGCTTTCGCTCTCTCTCTCTCTCTCTCTCTTTCGGCGCGCCGCCGTTACCCGGGTGACTTTGGCGATGGCTCAACTTGAAGCCGGATAACAAATTGTCGGGGGCATTTAAAGCAATAAATTGATGACATCTCCGGATGTGCTCCAGTTTTGGGATGATCCCGGGGTGATTTTCAAGATTCCACGGAAGATGGCTTAGCTATGGACTAGCTGGATGGTTGGAAGTCTGAATGACTGTGTGTGCCTGCGAATTGAAGTCAATTTGGTCGAAAGCGCGGAGACGGATGAGGTGGCAGGTAGGGCCGCAAGTAATCGCTTGATGAATTGGCAGTGAAAGTGGGACGATGAGATGAACATTTATCGCCGTGGACATTGCTGTGCTTGCATTTCGAGGTATTTAAAGCCAAAGGCGAGGAGATCTTCTTGATGAAAGTTCGTCAAAGACCCTCATTGGGGACCTGACCAAATGGGATAACACTACAAGATGTGGCGGTTCACGCAACAGTTGGGCGAAAAAGAGCTATAATCGCTCTGCTAGGAACTAAGACTTGAAGGTTTCAGAGAATCTTACCCTGTCCGGCGAAAACGTCGCGGAAAAATTGGAACCGTTGTCAAAACACGGTCAGGGAAGCTGCCTATGATGTGCTCAGAAAACTACCCCTGGTTCGACAATGATTGCAGGCAGACGCAGCGAAGGAAGCAGCACATTAAATGACGTTTTGCATAAGGCCGAGAGCGGGTCGTGAGCTCTACGAACTTAGGAAAGAGCCGCGGCTGCTCAAAAAGAAAGAATGAGAATAGTGCCATAGAGGTATTTTGAGAGGTTGTCCAGAAGAAATAATATCCGAACATTTTAGCAACCGATCTAGCCAGTGGGTATAGTCTTTAGATAGAAGCCAATGAGCCGATACTGAGAATGTAGAAAGATCACGTCTGTTGACATTTTAAAAACGAGGATTACAGGAAAAACGATGCAAGGCTGACTTTTCCATCCTACATAACGGACGATGATAGAAGAGAATTCCTCCCCCCGACTAAAGTCAAAATAGCGATATCAAGCCTGAAGTCAAACACAGCTGCTGAAGATGACGAACTATCCTCAGAACGTATATAAGGCAGCTGGAGTGGCAGCTAGTGGAATATGTCCACCAGGTCATCTGTAAGACACGGTCTGAGGAAAGCATGCTCGACGAATGCAGTTGCAGCACTGTTGCTTGATTTATAAAAACGGAGACACCTTCGACAGTGTCAACTACCGAAGGGGAAGTATTCTAAGCACAGTACAAGGGATCTATTCTGTCGTTTTATGTGAGCGCTAGAAGTCAATTGTTAGTGGGTTTTCAGGACCGATCAAATTTTCACAACACCTAGGAGAAGCAGATTTACACCCAACACGTCGACTTTAAGGCCGCATATGACAGCGGGCATAGAGACACTATATTCAACTTTGGCATTCCTGCCAAACTCGTCAGATTGTGTAGGATGACGATGAAAACTCTCACTGCTCTGTCAAGATCGACAATCATACCACCAAGACCTACAATGCCAACAAATGTTTCAGCCAAGGCGACACGCTGTCCTAGTACTCTTTCTTCATCCTTCTTTTAAGGATCGCCCGAAAATCAATATCACAGCCACGATCTTCCCAAAGTCTCTTCAGCTGTTGGCTTAGGCGGATGACATTGTCGTCATTGGTCGAACAAAGCCAGGTGCCAATGAGGCGTTTGATGGAATTGAAACACAAGGGGCTGTTCGACCCATTGTTTAGGGAAAAGCAGAGAATATGCCGTCATTAAAAAGGGAAAAGTGATAATTCGGCTCGAATATCACAGTAGACAGCTATGATTCAAGATAATGAAGGACTTGTCCTCGACTCCCAAGCAGGAAGTAGGAACAACATTAGTACCGAGGAGAGCGGAATAGCTCTTGACAATCGCTGACTCTTTGGGCTTAAAAGGCTTATAGGCTGATAGGTAGAACCCTCTCTCACAGGACCAATCTAACGCTTTGATAACCATTGTTCTGCTTTATGACAGGGAAGCATGATCACAATCAAAAGCGAAAGTGGAGACTATTGATTTTTGGCTTTGGTCATGTTTGCAATTATGACTTTTGGGGGGAGAAGACTTAACGACAACCTTAATTTTCTATACAAAGCTTAAGAAGATTGTAGATTTCAAAGGTCTACAGTCTTTTTTAACCTTGATTTGTGATTCATTGCTCCATTGCTCCGTTTTTATAAAAAGTTTGATTTTTTAACACGGAACACTTTTTAAAGGCTTCTATGATCCGCCTCGTGTTCGAAACACCTTTTGCCCACAAAGTGACCTCAGACTGTGGAGAAGGTTATAATTTGTTCGAGGAATCTCAGAAGTGTACAGTGGATGGAGAAGAATTTCAACTGTTGCAGCTTTTGCTCCACTACGTGGGATTTTTGGTTTGGACTACTCCTGCGCCTCGTTCTATTTAGAGAAACCTCACTTGTCGAGTTTTTTACTTTTTCTATTCAGATAGGCGTCCATTTACATGGAGGTAAGTCCCATGTTACTCAATTGCCTCTTGAGCCAAAAGAAACCCAGTCCTACTCTATGGGGCGGAAACCTGAACTTTACTAAAAGCGGATGAGGAAGCCTTTAGTGTTTACGAGAGAAAAGTTCTGCGTGCGATATTTGATCCTGTTTGCGTTGATGGCATCTGGAGAAGAAGATTCAACGACAAACTCTATGGGCTGTACAACGACATGCGCCTGGGCAGGCGTCTTCGGAGACAACGCTTAAGATGGCTAGGCCACGTAGAGCATATGGCCACCACTGCTCCGGCTTGAAGAGTCTTCGAATCTGAGTTATGAGGACAACGCAACAGAGGACGGCGTAGGGTATGGTGATGCATACAAGTGGAGAAGGACCTCAATCAACTTGGAGTGTGCAACTGGAGGCAGCGAAAGATCGTGCCGGCTGGAGAGGTATGTTAATTAAGGCTTAGATTCATCCCGGGCTGTAGCGCCACAAGAAAACGAAGATGCATACAATATGTATTTCCCTCCGATTGCCACAAAGGGAAGTTCTGTCAGGGACTAGCATTCATCTGGGCAATCGTTTCTTATGTTTTTTGCCAGTAAAATTTCAAACAGGTTCATTTCCACCTTACCTTTGGAATATACCAATTGCTAGTGATGAACGTCAACTACACTAAGCTTCTCACTCATGACAACCGCTCGCGATTAAGTACATCTGCAGTTTGCGATCATGCACTTTCCGAATGCTTCATATCCCTTGACTCACATCCACAAAATATAGGTTCCAACCAGATCCTCTCAAAACAGACTTGAATGAGTAATTAGCCCATCTTGTTGCCTAAACTCTAAGCATCCTGTAAACCTTACAAAACCCAATCACGTTTTATTTGCGTTTCCCACACTCACACTCACGACGTGTCAATGGATTCTCACAAGCATTCAAAAACTAAGCCCGCCCAGTAAAACTTTTCCAAATAATTCACATAATCACTGTTTTATTAATCCAACAGGACACAAGTGCCGCACGCGAAGAGGAGAGAAGGAGAAAAAAACCAAAACAACGAAGCAAATCCTTACTCAACATCCATCGCCATCATGCCTCCGTCCAGCAGCAGCAGCAGCAGCGTCCGCAGAATGGGTGTGTGAGCGGCGAGTGTTTCGGTCAGCCACATGGTCTTCCTCTAAATATTTAATAAATCCCAACTCAAGGAGAGTTTCACACTCGTCACCATCACCATCGTCCCCACCCACAGCCCTCCACTGTGTGTGTATAATCTTTGCCACACTTGGGGAATGGAGCAACACTTGTCCCACTTGCATTGTGAATCTGGCTTTGTCCAGGCGAAGAAACTAAAAAAAAACGACGTACAACGTGGGACGTGATTTATGGTTTGTTCTCCCCCCCCCCCCCACACACACACACACACATGTGGATAGTTGCTCATTTTTTATGGAGAGGCGAAAAAATGAGGAGATTGGAGTGGTGTCAGCTTTAACTATCGGCGAACGCAATCTCGGAGCGCTTGGGATCCACCACATCGGGTGACTGGTGGGAGCAGTTTGTCTATTATGGTCACGTTTGATAAGCAAAATAATTCATTGAAAGGAGGGGCCGGCAAGATGGTGTCCGTGCAGCAGGGACATCGATGTTTATTGGCATAATCACTTCTCTGACAGTTGGCGTGTATGCGGTCAGCACGGGTTTGGCAGCAGAGAGTGATGAGACGGCCCGGAGGGGATCCCAATGATTCTCGTGGTAAGTGACGCCAAGGAGTGCTTTAAAAGGCGCTCCAGTTTATTTCTTCCTGTTGCCGACGTCTAACGAAATGGCTGAGGCATACACTCTCAGAGAGAAAAGAAATACCTTCAAACGGATCTCCCTTTAAAGCGTACACACCGCAAAGAAAAAAAAATCCCCCAAAATCCGGATCCCACTCCAAGCAAAGGCAAATCCAAGTAATCACCACTTGAGCGGCTTTAAAACATCGGATTACGACTCGAATTTAATTCTCCTCTAGACGGAATCATTATGCAGCGGTAATTGCCCTTAAAAGAGCTGCGATGCTGCGATGCTGCTTCCCTGGTGCTTTGCCGGTTGTCCTCTGAAGATTCTCTGATGGGTGGTCTGTGCTCTCCTTTGTCTAACGTCTTCCCACCAGCATTCAGCCTCCCCTTCCCCCCGCCCCTCCGGCACACAATTGTTTACTTCACATAACTGATGAGAGATTACATGTGCTCCTTCGGCACTTAATCTTACCACCACGCTAAGACGCCGCCACAATGGAAGGCGAAGGCGACAGAGAATTCCGTATCCGACTAATTTACAACAAAAACAGTTATCTTAATAAACATTTTATGGAAATGCGTACGAGACGGAGGCACGTTGGAAGCCCTTAGCGCGCAGAGATCCAAAAGATTATCGCCCCCGGCCGCCAGAAAACCCGCCCATCCGCCGGAATGGGTTGTGTTAGTCGTCAGGACAAGGGTTGAAGTGTCGCGCGGCTATACACACACTCGTCTGCTTCGCATGCATCCCCTTCCAGCAGGTCGATTGGTCACTGACAGTTTATGCAAATGACCGAGGAGTCAGTTGACGAGGAGGGGGAGGGGGGAGGTCTAAGGCCGAAAAAGTGTGAAATGATGGGGTGAACAGTTCACTTCGCATTGACCGCCCTGTTTTGACGCCGGACGCCTAACGAAAGCGACGCAGCACATGCTCCGGTGGTGGAAGAGGTATCAATTTAAAAATTCCGGTGATTACAGTGGAGGCCGGCAATTTTCCATTTTAATGGCCCACCTCGGTGGGGGTAATTTAATGTGAGTGCCTCCGCAATACACACATTATCTCATTTCGGAGGAGCCGGCCACGAATTGGCGGTGTGTACCTGTGCTGCGCATACCCCCGACGTGTGTACCCGTTTGATCATCGCCATCATCATCATCAGTGAGCAAGGCAGCGAGCGAGTACCCAAAGCCGCGCCATCGTAGCGGTGCGGCTGGTGCTTAACTCAAGGCTGTCAGAGTCTGGTCGGGAGCGTCAATGACAACTCCACGCACATGGATGTAATTGCACAGTTTCATGTGTGAAATTATCGCGCGCCGGTACTTCAAAAGGTGAGCACTGAGCCGACTGACCGGCTGTTGGACTGCTTGCGCCTGTGATGCGTTACGAGTTTTTAATGCGTTGACAATGGGTCCGGCATCCGTTTGGATGGCGTGCGTGTGTTTGTGTGTGTGGTGCAATGAATTCGGTTTTCGGAAAATAGGTGGAAATCTGCTCTTCGTTGACCTAGTAGTCAAGAGGTAATTGGCTCGTGTTACATTTCCGGATTTTTACTTTCTTTCGATTGAAGGGTTCTCGCTGAACATGACCCCGGACGAACTGATGCGTGTGGTGCACATGTTGCACAAGCGGTTGGCACGTTCTTCATTTTGTTTTTTGTTTGATTTCATGGATTGAATCAGGGGATACAGTGACAGTTGGGTGGGAGATTAAATACTCATCAGGTGCATCAGATAGTGGGGCGCACTTGTTTGACACTTGTAAGAATGACCTTTGTCGAGACATCTTACGAAATCAAGTCGGCTTACATTCTGTAGACAAATTTGAAGTTAAAGTAGCATAGAAAACTGTAAGTAAATTTTTGCGAAGCGCATTTTATTCAGAGATCCTCTGCTTAAAGGCACCAATGCAGCCACAAGAAATCAATGGTTTGCCTTATGACAGGGTTTGCTGATTTCAAAAAGTGGAGTAGGAGGAGACTCATGCCCCTACCTAGAGTGTCTACAATCTTCCTCAGCCATAAGGAAGGAAGCAGCAAGACAAACCTAAGTAATTTAAAAATATCGATACTCTCAGACAGTCGATGCCCTAATTAGCTTCACCTTCAGCTCTAGAGGTGTATTGCAATGTCATAATGTTCTCAATACGCTGGCAGAGAAAAAACTGATATGGTGGCCAGTACATCAAAAGTACGAACGGAATGAAAATGCAGATATCCTAGGAGAGAAGAGCACTGAAACTCCGTTTGCTGGGTTTTTCTCCCTTTAATGGTTTCAGCAACATTGACGTGCAATTACATGTGAACTAATTCATATGCCGCTTTCAATTATGAAAGGACTTAAAAACTCCAAGAAATTCTGACCTCAGAAGAACCAAGAAGGCTCCAGATCTAAACAAGCATTAGTTAAGGATACATTGTGGATCACTTACTGGCCACTTTCTATGTAGCTACCACTTATACAATTTGGGACACATTAGATCAGAAAACTGTAGGCACTGTGGACAGAAAGTATACTTTATGGAACACCTGCTAGTAGAGTGTTCAAATCTGATAGAAAACAGATACAAATTGCGGCGTGCGCCTGGTCCAGCGTAAATACATATGTCTACTTCATGTGGAGCGTATGGGCATCACCATTCCGGCCCGAAAAGTCTTCGAATTCAAGCGATTGGGACAACGCAATAAAAGACCTCAAGCCAACTTGGAGTGCGCAACTAGATGCAGCTGGCGAGAGACCGTGCCGTGTTGGCTGGGGTCCAGGTCCACCCCGGGAGTGTAGCGCCATGGCAAGAAAAAGAAGAAGGAAGTCAGCTGGATAAGACAAAGCTTCTAAAAGACAGGGTTTCTTGCCACGCTTTATATTGCCTATTCCTTATTTTATTGGCCGATTATTAAGTTAAAACCGTGATTATACGACTCGAAACCATTCTTTTAGGGGTTGGATTTAGATCCCGATTGATCGTGGAGTGGGCAAAAATTACAGGATTACAGATTGCCAGAGATAGGCCTCATTCATAGACTACATAGCCTGTGCTAGCAAGCCGTGTCACTGAAATTTGTTTACTGCGAAAAAGGAGTGATTTTAGGAGCTTGGAGAAGGACTAATATTTTGTAGGCGACTTTTGATAAGTTTCTGAAATATGAACACACTCCTTGACTTAAAGATGAGTCACTCAAAACGGTTATTGAAGGCTCCATTTTATGAGAAACGATGGCGGCAGCTGGTACAAAATACTCTCTCTTCTTGTTCTACAGTCCGGGGTGGTCCTGGGCCTCGACAACATGCCTCTGCAGCCAGCACAATCTTCCAAGTTGGTTGAGATGCTTGTCCACTTGTGTGCGCCACCCTAGCCTAGGCCGTCCTCTGTTGCTTTGTCCCAATGGCTCAGGTTTGAAGACTATTCAAGCCGGAGCAGTGGTGTCCATACGCTCTACACGGCCTAACCATCTTAAGCGTTGTATCCGAAGACGCTGGATTAGGCGCATATCGCCTAGCGCATACAGCCCATAGAATCTTTTTCTCCAGATGCCATCAACGCCAACTCGAAAAGACTAAGGGTTTCCTCATACGCTTTAAGTAATGTCCAGGTTTCCGCACCATGAAGTGGGACTGGGATGATTAAGGTGTTATATAAGGCAAGCTTAGTCCTTCGAGAGATAGCTTTATTACACAATTACCTCTTGAGCCCAAAGAAACATCAATTGGCAGGAGTGAGTCTGCGTTTGACTTCGTTACTGGTGTTGTTGTCCCTATTTACCGCGGAGCCAAAGTAGACGAAGTCCTGGACTCCCTCGAATTTTCTGCTGCCTGGTGATACGCTCTTTCCAAGACGTCGATGTTATGTGTCCTTTCTTGATGACAGCATGTACTTCGTTTTGCCCTCATTAAGCACCAGACCCATTTTAGCCGCTTCCGCTTTAATGCCAGCAAACGCCTCATTGACGGCTCGCTACGTTCGTCCAATCACGTCAATGTCGTCGGCGTAAGCTAGCAATTGAACCGACTTTTGGAAGATCGTGCCTCTGGTGTTGACTTGTGAGTTACGCACGATCTTCTAAAGTGTGATATTGAAAAACTCACAGGCGTTGCCTTGTCTAAAACCTTTTTTGACATTGATGGTCTCGGTGAGCTCGTTCCCGACCTTGACGGAGCAGCGAGAATTCTCCATCCATGGCCTGGTGGCAGAAAGTTAGGATCGAGTTTTTTTTTCAGGATGATATTCCTTTAGCTAGGAAATTCGTGTTTGAGTGTTCGGTGGTTGTTTTAGTTAGTACACTGCCTATGAGATATTGGGTACTGAGGCCAATGCGAGACATACACTGTTGTCTGCGTACTTTGACACCTTGGTGGATGCAATTTATCTTAAATGCGCGGGAGAGGAAAAGAAACTCCTTCCTTAGGGTTTGTCCAGTCAGACAGAGCCCCATGTTGTGGTGGTAACTATACGATTCCTTTGCAGGTCATGGCTCAATCTTGGAAGGAAGACTTTAATTCTCCTTTCTGTTCTCTCCCTTGTTTGGGATCGGGGTCTTGGTAATTTTATTAAATGTACCTCCAATGCGGAAAAACAAGCAAAATCGGCAAGCATCTGCATTTTCACGCGTTCTTCATTACATCCCCTCGACAGCTCTGGATGGGCTATTTCATCTGTTGCCCATCTGATATCTACAGGAAAATGATAGCCATCAGAAAATGATGATAGGTGACTTTCAGGTTTACGGAGGGCAGTTGCTGGTACAGTGGTGGCAAATTTGAGCCCAAGGGGCGTCCTCCAAACGGCAATCTGGACGCGAGGAAATTTTCAGCGATGCTATCAAGGCATCCTGAGCACAGTATCCCTTGTGAGGACTTTTAAGCAAGCTTTAATATTCAATTTAGAAAGATTATACTGGGAGATAGGGATTTACTTAGAAATGAACGAGGGAACAAGCTAAGCAGGTTTTTCCACTTCATCCTTGGCACTCCACTTTCCCTCCCACTGTAGTGCCTTTAAGGCAGAAATTAAGCCCTTTTTATGAGGCAGCGCGTTTTCTGTTAATAGAGACGATAGATGGCGGGTCCATTGGCCTCTGCATAGACTATCAACTGACGGATATTGTTCCAAATAGTTAAACTTTGTGGTCTTTAAATAGCAATCTTACCTTAGCCTGGTGGTCCTGGGCATAGAGGTGCCATAACTGTCAACAGTGTTGAAGATATAGCATGAAAGGTGTCTGTTAGGATGCCGGCTGCTAATGAGAAAGTACCCTTTCTACTCAATTCAAGTAGGGAAAACAAAATTTTTTAACGAGGCTATCGAAAGATGACGAACACTGTTCTAAACGGACTAAAGACCTCATTAGGCTAGGCTAAAGTGATGTAAGTCTGATTACAGGTGCTCTGATTGGGTGCTCTCTGCCTGTTCGAAAATCATGCCAGGCTTTAAAACATTCACTTCTGTAGGGGTTGCCGAGAGCGTAAATGAGGAGAAGACTTTCCTTCCACTCCCTTGAAACTTGTCTATCTCGTCCTGCTTCCCCAACAGCCTAGCCCAACCAGTAGAAGTTTCATTTCATTAGGAAAGCAACAAGCATCCAGTCACGTGGCATCACAGTCGTCGGCCTCGTGGATGGACTAAGTGGCCTTCAGCAGTCTTGCTCAGGCAGTCCCGTCAACCCCAATATTGAGAAAGGCATTTCTTTTAAAAACCTTGTATTCCAAGGAACTCTCTGTCTTATTAGTAACCTCATGAATAGCCGTTCCAGTGGATCTTCCATTTAAATACACATGCTGGGAGCTTTATAGAGAGAGGACTTCTTTCTCTCATGTAAGAGTCTATGAGTCGTTCCAACTTTTGACCAGAAAAGAGGTTGATAAGGACAAACTTCTTTAATACGATTTTGACGCCACACCATCCGCTTAAAGTCAATGTCTATAAATTTGTCAAAGCATTTTCACACCCTCGGCATCACTACCTCTACACACTCTGTCACTGCGTCCCCCGCTCCCACTCTGCAACATTCGATCCATAATTAGGCCTATCCAACTTAGAGAGTCCAAAAAAGTCTTGCAGCCTACACATTCCCCCTAGACAATGCCGAGCCATGCCACATGCAAGGGGACCACCAAAGACTTTTCCACACAACCGCGAGCCGCGCACATTCATTCCAGTCTCCCCGTTCAAGCGAACAGCAGCACGTGCCTAACCATATTTAAAGCAGTTCCCATAGGCCTAGACAACGCAAAAAGCGACAAACTTCGATAATTAGTAAAAAATTCCTTAAATCCGTGGAACATGGTGTAGGTCAGCACACTGTGCACAAAAAGAGAGACAAAACTCACTCAACGTTTGAGTGAGTCTGCGACATGCTCCACTCCGGTGGGTGCTGGCCCCCATGCACACACAGCGGCGGGCAAGAGCGAGAGAGACACCACAGCCAGCCGGCCCCGTCTAACCAGTTTCCAGTGGACTGAGCCAAGTCGCGCCACGCCGCGCCCGTGAAGGGAATAGGCACACCACCTACTTGCCAGATCGGTTTTGTGTCGTTTTCATTGTCGTCGCGCCCGTTGTCAGCCGGCAGATAGGTTTCGGCGGGTGGCCAATGGCAGGCGAGCTCTGGCAAGCACTTGGCATCGTGTGACGGCGACGACTCGAAGGCGGGGAGTTTGGTCGAGCGGTTGCGCGTTATGTGCTCCCCAGCCAATTGTGCGTCGGTATGTATCGGACGCGGGAGAGAGAGAGAGAGAGTGAGAGAGACGCGTCACAAACGTAGGTGCTGCGCTGTGCTCTGCCCAAGGTGTGCAGTCTCAATCTTGCAAACAAAGACATCATGTACTCGGGTCTGTAGTACATAGTCTCTCATGGACGACAAGGAGTCGGGTCGGGCGGACGCCATCGGCAGGCGGGCAAGCCCAAAAATTTAATTAAACTAAAATCTCGCCATCGCATTGTTTGGATATTTCGGCTGCAATAGGCGCGGGGTGGGTGTGTGCGTGGTGCACTGGCACCCCACTTCGGTGCGGAAAACCGCTCTATTTTGGAAAATTGCATTCCGCCAGACTCGGTCGCATAAACAAATTATCGCGAGGGAAATCAATGTAAATTGGCGACGGGCTTGTGATTTGTGACTTCGGCTGGAGGGGCATGTGGTCGGGAAAAGTGAGCAAAAAGCCGTCGAGGGAAACCGTTGTAACTAGTTTCTCCCTGTCGCCGATAATGCGTATTTGTAAGTCATATTTATCGGCGGCCGGCGAAGGATGTCTGGTCTGGCGGCTGGTTAGTCGGCAATTATCGTTCCCAAGCAATTGGTTTGGGTAAGCAAATTGGCTAATGATGTGGGAAAGGCTTGTTAGTGCAGGGTTCAATGGGAATTGACCCTAAGCGTGTGAAGGGAAAAAAATGTCTCTCCTTAGGTGTGTCATGACTCGGCGGGTAGACTTTTGCAGTGACAAGGGCGGGAGAGATGATTTAAAATTACAGGCGAATGTAGATTTCAGGGGTCATGAGTTGTTCTTCTAGGATGCACATCAGTTTCGCGGGCTTGAAGCTTTACTCGTTTCTCTCGCTGTCAAGTGTTCGAACGGCAGATAGCTTTAGATGGTGTCATACAGTGCTGAAAAATCTTCAAAAACAGCCTTTAAAGTTTCCCTTGGAGCGTTTCGAAGGCAATCGCAAAATTTGTTAAAAGCAACTAGCAGCAAGATAAGAAGGATTCTACTAGTCCTTGATTCAATGCGAGTTATAGTGTTTGTTTGAAAGCGCCATGCCTGCTGGGAAGGCCTATTGTTTGAGTTGAGTCCCAGGTCCACTAAGGTCTGTAGCGCCGTGCCACCTTTGCAATGTTTGCCTCTTTGTTCCCGCCTATGTTCTGCTTCAACTTATACTTTCTTAACTTGTTCATAGCGTAAAACAACTAAGATATCATTTCGAGAAGTTCTTAGACTTATAAACCGACGGCTTGACTACTTTTAGAAATGGAATATCGTCTCGGTATTCTCTCGTAGCCGTCAAGTATCGAAATTTTAGTGAAATCACGACAATTTTGGTTATCTTTATGACAAGGTGGGGAAGGGAGCGTGTGTCACATGAAAAAACTGTCAATCTTCAGTCCAGATATCGACGCAAACCGCTTCAAAGCAGTGTTTGACTCTATTTATCCGCACTTCGAAGGGGTTTCTGCATCGTGTTGTATTCGTTGACAACGCGTGAATCCACTGGCACACGCCAGGAACAGTCGAAACAGTGGACGACACCTAGCGACCGTGCCCCGATAAAACCAAAGACTGGCTAAAATTGCGAAGGACACAGTGTTCTAGGGTTCACGAGCCTTAACCTCTACATGAGGGAGAGCAAAATGGTCAAAGTGTCCTACAATGCCGAATTACCGGCCAATTCGCAGAAAAAAAGATGAAAACAAAGTCCTCTTCCTCCACAACACCGTAAGGGCTCACACCTTCGCCGTCGGTACGGTGAAGTACGTCGGTTTCGGATACGAACTGCTGCTCCATTCACCAAGCTCTCCGTGCGACTTCTTGTTGATCCCATTTATGTAGTCACTAGGGAAACTTTGTTTGACCGGATAGCGATGGATCTCCGGGTTTTTCTTTTTTGTCTGACCAGGGGAAGATTGAGACCTGGATCCAACCCGGGGTGAAGTGCCAATTAAAGAAAAAGAAGGGAAACTACAAGCAAGGACCAAAATGTTAACAAAGACGTCCGTTTGAGGGAGGTATCTTCCAGAGGCAAGCGACTTTCTTAGGAAAAAGACATTTCACAACATTTCTTGTTAATTCCCGGAAACATTGTATTTAGTGGGTAAGATTAGAATTTGCGGCTGAGCCTCACATAGATCAATATGGTTCATATTTATGTCCTACAAGGACTACTGAAAATAGTGCAAACTTTAAAAGACATATTTTATTGGATTGGATTGCTGCAATTTTGCTGGCTGGAGCTACAGCCTGGGCCGAACCTGGGCCTCAACCAACAGTCATTGTTGTTTCTAGTTGTTTCCTGTCACGCACGTTCAGCTAAATAAAGTCCAGTGCGTCACCGACGGCCCATTCGGTCTACACCATTCAGCCATCTGAGGCGAGAGACTCGAAGTTGTGGCACCATATCGATGTCGTTATACGACCTGCACGTCGTTTCGTCGTTTCTTTCTTCAGACACCATCAGTGCATACGGGACCAAAAATGATTTGAAGGACTTTCTAAAGAATCTCCTCGCCCGCCTTAGTCAGTGCCCAAACTTCTGCAAGATGCAACTACAGCAAGATTGGGACTCTCAAGGCTTTATATGGGCATATCTTGGTTCTTCCAGAGAAAGCTTTATTCCCAAGTGGCCATTCAAGTCCAAAATGGACAGCAAGCATGATCTTTCATTTTATGTCCGCAGTATAGTTATGGTCTCGAAACTAACGTAGATCCTCACTCCTCAGTACTTTGCAGTTATGCCGTCGGTGTTAGTACATATTCTTTGCCTTACTCTCATTGCTCGCAAGATTTATCATAGCCACTTCTTTCGTGATGCTTTCAAATGCTCTCAAAGGCGCCACTGACAGTCGGTTGTGTTCTTTCAAGGATGGTACTGTCATCGACATATGCAAGGAGTTCCACGGATAACTAGTAGTGGTCTGATGTTGAAGCACAATTTCTCGTGAATAATGTTAAAGCAATCGCATGACAGTGCGTTGCCTTGTCAAAATCCTTTTTTGGTGTCGAAGGTCTCAGTTAAATATGTCCAAAGTTTGACGGAGCGACGGGCATTCTTCATCATCATTCTGCAAACACCGACGAGATTTGCAGGGATACCAAAACTAGTCAATGGCGCTGCATTGGTCGTCATGAATACGTTCATGTCGATGTGTAGATTAAAACTCTTGGTCCAAGTTGAGTCCAAGATCTGACCTAATGTGAATACTTGGTCAATAGTGGGTTGCGTTGGCCTACTTCCTTCCTAAAATTCCCTAAGCAGTCTGCTGACGTGGGGTCTTAAGCATTTACAGAGGACTGCGGAAAAGATCTTAAATAATATATTCGGGAGATTTAAATGGGCCAGTTTTGAGGGTCTCCTAATTTGTTTAGTTTTTGGAATATGATATCGAAAAAGAGGGAACAAGGCGTTCTCCTATCTGGCTCTAGTTAGAGTTTCACAGATGTAGAGATATTCTAGAGCGTAGCTTTTCGATGCGTCTCGAGAACTCCTAGGCTATCAAAAATGTACCAATTTTCTCTATATTAGTCTGTAATTCTGAACTTTTCTTTCAATTATGATCGAAAAGCTGTGTCAATCTATTTCCGCAAGCCTTTCTTGAAGTGATTGGTTTTTTCCAAATTCAAAATCGTTCTCCATGCTTAGTGCGGACTATGAGGTGGATGAATAATAACCTCCCATCCGATCTAGCGCAGCTTCAGACAAATAGCACACGATGTGTTTGGCCTGATGAAAGACAAATCCTCTTCGGCCGCTTTTAATCGTTTGCTTCCTTCAGATGATCTCATTGTTGACAGTACACTATCTGATTAAGATTGTGTCCAAAAAGGCAGGAAGCATGATAGAGGCAACCCCACCAAGAGCAGAGCAAAACTTGGCAATCAATCCTGACTTGCACAACCTCTTGCGCCGGCTGATTGCCCCGACCGTTGTTGCTTAAAGTTCTCGTGAGGGTCCATTTTTTATCACCAGTTATCACCTGCTTCAAGAGCAACTCGATTTTATTTCAATTCAGTCAGAAGTCACGGATAGAAATATTTGGTACAAGCTGTAACCAGGTCAATAAATCTTCATATTGCCATTAGTTATAATCCTTCTTCATATATGTCTGGCTTTTGCTTAAAGTTTTGTGTCGTCAACTGTGACAATTACACAGAAGGGAGCAGGGGGTTGCGGAGCCATTAGCACCTTGTCTCACTAGGTCAACAACAGTCTCAGTTTCTTGGACACACTCATGACCAGGAACCCTACAGAGAGAGAAAGCCAGTGTAGAGCATTGACATTTTTCTTTTGGCAACGCTTTCCAACATTGCATACAACTTTGCATACAATTATCATTTTCACTAGTTTTAAATCGTTAATTAATGAATTCAAGTCGAGGGTTATTTCCAAGGGAAAGAATGTTTAAGACGGCTTTAAAGTGACGTTGAAAAATGATTTACTCCCGAAAGCCTTGATTTTGAAGAAGGAGGAAATAAAATACCAGCCTAAACTCATTTCTGTCACCTACAACTAGTTTTCCAATGCTGAATCCAAAAATCGAAACCTCGTCAAAACTTCTTCCGGCGAACACTTCCCCTTAATGCACCCAAGAAACCTTGTCACGAGACACAAATGCAACATTGTACCAACAAAGCATCCGATCCACAAAAGCAACCACTTTAAGAAATTGAAGAAGAATTCCTTCTGCCGGACTGTTCCATTATCAATTCAAAATGGCGCCAAGGTTTTTGATTCAGTTCAAATGGCAACCGCCAGACAACAAGCATAGAAATTCCCATGGACTCGTGATATCAGCCCATCATCGCTGCCGCCGCCGTTAAAAGATACACTTATGAAAGGAATCCAGCGTGACGCCCTCTATGAATAATAATCAACAGCAGCAGCGCAGCAACAGTCATACTCGTCCATCATGACAAAACCGCGACTCTTCGTGTCGAATTTGATTGCCGGCTAGGGGCAGTAGGAGGAGGATGCCCTCCAACGCGGTATCGCGCACACAAATAGTGTGCATCTCTTCAATGTCAAATGGATTTGTAAAACAAAAAATTGATTAGCGCTTCAATTACAGCTCACCACCACCCGTCGGCGATTTGTCCGTCAAAGCACGCTCAAACGCTCGCCTCCGCGGCGCGCCACAAAAACCGACAATAGATTGAAAAGCTAAATCACAGAACAATTGAAAGGCGCAAAAAAACTCGTGTCTAATTGCACATTAGCCGGGTCGGCCCATTGTGGGCGCACCAGCACACACCGAAGCTTTGCATAACGAACGGCAATTTGCCTGAATTAGCCTAATAAGCCGGCCGCCGATCGCGATCTGTCAGCGTGAGGGGGAACAAAACGCGCAAAAAGCCGAACGAATCCATCGCTGATTAGTGTTATCACAGGGCGGGGAGGGCACTCGGACAAATATTTAATTTCGACACGAAAAAAAAAACAGAAACAACGCCGAGCATGTGGACTGCAATTAAAGGGGAAAAAATGATGGAAAACGGTTGGAACTGAATTAATTGATTAGTTGTAGCAAACAAGCGAACAACATGGAGGCTGATTGTTGATACGTACCGTGCCTCTGCAGGTGGGGGATGTCCGGTGAAAAACAATAAAAAAGGACTTGCATCCTCCCGCCCAATGTCCTCTTGTAATTATTCTTATGGATGCATTTGGTAATTGTTGTGTATCTACTGGGCTGCGATTGGAAGTCCTTGTGCAAAAAAACGAAGACTTGGAGAGTGCTGTGTCGCTGTCTCTTTTCGATGGTGTGTGCGTGTGTGAGTGGGGACTATGGCAACATGGCTTGAATGGGTTTCTCACTCGAACGTGTAGGGAGTTTCACTCGAAGGAAGAGAGCAAGTGACAGGGAAACAGAAATAGTACCAAACTCATGATACGTTTGTGCGGGGACCTGTTGACGAAGCCGTTTTGACTGAGCGCTCATGCACCTCCTGGGAACTGAGGCAAATGCAGTGCTTTCAACTTGTCCTCCTTAAAATGTCTGAATAAGTGGACATTACGCGTTCATTTCCTCAAGTCATGCTTTTCATTTCAACGATTCCACATTTCATCTACATATGTAGCGTTGAGAAGTTGTTTCTGAACTGAAACACTCGTCATCAGGCTTTCAGACGTCGCGTCGATCGAAGAAGACTCCGTCTAAAAATTGGGAGACACAGAATCTAGACATTCCAAATTTTGAAATGATCAAAATTCTTAAATGCCCAAAGTCGCGAAAAGTCTAAACCTTGTAAGCGAAATCCCAAAAGTGTATGTGTAGGGCAGGGGACATGCTGCCCCTCTAATACCCTCCTATTTAAGGTTGCTTTAGGATTTGGATTAGGATTCCACAATAATTTTACAAAATCTAAATTCTGGTTTCTTTCATTGTGGCCATTTCGTGACTTAGGTCATTCGGTATGTTTTGTATGTCGGGATTCTGGCCGTCTCTAGATTTTGTAGATCCGTCTTTGTGATCGTCGATTAATACGACTGAGAGTCAGAGCGTCTTTTCAAAGAAAAAATCGAAAAGAGTAAAGATGATTTTTTTTCTAAAAGGAAAGGATCCGGCCATTGATTGTGTAAAAATATATTGATACGGTTCTTGTAACGTTTTTATCATCGTCTCGCATATCTGTAAAATTAATTTTCAACACTTAATCATAGAGACCATGCTACGTCTAGATGCAGAAGTATTGTTGAACTTGCTTTATAGTTGCCTGCAGTAAATAACTTCCACTAAAATGGATGTCCCCTATTCCGGAGAATTTCAAGAACTGTATGCCTACTTTGGCTGCAGTTTAATCCTAAGCTTAACACGATTTTCATCTTGGAGAACTGCTGATCCTTCTACAAAAAAAATAAAGTGAGTAAAGAATTTCATTAACCTAAAGTAAGAAGAACAACATGAATCAGCGAGACTCTAAACCAGACTTTTAGAGAGCCCTTAAGGCGCATGTTACGATCTGGTTTCTGTTTAGTTAGGATGGGCTGCATATATGGCATCTCCTGCATATGCCATCATCGCAAAGAGGAATACAGCAACTTGCCATTACTTTCACTTCTCTACGCCAGAGAGCAGATGGCATACAAAGACAAGACCAATTGGTCCTTTGAGAGAAGGCTCAGTTACTCAATTGCATCAGGAGGCCAAGAAAAGAGGGATTGCCAAATGTGATTAGACTCTTGGCTGTTCACTTATTTAACCTAGATTGGAATCTTCAGTGTGGGGGTCGACGCATTTATCCCCTACACCTTGGCGACCACACTTAACCTAGAAATAAAGTACTACAAAAATTATATAATATGTTTCTTAAAATCTATTCTACTTGCCCAATGCGGACGCTTTAGGCTAAGTTAACCTATTACACATTTTTTTTATTAAATAACCATTAGTCATCGATGTCATTGTCGTCTTATGTTCTATCGCGGATAGGATGGAAGTGCTGAATTGGGGATCATTCGGACTAGCGTTTACAACATTGCTCTCGTAGAGTAGCCACCAGATCACCGTCTTGTTCTATCTCTGTCTTCCTCATTCTGGATCAAGTCGCATTAAGGTATAAGTACGATGCCAGAGGAATGCCTTCACTTCAGCGAGCGCTCTCTGAAAAGTGTCATTGGGGTAATAGGCTACAGGCAGTTTTAGCTCTTTACATATCTCAAAGAACATGCCTACGAGTTCGCTTAATAATAAAATGTTTCCCTCTACTCAAGTTTGCTTCGTAGTACATGATCTCATCGGAATTTGGTCTCGTTCTTTCTTTTATCCTCAGATTCTGGGGTTATGCGTTTCTTGGGACAAGCTCGACGACATTGCCTCTCGAACATCGTCATTGTTTCCACCTAGGATAGACTCAAGCTGAACAACACCTCTGTGGTGATAAGTGGGGCTTGTATAGATAACCTTCACTTAAGGCCATAAGCAACATTTTTTTATCACATCCATTTCTGAATGGATATCACCCACAGAACCTTTTTCAACATTATGCCAAGATATCCAACTACACTCTTCATACTTGTTCCCCGCCCATATGGGTCCAATATGACAAACTTACGTCATTTTCTATTCATATTCTATGAAGCTCCATACAACGGTGTCTGAGAAAGGTTGGTTTTGCACTTCTGGTTGTTGATATTTTTTAACTTCCAGTCGTCGCCAAATTGCTTAATCTTTCCAAAGTCACAAGACTTCAATTTACGGCGCTATTCTGTACGCGGCCCAGTCGTCGGCGTACACTATCAGTTACTGCATTACTTCGCTGATGGAAAGAGTGAAAAGAAGTCGTCAGTTCACCGCACCCTGATGGAGTCAATTTTTTTAGGTTTCAAAGCATTAGCAAGAACCTTATTTCCACAACAGACCGTGTAAAACAGTGTCTTGCTTACATCCAACTTTTTCAATGTAAGTTAGACCCCGTCGAATGCCTTTTCCAAAGCAAGAAGGCGGCCCTTTTGCAGTAGGTCTTAGGTTTCTTCCATTCTACGTCGGCATGTGCAATGCCATGTCCAGACCTAAATCATATTCGGGGATTATGGATATTTCTACCGGGATTTTCTATGGGATTTGTGTCCCATCAATTCCTGTCAAGTTATTGACTTCAAACTGTATTAGAAGATCCTCCTCTCCAAACGAGGATTGCATCGGAGCGACGACACTGCTTGCCTAGTTATTGACCCTGGTAGAACTAGGATCCTTATACCCCTAAGATTGTTTTTCATTTTGAAGGTAGAGGTAGTTGCATGACCCCTTTCTCCAAGTCGGAATTCAGCTTACGAAATTCGTCGACACACTTTCTCAGTACTTCCTTCAGTGCTGTCGTTGTTGCCCTACTTACAGCGGAGTCAAGGTAGATGCCTTTATGCTGCAATACTTCGTTCTACTTTCATTAACCGCCTCACTAATTTTTGTCGTCTCCATTTCGATGCTTATGCCTAATGGAGGGCTCACAGTGTCCGCCCAATCAAGTGAATGCCCTCCGCCTAAGCCAGTAACCGAGCGAACTTTTGGAAGAAGGAAGGAAGAAGTGTCTCAAGGATTGATTTGTAGGTTTTATGTGATAATTTTGAAAAAACCTTCATGACGTCGTGGTGCCCTTTTCAAAATCTGAAGGTTTCGTTTTAGACGGGAGCTTTCACTCGTCTTGTCTCAATCTAACAAGAGTTTGTGACAAATGTCAAAACTAGACAGGACACTGTACAACTTGTCTCTTTGCGTTCTGCAACAAGTAGCCTTGAAATCGCCAAATGGTTGGTTGATGTCAATTTGCAGTCCTTGCATATTTTTTTCAGGATCCGCCGCAGTGATAAAATCTGATCTGTGGCGAGCTTCCACGTCTTGAAACTTGATTTAATTTTGCGACATTCAACGATCCCTTGAAAATGTTTCTTTATCGTCCTTCCTTCGGTGCACGTTCTTCCGTTCTTCTGATTGTTTCTGAGAGTTAATTAATTGTTACAAAACCGCCTGTCTCCACGATATTCTCGCAAATGAAACCACCAACTGAAATATGTCCATTTACATATTTTTTGTGATTCTACGAAAAATGGCAAATAACATCAAATATTGCTCGTGGTGGCGAAGCGTTGCAAGACACAAACGGCAACACCAACCCGTTCGGTCCCATCGATTTTCCACTCCACTCGAACTGAGTATGTTCCACAGCGGCAGCAGCAGCTCTCCAAAGGAAATATCCTAAATTCTCGCACACTTCCACACCAACGGCCAAATGGAACCTGTTTCGCCGTCTCTGTTCCACTTGTAGCCACTACCTGCCGGTGGGCTCCATGTATCGACTCCAAACTCGATTCCAGCCAATGCGGCATTCGCCCTGTTACCGTGTGTGCGTGACATTCGATATCCACACACACACACACAATCTCTCTCTCATACACAACACACGGCAGCGGCCCCAGCGACGAGCATTGTCGGTTTTTTGTGGATGCTGCCCAGCGCGAGCATTCGAGTTCGGAATTCCAGCGAGTTGGAAGCTGCTTTTTGCTGCCGCTGCTGTACCGTGCTACTGCGTCCCCGTGTGTATTTTCCAATTGGACCGACTGCCGCCCTGCGTTCTACACACATCCGTTCGTCCGATGAGCGAGATTCCTCTTAGCCAAAGCGGCACAAGGCAGTCGCTGAATGTCTTTTGGCCTAAAAATTAACGAAAAACTGGTATTTCGATGAGAGCCGTGTTGTGAGCATTTTTCCCCCGCACTTGTGCTTTTTGTGTGAGACCACCTTGCGCCATTGACCGGCCCCGCGTGTTTTTCCCCCGCAAACGCCATCGCCAACAACAACAACGACGGCAACGAAAAAAAAAGTGTAAACACGCGTTAAACTCAAATTAATTTCAATTGGGCCTCTCTCAATCGACAGCAACAACAATTGTTTTGTGCGTTCCGCGTGCTTTTGTTTTTTCTCTGTGTGTGCGTGTGTCGTTTCGCCGCTGACGTGACGCGGGTGATTTGCGCGCGCGAAGCTTAATTAGCCACCCGTTGATGGAGAATTTGAATTTGAGGCAGGTTCCTGCGAGTGCCACTTCTGGTGCTCGATAAAAGTGAAACTCCTTCTTCCCCTGTGACGCGTGGTGGGCCATTGGAGTGGAAAAGTCGTGGATTTAGTGATTTTTGAAGATTCAAGGAAAAGTTTTGTCAGTGGCAAAGGCAAATTATCTGAAGCCTTGAAGTGAAGTGCGTGGCACGTGGGTGTGAAGTGTGACGAGAGCGACAAGAAAAAAGAAAAAACAAACGCGACAGATAAGAAAACAAGGATTTGCATCACGGTTTCTAGTCGAGAGCAAATGGCTCTTGCGTAGAGCATGCATTCATGGTACAAAGGACCTCAGTTTCACCAGAAACACTTCCGCCATCCGCTGGCTGTCACAGCGCCGCCACCGATAAAGCTAGAAACTGGATACAATGAGAACTACTTAGCTTTCGAGTGTGCGTCACCGTTTAAGGTGAGTTTTGATCAAGTGACCATTTGGCCTTTGGGAGCATGGGGCGCGTCCTCTTTGGGTGTGATTCGAGTGCCTTAAGTGAAGTGTGTGACTTATGTGTGATTAACTGATGACTGACGAAAGTGTAACAGAGGCAGAAGATGTTGTATGAATGATGGACTAGCCGGTGCGGCCTTAGGTGTTCATTTGAAAGCGAAATAGTTGCAGGGCATTTGGAGTTCTGCTTTAAGGCATTCTCTCAAGCTCTAGTTGGGATACTTAATGTTTCTTTAGAAGGGAAACTTTCAACAAAACGTCTTAAAGTTCGGTAGGATCACTTTTGAATCAGAGTTGGTTTCCTACAAAAAGAACAGACACTCTAACAGTGCCTTGAATGTTTAAAAGGATTTTTTTTGTGTCAAGAGCAGAGGGTCCTTAAATGGGAGAAATTGATTGGAATTCTTGACCTTGGCTACTTTGACCACAGTGACAGAGTTGGCTAGTCCGCCATCAATTTTTACGATGAAGGCGTTCCCTGGACTCGATTATCCTTCATCACTGTTTCGTCTCCTTCTCTAGATTTGCTGATAAATCCGCAGGACTCGGTCAACGAATCTTCCAGCCTTCATGGGCTTGGAGTTCACTTGTACTTATGTATGTCCTCCTTCAACTGGTAAAAGAAATATTGCAAGCACAGCGCAAATGCTTCTTTAAGAAACTAGGCGGTTCCGGTTTTTCGTTTAGTAAAATTAAAAAAGCGAGAAATACCATAATTCGTCTCCCAGTGAGACATGGTTCTTCGTAGCCAGATCATTGACTGTGATCCTTCTGAGGCTTGGTTTTGTGATTCTCTGAAGGTTCGAGGGCAATTCTAAACAACGGGTAGGGTTCAACAAAATTGTTCCCATGGGCAGAGTCTCCTTTAAACGAAAGACAGCGACTGTTGATGTATTCTTTTGAAACTCTAATTCCTCTTTCAAGGGTTCTCTCCCCTTCATTATGGAAGCAATGAGCTCGGGGACTTGATTCAGTTCCACAAATGCTTCTACCGCCTAATCTCCGTCCTGGTTTTTGATTGAACGTTGTTAAAAGGCGAAGGATTGTTGCGGCGTTTGTAGTCTGAAGGAGGCTATGGAAGAGGCTAGAGGAGTCATTGGATCTTTGAGTCTGAGTCACTTGGATAACACAACAAAAGATGTTTTAAATTGATTTGGAGCACCAGAGATAAGGAGGACGTCAAACAATCTAGCGTCTCCAATTGAGCTAGTTGCCGAAAGAAAATGCTTCTGGGAGAGATATGGCGGCTGAAAGCCAAATTCACCCAAAAATAAATTCAGAAACAAAGATGGAGTGCTTCGTAAAATCAGTGTCCAATGATAATAGGCAGGACCATGTATAATCTTCAAGTCTCGGATTCATTTAGTCCAGAGTAGGATCCAATGTGTCGGCGTTCATCCACTATTTCTGAAATATTTGACTTTTCTGTATGAAGGATCTTCTTAGATTGAAGCAAACTTAGGACATTTTTGACATAGTATTCTCCCAGGATTTGTTTCCAAAAGTTGAGCAATTGCAGCAACGATGTCCCTGGGTCTCCTCCTCTTCTTCGTTCAAACATCTATTCCAAAGTCATGACTCGGTAACCCTGGTCTTGTGGCGTATCTTCCCAATTCGTAGTGTCCTATAAGATTGTCTGCTAGGTTGCTTCGATTTTATCTACTTTTACAGAGGATTAAATGCCAAACCAAATTCGGTTCAGATTCAATGGCAATGGATCGGACATACCATTAGGAAAAGACATACAACAATCCCTGAATGATCGCAGAGTGGAACTCTTAAAGCCCTCAGAGTCACAGAGCGTCCCAAGAATTCTTGGTGACGATCGATACTCCTAGAACTAGGAAAATTCAACTCGATTTGGAACAATATATTAAAACTGTAAGAAACCAAGTACGGTGAAGATGCCACGAAGAAGCCCTAGACTCCCACGTGGGATAAAGGAAGAAAAAAATCATTAAAAAAATAAGTGACACTAAAGCCCAGAGCCTACTCTGTTACCTGCTGTGTTGCGGTTGCTATTGCTCTCTCATAAGTGCACGGAACCTACAGTTTATTGCTGACTACGAACGGAAAAACTTGAGAAGTTCTTAATTAACAAACGGAAAAAGTGGTGCCGTAAAAAAATGTACAGTCCAGGAATCGAATCTGTGAATTTTAAGGGGGTATTTCAGCACAATGACCCACAACCCCAGTGTGGCATATATAAAATCAAACGCAATCCTGAAAGTTTGGGCGCTTGAAGGACAGAAAAGGGGATTCTTTCATCATCGTAGGTATTTTCAAATGTTCGCTTGCTTATCTTCTATTTGCTCACAAGTGAAGTGAAGATTATGAGGCGGGAACAGACACTAGTACCTCAACCTTAACTGTCTCTCTTCTTGTGGGCTAGGATTAAAGTGTTGCTTTTGTGAATTTAACAAAAGGGAATTTTTCCAAAATATTTCCCCCCTTATATTTAGTTTACTATTATTTTAAATATTTCTCGAGCAAGATCAGAGCAGTGAAGGGTTTCCATTGCTTGGCCATAGCCCGTTAAAATTTCTGCACTATTGAGACCCCGTTGGTGAAGGTGGTAATTGTATACGCTGGGTCTTTTCATAGAAGTTCAGTGCTTTGCCCCTTCTTACGAATAGATCCACGTTCAAAGTTCTTCTACACAGATGTTTGCTATTGCATCGTTTTTGGTAGTAGATTTTTTTGGAAAGAAGGAAGAAAGCACAAAATTGACATTTTTAGCAGAACGTTCCAAGAACAAAAAATTGAGCACACATAAGAGAGTTACACAGCCCCATTTAGAAAGATTAAGCTGACTTTTTAACACTGATATATCCAGTACGGTGCAGAGACATGAACTCAAATGGAACCAGCTGATTAATCTCTTAGTCATTTTGATTGATGTGCGTAAGACTGTTGGTCTTGTTTGAAGTGATGCAGTGAGATGATGAACCAACGCGCTCTCTACGACGGCAGACGGCTAGTCAAGTATAGAATAACTAGGTCATATAGAGAGTCATAAACTCCTCATTTCCGAAGAGTCTTCGAATAGACATCGCGCATAGTATCTCCTATGACACTAGTCTCATGCACATGCCGTCTGATGGGAGGTCCCTGCGTCGCTTATACAAAGTCGATTTTCCCTGTGTCCAAGATTGGCTCTGGCCAGAAACTAAACCGAGAAGGGAATTTAGGAGGACGGCTCCAACACGACGGAGGGATATGCGGCTGGGGCCTTCGTGGAAGACGACAACTTTATACTTCACGAGTCTTTCGGTAATTTCGCATCTGTCTTCAAGGTGGAAACGTTTGCGATCCTAATAGTCACCAACTCTAATGTGAAGAATATGTGGAAGGGGCAAAGTCTGTAGTGACATCCAAGCTGTGCTTAAGCCATTACTCAACCTTTTAAGCACTTCGAAGATAGTCCAAGAACTTATACGAGTATTCTTCAACAGAATACATCAGAATATATCCTCTTCTAAGGTAGCTCACACAAATGGAGAAGGACTTCAATCAACTGAAGACTGTTGGCATATTGCTTGAACCCAGGTCAACTCCTGATAATTGACTCTTTCCATGTCCTAAATTCGGTTTAACACATATAGTCCACTCGAATGATTCTCGACTGGATTTTGAAAATGCGCATGATGCGCCGATGATTAGATTCGTTGTCTTAAAATCGAGCAACGAAATCAAAGAATGCTTGAAGGCTACGAACGATAGGTCTGTTTTGTTTAAAGAGTTTCAACATGGTCGTACTTCAGTTTTTGATGAGGGACGCCTAGGTTCCCCCAAAATGGCTACCACGAAGGGTGACGTGACAAAAATCCTCGATCACATATTGGCAGATTGCAGGAGCGCAAGAAAGCTGAGACAATGGTCATCCCAAAAGACGGTTATGACCCTATTTTGCATAAAATACTTGGCATCGAAAAGCTGTCTGGGCGGTGTGTGCAGTTTTTGCTCACCTCGAGCAACAAACACAACCGTCAGACCACTTTAAAGCAATATTTGACGCTGTTGAAGAGCCATCTGGAGGAGGTTGTGCGCTGTCTTGTGTCCTTCGATGAAACTTCTTACATACTAGAGACCAAGGAAAGGTCCAAATAGTGAACTTCATCCGGTGAACATACTAAAAAGGAATAGGCCGGCAAGGTGATAGCCATCATTTTCTGCAGTTCACAAGAAGAAATCTCCATTGGTTACTTCGAGATGGACAAAACAGTCGCAGTACTCTACTGTGCAGAATTTGAGATACGATTTTACGCCGAATTGCAGAAAAGCCGGCCAAATTGGCGATTAAAAGAAAGTTCCATCTCATCGAAGCTGCCTCCATGGCTAACCCAACTGCAACAGCTCATTTACCAAGACCTCCGCCGTCGCAATGGCCACTCTGCCGCTTCATCCAATGAACTCTCCAGATTCGACCCCGTGCAGCTTCTCTTTGTTTTCAAAGTTAAAAAGGCCACTCGCCGGTGGGAAATTTGAGTCGAATGAAGGTTTCATCGCCTCTTCGGAGCTCCCAAGACCAGAAATGTATTCAGTCAACAGACTTAAATTCACATTGACTTTGATTG
Organism: Eristalinus sepulchralis; assembly: GCA_944738645.1. Taxonomy (NCBI): domain Eukaryota; kingdom Metazoa; phylum Arthropoda; class Insecta; order Diptera; family Syrphidae; genus Eristalinus; species Eristalinus sepulchralis. Next base: position 84,428,022 of record OX122882.1, on the reverse strand, counting down.
TATCGCAAACTTACTTTCACACTAGTCGCGCTTAATTGTCCGCATAATTAACGAGCTCTGCAACTGCGTAAAAAATACAGAAATCAATTCCATCCCCCTCTTAACATTTCTTTCCTCATTAAGACTTGAAGCTTGTTACCCACACACGTAGAAATAATAATATCCATTACAAATGACCAAGTCTTTAAGAATACATAAAAAGGAAACTACTCTCGTTAGCTTCATTAAGCAAAAAATAAATAAGCCATTTGGTGTTGATTTAAAATTCGTGGCATAGTTAACTAAATGACTTAATAGCACGCCCCACATCGATCAATGGCAGAGGTGCTAACAGTCCAGCACTCAATATTAAATTTAAATCGTTTGCACTCGGCTGCAATTAAACGTACAAAAAATTAATAAAACTCCTCATTCGCTGTATTTATTGTTTTCATTTGGGCAGGCAGGTGAAGGGAGGAAAGTGACGAATATTCTGGTTTTCTTTTATTTTTAAATGAGGCTTTCATGTTTGGAGTTTATGTAACAATTGAAATTTTGAAAGAAAATTATCCGGAATCTAAAAGTTCCGGTGGTCGCCGTGGCGTAGTGGGTAAGTGCGTCGGCTCTCTTTTCTCCTTTGCATCAGTGGTTTTGTGCAACAAGCTTTCGCGCAAATGCGTGCCTGCTGCCTCCACCAAATTTCAAAGAACGGTCTGTCTCGGCTGCACAGGGGCCTTCTATAGCACGCCTGACTCTGCTCTTGATGCACTGCTTAATCTCCCTTCCCTTGACATCCACATCACAGGATGCACACTCAAGGCCATCTCCCGACTAAAACGGAATGGTCCTTCGTTCAACTCGCACTGGAGCTTTGATGTCCTCGCGCACCACAACTCCTATGACACTAGTCTCATGGACATGCCGTCTGAGGCGGGGTCATCAAAGGTCGTAGCTCATACAAAGTGGCCAGACTCTAGCCAGAAACTGAACCGAGAAGGGAGTGTAGAAGGATTTGCACTGACGGCTAAAAGACGACGGAGGGATCTGAGGCTGGGCATTTCATGGAAGACGACAAGTTTAGACTTCACGAGTCTTTCGGTAATTTCGCATCTGTCTTCCAGGTGGAAACGCTTGTGATCCTAATTGTCACTAACTCTAATGTGAAGAATATGTGGAAGGGCCGAAATCTGTATCGACAGCCAAGTTGTGTTTAAGGCCTTTCTCAACCCTTTAACCAAGATAGCCCAGGAATGCAAGTCTCTCCTTAATTTGGTCTGCAGACTGAATTCGCTAAGACTTGTCTGGGTACCGGGACATCACGGGATCATGGAAAACGAGATTACCGATGAACTAACTAGGCAAGTTTCAATAAAAGCATTCGTAGGAACCGAACACACCTTGGGCATACCTGTTTCCTTGGTTATGGCGTCCATTGCCGGTTGAGTCCCCCAAGAGCACAACCAGAGATGGCATGACCCTCCGGGATGCAGGCTGATCAAGTGCATGCTCCCGAATGTCAACAAGAAATCCACGACTTTTCTCTTATCTCTAGACACAAAAGAGTGCAAAAGACTTGTTGGTGTACAAACACACTTTTCACCTTCGATAAGCTCCTAAGTCTGCTTGGGCTTAGTGATGGCACCCTTTGCAACGCCTGTGGAGAAGGTGGAGACACCTCAGAGCACTTTCTCTGTCAATGTCCCGCCTGTTTGGCTGACGTTGAGGGAGCTGAAAACTTAAGATCTTTATCATAGAAGCGCCTGCTGGTTTTTCTGGGAGAAGATGGTGATTGTGATTTTTGGAGTATGCTCCTCGGCTAAATTCCAATGCTTCAACTATTCTTTTTTCTCTGACAAATACCAATGGCTCCAGGTTCCGTAGACGGTCACAAAATGCGGCAGAGACTCTCTTTAGATCGGGGTTAAACAGCGGCAAACACTTCTGATGGTTGTGTGTGCTATTCGGAGTTAGGAAACGTTGAAAAAATTGCCCAAACTTATGATCAGTATGTGATGCAGGACAGGACAGAGATGCCTACTGCCTCAACTGTCTTGATCATCTTCAGACGGTGGTCTGCCGAAACGAAATCGTGAATTCATATCAAGTTGGCCTTGAAGGTAGCCGTATCCGGTGCCACTTCGGCATGACAACGTGCGGTAACGTTGAATCTCGTCAAACCAAAGACGACAGCTAAGGAGGAGAGTCACCGAAACAAAATTCACGCGGGCTTTGATTTCCCTGTGAGCCTTCCATTCCAAAATCAGGAATCAAATAGCAGACAGCCATTGCTCCTTTTCCATTTTCCTTAAATCAACAGACGAGTATGCACGCGGTCCATCAAACAAAGCTACTGTAAATTTCTCTGGGCGCTAGCGGGTGGTCAGTATGTGTACTTACGAACTTCCATCTTATGGGTAACTAGCAGGGTAGGTGCCGTGGACCAGTGGATAAGTGCGGCGCCTCCTACGTGGCAGAGAAATGGGTCCAAGTTCTGGAACTAACTCTTATTCAAATTTCTCTTTTCACGGCATACATATTTAGGCCATTCTCGAGTAAGAAAAATTAACGCTCGGAGTTGTCATGAAATTGGCTTCACGTAAGAAACAACAAAACCACGCACATTGCAAGGAACTGTTAAGGAAGCTGGGCCCTTGTCTCTTTTAAAATGAGCTCCACTCTGTTATTTAATGCATCACCGGCTGAGGTTGTCTATTGCATCGTGTCCTTGGTAGTGACACTTCATTGATCAGCAACACTTTACAAACCTTAAAAACATTTTAAAGATTTTTCTACAAGTAACCAACAGTGCTGAACTTGAGCGCTTAGGTTAGGTCGTATAGAGCTCATGGATAACTAAGCTCCAGCAATGAAAGTCATCCAAGTCGAGCTATTGGGATGGAGCAACAGGAAACCTCTTCTAAGATGATGCACTCAAGTGCAGAAGTATCTCAGCAACATTTGTGTGTGAAATTAGAGACCGACAGACTGATAGTGAATAAGACCTAATTGTCAAAACTGTCATTGCTTGAGCAGTGCTGCCAAGTTGAACATCAAACCTCAAATAAGGAACTCTTTTAAACCTTAAACTGTTCTTTCTGTCATTCTCTTTTCAAAGGCATTGTTTTTAAATCTATTTGCACCAAATTGTCCAAACCGGTGAATAAAAATTTCATTTGTTGGCAAACGTCATCTAAGCTGACAACCGTCAACGTCTGTCAAATCGCATTTTTCAAATTGAAATAAGCCTACTCTCCGTCACTGTCACTAGTGTCATTTGCAAACAGATCTCATAAAATGTCAACTGTCACGAAACTGCCAACAGCTCCGATTACAATTTCATCTGCCCTCTCCAGCTGTGGCCGCACGTAACCGTTTCCCAATGATGAATTATTAACCAATAAAATTAATTACAATCGGTAATAATAACGACGACAACAACAGCCACCCCCCGCTCGACAACCAACAACCTGTCGACAGGTCATTGTCATTATGACAATTCCAACTTCCACCTGTGCTCCTGTGAACATCGGAGCAGCAGCGACGGCGACGGCGGCACACAACGTTTCCACGTTTACCCAAACGAAACGGAACACTCATTCATAACTGGAGCAGGATTAATGCCCACGAATAAATCCCGTGATGAGAGTAACAAATGATTTGAAAAATTGCGCATTAGATGCCGGCCAGGGGCAGCTCGTTGCTCTGCTTGGTCGTAATGGATGGCAGCCGATTTGGACAATTGGCTTTGCAAATGGCCTCGCCAATGGACATGTTTGCGTGATGATATTTCGGATTCTGTGAAGCTTCCGGGGGCGCCGCCGCCGCCACTGCACAGATGTGAACGGAAGATTAACCGCGGTAATCGAGGCGGAGGACTGAGGGGAAGAGAGAATAAATTGACTGATACCAAGACGGGGATCACGTGTGGAAAGCCCCAATGGCACGTGGCCGGGGACAGTTGGATAAGCAGCAGCAGCAGACCAGCTGTTTAGCATGCAGATTGACATTTAATGATGGTCGGCCCAACGGACACAGATTGGCTGGATGGTGTGGTGCATCTATTCTGTTCAATTAACGGGGAATGCTGATGAGCACTCAGAACGTAATTGTGGGCTTTGGAGGGGCTATTGCGCGGACTACGCATTAGAGTTCCACTTGAATGGACTCCGTTATGGAGAACGGAAAGTGAAATGACTTGTGAAGGCCTTGGAAGATCGGGAAATGATTGCAGATATCCATTCTCTGATGGCAGCGGGGACCTGAGAGTTTGTCTGCTACGAACAAGTGTCAATTTTAAGGAATCTATCCACACGAAGGATCTCTTTGAAGTAGACTGACTGCTGGATCAGAAGGGGCTGCCACAATGCGAACGAAAACAGAGATGGCCCACTTAGCCCTACAGTATAGGGCTATGTAAGCTAAATTCAGCTTTCGACGAAGCGGTGCAAGTTCTAATGGGGATTTGGCTCAAATGAGTGCTGATGAAAATGTTTATCTACGACACGGAAGTCAAGGAAAAATTCTCTAGTCTTCCTTATTTCGAGAGAGCTTCTGCAGAAGTTATTGTAAGGACAACTCAAGTTTAAGTTTAAGTTTAAAAATGTATTTTTTTATTTTGAGTTTCATTTGCATTAAATGTAGATATAAAATACTTAAACTAGCTATAATAACTTTTATTTTAATTAAAACTATCCTACTGGCTCCATGCGAGCACTCTAAGTTAATCTATGAATTTTTTATAATTGCCTTTCAGCCTTTCAGTTTTTGTAGGTATGTTCAAGTAAAGAACTAAATTATGTGATACTTAATACTAAGAAAATGTTCTGAAAAAACTTAGGAATCTAATAAAATTATTTTTAAATTATTATTATCTAACCTAACTAAACAAACTTAACCTAACTACCACTAATTTTTATTTTTTTTTTTTTTTTTTTTTTTTTTTATGGGCTATATATATACTACACTAACTTAATCTTAATCTAACTTATACTATATGTAAGTTGTCCGTAGGGGGACCAATTTCTGTTTCAGCTGACGGCAGCTGGGCCACCAGATGTGGCTCTAGCCACCAATAAAATTGCCTATCCTTTTCCCGATCTTTGATGTCGCGAATAGGGATGGATGTGCTGAAGCGGAGATCACCCGGCCTTACGCTTCGTACATTGCTCTCGTAGAGCAGACGCTTGTCCACCGTTCGTCTTACTACGTGGTAGAGAAGTGGACATCCCTCCGCATCCTGGACCAAGCCAATGCGATCCAGATACAAGAACGCTTCCGGTGGAATGAATCCACTTCGGCGTGCGCTCTCATGATATGCGTCGTTCGGGTAGTAAGCTCCGAATATCAGCTCGTTTTCTGAAGTCATTGCTCGTGCAACGTGCCTTCGAATCAGCTTAATAATAAAATTATCCAGCCTATTCACGTTTGCTGCGTTGTACAAGATTTTATTAGCATAGAACTTCTTGTACTCAGACTCTGGGGTTCTGTACATCTTAAGACAAGCTCGAAGACATTGCCTTTCGAACACCCTCACCTTTTCCATCTGGGAAGGACTCAAGTTGAACCACACCGGACAACCATACACCATGATTGGCCGTATTAGGGCCGTGTAGCAGATAATCTTCACTCTGGAATCAAGTTGGCTGCTATAAAACAGCCTACTTGCCATAGCGAAGGCTTTTCTGGCTTTTGCCAGACCCGTTGCTGCATGAATATTACCATACAGAAACTGGTCCAACATAATGCCCAAATATCGCACTACACTCCTCACAGCTAATGGCTGCCCCTGCGCGTCCAAAATGCCGAACTTACGCCAGTTTTTACTCGTATCTCTTGAAGCCCTGCACAACGGAGTTCAGAACAGGATGGTTTCACACTTCTGGTAGTTGATCTTCAACTTCCAGTCGTCGCAAAATCGCTGGATTTTCTCGAAGTCACGCTGCAAGAGGATATTAATGATCTCAATCTTCGGTGCCGTCCTGTACGCGATCAAATCATAAGGACAACTCAATTTCTTTATAATATTGTCAAGGATACAGTGGCCGGTAGTGATGCCTATCTGATCCACTGGGCTGATCCAATCTGATCAACGAGATGTGACTTGTGTGAATTGCGACATAGCGATTAGTTTCTGGTCTTGCGGAAGAGAGCAGAGTCTTGGTATTGTGATGACTGGTGTATTATTCACCCAGAACCTGGCCTGGCATAGGTGGTTAGCTGACTTTCCTTTTTGTTTTTTTTTTATTTAATTTTGATTTTATTACATTCAGTGTAATTCTTATTTGCTAGACAAATTTTCTTAAAACTAGCTTAATAATTCAATTTCTTATATCTAACTTACTGACCCTTTGCGGATGCTCTAAGTTAACCTAATCAAAACAAGAGTTGCTTTACTGCCTTTCGGCCTCTGTGCTATTTTTTTAAAAGTTATATTTAACTTAAATTTAACTTATGCTAAGAAAACCTCTAAAAAAAATGTATGTGGTGCATACGCCGTGGTGCACCTTTTTTTTATTTTAACTGTTTTATATATAAAACTTAAAACTAAACTAAACTTAAGTTAGGACTAAAACACTAAAGCTGGCCGCAGACGGTCCAGCTGCCAAGACTAGTACATAACATCAACACAAGTTAACGGCGGCAGGGGCCGAATTGACACAACCACCAGTACAGGTGACATTCTTTCCCAGACTCCCTCCTGTCTCCGACCGAGATCGCTCTACTGAACCGAAGCAGATCCTCACGGCTGCGAGCGACATTCGGTTCGTACAGGAGTCGACAGTCCACTGTTCGGTGTGCTACGTGGACGATTATAGGGCCCCTGTCCTGAACGAGACCCATCATATCTAAATATAGGAATGCCTCGGGTGGAATAAAGTCATTCCGCCGTACCTTCTCAAAATACAGAATATTGGGGTAATAAGCCCCAAAGACCAGGCTGTTGGGAGAAGTCAATGGCCGTGCAACGTGCCTTCGAATCAGTTTTATTATGAAATTATCAATCCTTATCAGGTTTGCCTCGTCGTACAAGAACCTCGTTGGGATAGAATTTCTTGTACTCGGATTCCTCTCTCACACAGCCTTATCCTTTCCATCTGGGAAGGACTCACGTTAAACCACAGATGACAAGCGTACGCCATCATCGGTCGGATGAGTGCCATATAGCATATTATCTTCACCCTGGTATCAAGTTGGCTGCTGTAAAACAGCCTCCTTGCCAAAGCACAGGGTTTTTGGCTTTCGTCAGAGCAGCATCTACATGTTTGCCAAATTATAGACACTGGTCCAACCAAACGCCTAAGTACCTCACCATACCTTTCACAGCTAACGGTTCTTCTCGTGGGTCAACAATGCGGAACTTTCCTGGCTCAGTGTGGAGTTACATTCTCAACAGAGGGCTGCAACCCAGAGAGCGGGCGAAGTCTTAGAAAGCCCTCGCTCCAAACCAAGATGTCCCTCAAGCATGATCTCATTTGGTACATGGGTAACCAAGAAGTCTAGTCATGCGTTATTTATGACTCTTTGATGGACTCCGTGATATAAGCCGTAATGGCAGCTCATACGACATCTTGTAATCATTTCTTAAAATCATGGGTATCATGGGTTTGGCACAGTGAAAGCTGTTGTCAGCTCAAAATCTTGATAGAAAGTCAATGTTACAGATCTACGGAATAAAGTGAGTCCTTCAACACAAAATACGTGCATCCCGAAGTGCGTTTTTGTTTTTCAAAACGATTTTTAGGCAAAATGAGTCCCACACCCCGACTGTCTTGGGGAAGCTTGTGCAAAATTTCGTGAGACTGCTGCGCTGGTGGCCAAGGATCATGTTAACCACCCTGCTATTGTGCTTACAGTTGAGAGTGTGGTCTGCTGTGGACAAGAAACATGAACTTCTAGTAAGTGAAGTTGAATTCTGCACAAGGGTCTCGATTTATTCGCTTACAGAGTCTAATAGACACAGCAACTGAACCCGCGTGACCATCCGTCTCGTTATAGCCTCACAGTTTGGGCGTTAGAACTGTTTGTTTACTATTGAGCGAAAAAAAAACATCTTTCTTGATGAGGCGCATTTTCATCTCGGTCATAAAATTGCTGCATCTGGGGCTTGGGGGACCCGTTTGTTATTATCGAGAAGTCAATGAATCTACAGAGCGTAACAATTGGTGGGGATTGTGGAGTGATGGCGTTACAGGGCCATGTGAACCCACTTTAAATAAAATGTGGAATTTGAAGGACGTCTGATTCATGCAGGATGATGCCTCATGCCACAGTTGAAATTTTATCCAACAATAAGCTTAACATTTTTAAATCAGTCGATTGCCGGCTTAGGCTTAGTTACGATTTGACCCCTTTGGAGAAACCTGAATAACTGACGTTACGCCAACAACTAGAATACAATTCAAGGCCAATGTCATCTAATCCGTGAGCTATATTTGGAAAATATCTGATGTGAAATGAAAGGCATCTATCATATCCTTTCAACGCTGACAGAATCAAGTTTCGCGGACAGAACTTATCTCTCCTTAAGACCAACACCAAGCCAATTCCCCTTCACTTTCAAAATCTCAATTCAAATTCTTTTAAATTTATGCTCCTCTTCTAACTCTGATTTCGTTAATTGAAAACCAGAATTTTGTTCAATTTTAAATTGGCTTTCATTTTTGATTAAATTCAATAATCCTTGTTTTTTCGATAGAATAACTGTATAAATCCAAAATATCACACACCCTTTCAAAATATTCAACCTCCAATGTGCTCCACATTGATTCCCACTCGAACAGGTTTCACTCGACTCTCAGCGAAGAGAACTCACTTCTCACCCTACACCACTCCCATGACCAATCAAATTTTTGCACACAAAAAAAGCAAGAAGAAGAAAAAAGCGGTCCACATCGAAAGGAATGTGGGCGTTGCCGCTATAATTTAATTGGAATTCTGTCACGAGCGAGAGAGACAAAATCGCCGCCCACTGACTGAAATCGAAAGTAAGACAGAGCTGAAGAGACACGACATTTACGATCCACTTTTAATTTGCGTGCCTTGCCGTGCATTCTCAGGACAACGTGTGCCGTTGTTCCACACAAAGCAATGATGAACAGATAACTTACCGCCAGAGAAAGGACTGAATGTGGAAAAGCTAAGTTTTGAAAGGGATAATTAAAATTGGCAAACTTGAGAAGAAGTGAGAGAGAATCTGTTTTTTAAAGGATCTCCCGTCACCAAAGGAAATGAATATCGTCGTTTGCAAATCTATCTGCTATGAAGAGGATGTGCAGAATATTCAAAAGTACACAAAATTTGGAATTATTCGACTGGCGTGAATATTTTGGCAGAACTGTGTCATCTTACAGAGATGTAAAAGTTCAGAAAGCATGGTTCGATTCTAATGAAATTTAGTGGACTTCGACATTCTCTTCATATTCTTCTCTCCGCGATTTTTGTCCTTGCCGGCTGGCTGATTCTTTTTCATTTAAGAAAACATTTTGTCAGACGAGCTTTCAAAACGTGGACCATCAGTTTGTCCAGACTGAGACATCTGTGTCGAAAGTAAGCCAGAGGCCATTTATGATCCACTTTCACTTCTCCAGCCGTGGCTGACGTGGCCAAGCATTCACAGGACAAAGTGTGCCATTGTTCCACAGCTATGTGGAGAAATTTCGCTTATCCTTTGCAATCTCATTCGAAAAGAGTTGTTGTCTCTGCTACTGGAAAGAGAAAACAGTTTTTTTTCGGGGATTGAATCCAGGATAGGATTTTTTGGGGTGAAATAAATTTGATCCTAATGAAGGACATGGGGGGAATTTAATTGAAAACCTGTTGATTGCATGATGCTTGGCAACAAGGAAACACAGAAAGAGAAAGAAAGAAAGAAAGAAAGAGAGAGTGAGAGAGAGAGAGAGGGAATTGGCTCTGTGGACGAGGCGCTAGTTGGCGTGGACTCGTTTTTTGTTTGGAATTTTTAACTGTAATTAGATTGTGGCGTGGGAGAAATTGAGTTCTGCTGCTGGTTATCCTTTTATTTGGCGGGGCAATTTATTGGGTTAATAGGAAGCTGTTTGGGAAAGGATTTTTCTTCAATCAGCGAGGATATGTGAACCATTCAAAAAAAATGCGAGGGGTCCCATCCGGAAATCGAACCTAGACTTTCTGCGTGGCGGTCGACGCACCACTACCACTACCCCACGTCGACCACTTATATTTGGTTTATTTAATATTCTCAAATTTTTGCGAGCAAGTCTCGGGAGTCTCCCATTATAGGTTCCACGGTTTCTTTTGTCTGGACACAGCGCCTATTGACACTCAGACTATGGAGGTGTTGTCTACTTCGTGTCCTGCACTGTACTCTTAGGTCTGTTTTCTTCAAATTTTTTCAATTTACCATCTTAAGCCCTTTTTCAATTGCTGTTCTATTCCATGAATTTTTTAGAGTGTTTCAAGCTCTCTTTGTGGTTCCAAAACTGTTTTCTTTGTCTGATGATCCGCTTGTGTTGGTGTGAAACTTTGTTTCTGTTCTTGAAAGCATAGAGGGAAGTAGATTTTTTTGCTTGAATGCCAGCCTTTTCATCACCCTCATGGTGTTTAGGTCATAGCCTAAGTTTGCTTTTCTCTGGCAAATTATATTAGTTTTTGTGATATTCTTAGACATCTTCTGATGGCGTTTTTCAAACGATATTTAAGTGTTGTGCATTTTCTAAGACAGATGCAGTATGCTTTGTGCAAAGAGTTTTGCCTGAAACATCTTGTCTTATTGCAGAGAAGAAAGTAGAGGCTACATCTTGGAAACATTGTTTTCTGATTTTGACTCATCTGTATAACACTTTTTTCTGCTTGATATAAGTACTTGGTAAGTTGTGCTAGATTTTAACTTGCTCGTCTGAATTTACAGAAGATGAACAGAAAGATGAAACAAAAGATTTGGAAATTAACAACGGTAAATACTTTGGAGGGATGAAACGTACAAGAAATTCGCAAGTCAAAGCAAGAATGAAAAAAGTTTAAAAAACAAATGTGTCTTTGTTTTGAAAGCTGTGCTTTTAACTGTCACAGCGGCAGTTGCGTGTGTTTAAAATGTTTCTTGCACAGGATTTTTTTTTGTTGATGGTTGGGATACACTGCACTGGAGCGCTCAGACTTAAAAACTGGTCCATTGTGCTGCCAGGCAGTAACCTTCGTTTACTGTAGTTTTCTGGTTTTCCGAAGAAAGACCAACAGGCGCTTCTGTGATAAAGAGCTTAAGTTTTCAGCTCCCACCACATCAGCGCTAAACAGCCGCCACTTGATGCGAGCAAAGGCGGGACATTGATAGAGAAAGTGCTCTGCTTCTCGCAAAGGGTGTCCTCACTTAGCCCAAGTAGACTTAGGTGCTTGCGCAGGATGGAAGATGTTAAAAAATACAACTTTTGTGAGGTCACTAATAAACTGGGCAATTGTGAGTTAAACTAGTACACAAAAAGATTCGCTTATTGAGTGATATGTTAATTGATTTGCACGTTCAGGGAAATGGACACCAGGTCACCTCGCTTCCCGTAAAAACAAATTAATTGACACAAAACTCAAGAGACTCAATCTCATTAAAAAGAAAGAATTACGCTTCAACTAAATGACACACAACAGCCAAATGAAACAAAACTAGATTCATTTGCGCAACTAGAGAGTCTAGACTAGTGTCAGATGGTACACGTGTCGTATGTCTTAAAATGAAGTGCAATCTCAAAACTGTCCGTCAACATCTAATTATGACAGTAAATATCGATTACAAATTCCAGTTGATTCTCATTAAATTCATAATTTAAGTGTGCAGGCAATTTTCAGACATGATGTGAGTTGTTATTGTTATCATTGTTTGTTATTGGCTCTGATTGCACCATAAGTACATTAGCTATGTGCTTGGCAACGTTCTTATTTCGTCCCTACAAAGGGCTATAGAAGGGTGAAAACAAAGTGCATGCTTTCATCAAAGAAGGACGCACAACATCGGCGTCTCGGACAGATCGTCACACTAGGTAGCAGAAACTTCGAAGTAGTCAAGGACTTCGTTTACCTCGGCTACGCGGTAAATAAGGACAACAACGCCAGTACCAAAATCAAACGCAGAATCACTCTTGCCAATCGCTGTTTCCTTGGGATCAAGAGGAGAAATAAAGCCCTCTTTCGAAGGACTAAGCTTGCTTTGTATAACACCTTAATGATCCCAGTCCCACTTTATGGCGCGGAAACCTGGACATTGCTAAAAGCGGATGAGAAAGCCCTTAGCCTTTTCGGAGGTTTAGTTCTGCGTGCAATTTTTGGTTCTGTTTGCGTGGATGGTATCTGGGAGAGAAGATTTAACGACGAGCTCTATGGGCTGTACACAGCGACATGCGCTTGGTCAAGCGTCTCCGGACACAACGCTTAAGATGGTTAGGCCATGTAGAGCGTATGAACACCACTGCTCCAGCCCACTTGGAGTACGCAACTGGCGGCAGTTGGCAAAAGACGGTCCTGGCTGGAGAGGCATGTTGGTTGAGGCCCAGGTCCACTCCGGACTGTAGCGCCACAAGAAGAAGAAGAAGAAGAAGAAAAAGAAGAGCTTTAGAATAACATTTCAGAATGTACGGCTGGAGTTCCTTTTTAATGATGTTTGTCGGAGATGTCCTTTCGACAAGAGGCTGGAATCATCCCTTTTGACCAGATTTCGATTTCGCAGGACTTCTTTTTTTGTATTTCACCGAATGACTCAGCAGACAAAACACAGCCTTCCACCCATTATCTTTGTCAGAGACCACATTAAGGTCTACAAATGTAATTTAAGATTTTTCCTTCTTTCTCAAAACTCATTCTGAATTATCAGTCAAAATCTGCTGTGACTTGAAAACTAAGTCGATGTCCATCACCAGCTAAAACCATTCATCAAAAAGAAATTATTCCCACACTTGTGTGTGATCCCCGCCAACTCCATTACGAGCTCATAAAAAAATTGCTGAGATACTTCAGCCAGCCCGGCAATCAAAAGCCAAAGTCATGACCATGCCATGTCTCGACCTTGGCCATGAGCACACAACTTAATGGCGAACTGCCATAGAACCCAACCCTCCAACAGGTAATTACTGAAAATGTCCCAGACACAGAACGCCCTCCCGCCTCATCACACTCCGCACGTCCTTAAGAGGATATGTGCGCGTATAATCGATTGAACTCACACCCTAATTGAGAGTGAATCCACGTTACAACTGCCAACTGAAAGGCATATCGCCCGAAAACCCTCAAACAAAGGACCATACCGCAGCATTCGAGAAGACAAACAAAAAGCACATCACGTCAGGGCATAATTCCCCTTCTCGGAACCGCGTTGAAATTGAAAGCACATTAAGGGAACTGTCGAGACTGAGCACAGTCCCACGATGTGACGGCGGCGCGGCGCGACCGAATGGTGGAGCCAAATTTAACAGGTGGTCGATAATCTCCTTAAAAGTTGGCGCCGCCGAGCAACCGTGCAATTTAATGACAACCTAACCACCTAGATGGTGAGTCTGGCTGGCAATAACAGCCGACTGGAAGTCGATTTGCAGGGCATGCCCTGCACCCATTAACCTTGTGAATAAGAACAAGAGCCATTTACATGACGTTCCAACCACTCGCAGCGATAATTCTTCATTCCTCACGTATGCGAGTCCTAATCGCGCGCTCAACGATGCACCCCTGGAGATGAGTGCCATTGTCCTACATCCTTCCCCCGTGCGGGAGATGCAATAACAACCAACATATCGAATGCAATCAGGAGCATTTTCCATTCTCAACCCCCCGCTAATCTGTAGAATGCATCAGCCCCATGCGCAAGAGGGGAACCGATTCCAAGGGAAGAAGCAAAACAAAGGACGTGAAGAAGGAAGGGAACAACAAAAAAAAAATTGAAGCGAGCATTTCAAAAGAAATGTTGGATAAAGAAAAACATTACCCACATACACATATCGTCCACTCCCACCACCCCACACATTCTCAACTCGGACTTGGGCAAGGATGAGGAGCATCCTCTAAGAAAGAAAAATGAAGCTCCACATTCACACTCACACGCGACGACGACGACGTCCTGGTTGAAGCGGAATAGGAACAACATCAAAATAAAAGCACTGAAGGATACAAAAAGTGAGGAACAAGAAGAGTTAAAGCGAAAAAATAAAGAAAACACACTATCATACCGCTAAGAAGGAGCACTGGAGCAAGGGAGCACGGGAGTAGGGGCAGAAAAAAATAGAAATAGGAAATGAGAAGAAGGAAATAACGGGTTTACATTTTTCTTGCATTTTCCACATAAAGAAAAATTATAGATTTATATACATAGGTGGTAGTGGGTACAGTGATGAACAGCGGTCGTGTAGGAATGAAGGAGGCAGGAATGAAGTTGGTCTTTGTCAAGATGAAGGGTTGGTTTGAGGGGTGACGCTTTATTTAAATAGCTGCGACCTTAATTTCGCACCCAAGGAGACGAAGCTGTCTCCTGTCAGGACTTTGCAGAAAAGAGACTCTTAAATACCTTAATAGGCAACAGACTTATATCAGAGCGCAGAAGTGGCCCTAAAATCAAGAAGATTCTTGATCCTCTCCTTCAAATAGCTCTGAAGTTCAGGCGAGACAAGGGCTCAATGAGCCCGTCTAGCTGGGCGGTCTCTAGCGTGTGGTCTTTAGTTGCGCACAGTTTGTTTGATGGAGATCCTTTTCTACTTGTGTGTCCCTCCTCAAATAAACTCAGATTCAACGACATTCCTCGATGAAGCTATGTCACTGATACATTCTACATGAGCTTGACATTCTGGGGGTTATATCCGTAGACTGACATGGAGCATCCTGCCGTTGAGTCATTGAATCTACTCATTGAGACACCATCAATGCAACCAAGACCAAGATTGCTCACAAACCTTGAAATGGGCAAGAGTTGCCTCGTTCAGTCTTAATGCTGTTTATGCAAAGATCGCCACACAGCAGAACTGGGGTGATCGCAAGGTAGGATGGACATCACACTTGGTCCTTCGAAAGAGGATTTAATTACGTTCTTAGATCTTGAACGCAAAGAAATAGTGATTGGCAGGGATGCGCTTTACCCCCTGCTGTCGCTATTTCCTGAGGAGCAGCGGGACTGCCCATTGTGACGTCGATGTTGTGCGTCCCTCCCTAAGCACAAGATATACAGCTAGATCCATTTTAGCCGCTTTCATTTCAACGCTAACACGCGCTTCATTGATGGCTCCCTCCGTTTGTACAATCAAATCAATGTAAACACGTTCCCCAGCAACTCAACGAACTTTTGGATCATACCTCTGGTCTTGACTTCTCAGTTTCGCAAGAAGGATAATAGAGAAAAGGCCACATGATAGGGCGTCGGTTTGCCTAAGATCCCTTTTTTGACATTAAAGGTCTAGGTGAGTTCTTTACCGACATTGATCTAGCAGCGAGAGTTGTCATCTCGTACAATTTAAAGAGTCTGGCGGGAATGTTTAAACTTGGCCATGGCGTAGTGCAGTTGGTCTCGATGCACGCTGTCATATGCGTAAAATTGATGAATAGGCGGTAAGGTGCCATAAAATTGTTGAATAGGTAGAAAGCGTCAATTTGTACTTTTTGGGTTTTCTCCAGGATCTCCCGTAGTTGAAAAATCGGCTCTATAATGGACATCCCTGTCTTGAAAGCACATTGTAGGGGGATAAAGCGGTAGGAGGCGTTCACACACGTTCGACAGAGAGGATCTTGCACGTGATGTCAAGGAGATTGATCTCACGGTAGTTGACGCAGTCTTCTCCCCTTTTGTAGACCTATCCGACGATACTGAGATTTCATTCATCAAGCATGCTTTCCTTCTACCACATCTTACAAATGAAATGAAACATGCGCCCGATCCCATCAGCTACAGCTGCTCTGAAGAGCTTTGTAGGTAGTCCGTCAGAGCTAGCAGCTTCAGTCTCGATATTGCTATCTTCATTTTATTTAAATCGGGGTCGGAAATCTTGGCCAAATTAAGTGAAATGCTCCTGCTGACAGCAGTATTTGCATCGTCATAGCCACTAAGAGTGATGCACAAGTGATTTTTTCAATATCTTCGCATCGACTACAGTGCTATTTACAATTTGTCCAACTCCGTCTAGAAGGATAACACATTTTGGTAAATTGGCAAAATGCTCCATAGATGGCTCACGCCAATGTCACCCACCGAAGCTGGTAGCTGAATGAACTTTTAATCGTGCCCCTGGAGGGAATTTCAGAAGATCTTGTCAAAAATGATGGTGAAAGAGTCAAATGACGGTGCATCACCTTGTACAACATTTTTGACGTTTTAGGGAGTTTGTTACCGAACTTAGTAAGCAGCAGGAATTTCCGATAGACTGTTCTCTTACGTGTAGAAGGGACCTACAGTTTTCTGCCGACTCCGAACGGCGAAATTACAGAAGCTTTTCATAGACAATTGAGTGTTGTCAGCAACTCGGAAGAGGTGGTGCCGTGAAAAAATGCGAGGTGTCCCAACATAGACTCTCTGCGTGACGGCGACGCACTTACGCCATGGCGACCACAGAAATTACACTTGTCATGCTGAAAACCTTGGTGATCTTCAGGATCTTCTCAAGTGTAAAAATGTTGTCTATTATCTTCATCCTCGTTTGGTTCTTTATATCGGGCCCCAATCAACAAGCCTGTCCAGCTGGCGCGCCATTAGTCAGCTGCCTCCAATTTGTTAATGTTGAGGTCCTTTCCCAAACGTGTGCACCATCGGCGTGCTCGTTCTTTCACAGATTCGGAGATGAAGACTATTCGAGCTGGTTATGCTTGGCCTAGCAACCTTGGTCCTCGGATACGTAGACATCTTGCAAAACTCATGTCACTGTACAGCCCGTACAGTTCGTGGTCGAATCTTCTTCTCCAAAAACCATCAACGTAAACGGAGTAAAAAAGTGAACTTTTCTTTTAAAAAGAAGGAAGTCTAGAGCTCCTTTATTTGATCTTGAGATTGTCCAGGCTTCATGCACACATGCACTCACGTATTCAAGTTGCCTTCAAAATTTGTGGGGTTCGTTCCTTATGGGTCTAATGATTTTGATGTCAAAAGTACACCTAACCCTAGTCGCCCAAGCGATGGAAAGTGCGATCAAATCATGGAAAAAAATTGAGTTAGTTCGGTTATGCAGCTAGACAACTTCACCTTTACCACAAAACAGTTGTCAAGCAATTGAATCGATGATCCACATAGGAGTTCAGTTTTTGGGATCGAAGTTTAAGTCGAAACAAACTCGAACTCATTGGGACATGGAAAGTGCCTCATATTGTTTTTCAACAGTCTGCACTTAGTTTCTTGCCTTTTCAGCAACCAAATAGAGGAGCAAAAATTGACAAAAATTGTGTCTACTAATTTTTAAACGCCGACAACTTTTCACGAGTGAATGCGATCTCAATGATGTTTTCAGAATGAAGAATGTGACTTAAAATGTCACCCTTCACCCAAGCTGTAGTATTGCCAGATGAAAGAAAAATACAATATGCCGACGAATTCTTACCGAACGATGTTCAAAAATGACTCAAAAACGTTTGTTGTCTTTAAATAAGGGTGAATACAGTGTTCAATAGTATATAACATATTTGTGTATATTTTCACCTTCAAATTGTATTCAAAAACGATGCCATTGAAGTCACAAAAGAGTTGCTTCAAAGTAACTAAACAAGCGAAATAATTAACACAATTATTGGAATGAGATTTAAACAAATTACGTGTGTCGTTAGTCTGTTTAATGGTTCATAAGCTAAATTCATTCATTGTCACGTGTCAAACGCAAATACCGATTGGGGGTACTTCACGTCAAGGACGACAATTAGCTTCATATAATAGGTGGTGGAGGTGATGGATGCTAGAGCCTATCGACAATTGAAATAATTGTAACACAGTGTACGACAGATAATTTGCATCTACATTTATTATGTAAGGGGGAAGTGAAAAGTGCTAAGCCCCTAAAATTCTTTGAAGGTCTGTACTGTTTTCAAAGGGGAACAGATGAGGGCTTCGGTTGAGATTAAACCGCATGTACTGTGCAGTTTGTTCAAAGAAACTTCAAAACATTCCAAATTTGCACTAAATTTCGGCCAGAAGATGCGTTGTGCTTTGACTTTGAAGGTGGGCAGTTGTTGACATGGAGGGCACTATCACTATACGCTACGCAAGCGACATCGACATTGTCGCTTGTTTCCAGCGGGTGATTGTGAGAGCATTTCCTACGAGAGACGATCAATCGAAACGAACTGGTCTTGCTTCAAAGACGAGAAAAAAAGCAGAATTTATGCTCTTAACCGAGACTCGTTCCATAGAACACCACTTGGGACAACATTTGACACTTGACGGCCTAAACTTTGAGATTGTCTATCTCATCTTTACAGACTGAATCTTTTGATCCGGCATAGAGTATTCTTGGCTTCGTGCTTCTTAAGTCGGCTGGAATTTTTAAGGTCAAAACGAAAACTGGAACGAGTTATATGCCTTTTTTGCCCAACATAGTCACTTAAAGAAGTTAAATATTTTGGTGTAAATTTCGACAGCAAACTTATCTTGATGAAACAGACGGAGGACGTAACCAGGAAGGCGACGCGATCCTTCATAATATGTAGAAATTTCGCTCACAAGTCCTGAGAATGCTTGGACTGCATCCTGAGATGGGAGCACCTAGATATTGCACGCCTCACAATAACCTATGGGGCAGTAGCATGAACAAAGAAAACCATTTCGTTATGGGTACAAAATAATTAAATAGATGGCGCCACTTGCAAGATGTGGTCGATGTTGGAAGCGATTATCTACTTCATTGGAAAACTGTGCGACTTGTCAGGAATAGTTGGAGTGGACAGTATCTGTTTTCGACAACAAAATATTTTTTCCTCTTCGAAAATGTCCGAATTTATACCAAACAAACAGGATTTGCGGGAAGTTTTGATTTTCTTTCTAAATTGGAAGACCGGTCCAGCTGAAGCCCATCGAATGCTTGTAGAAGTTTATGGTGAATCTGGTGAGACAGATAAATAATGCAGAGAGTGATTTAAACGTTTCAAAAGTGGTGGTGTAAGCAACGAAGATGAAGAGCGTTTTGGCCAGTGCAAAAAGTTTGAACACACAGAGATGAGAATTTGGGGGCCTTACTGGATCAAGATCCGTGCCAAACGCAAACAATCTTGTTTCAGTTATAGAAATCTGGATTTATTTAAAAGCAAGGAAATTGGGTGCCTTACGAGTTGAAATCGAGAGATGTCTTCTCAGAACTGCTTTTTGAAAGACATCGAAGGAAACGTGACTGGAGATGAAAAGTGAATATACTACGATAACCCCAAGAAATAAAAATTCTGTGTAAAGCCTAGTGAGACCGTTCCATCACATCGACGCCAAAGATAAGATTTAAGCGTCAAGCTCTTCATATGGTAGGACCAGACGGGTGTAAACCAATACGTTTGAGACGTACATTGCATGAAAAATGGCCAGAAACCACCGGAAGGCATGACAAAACTCGGCCCCCTGGGGCTGTAAAATGAAATGAGAGGTCTTGCCGCACTCGATGTATCCTCCAGACCTTGCCCCTTCCGACTACTGGCTTCTTCAACTGATGCAAAAAGGATTGAGGGTTCATCGGTCTTTTAAAGAAGTCAAAATATGGTTGGAATGATTGGATGGATGCCAGAGAGGACTTATTTTTTCGTGATGGTATTCGAAGATTACCAGAGAGATGAGGAAAAGTAGTCGCTTCCATCGGAAAATACTTCAATAAAACAAAAATTTCGAACACAAGAAAACGGACCGAATATTTAAGATGAGGAATACACACAGAAAAGTAAAAAGATTGGAAAGATATGAAAACCTACCCGACCGCTGCCATGGAGGTGCTACTATGCACCTGGTGCTGCCTGAATTATGAGGGTATCCAAAGACGGAAGATGAAAGGACTAGTACAAAATATCGAAACAATTTGATACATTTGTCAAAAGACTCCCACTTCTGGGCATCTCAAGAGATGAAAAGATCTGAAGTTCAAGAAAAACTTTGTGTGCAAAAAAGATGCGTGAAGTAATGAGATCTGATAACTTACAATCAGATGGTACACAGAGGGCCTAGGACCAGATGAAGCATCTGAGGCCGGAGTGTTTGGACCAAAGAGTCGACAACTGCGTACCTAAGGGAACAACCACCAGCATCTGCCCAGCAGCGATGTACACTATAAGCAGATACGCTCAAATCAACCTTAAGAGAAAGTATGCAAAATGCGACATAGCGATAATGTCATATTGTCTCGCATCCATCATGGACCTCAATTCCTGACATATGTGGGAATGCCTATCGATAGTGAGATTTTAGTCGAAGTGGTCTATGATGACTAGATGTCATCATGAACCTTCCCTCTTTAACGGCGATCCCTGAAATCGCATCGTTGTCATCTGCGTAGCCTACCAGCGGTACTGATCAGAGGGAGAACAGTTGCCTTCAGTACTATCACCTTCAGTATCAAATTGATAAAATCAAGCAACAGCGCATGTCCTTGCCGAAATTTGGTGCAGATTTACAATGGTTCTGAGTTCCTTGAACGAAACTCTCTCACCAACTGCCTCCAGTTGCGCACTTCAAGTTGGTTGAGGTCCTTCTCCACTTGTGTGCGCCATCTCAAGTGGGCTCCTGCGAAATTCTACGCAGCATCTCTTGGTTGGTTATCCATTCCCCTCAGCAATGAAATTGGCTGTCTTCCAAGTCTGACACCCGAACAGCAATATTCGGTCTTTCAAACCTCACACCCGTACAGCAGTTAGGATTTTACATTGGAATTGAATATCCGAAACTTGAGTGAGGTAAGGAATTGTGTGGACCTCCAGTCTTTGCCTAGCGAGAAGTTTACATGGATGACTTTGCTTATCCGAGACGAAATGTCAGTTTCTGCACCTCCTTCTTTATACGAAGTGAAGTGATGTCAAGGTGGCAGAATTTGTTAACGACTTAAGTTGTTTTCCCGCCTTGCAAGACAGTTGCCTCTCACCTTGACTCGGTTTTCAAAAATTTTGTCATGGCCAGGTTAATTTTTAGACCAACTCCTTGAGACGTTTAGGTCCAGAGTGTGCAGGTTTTTTCTGAACTGTGGCTAAGGAGGTGGATAACAGAAAGATTGTGCAATTTCCTTATATTCCATCGGACTCTTCTCGACGCGGCATTGTTTGTGTGGACAAGGGCAAGGACGAAATTGAAGGGCAGGAGTAATGCATCTTTGCTTTACACCTCTAGGGCTGGTAAATGCAAGACGCCTAACGGTGAAGCTTCTAGATGGACTCTATAATGGGTAGAGGTGTCTCAATGCTCATCAGGGCAATGCGCAGGGTCTCTCGTCTGCCCCTTTCGAAGACTCACTTGAAGTTGACGAATAACAAAAATTTAGAGGAGTTCCAACTGAGACCGCACGATGATCATACTTAGTTGGTGAATCAAGTAAAATCCAATCGATTAAGTCCTTCCTCAAGCAAATCTGCGACTCGACGAAGCCACCTACTCGATATCCTTCAACTCACTGTATATGTGCACCGCCACCACTCCATCCCTCACTACAGCCGAAGCAAGCAAAGGATATGTGTGCTCCTCGCCGTTTGCTTGTTGGTTGGAATTGAGAATCGAAAGATAAAAAAAAAAAAAAGAAAACAAAAAACCCCCCTTGGTCGCAAAACAACAAAACGAAAGGAAGAAAATTCAAATGCACGAAGAAAAAAACCCTGAGAAAAAACGCTGCTCACTGCTGCCCTCCCCCAAGCAGCATCGTAAGTTGGCTGAAAAAAAAAACGAAAAATCTCACAAAAAAGCAAGAAAAATGAAAATAGGAAGGTAAACCGTGTGGGGCACGGTGGCGGCACTGGTGGCGGTGGAGCTGACGGTGATGGTGGGAGTGAGTGGCAAGAGAAAAGTGCAAGCATGTATCCTTTCTTGGTTCCATGTTAGGTTCTCTGTGTGTTCATTCTTATTTCTTTTCTTTCCCGTTTCTGTGTTGTTTTTTTTCTGTTTTTTTTTCTTCGTTTTTGTTAGAGAAACAGTAATAATATCATTGCACTCACAATCGTCGTCGTCGTCCTTCGGTACGGTTTGTCTCGTCTTCGTCTTCGTTCGTGTCGAGTGTGCACCGCTGCCGCACATACAGAGGGCCCCACTATCCCCCATCTATCCTCGCATGTATTTGTAGTATTATTACTCAAAAGAGGGCAAGGGAAAAAAATAAACGAGGAAAACAGTGAAAAGAAAGAAAAGAAAAGAAAACAGACACAAACGGAGCTCACATACAGAAAAAGAAAATGCACCTTAAGAAAAAATCAATCCTTGCTCGAAAAGTAGTTTTCCTTGAAAGGGATACGTGGACGTATTGGTGCACGGACGCGGACGGCACCATCGGTCGACAATGCAAGGGTCCAACCGCACCGCCGACTCCGCCAACAAGTTCAGTGCGACCTCTGGCTAGCAAGCCGACCGGGCCAACAACAAGCAGTTCCTAAAAAATCCTCGCCACACCGCCCACCCTCACCTCCTGCGGCCGGAAAAAAAGTGATAAACATGTGAAGAGTCCTTTACAAAAAAAAAAAAACGACTGAAACTAACCTCAACCTAACGAAAGTTCCTATCTCAAGTGCAAGTAACCAGCAACCGAGTAACGTACCAAAGTCTGTCTAGTTAAGCCGTAGTTCTAAGCCGTAGCCGTAGTCCTAGTCCTAGTTCTAGCCGTAGTCGTAGTCCTAGTGTAAGTGTAAGTGTGTTTATTCAAATCGTCGTCGGGCGGGTTAATTGCTACCTGGCTCGAAGCGAAGACGTGCGCCGCGTCGTGCAAGCGAAGACCGAAGCGGGGGGTAGTGGAGCGCTGCAGGAGTGTCGGGTAAAGTTTTTTGTTTGCGAAAGTAAAAGTGTTGCTTGCGAAGTTTCGGCAGAGTGAAAGTTATGCGCTGCCTACGTGAAGTGAGTGCGGCATAGTGGTGATTGGCGCGAGCGAGAGGGCAGAAGTCAGTGTCCACTTATGGAGGAACTGTCATCTGCGGACCAATGCTGTGATGGAATTCCGGCCAAGAGGACGAACGAACGCGTACTGAGTGCCGATGAGGATTGCGATTGTGAGGGTGACGGTGATGGTGATGGCGCTGAGGGGACACCACGCAACAGTTGTCGTTTGGATTCAATTAGCCCGATTAGTGTTGTCGATGAGCAGCAGCACTCTCAGCATCAGCAGCACGAAGTCGACGACATCAAGCCGTTCGCTGTTGCGGATAATTTGACCGGATGCGGTGAGGGTATGATGCGGTCCTATCACGGCGGTCAGTCGCATCGTCTGGCGGTCGGCTTCCATCCTGGCTATTGCCATGGGAAGACGAAGTCGCCGTTTCTGCTGCCAGCCGAGATATACAAGAGTCTCTTCGCCAGTGCGGTGCTGCAGCAGAAACATCAGCAACAGCAACAACACTTGCAGCAACATGATGCCGAGGACGAGAAGAACGCTGTTGCGCATTTTCCGAGGAATTTGTTGTTCTCCTGTCCAGATGTGACTAAGCGAATGGATAACTCTTCGCCCTCCAATGAATTAGAGACAAGTGTAAGTTTTTTTTTTTTTGGGGTGGGAGCTGAGGAGTTTGTTTTTATGGGCCCTCTGGGAGTGCGGGAGCCGCTCAAGGACGCACTGTTGATATTGTGGTGCATTAGGATTTGATGAGCTGCGCTTTAATTCAAATGTCTTGACTGAGGGTTAATGTCAGAAGTAGTTTTTAACAGGTTTTATATTTGAAAGTGGGCTTATGGACGATTAGTTTCACAGGGGGTGAGTGGTCCTTACAGTGACAAGGCTTAGAATTTTGTGACTTGGAGAGTGGACTGTGACTTACTGAGTGGGCTTTCAGCATGGCCTTGAACATGATGCATTCACCTTACCTTAATTGCTTACATTTTCGGGATTTGAATTTGTCCTAAGTGTCATGAAGGATGGTTCAACAAAAAGGCACGATAATTATTCCAAACAAAACAAAGCAGTTTTCAGAGAATTTTTTTCATCATTTCTTCATGTGGTAGAAGGATTTATGGCAATTTGTGTGGGGCACACAATATTGACCAAATGCTCGCCACGACTTCGATGGCATACCTCTATCGGACGGTCCACATTTTCAATGACTCTGAGACAAAAATGAGGTTCAATGTCGGTAATGTGCCGAATTATCCCATTCTTTAGCTCCTGAATTGTTCTTGGCTAATTGACGTGAAGTTTTTCTTCTTAATATTGCGAAAGGAAGAAGTCCAACGGTGTCTAAGCATTTTTTCGTGGCGGTCAGTCAACAATTAACGCCACAACTCAACATGAGATACCACGGTCAGCGCCAAAGAGTCATTGTTTCGTTGATTGTATGTCACCATCCTGTTGGAAGGATGGTGCCTGTGATGATGAAATCAAACATTGTGTATGCGTAGGGTGGATGAAGCGGCGGAAAAACTCAGACATCTTCGGTGACCGAAAAATGCTCCTTTAACCAACATACCGTTCACAATGTTGGACAGCATACAAAAAGTATGAAAGCAAATTAACAGCAACTGAAATGATGATGCTTCACATGACAGCGGGAGTGACAAAGTTTGATGAAATAAGAAGTTGAAAGATCTGAGGAAGCCTTCATGTCAAAGAACCCGTCTCTAAGAAAATTTAGCATGACCAGCTCCTTTGGTGTTGTCATGTTCAAAGGAGAGATAAACGTTCCAGCGCAAGCACGAAAGAGAGGAAAGTTTTAAAACTCCTGAATCACACAAATGCAAAATCGATTCTGAATGCCCAGTCAGGAATAAATCGTCACTTCGGAGCTATTCCTTGTATGCTGCCGATCCATTGACTTCAGCTTGTTATTTGTGTAAGCGCCAAAAAAGATTCCAGATAAGAGAATGCTAACACCATCAAAACATTTTGCTTCAGTTTCTCAAACAGTTGTCTACAGATGGCTGTCAAGTGTATTACAACCTCTTCGACCTGGGTCTCAAATAATAAGCCTCTCCAGGTGGCACGATCTTAAGCCAGCTGCCTGCCTAGTTGACTGAGATCCTTCTCCACTTGCGTACACCGTCGGGTAGGTGGGAATCCTCTTTTGCCTTGTCCCACTGGCTCAGAAGTGCAGATTCTTCGGTCTGGAGCAGTGTTGCCTATTTCCTTGCCATCTTAGACTAGGCTTGTGTTTCTGTTCAGCCTGTACGCCATCAAAGCAAACGGGGCCAGAGAGTGGATGCAGAAGGTTCCTTTCGAATGAAAAGAGTTTCCTCATCTGACCTTGTCTGTCTCTGCTGGACAGTGATAATCAACGTCTCCTGGTCTCTTAGGAGAAGGCTCCAATTATCGATGGCCTCCTGACTTAAAAAAAAAAAAAAACAAAAATTAATCTGCGTTAAATCCTGGCACTGGAGTGCTTTGGAAGTCAAAGTAGACGAAGTCCTTCACTACCTCAAAGTTATAGGTGCCTATGATGACATTCTGCCAACCCGATGTCATCGATATCGTGCGTCCTTTGTCGATGACAGCACATATTTTGTTTTGCCCTTGCTCACCGTTAAATTCAATTCGGCCGACTCCAGGACAAACGATTCATTTTATGTTCGACAAATCACGTCAATGTCGTCCACGTATGCCATCAATTGCAGGGGTTTTTTGAAAATCATGACTTTTGTGTTGGTGCGTGAGCTCTACACGACCTTTTTAAGAAAAAGTCGCACTCGCCACCTTGGCTGAAACTTTTTTTGACATTGAAGGTCTCGCTTATTTCAGTATTGACCATGGCAAAGCACCGAGAGTTCTTCATCGTGCACAATTTGACGAGTTTAACAGGTACGTCAAAACTAGACATTACGTTGTGTAGCTCGTCTCTACGCACGTTGTCTAATGCGGCCTTGGGATCGACGAATCTGTGCTGAGTTTTAATTTGTGATTTTTTTCCAGGACTTGCCATAGTGAATGGTGGACTTCCCTGTCCTGAAACCGCTTCGATCAGGACAGAGATTGTTCACAAAAGGTTTCAGGTGCCTTCACAAAACGGTAGAAAAGATTTTTTATACGGGATGCTTTGGAAACATTTTCCTCGGTAGTTGGAGCAGTAAAGGGGTTTGCTTTTCATGGAGATTCCACTTGTCGGGCACATTTTCTTTCAACCATTTCTTACATCAGAGTTTCGGCATGCGCTCATCTTTAGCTGCATTAAAAAGCTCTCTAGGCTGCTCGTCCGTAACTTAAGTCTCCTTATCGCAATCTTAACCTTGCCTAAGTCAAGAAGACTGAATTCTCTTCTATCTTTCGTCTTATCTATCTGTCTCTTTTTTTTCTTTTTTTATCCATCACAGAGTTACACAAAACACTACGTTCTCTAAGTTCTCAGTCTTCTCTTTTATCTTTTGTGTGCAGTGTCACATTCTCCTGACAGCAATATTTGTTTCCTCATCGTCATTCAACGGTCTGCGGAAATGATTCCTTTGATGATTCTGAGTGTCAACTGCGACTGTGTTAATTTTAAGTAAAATTAATTTTATTTTGAGTATTGGAACAGCTCTATTGTGATCTATTTCAAGCGTTATATCAGACGCTTACGCCTTTGTCCTGCTCACAAAGCCTCAATTTCCTACATGTGTATAAGGAAATCGAGCCCCATTGGTCATGGCAGTCGTTTGAGAAAGCCCCTCTCATGTCCATCCCACATGAGGCATCTGGGACTCTAACGAATTCGTTTCAATTTCATATAACCATTTTGATTGACACTCAAGCGGCCATGAAAGTTATACACGAAATAGAAATTAAGCTTTGTGCATGCTAGTGCTGGGCTTAGTGACTAGGTTCACTTTAAAATTTGGCTTTATCATACTTTTGCAATGAGACATAAGGCCAAACAGATGGGGAAACTATTTCAATTTTAAAACATTCGAAAATAAAATTGGTAGGGAGAGTATGCCACCTTCTTCTTCTTCTTGTGTGGCGCTACAGTCCAGGGTGAACCTGGGCCTCAACCAACATGCCTCTCCAGCCAGAACGATCTTTCGCCAGCTGCCGCCACCTATACCAATTTGAGGTTTTGAGCGCTGCTCATCTATGAATGGGATTCAAAATATTCATTCCTATTCTGTCCTTGTGGTCGCCGTGGCGCAGTGGGTAAGTGCGTCGACTCACACGCAGATGGTCTAGGTTCGCATCATCTTTCGAGCTGCTGACAACACTCAAAGAGTATCAACTGTCTATGAACAGCTTCTCAAATCTCGCTGCTCTGAGTTGACAAAAAACTGTAGGCCCCTTCTACTCGTGGGAGCACGCACAACACGAGTAGTGGTGGTAGAAGCTAGACACTGATCCCTTGTGGACTGTAGTGCCACTCAATTATTATAAACGCATGTGCTTGCCAACAATTTGGATTTGAATAGGTGGAAGGTTGAGGACACCCTAAATCCTATCATTGGCTAAGGGGAGGTGTCTCACTCCAGCAGCTTAGGACCTCCTGATTCTCATTCGTAGCAAAGCAGAGCTCAAAACCCGCAAGCCATTAGATAAAGTGCCAAAGTTGTTCAATCAGACAATGCGGATAATTGGCAAACCGAAGAACCAGCCAAACTTGCTGCAGCTCTCGCTTTATACCAGGAGTACGACAGTGCACTTAGTGTTCTCCTCACACATAGGGGCAAATTGCAACTAGCTGGCTTTACGCACTCAAGATGGGCAACTTTTGTCGGGTTTTGAAAGAAATCTGACCCAATTCTGATCCCAAGCGCCGGAGAACGTTGAAGATGCTCACTGCGTTCAACAGATCACACATTCATGTGGTTGTGGAACGGACAGAATTGTTTTAATTCCCGACATACCCAAAAACTGTGAAAAGCCTAAATTCCGAAATATCCAAAATTGCAAAATGTCAAAATCTCGAAATCATAAAACTTCACACTTATGTCATACGTCAAATGTGATATGAAAGATGTTGCCAATCTAAGTTTATAGACAGTGTGCGCCGATGCGGGGTTCCCCCCATACCGATTCCCCCAAAATTATTTTTTAGGAATCTTTTTCTTTTGGAATCTTGTTTTTTGGGATCTTGGACCTTCGGAATTTGTGGGACTTAGTGATTTTGGATTTTTCAAATTTTCGAAACATCAGGATTTTGCCATCTCGGGAATTCCAATAGTGTGTTTCGCCCCCAAACTTAAAGCACTTTTTGCTTGACTGTAAGCTTCAAACGCTCTGGGGGGAACTTCCACAGAAGAAGAGAGCATACCATCCTGCTCCTTCTGTGTATTTGTACAGCGGCCGCAAAAGTGAGTGATCCAAATGAAACTCCCCCGGCTATTCGCCTGTAAGCGGCGCGGGATTCTTCCTTATACCGAGTGTGTGCCTAATTATGACACTAAGACCTATCTACCAACCTTCCAATTCGGTCCCATATCCCACTGAAACGACCATTCATGGGTGAGAGGGCAATAGCATCCACAAAACGGTTAGTTGGTGTGGACAAACGTTCCTGCTTCTGTTATCTTCATTTTAAGTCAATTAAGTTGGCGAATTTCAAATCAAAGCAAAATGTCCCTCAAAACAAGGATTATCTTGAAACAGAACAAACGAAGAGTAATCCCTTTTCCCCTCATTTACTCGACAAAAAAAAATAAAAACGTTTAACTAAAAATCTTCAACCCCTCTTCATCTCTTTACAGAAACCATCGAATTTCGGCTGGCCTTCGGACAACAACATCCTTGGCTCGGCGGCACCGTCGCCCAGTGCCCTCGATAATCACCTCACCTCGGCGGCATCTCAACAGCATCACACCAGCGGCCATCATCCGAACGGCAGCGCCCAAGACCAAGGTCTCACTCCAAAATCGCATCTCTCGTCCACAGACGGAGTCGGACCGCCACCACCCCCATCGCCATCGGCCCCATCCCATCTGGGAATCAACTCACCGCCAAACAACAACCGCATCACACCATCCTCCAGCAACAGTATGCCAATCGGCGGGGTGCAAGGCCAAAATCCCACACAGGGTCTGGTCCACTGGATGAGCGCCGTGATGGCCGAGCATATGACAGGGCAGACGCATCACGATCCCACGGCGGCCGTTGGAATGCATTACATGTGGAATGGGAATGTTGACGTAAGTATCTGTGTTCTGTGTGTTTTGTTGCCATGTTGCGTGCTGCTGCACCAACCAGCGCGCCTTGGAGTGGGTGCAGGCCGCGCCATTGTGCAGCGGTTCGAGTGGCTATTGATCATGCGGCGTGACCCAATGCGCAATGTCTAATTTTTTGTTTGTCCTGCTTCCCAGCTCAAAAAATGTGTGTTTCAAAGAATTTTTTTCACTCTCTCTCTCGCTTGCTCCCTGCCGGTGTGTGTGTGTGTCGTACGTTTGGTTTTTTTCAGTTCTTTTTTTTCTCGAGAGCTTTAAAGCTGCGGCCGAGGGAGTTGAACCCTTTCGACCAACCCCTACCCATCGGCTGCGGGATTAGTGTTTGGGAGAAAATTGATTCAAATGAAGGGCGACATTATGTAAATGAGCACGGTTCGGTGAGTTGTGTTTTTTTTGCCGTTTGGAGCGTTCTGCTCGATTGATGTGTGCGACCTGGAGGGCGCTGCGGATGATTTGCGCGGGGAAACTTGCCAACCGGGCTCAGAAACTTAGCTCCGCCGCCGCTGATGGTTGATTGGAAAATCAATAGAAGCAGACAAGTCGGGAGCGAATAAAAAGTGCATCCCCCGTATAAACACAAAACAAAGCGCACCGAAAAGTGCTGGCGGACAAAAAAAAAAACGGATACACTGAACACAAATTGGTATTGTTGTTGTTGTTGGTCCTTTTCTATGCATTCAAAGCTCATTTTTTCTGAGCACGTTCTTCCCGTCCCTGTGTGTTATAGTTTGTTTGTTTTTTTTTTCGCGTGCTCCTGCACCTGTATGTGTGTGTGGGGGGGCGGGGGGAGGGTGGGGAGGGGTCGGGATTGAAGGAGGACGAAGTGGCCGTGGTCAGGCAGGGCGCGAAGAATAGAGCATTTTTATTGACACGGTGAACTGGAGAGAATAGTTGTAGTGTTGTTGTTTCTGTTGTTGGCCACCACACAAAGGGCGCTGACTGTACTACCGCCTGTATGGCGCAAAAAGGATACACCGTCGTCGTTGTTGGTGTTTGGATGGAGGACGCTGCGTTTTTGGTTCTTTTTTTCTTTCGCCTGCTGCTGCTGCTGCTGGTGCTGGTGCTTCTCTTCTTTTGTTTCCAACGAAATCTTGTTTTTCGAAAGCAATTGTTTGTGGTATGGCCTTACTGTTGGTAAGCTGTGACAGAAACTTAACAGCCATGACTAATGCCGATTGACAGATGAAAGGGCAAACTGGGAGGGGAGGAATTGGGTTTCAGCGGACGAGATTAAGGGCGAAAGAGTTATTGCGGTGAGGGTAAAGTCTGGTGTTTTGACTTGGGTTGGCGAGGGTGTGTGAGGCGGGGGGGAGGGGAGGACGGGAGGTGTACCTCTCATTAATCAGTGACATTCTGATGAACCTTTTTCTGCCTGTCATCCTTGGTTCGTTCATCAAGGGATGTCGGACGCTGGGCAATCGCTCAAGAACGCAAATAAATTTCGTGCGGTCTAATTTCGTGTCGGCTGGGCGGAGATGAACACTGAACGGGAAGGGGGTATGCGTTGAAAGCTGAATGTTTTGTGACGCTTTAAGTTTGTGATACACTGCCTTGAACACAATTTAAGAATCTCTTGAAAGCGCTTGAATATTGATACCATCAAGTTGAAGGACACACGAGGATTCTTATTTGGACTGTCTGCTAATTGAGGTAGTTACCGATGCCCAAGAAATCACAAATGATATTCTTGAGATTGAATATCTTCACATAACACCGTATCTCACCTCTGCTTCTGATGCTGAAGTTGAAGAACACGTTTGTAGCCAATATAGGGGTGCGAAATTAGAGGCAGGTGGTCCAGGTCCAGGTCCTTCCCGCACTATACTGCCAGTTAAAGAAGAAGTAGTCATTGTAAGATGGAGGAAACAAGAGAAATTTGAATGAATACTACAACACCAACGGGTCCTTCTATCTGCTGAGTCTTCTCTCACATCTGCGATGAAGGAGAAAATCAGTTTTCTGAATCCCACTATTAACAATTATTCATGTCAGCAACAGTTTATTTCAAACCACCTGTACATGAGTCCTCTGTCTTCTAGCCGCCATCGCGGCTATACTTTCATTTCCGACTAAGGGCTAGAGCTCAGCACAGATTCCAGGTCTTTGATCGGGTCTAGTATTTTCAGATTTGCTAAGAAAACCCCAAACTTCGCCGTTTAAAGTCGGCTTTAAATTTCTGGTTAGGTTAGGTTGAGGTGGTTGCAAATGAATAAAACAGAGCAATGTGAACTTAGTCCACAAATGGAGCTATTTTTATATCAGAGACTTGATATTTATTTTTTACCTTTAAGATGTGATGGGTAGTTGCATCGACAGACCTTCCGTTTCTCCAGTATGAGGTCTGTTCAAAAAATAAGGTGAATTTTCATTTTTATCAAAAAATATTTATTTATTCATCTATGTCTGTTTTGTCCCCCTCGGATATAATGCACTCGTGCCAGCTTCTTTTCCAATCCTAGAAGCAGTTATGGTTTGCACTTCTTGGTATGCCCTTGAGCTCTCTCAGCGATTCGATCTATAAAAGGCGGTGTCTTGCTTTTATTCCGCAATCAATCTTTTGAACAGGAAACAGTCGCAGGGGGATCATATCTGGTTATTACGGTGGCTGAGGCATGATTAAAACATGACAATCATGTTGTTGTGTTTTTGGCCGAAAATTTACGAGCAAGCAACACAAAGCCTTCGAATCATTAAGACAACGCAACAGAGGACGGCCTAGGCTAAGTTGGCGCACACAAGTGGAGAAGGACCTCAACCAACTTGGAGTGCGTAACCGGCGGCAGTTGGCGAAAGATCGTGCTAGCTGGAGAGGCATGTTGGTTGAGGCCCAGGTCCACCCCGGACTGTAGCGCCACAAGAAGAAGAATAAGAATGATGAACACTGAGCAATTTCGGAACGAACTCCGCTGCCACAAGCTTCATGCCCAAAATTTCAGAAAAAATTGCATGACATCAGTCAACCGATATGCCAACAGCTTCCGGAACTTCTCTAATAGTGATTCGACGATTCTCCATAAGAATTTTCTTTACTTTCTCAACGTTTTCATCGGTTGTTGATGTGCTGGGGCGTCCAGGCCGAGCGGCGTCATTAAAATCTTCTCGACCTTCTTTGTAGAGCTTGTACGACTTGTAAACATTTTTTTTGACTCAGAGTACACTCGCCGTATGCCATTGTCAACGTTTCAAGTCTTTTGAAGCACTTATGTAATTTCCTTCTTCACACAAAATTGAATGCAAAAGTTTTTGTTCCAGTTTTTCCAGTCGACAGCAGGAAATCGACGAATACGCAAAACGCGTCTAACTTTTATGCCTCTCACAAACAAAATAAATATGCTATGCAGCTGAATCTGTAAACATATATTCGAGATGAGTGTACCAACAGAAGAAAATCAAAAATAAATCGATAGTCGAATGTACGTAGCCAGCGAAAGTTTTCAAAATTCACCTTATTTTTTGAACAGAGTTACTTAATACTAATCCTTCTACACATAGTCGCAAAGTCCTAGATTATACAGCGTATGTTTGTGTTGCAGAAATTCTGCTGATTTTTTGTAGAGTCGTATAGTTGTAAAGATCACTTCTGTAGGTTTTTAATGGCGAGGAAGGCACCAAAACCGCTTTAAAGCAGAATTGTCCACGGAAATCGAAAATAATTCCACCCCCCTAACATAATAATTGAGTGGCACTACAGCCCACAAGTGAGCAGGGATGTGCTTCTACAAGAACTACTCGTGTTGTGCTATTCTCTCACGAGCAGAAGGGACCAACACCTTCTTGCCGACTCTGAACGACAAGATGTGAGAAGCTTTTTCATAGACAATTGATACTCCTTGAGTGTTGTCAGCAGCTCGAAAGAGGTGGTGCCGTGAAAAAATGCGAGGTGTCCCGTCCGGGAATCGAACCTAGACTTTCTGCGTGGCGGTCGACACACTTACCCACTACGTCACGGCGACCACAAACCAAAATTATTTCTCAACCAGCCCATTGTTTCAGACCCTGTATGGCTCTTAGCGACGTCTTGTTGAAATCAGAGCTCATCGATGTTATAGACTTGAATTCCTGGAAGCACGTAGTCCCCTAACATTGCAAAGCTGCTGAGAACGACGAGAATTCGGTCTGTTACAGTCTTCGCGTACGGTCTAAACTACAGTTTATATAGCCTCTTGCCTGCTTCACTTCATGGCTGAATGTGTTCATCTACTAGTGTAGACTGAGACTCAAATTTGCCTGCTACCTCGAATCCTACGGAAAAGATTTCTCTTCATTGAATGCTGTTTTTCGTAATACAGCTGAATAATTTAGAGACGCTGTTGTGAAGTGAATCTTTCCATGACGACATGCCAAATGGCAGTGAACAAAAATGAAAGAGAAGCTCAATAGGCGCCACCCAAGATCTGTCAAAAATAGCCTGTTTAAAATTAAACCTCACAATGAATTACCCGCTGTATGATTTCTTACCATGACTGCAAGGATTTCAGCAACCTACTATTTGCATTTCACCCACACAAACAGCGTACATCCTGTGAACTGCAAGTCCACCCATACATTACGTTTTAAAATGTGAAATTAAGCACATTAGCCCAGCATTTAGCTACTTTCTAGAAGAGTCTCCCTTTCAACCATCACATCCATGCGATTCCAATGAAAAAATTCATCTTCCCCGCCTTTGGATGCAGATTATATTTATAAATCCAAAGTGAGATAAACGATTGGGCATTATTTCGAATCTAATTAATCGATATTTTCATTCTCTGCCCGAACTCTCGCTGAGTGATGGCACACCGAGGGTGGTTTGTGCTTCTGGTCATTGTGTAACTAATTTTGATTATGCGTTGGTTTGCATTAGCGGCTGTAATTTCTGCGTAAGTGATAATGTCCACAGCTAACAAAGTCGTTATGTAAGTTTTTTGTTTTAATTCAGAGTAGGTGCATGTCACAAGCATTGTTCGAGGACTTTAGTTCAAGGGTTGCATGCTTGGTTGTTTTGCATTTTTGGTGGTGACTTGGTACAATTTTGAGCAAATCTATGACCTTTTGCCACTTTGGAGGGAGTTAAGGAAGTGAAGAGCGTTTGTGGTTTCTTAGCGAAAGACTTGGCCAAGTGGCCGATTAGATCTTTGTTTGGCCAAACTTAAGCCTTCAAGAGAAAGTGAAGGAAATGGTAGCCAGCAGGGACCAAATTAAACTGATGCATTGTCATCATTAAAGACAACTCTTTTTTTTCCTTGGCCATTTTGGGTTGCTCTGGTCACCGTGGCATAGTGGGTAAGTGCGTCGGCTCACGGACTAAGATTCCATGTTGTATTCCCGGATGGGACACCTCGCATTTTTTCATGGCACCAACTCTTTTGAGTTGCTCACAACACTAAAGGGGTATCAATTGTCTATGAAAAGCTTCTTAAATCTCGCCAGTCGGATTCGACAAGAAACTGTACGTTCGAGTAGAAGGGTAAGAGAACAGTGGCACACAAGACGCGAGTAGTTGTTAAAGAAGCTAGTCCCTGGGTCCTCGTAGGCAGTAGTGCCACTTAATTATTATTATTATTAATTCCGGTCGCTTACTCTTCATTACTTCAGTCAAAGGGTCGAATTGGCCACAGAAGAGGATCGAATTCTCATAATGCACTTTGACTGACTAGAACTGCAACCAACTTCAGACTTTTATAATTTTCAAGCCTTGCACGACAGTGTACAATTTGCGTCTCAGTTCCCTCTGTGAGCATCTCATTAATGTCTTTGTTTGCACACAGTTAGTCCCCACCAAATGCAAGGGAGTCAATTCTAGACGACAGGAGACTCAACAACCTCGAATCGTTGTCTTGTCCAACTACTGATAATTTCAAGAACATCACTTGTGACCAGAAATTGACGATTTCGACTTGGACGATATGTATGTGCTTCCAACAGGATGGTGCCACTTGCACAGCCGAAGAAATTCAATGGCGCAAAGTAATTTGGCCGCCACGATCATGTGAAGTGACGACGTTAAGCTTCTTTCTTTGGGAAAATTTAAAAGAAAAAACGTACATCAATAAGTCAAGAACCATTCAAGAGCTAAGGGATGACAACTTCGGCTCATATAACATAACTCAGAGTCACCGAAAATATGGACCATCGGATGAGGAATGCCATCCAAGCCGTGCCAAACACTTAATTTTTGTGGATAAAGTGGTGATTACCCAACCAGTAAGGCACATTTTGCTTGTTGACCAGCCCATTGAGCCCAAAATGAGCTTCGTCACTGAAGATGTGAAGAAATGTATCATCTTGACGCATCTTCTCCAGAACACAATGGGAGATCGTAAGTCGCTTCAGAGGGTCCATTGGCTTCAGTCATTAAGTTAGCTTGATCTTGTAAGGGTGTAAGCCAAGATCCAAGTCTGAACGATTCCCAATTCTTGAGAACGCAGCGCGGCAGCGACATTTTCGACACTTTGACCAATACATTGTCTCAATGGTACGACGACATCACACAAGGGATATGTAGACTCAAATGCTTTGTACAGAACTTGTAGTTGCTTGTCCACTAGGGAGAGAATTACGCCCGAAAATTGAGATTAACACTCTTACAGTTGCGATCACCGATTCTGAATTCGGTAGAAAATTTTTGTGATATGGACACGTTGCTCGTTCGTAGACTGTGCACTGTGATAATGTTGAGTTCACAAATTGACAGTGACAGTTTGATGACTAGTGAAAGAGTGCGTTCAAAAATGCAATTCAAAGGTGACAAGTCTCTATTGGAACTGTCCCCTTTATAAATAGACGCCAGTTAGCTTTAAAGAAACATGTCTCATATAGAACTCAGAGATGTGCGTTTTTCTTCTCAACGTAGTTTTTAGTTAAAAAGACTCATTTTAGAAAATAGCCTCAAAAAGGTTTTCCACAAGGCAACTCGCCATTAGATGACTTTTAACATGATTCTGGAGGAGACTTGGGGAAATATACAAGTCTGTACCAGAGACACGATCTTCCACAAGTTCGCTTAGTTGCTAGCTTAAGCGTTTACATTCACGTAAGTGAGGCACCATTTCTGGCATTACATTGAATTGCGAATAAACTGGGTCTGAAGGTGAGCGAGATCAAAACAATGAATAAGTTCTCATCACGAAGTCCGACACGTAGGTGGGTGTGGGTTGGTCCATCTACACTAAGTCCTGTGCTGAACCTTTGCCACTCGATTGTTCGGTGGAATGAACTAGTTTGAACCGTTTAGAACCCATGCGGGAGTTCAACAAATCGGTGGAAGGAATGATGTGGAAGTCCTGGGGGACGTTAAGAAAATGGGTGCCTAGGTATTTATTTCTGAGGCTCGCAAATGCCGTGCAGGTTCAGATTAGATGTAGGACGTTTTTTAATTCCTCCGCATCCATACAGCTTCTGCAGAGATCAGTTTAGGGAAGACATGCTGTTCATGTCTGCTTACCGATCAGACAGTGACTGGTTGTTGCTCCTATGGTCAAGTTTTTATTCGATCTTTGAGCTGTACCTGCAGTCCTAAATTATAGGGCTAAGAGAGGGCGATTAAAGACGCGACAGATGGCATGATCCTTTGGTTGCTCAAGCGAATCTCCTCCATGTGTACTTTTAACAAACATGTCACGAGATATGTTTGTGTTCCTGAAGTAAGGGCTGCATTGTCGCTTAATTTGGCTCTGCAACTTCATAATATGCCTCTATGGAATAAGTACAGGCAAAGATTGTATGGCTCAGCAATCTCCTCTAGGAATGCGAGGCAATCAACGACATTCTTGGGGCTTAATGAGGCTCCAGTACTGACTGACTATACGTGAAGTGAAAGCGTGTATCTTTCGAAGTGAAGCACTGTCCTGGCTTAAGTGGCACTCAGTTCTTCACGAATGGCCATCACTTGAGCTCGGAACACACAACATTGCTTGGGGAGTCTGTAGAAAGGACTTAGATTGAGATTCTCAGAGGAAATGCCAGAGTGAAGACGAGGCCACTTTTAAGGCTGTAGCATAGGCCACCTTTTGGGCATATAAGAAATTTAAAGGTTTGAGATTGAGAATGATATCCAGTGCACGGAACTTTAAGAAGTAACCCACTAAGGGACTAGCACTAGAATTTCCAAAGAGCATAGAGGGAGAGGCTGTGTCTAGTGTAGAGTGGCATGCCGTATGAAAGAATATAGTGTCTACGGAGGATGTGTTTCAATGGGCAGGTAGTCAAGGACTTCGTCTAATTCGTCTTGGCCATGAAAAGAGAAAACAACATCAGTACCGTCATCAGGCTTAAGAGGCAAGTAAATATGAAAGACCGTGCTAGCTTTGTTTGATCTCCCTACTCCTGCTGTATGTCGCAGAAGTATAGACGCTATTGAATGCGGTTGATTCTTCTTATCAAGACAAAAGTTCGACAGGAACTTTTTTGGTTCTGAAAGCATCTAGAGAAGAGGACTTAACTTAACTAGGCTGTGCGGCGACGTATGCCTAGTCATGT
Source organism: Eristalinus sepulchralis (assembly GCA_944738645.1). Classification (NCBI taxonomy): domain Eukaryota; kingdom Metazoa; phylum Arthropoda; class Insecta; order Diptera; family Syrphidae; genus Eristalinus; species Eristalinus sepulchralis. The sequence continues at coordinate 84,390,425 of OX122882.1, read as the reverse complement.
GCAAGCCTGGACAATACACCTTCAGCGCGAAGAGTCTTCACTTCCGAGCCTTGGGGCGACAAGAGAAGAGGACTTAAGGACGAAAACTCTAGGCTGTAGGCGACATATGCCTAGTCATGTGCAAGCCTGGACAATACACCTTCAGCGCAAAGAGTCTTCACTTCCGAGCCTTGGGGCGACAAGAGAAGAGGACTTAAGGACGAAAACTCTAGGCTGTAGGCGACATATGCCTAGTCATGAGCAAGCCTGGACAATACTCCTCCAGCCCGAAGAGTCTTCACTTCCGAGCCTTGGGGCGACAAGAGAAGAGGACTTAAGGACGAAAACTCTAGGCTGTAGGCGACATATGCCTAGTCATGTGCAAGCCTGGACAATACACCTTCAGCGCGAAGAGTCTTCACTTCCGAGCCTTGGGGCGACAAGAGAAGAGGACTTAAGGACGAAAACTCTAGGCTGTAGGCGCCATATGCCTAGTCATGTGCAAGCCTGGACAATACTCCTCCAGCCCGAAGAGTCTTCACTTCCGAGCCTTTGGGCCGACAAGAGAGAGGACTTAAGGACGAAAACTCTAGACTGTAGGCGCCATATGCCTAGTCATGTGCAAGCCTGGACAATACTCCTCCAGCCCGAAGAGTCTTCACTTCCGAGCCTTTGGGCCGACAAGAGAGAGGACTTAAGGACGAAAACTCTAGACTGTAGGCGCCATATGCCTAGTCATGTGCAAGCCTGGACAATACTCCTCCAGCCCGAAGAGTCTTCACTTCCGAGCCTTTAAGGCGACTCCCTGTCTGAGATGACGCATGCACGAATCTCAACCTCCTTTGTATGCGAAATTGAAGGCATACGGGTACGCATTATGTTGTCTAAAGAGGCATGTTGGTTAAGGACCAGGTCCACTCGGGACTGGAGGCCTAAAAATGTTACAAGAAAATGAGAAAGGATGAAAAGGGATGCTATTTTAAAAAGCCGCGTCATGGTCTCTCTTCATCACGAAGGGATCAAGTTGCGACTAGCACAAGTTTATTCCCGCAGAGGTGAACCCTAAGAAAGTTATATTTTGCGCTCAATTGCTGGATACACAATTTAAATCACTTGTTGTTCCCCCTTCTCAGTCTGATAACGAATTAGGGCCCCTACTTATTTTCTCCTTATATTTTTTTAAGATGCCTTACGTCCTTATCCCTTCATCCCTTAAACGCATTCCTTTCATTAATTTGTGTTTCTTTCTTTTGTTTATTGGATATTGTAGCAATGTGGGCAACATTCAAAGGAAATCGATTACAATGGCTGGCCGACACCACGGAACCACATGTCCATGAAACAGGGGTATGAGGTAAGCACACGTCCCATCAAAACCTCGGCAAACATCCCCTCCTCCATTTGTCACAACACTAGACCCCCACAGAGAGCAGCATCACTAATCTCGTTGTTTTCACTCGTTTCTCTCATTCCAGGCCAAGATGAACGACCACCATGGGAACCTGCAGAAAGGTAAGTCACTCAATTTACAGCGCACCCTCCGCAGAGACACCATCCGACAGACCGACCTGTCTGCGATCATCACTCCCACCAGGCCGCCCCAGTGCTCGACAACAATGCTCGCGCAATTCGTGTACAATTCGTCCGTCTGCCGCACCGTCCATCGCTGCAATGTTCCGGCAGCATGTTTACATATGTTGGGGCCATCGAAACTATCGACTTCATAGTCCCGCGCAATCGCGATAATGTCACCGTCACGGCGATATCGATCTGAGAAGCCGGCAAATTCCAGCCACCCGCCCTGCACAGCAGCAGCGCCGCCACCGTTTAACATTCAACCGGAGCATGTTGCGTTGTCTCGTCTAAACAATATGGCCAGATAGGAGCGTAGATCGCGGCCGCGATCGACGGGCTTGTAATTTATCCCTCGCTTTCCATTACCACTTTCCCGGCGGCGTAAAGATTTCCATAAATGAGGGGAATAATTTTCGGTGCTCCACTGCACGGTCGGCGGCGGCGGCGGCGACGGCCTGAATGATTTACAAACCAACACATGACGACAACAATGTCGTGGTGGTGCACGCCACCACAAAAACGTTCGCCATCGTTCAGCGCTCGCCATTGACTCCAAAACGGATCGCGGAACATGGATGTCTTACATGGTAAACTGATGTCAGTTACATGCACCGCCGTGTAGTACAGGAGCTCCTCGCTGTACACATGGGTGTGGGGGAGGGGGGACGCCACATCCCGACCGACAGGCCGCAGAGATACAATGTGCGCTGACTTCGATCAAGTGCGTGGCGGTGTCGTGGCTGCAGTCAACGTTGACAATGCTGGCCGCGAACAACAACAATTAGCGTCGAGTTCAGTTCTAATAGTCGTTAGACGGATTCTCGGCGTTTCTGTGTGCCGTACTCGGCGATTACATGGAAACGCGACCGAAGCGCAGCCATCGCCATCCGTTAACGCGCCAACTCGGGGTAATTTACACCAAGCGCCATCCGATCGCCATCTACGGATGCAACAACATGCGACGCGGCCTGTAATGTTATCATTATTGTCCGGGATGGACATTTAATAAATTGCCAAGCTGACGGGGCGGTGGATTCCGAGGAGCTAAGCGCCGGCGCACAATGTGCGCGCATTCTTGATCACTTCGCCGTACTTCACCGATCATTACTGGGGCGCAGTGGACGAGCAGGTTTTTGCCTTGTCGGCGGGCCGTCGGACAGGTCTTTCTCTCTTCACTAATTAGGCCCGATTCTGCGAGAGTACGTTCGCTGCTGTACCGTACGACACGGTGGCGGTGGCGGTGGCGGCGGTTTTTGTGCTTCCGTCGTCTCCTTTTGCAGCGATTATCTGTCTGCGACCACGCTCGGTTTAATTATCGAGTGCGTGTGGCATAAATCATCGCCCGTTGATCCTCAAACCGGGCTTAGTGATCGTTTAATTGAAATTGTCTCTCGGTTGGGTGTCGCAGAGGGCCGGCTGTGCACGGAGAAACTTTATGAATGATTCTGGCTTTCATTCTAGGGCACATCTTTGATGACGGACGACTGGATCATCATGCGGGCGCTGCGCAAGGCAATCAGATGACGATCTACGGACCAGGTGGACCCGTGAGGACAGCGTCGTCGAACAGTAATTCACCGGGAGGCGGAGTGGGTGGCGGCAATCATGTGCATCATAGTGCGGCGACATCAGCGCTCCTGGTGGTGCCGCAGCCGATAAACGCAACCAAGATAAGTGCAAGCCTGGGTCCTGGACCTGGAGGCACTGGAAGGAAGTATCAGTGCAAAATGTGCCCACAGGTAAGTCGCTAATGGGAGTAGAGGTGTTTCCGCTTGAAATGAATTGAAAAACGAGATTGTCAGCTGTCAGCTGTCAGTTGTCTGAGACAGTTCGCTGCTGTCACGGGTGCTTTGCATATTTTTCCATGGCAGGTAACAGCTCTGTCTCTAGAAGTGGCCCCGATTCGGATACTTTGGCTCTTTGAAAGTGCTCTTGTCACAGAAAGAGCAGGGATAAGTTTTGTTCATTAATTTGTAATGCTGAAATGTTCAGGAGGCTAAGTTGATTTTAATGAAACTCGCTTGGACACAGCTGTGGTCGACAAAGTGCCACTAAATTGAGGAAAAACTTTCAAAGGAAACGAAGATTATATTTTTTCTGATTCTTACTACTTACGATTCTCTGTTTCTGGTTCAGGGATGGGATCCTTTGACATCAAACTATACGATGCCACCTTAGTCTGTTCAAAAGAACAAGGCTACAACGGCGGCTTTGGAAGTCAGGGGTTGCCACTTAAGGTGAAAGATCATTGTTTTTGTCGAAACAGAGTGGACGCCTTTTTAAGTCCACGATGGACCTGATTCTTAACCATCATGTCCCTCGCCAGCCGCCCTCAGTTTCGGTCCTCCTCCACTTGTGTGAGCATTCCAAACGAGAACTTTGCCTATTGTGTTGCTTAGATTCAAAGGTTCTTTGTGCTGAAGCTGGGTTGGGCTCTATTTCTCCATTGCCCCTCTAGAAACTTGGATTGACAAGAGTGACTCTGCGCTGTAACCCGATGCTAATATTGTTGTTCCTGTTTACTGCGTCGCCGAGGAAGACCAAGTCCTTGGCTACTTCAAAGTGCATGTTGCCTGCTTTGATCTTCTGTCCGAGACGTTGATGTTGTGCGTCCTTCCTTGATTACTCGTTCACTTTTAGACTCGTTTGGTCGCTCCCATTTCAATTTCTGCAATCGCCTTAATGACTGTGACTGACTGGCTCTCTGTGTTCGTTCACCTCAATGTCATCCGTGTAAGACAGAGAGGACCTTGTACGCGAAGTTAAGAAGTTTGATTTCTTCATAGTTGGCGCAGTTGCAGAGGTAGACAAACAACCCAACATTTCTGCACCCTGCCAGATTATCTTCAGATGCGGATATTCCCTGAGTCCTAGCAGCCTTGTTCTTGTCTATATATTGGCATCTTGACGTCGTCCAGATACTTCTTCTTCTTCTTCTTGTGGCGTTACAGTCCGAGGTGGACCTGGGCCTCAACCAGCATGCCTCTCCAGGCAGCACGATCTTTCGCCAGCTGCCGCCAGTTGCGCACTCCAAATTAGTTGAGGTCCTTCTCCACTTGTGTGCGCCCCATCTTCTCCTCCAGATGCCATCAACGCAAACAGGACCAAAAAACCGGTCCTGATCAAGGTGTTATATAAAGCAAGCTTAGTCTTTCGAGAGAGGGCTTTGAGAGGCCTCTTGAGCCCAAAGAAACAGCGATTGGCAAGAGTGATTCTGCGTTTGATTTCGGTACTGGTGTTATTGTTCCTGTTTACTGCAGAGCCGAGGTAGACGAAGTCCTTGACTTTTTAGCTTCAATGCCAGCAAACGCATCATTGACGGCTCGCTGTGTTCGTCCAATCACGTCAATGTCGTCGGCGTAAGCTCGCAATTGAGCTGGGTTTTGGAAGATCGTGCCTCTGGTGTTGACCTGTGAGTTACGCACGATCCGTTGTCCAGATAGTGTAGTCGATATTTTTGTCCATCTTCGTCCACATTGAGTGGAATATTTAGAATGGCAGCGGCCAACGTGCGGATATTCTCTGAGCTCCAGCTTGACTTGAGTCTACATATTGGCATCTTGACGTCGTCTTGATACTGTCCATCCTCGTCCAGATTGAGTGAAATATTAAGCCTGACAACGGTCCTTGGTTCCGCAGCAGACGCCGGAAGGGATTTTTCCAAGTTCTCAGCATCGAATGCGACTCTGTCATACTTTGTCCGATTTCTTCTGGGTAGTCTTCAGTGCCAGAGCAACTGTTTTACATTTTACTTAAATTTCTTCTTCTTCATTCTTGCATCCTCCCTAACGCGTGCTTCCCCTTCGTTATATTTTCTACTGAGAACCGGTGCTCTTGCCCGTCGTAGGGCTCACGACTAGCTCTCGTTGTTCAATGCAGCGTTACCTTATGTGCCTCCTAGATGGCATCTGTTTCTTCCAGCGCATCAGTGCTTGATTCTTTGATGACTTGTGGACAAGGTTTCCATTATTCCCCTATTGTAAGTGAGGGCAACGTTGAACGTTCAGAAAGTTTCAGGGAGACTCCGCCTGCAAAGACTCTACCTATCGATTGGAGTTTCCGACGTAAAACCTTTTAAGACTGTCTTAACTCCTTTGCTCCCTTGATATTCGCGTTGTTACCTTCGCTACTGTAAGGAAATGACCCGAGTCGATGGTTTCACCTTCAAAAAGTCGGATGCCTAGAGTACTGGAGAACTGTCTGACGTCGGTCGATGGTGGACAGCTGTTTCATCAGGAGACTACCTCATCCCTTTATGGATGTTGAGGTCTAGGAACCGATTGCTCGCTACAAAGAAATTCCGGTCGGAGACGAACTCCTCCAGCCTAAGTCCGTTTCTAGATGTGGTGTCATGAAGGCTGCGGTTTCCGATGATTGCTTAAAAGATTTCGTCTTCACCCATCTGTGCGTTAGGATATCCTGAAATAAAATTGTTGGCATTGATCATAAGTTCTTTGTAATCAGTCTTCCAGTATTTGCTGAATTTGATTCGTTCAGCAATTCCCCATCCCCCCACTTCAAAGTCTTCACCGTTATTATTAAGAAACGTCAAGTCATTACGCAGCACATTTATTCCCACGTTCGACGAGTCTTAATTGCTAGTTCCACTCCACTTCACGGTAATTCCCATCATCGACCATTACCCGATAATTACGTGCCCACCCAGCTCCCACTGTACTTCATCCAAAAAAAAAAAAAGCAAAAACCAGCCCACCCTCAAATCACGCTCCAAAGACGCCAAAAACACCTGTGTGTGCACTCGAAGCGATATCGCCCGGGCCGCCTGTAATCCGAGAACCCCGAATCCCTGCAGCAGTCGACAACTTAACAGCGTTTGCCTGGCGAATGCCCATCCAAGAAACGAAACCTGATCCGAGTATGTGACGACAGTCGCTCATAGATGCCAGTGGAGGGGTAAATCGTTATTGGCAGCGCCTTGCGCTGCAGATTAAAATGCGTGGGAAAGAGCTTGTCAACGGCAACACACCGCCCCTCCATTGCGGCTCATTATGCCGACCACACACTTTGCGGCTGCAATATCTGATCTGTCACACAAACACACAGGCGCCGCGCCAGTTTAGCCAAGCTCTCGCATGTGCAGTATGTCTTCTTAATCACTTTTCCCACAAACGACAGTTACGCAGTCAGCCGCAAGAAGTTGTTGCGGCCAAGTCGCATGGATTTCTTCTGGGTAACACTGTCCGACGGCCGCCCGGCTGCCGGTAGGTGATGATGATGATGATCTGTTGGGCAGGCCAAGCGCTGGACAAGTATCGTGTGATATTTAACCCCGATGATCTTGTGATTGACAGATGTGTCATAGAGAAGCCTTTGAATGCCCACGTAATAGAGACACATCGTTTTAGGTTCCAACGGTGGGCTGACACAGGGACAATGTGCGACGGAATGGTTTTGCTGGTGCTGGATGCAGGTGTGGGAGAATTTGCACAACAGTGACTTAGGGACAGTTTGACAAACTTTTTGGGTGAAATGGAATATCTTTCTGTATCTAGTCTTGACAAGAGACGGACACTCGCTGAGTACACCTTCCAACTGCATGCCTCTCTTGAAAGTAGGAAGGACTTGTACCCTGTTTCAGGGAGTTCGAAGTTTGTATTCTAAAGACACTGGCTTCGCTAAGGCTATGGGAGTGTAAATAGAATTGTTGAATTGCATCCACCGAGTCTGAAATGCGGAATCTTCTAATTTATCGGCAGCTTTTTCATCAATGATTCCTTTGGGTCCTGGAATACGGACGATTGGAGGAGACGATTGTAAGGGGTGTTTTCTTAGAGGTACAGAACTTTGAAATCAAATAAATAAAAGGTGAATTTTCTAGCATTGAAATTTTGATTTTCTGGGATAAGACTGGAGGTCCAATTTTCGATAGCTTTTTCCAACATTTCTCTCCTTATATCGACAATAAGGTCGCTTTGGACTTATCGGCGCAGACAGGCGACTTCACATATCTCCACAGAATGTGGTCAAGCGGCCTTAAATTGTGCGTTTTCTTAGGCCAATTCACCACTCGGTAATGTGAAACCATGTAGTTACCAAACGTAACCTTCAATAATTTTATTTGGAGCACGAGCTGTGTAACATGTTGCGACGTCTTGTCGAGGCCAGAGCTGCCGCACATTATGATTGTTCAATTGATGAACGAAAAAGTCAGTTATCATAGCTGTATAGCGGTCACCACACTGTAATGGCTTGGTCAGCATCATTTTTAAAGAAATGGGGACCAAGTATTCCACCAACTCATAAAGCACACGAAACAGTCAGTTTTTGTGGATGTAACTGTGTCTAACTTACTCTTAAGGATTATAATCGCTCCAAATATGGCAGATAAGTTTACTGTCGTGTCCCTTCAACCAAAAGTCAGCTGGAATTGGGATCAGAAGCAATCTTGTTTTGGGCTCACTCGTCTAATCTACGCTTTGTTGGGTGCCTTAAAAATGTGGAATGCACTTGACAACTGACAAAATGGCCACGAGTCATCTTTAAGGTCTTTTTCTTCTTCTTCTTGTGGCGCTACAGTCCGGGATGGACCTGGACCTCAACCAAATGTCTCTCCAACCTGCACGACCTTTCGCCAGCTGCCGCCAGTTGCACACTCCAAGTTAGTTGAGGTCCTTCTCCACTTGTGCGCTTCACCTTAGCCTGGGTCGCCCTTTGTTGCGTTGTCCCAATGGCTCAGATTCGAAGACTTTTCGGGCCGTAGCAGTATTGTCCATACACTCTACATGGCTTAGCCATCTTAAGTGTTGTATCCGAAGACGCTTGACTAGGGGCATGGTCCATAACTTGGTTATTTCCCCTTCGTGTAGGAGCGTTGCAAGTTTACGTCTCGTTAACAAGTCTCTTTTCCAACAAAATCTTTCCACTTCCCGATGAAAAGTAGGATTTTCTTCCTTTCTGCCGAACTTCAGATGCTGCATAGTCTAGGAAGATGTTCTGTGTTATGTTCAAATTTGAGAGTTAAAAGCTTTTCTAAAAGTTGAAGCAATACTTCCCGGAAGCCGTAAATATCCTTAAAGTGGTCGGTTTGTGTAGAGGTTGCAGTATGTTGCGGTAGGTTTTATTACTCCATCGCCCAAATAAATGCCTCCGATCTCAAGTTTGGAAGCAAAAAGTTGTCTGGAGAGGATAGAGCAATAGCTTGTCCCTGGCGACGGTAAATGTATAGCATGAGCCGGTGGCGGATGATGTTAGAGAACTTTTTTCTTGGGCCGGGTTTTCTGAAATTCGACATGGCGTCGGCTCAATAATTCGTTGCCGTGTAGCCCTTTCGCCGTTCTTCAGTTAGTCAATAGAGATCACACTGTTCGGGCGATAGAACAGTTTTCGCCTTCTTTGGAGAAAATTCGTTGCGTGAAGTCCACGGCTTTGCTGGTCTCTGGTGTGTACTAGACGATCCTTGTTTCATCATCGGTCACGCAACGATGAAGAAATTCCTTCGGAATGCCTTTAAAGTGGTCTCACGGTTCTACTTATTTCCTGGAGTGAGCAGCACCCATTATGCAAAGAACTTTCTCATGTCCATCACACCTTGGAATGCCTACTGTCTCAGCTATCTCGATCGTGGATTTTTATCACGCCAATGTCCGTTATAGCTGCTTTTGGAGGCCACAATTTTGAAACACATTAATACACGTTTTGACGGTCGCTATTGAAGAATGTACTGAGGAATTGAACTTTCTCTTGCGACAGTGGCGCCATCAAACGTTGAGTTTAAGTAAATACCGACCTTGATTGGTGCTACAGAATCTACGTAGATCCCCTTTGTGAGGTACAGAGTGAAATTTTAAAATTTTATCTCAATGTTTCAGCATTAAAGAAAGTTCAGGGATGCTAGAAATGCCTTTTACGAAGATAAGACTCCCAAAAGTGTGGTGATGTAGTGATCATGCCGCGTCTCCTAAGAAATGAATTCTGGCCTTTTTTTTCGATATATTTCAGGTTGACGCAATATCCTCGAGCAACTCAACAACTCTTCGTTTCGAACTATTTTACACTTACTATCCTTACGATCCCCCCAACCCTCTCTATTCTCCTTCTTTCTTTGGAGACAAGTCTTCCTATAGCTCTTTAAAAAGTCATCATCTTTGATTGACGAACAAACTCGATAAACTGGATAGATCAGTGACATTTATTTGTGGACTGATCATGCGTTACAGGGAAACCCTGAGAAGGATATCATCAGCTAGCGAGCTTAAATTATAACTTTCGCCTCTTGGGAAAATGTTGACATTATCCTAATGAAACAAGCGAATATATGTTAAGTGAGGTTGGACTTAGTCGGTATTTCAATTACCAATCTGAGCGTCTCTCAACTCCGTATCCTCCCACTCCATGTGACTCATGTTGAAAATAAATTTAACTTGCTTTGGCAGCACGTATTTATGTATGCAGACGATTGGCTGTGGTCTACGTATTGTTAAGATTATAAGACAAGTTCAGCTTGTATATATCCCTGGCTTTATGACAACACCTAGCAAACCTCCGTTGATTCCTTTGCCAAATGAGAATTCATACCGTGATTTACTTTATGTTGGGGTTGCAAGAAAGGACAACTTTTTCTCAACAACAGCGTCCTATGGCTACCAACCCTCTCTATCTGCTCTAGATCCTTTCCGGGATACCTTAAAAAGTGGACCCAAGGGACGGCGGCGCCGTAAAGAAAAACAGGGGCTCACGTGGCCCAGACAAGAGGATAAGGACTTTGCACTCAAAACTTAAGTTACTTAGGTAAAGATCGATCTGCCTATTGACGAGTGTTGGTTGTGGCCAAGCTCCGAGCTCTGGTGGATTTTAAATAAGTCACCGAGTCACGTTTCTGGCCGTTTTTCGTTGCATTTTGGTGGTCTGCGTAACAACGTGATGATTGGGCTTTAAAAGGATCGACCTTAAAACACTTTTTCGATGATTTGAAAAACATCCGAAATAAGCGAACAAATTCGAGTCTAAGCTGAGTTTGATTCAGGGGTTAGCCTAATTGAGTTTCCCACACTCTTGACATACACACTTAGCCTCATATGCACAGGCTTTGTACATTATCGAAACATAATCAAGTAAATGAAGAATTAATGTTTTGCGGAATTAGCCACATTTCCCACCTCAAAACATTTTAATTAAAATCAATTGCATTTTAATTCCGACTCAGAGAAAAATTTCACCGAGGAGGACGACGCAAAACGAACAAAACTTCGTCGCGCCGCATTTCAACCCTTTAACACATTTTAAACACTTGAAATAGCACTAACATTCTAGATGTATAATCCCAGCATCCCCGCCACTCCACTCGCCCGCACTTCGGTTGAAACTTTTGGCCAACACCAATGCAAAAATCCGCAAAAAGAAAAAAAAAACTCCGCTCAAAACGTTTTTTTTCAAATTTTTTTCCCACATAGAGAGAGAGCGAAAAAAAACCAAACTGGTTTACTTACACATTCACGATCACCACCCCATCAAAGCATCCCCCTTCGTCACTGTAAATTCGCATGCAAAAGTGTCAAAAAGCGACCAGCAGAAAAAAGTGTGTGGGGGGCAGAAAAATTTCCAGCGAACTCAGCAAGTTCGCTCCAAAAACTAACACAACGGCAGACGCGCTTCAATCGCCATCACAGTGGGCACAACATCCGAATACTTAGGAAATAGCCTGCGGTGCATATAGTCCATCCCCCACCCCGCACACAAACCAATTTTCGAGGCCCATCTACAACAAAACCAAGAAAAAAAAATCCCGAGAAAAAAAAAGAGAAAAACTAAAAAAACGAATAAATCCATCCCCCACCCTGTCCGACGACGCCATCTCTACGTCCAACTAGAAGGGTTGGACGAGGACGTATTGATGTTTTGTTGATGTACATACCTACACAATTGCACGCCGCCACCACCGCCACCGCACCGCCATCGTCGCCACACACCCACAGCTGCACGCTGCTGCTGCTGTACTACTTAACTCTCGGCGGAGGGGAGGGAGCAAAAAAAACGCAGAAAAAACTGCAAAAAAAAAACGCGCAAAAAATGGAAATGTGGTCGCCTAACTATTGGCAAATGAGGATCTGAGAGCTTTTTTTGCGCCACGGCCTGGCTAGATGAGAAAAAATCTGTCCAAACTCTTTTTCACTGTGCGCTCGGGTAAGTGTGCGTGTATGTGTGTGTGTTTGTGTTTAACACACCAAAACCAGGAAAAAAAAGCGAAAAACAGAAATTTTTTGTGTTTTTTTTCCTCTCGCACTGGCTGGCTCTCTCTCTCTCATTCTCTATCTCATGTCACACACAAAGCTTTGGCGGCGCGCAAAGTAGTGAAAAATCGACAAGGAAAAATTGTGAAAAATCTAAAAACGAGGAAAAAAATTTGTCGGAGCGACACAGAAATTCCCTCTTCATCCTCCTCACAAAAACCACCCACCCACACACACACACACAAACAGGCTAACAAAATGAAGAGAAGCGCAGCTGGAGGTGAACAAATTTACGCCGTTCAGACCACCCCAGCCCACCCCAATGCGGGCAGACATCCTCTGCCGGATGTGTAACACGGCAGACCGAATGTGGGTCGTCCTCGAAAGCAGCCTTCACTGTTGCCGCCGTCTCGTTATCGTCTTTTCGTGTCGTCACACAGGTAGACGAATCGGTGGGTGGGGGGCGGTGAAGGATTCTCCCTCTGTCTTGCCTAATCGAGTACGACGCGATAAGGAGCGAAGTCTTAAGACGTTCGTCTTTGACTGCGTTTGCAGGCAGTGACGACTGTTCCGGTCACATGTTGGTGGCAAGCCTTTGAACGTGAACGCAATCTTTTTCCCAGTTTCCACTTCGGCACACGCACACACTGCCGCCGTTCCCACAACCACGCACACACACTCACACGCGTGCGGCAAGTGGGACGGGGGATGCTTGCTGCATTAGTAGCATCGTCATCATAACCGTCATCAGCACATCTACACGCATTTGTGTAGTGTACACGATGTTATTTAGCGTGAGAATACAAAAACAAACAAAAAAAGAACCCTGGCTGTCAAGGGGGGAGGGTACAACAACAACAATGCAAAACAAAAAAAAAACAAGTGAGGTACGAACTGGCGTTTTTCGTTTTTGTGTTGATTTTGTGTTTTTTCCCGTTTTTTTTGGTTTTTTTGTTCATTTTTTTGGGCGGGAGAAATTTTTTCGAAAAGCTCAAATCGTGATGAGTCTCTAAAAATGTGTATGTATGTATGCGGATGGGAAAGGATTCGGTCCCAGGAGATGAGCGAGAGGCCGGACGACCACCAACAACTGGCGGTGTGAGGCTGTTCCGGAAGGGACGGTCGAAAAAACACGGAGGACGACGCACATGGGCGCACGGCATATAGACAGATAGATGGCAGCGGCACAGAGTAGAGTGCAAGCTTAATTTTTTTTTAGGACTTGTTTGGTCTATATAGTCGTAGTGTAGTTGGAGTGAAGAAATAAAAAATGGGGGGGAAAAAAATTCGCCCGGAAAAATGTAGAACGAGTACGAGCATAGGTATAGAAGTTGACGGTGATAGGGTTACCATGGTAGTTGGTTGCAATTTTGATCGGATTTTGACAGGACAAGTTTTTTTGGGTTGTCCATTTGATGGTTTTCAAGGGGGTGTGGTATTTGAAGGATAAGAGAGGGAGAGAGCGTACTTTGATGCTGCAGTTGGTTCGCGGAAATTTTTTTGATTTAGAAAACCTTTCCCTTGTACTGGGTCTTTTTCGACATTCGACGATACCATGGCTTGTGTGAAAGGTGATGTCTTAGGCCGTATTTTGCTGGTAGATTTAAATGACGCTCCAAGTCGTCTCAAATAGTTCAACGATTTCTTATTGGTCGATAATTTCCTGAATTTGTTTGCATTTTTATTGGTTTGACTGTAGAAGAAGTAGCAGAACGGGATTTGTCACAAATTGACATTTCGCCATGTCAGAAATAAAAGATCCACAAGAGTGGAAATTATACGGCCGCGTGGTGTTCACAAGACTCAACCATTGCAGAAGCGACGGGAACATTGACTCTTTAAAAAAATATAAGCGAGGTGGAACGAAACAACGAAATGCCGAAAATCCCGAAATGAAAAGTACTCCGAAATGTCAAAATTTCCCAAAAATTTGTAAAACAAAAGCTCCGAAATGTCCCAAATCTTGACAAATTTTATCACGAAAGTGAAAACCCCATAAAAAAATTTTAGAGAAGAAGATTTTGGGAGGCATTCTGCTCCCCTCCAACCCTCTGATCACGGCAGTTACAGGACTTGAAGTAGATGGATTAGTACAGATTTTGCAAACTTCCAATATACTCATTTTTTGCAACGATATTTTAGCGGTATTTTGGCAATTCAGAATTTTCACTTTTTTTAGAATTTGGACACTTTGGGATGTTGCTTTTTTTCTGTCCCAACTTTTGGGTTTTTGCCCTTTCTGAATTTTTCAACATTTCCGTACTATGGCCCTCAGGATTCTGTCTGTCTCTTATTTGAGACAGTAGTGGCGGGTAGCTTCACTTTGTCTTTGCCGTCGATATCGTCAATGACTTTTTATGAACTGTTTTGTATTCGAACTTATAAAGGACCTGCAAGTGGGCCTTTATAAGCATCATAAAAGTGTAGTAGCAGTTACTCAATATGCACCTTTCACTGTGGGCATTGGATTTTGCCAAGGGTGAGTCTCGCCACCTTTCCTTTTCATTATTTCTACGAATTGGATGTGGCAGTGCAGCTGAGGCGAGGAATGCTTCACATTGGGAGGTTCGACGGTAAGTCGTCTTCTTTTCGCAGATGACTCAGTTGTCCTCACCTCTTCCCAGACGGAACTCCAGCCTGAGCTCGATATATTTGTGACCGTATGTGCTGATGCTGGAATGAATTTGAGTCTGGACAATTCCGAAATTATGATCATTTTCAAAATGCCTGTCATAAGCACACGATGACAGAAAAAGGAAAGTCAAGCTTGGTTTCAAGCCGAAGATTTTATCGTCTTTTCCAATTCTTACCTAATAGTTATAAAAATTGAATGGCACTACAACTACTCGTGTTGTGCGTGCTACTGTTCTCTCACGAGTGTAAGTGACCTATAGTTTCTTGCTGACTCCGAACGGCGAGGTTTGAGAAGCTTTTCATGAACAGTTGATACTCTTTAAGTGTTGTCAGCAACTCTCACATATGGTCATAAAATTTGATCAAAAGAATAAGATCGCAAATACATGCTGCAAGGATGGGATTTCTCTGTTCTGTTGCGGTAGTTACTCGCCCGGCTGGGTTAAGAAACGCGATGGTGCGGGGGGACTTAATGTTGAGAAGATAGTATACTTCGATGGTTATAGACACGTTGTACGGATGTTTCCTTTATCACGACTTTCGAGGAGTCCTTTACTGCTCGGAAGACCGAAATAGAGGTCATTGGAGGAACTCCATAAACTTGCATGGTTGCGCCTGTAAATCTAGCTCTTGATGAGCGTATGATAGAGCGGCTTGGAGGTCTCTCGTGTGTGGATTGTCGCCGCGACTCCTTAAGGGAAACATGCCGGTCAAGAAAACGATGATGATGATCATTATGCATATTACTACTTTACTTCCGCTGAAATTTTATTCAGGATTATGACAGACCTGTTTCAAACCAAGTTTCAAACAGGAAGAAGTCGCTACACAACTTCATCTTATCTGAGGCATGAGTCTTAGCTACCACCTGTCGTCTTTTTTCTTTTTGCACTAATGAGTTAACAAAATAATAGATAGGGTGACAAAAAGCCACAGAAGACGAAAGCTTAGGGTCTATTGTTACTCTCTGCGTCATGCGTGACGTTTCATTGCGTCCAGTGCGTCGAATTCTAGTAGGGAGTATTGAATTTGCCAACCGGAGCCGCGCCTTAAAGCAAAATCACAAATTTTATGATTGATTGGCACTAAAAGTTTATCAAAATAAGTGTTCATCAGGAAAAAATTTACGTGTGAGGTTGATACCGCTGTGGTATGTCATTTCTGTTGTCTGTTGGTACCCCTGTGGTATATCATTTAAAATAAATTTTCTTACGTTTTGTGCACAAATAATAGTGTAAGGGCTCTAAAAAAATAAACAGAAAACATATGTATATATTTATGTGTACGCCTTGTATTTGTTTAGTACTTAAAGTCGGTTCTGTTAAGTCTCCACTGCTAAGTTATGTCTGCTTGTAGTGACGCCACTTTTTCTTATATTAGAATTCCATTATGTAGACAAATGTTCTGCTAACCAACATGTAAAGTAAACTTAATCAGTTAAAACGTATTGACACTGTTTCAGCTCGTTAAAGAGATAAGGTTTCATAAAACTAATTGCCAGTGTGTTTTCTTTTTTTTACAATATCATATCACATCAACCAATTAATCTCCTCTTAGAAATTCTAAATCGAATGAGTATGTCCCCACTGTTAGCAAAATGATACCTAACCTGACCCTCGTTACACACTCTCCCAACTTTAATTTGACGTCAGGATTTGGTATAATAACGGTACAATAACGACCCCGATGACGTGTACTTCTGACATGGTGACGCCATGCATTCTTGCCATAGAATGCTACAATCCCCATTTAACTGGAAAACTGTTCAATTCAGAAAATTGCAGTGAAATTTTGAGTGTTTGGATGTTTGTGAAAGAATATAACGGTATTTGAAATATTTGCGAAAGCAAGGAGAACTTATGTGTACTGGTACTGAATATGCATAGGGCTCTGAGTGAAAGGTTCACGACGTGCTATACACCGCTTGTATGCCTTCAGCTGAAGGAAGTGCTGAAGGTTCGACCCACCACCTATAACCAACTACAACTTTTGTTTCTTTTTATTTTGGATTTATTAAAACACCCTGATATTGTTTGCAAGCGCGTCAACTGACACGGCGGAGGTCCTAGGTTATTTATCTTTATCTTGGATGTTTCAAAGGCAACATCTCGTTTGCTAATTGTCTACGGGAACCTTCGGAAAATTTTCCCCTTCGCCAATTTGTAGGTCTCTTCTACTCGTGAATTGCGTTCGCAAACATTATAAGGATGGAGGTGCAAATCTACTAAATAATATGCCACCGTGAGATGTGTGACGCGTTCAATTACTGCGATCGCTGGAAAATCAATGAATTCGAATCTGCAGCACTTGCACTTACAACCGCAATATTTTCAACTGACCATCAGTAACGCTTCCACTCTCTTAAAATTTTATCACAATTCGAACGATTGCTTGCGAAGATGGTTGATTATGACAACCACAATTATAGAGTAATGCGCTAAAAGTGGCTACGTTTGAGTCATCACCTTTGGCGTAAATTGTTATAATTTTTGGTCATTGCTCGATTGCTAAGCGATCCATCATCGTAAATGGCAAGTACTCAGCTAATGTTGTGGCACCTTAATTGATAGCTGACGTTGACAGATGTCAAATGCCAGCTTTTCCAACTTGACACCACAAAATGAATGACTCTGTATAAAAGGCTACTAAGTCTTCCTTGTACGCCTGAATTTGAGTTAATTGAATTTGTTGTTTAGGCATACAAAAGTGACCAAGTATTGCCCTTGTATTGGAAAATCTCGCAGATGGAAGAGATTCCAGCAATTTGTAGTATTTTTTCGCTTTCAACGTCATCGCTGTCAAGGACATTTCAGTTAGAACGACGCTTGTCAGGACAATTTTCACTGTACAGACTTAAATTTAATATTTGCAACTTTTGACTGAATTAATCCCCACTTCTTTCAAGTAAAAAATTCGAGCACTTTAAACGACATAATGTTTCGAGAGCATGAGTCCATAACTTAACCCCATTCTTCCTCCGCTCAAAAGTCCTCAAATATCATTAAAATTAGAATCTAAGGAAAAAATCACAATTGCAGAGCCAAGGTCCAAGTATTAGAAAATCAAATTATCCATCCATAGCTTGAAAGTAAGAGCGGCACAAAGATTTAACACGGTAACCCTAAAACACTCGACTGGCGAACTTCAAATTCTATGCGCCACCTGCCCATTGCCCCAATCCGCCACCATTGCCCGCAGGGGGTTATGTACTAAAAAAAAGCGCGTACACACAACCCAAACACACACACACACACACATACACCCAGAGAAAGAGAGACATTCAAACCCATCCACATAATGTTCCATTATCAGGGGCGTAAAAAAATTTTTTTAAACTGTTTAGTGCAAGCTGAACGTCGACGAACACAAAAAAAAAATTGAAAAAAAAAACACAAAAAAGCGCATAAACATTTCGGGGGTGTTGAAGGTATAACTCTATCGCCCCAGCTCTAGCCGGCCGCCGCCGCCGCTGCCACAGCATCAGCATAAGCATCAGGAGCGAGCACAGCATCAGCATCACCAGTAGTAGTATCATCATCATCATTGCCGAGCAGCATTTTTTCCCAAAGAGCATCCCTTAGTGTTTTGCGCTCCACCGTTGGACGCACATACATACAGACACACACCAACTAGAATCAAAGTTAAAAACGAGCGCCGAAAAAAAAGCGACAAGAACGAACGAACGAACGCAAATTCGGAAGAGTATAGACGCGAAGAAAAAAAGAAAACGGCGTTTTCTTCATCGTGGTGTTTCTTTTTTTTCGTATTTTTCCATTTTTTTTCGAGAGAATCGCGCGGGGAACACACAGTCAGGCAGCCAGCCAGTCATCAGGATAACAAGGATGCGCGGATGCGGAGACGGGCGACTACCATGATTATGATGGTATTCGTTGGAAAGAGGCAAAAAAGAAGGAACGCAAAAATTAACCCTCCTGCAGCACAAGACTAAGGCAGAGATTGTGAAGGGAACATTTTTTTCTACAAAATACTAAAAAAGTTGGGAAAAAAATCGCTGGAAAAAAGGAGGAACTTACCACCCCCCCCCCCACCGTGGAGGAGGAGAGCGGTTTCAAAGGACAGCGACGACGACGGCGACTATAGCGACAGCGTCGACGACGGCAATAGCAGCGTCGGTGGCAACGGCGGCGGTAGAAAAAAATAAAGCGCTCATAGGAAGGAACAAGGCAGAAGAAGGAAGAGAACCTAACGGCAGTTGGAGTAGTTGCGGGCACACAAAGCAACGGCGAGCAGGGAGGCAGAAGGACGTTGCCGTCACCAGCAGTACTAGAATTCAGTGACGACCGACGACGACGACGACGACCGCGGCGGCAGTAGAGTCAGCTGAACCAGCAGCAAATCAGGCAGCGGCGGCGGCAAGCGGCAAGCAGCAAAGAGGCTTGAATGCCCTGCCGCGCCGTACTGCTTCAGACTGATAGAGGCGAGCAACGAGCAACCGAGAAGCCGAGAGCTCTCTGTGCACCCCTTGCGTCCACCATCAACCGCCCACCACCCACCAACCACCATCATCATCACCATCAGCCAACAACAGCAGGCAGGCAGCAACTGAAACCCCCCCGACCCGTGGAGGTGGGCTTCACTGGAGAAAGCCAAGCAAGAGTGAGAGTGGCGGCGGCCAAGAGGTGGGAAATGGGATAAAAAAGTTTTTCGCTGTAAAAATTGAAAAAAGGCAAAAAGAGGAAGAAAAAGAAAAAAGTAGGATTTTTTTTCCTTTTTTTTTTTGAAACCCCTGCTCGGCGGGTGTGAGGGATAAAGCGAACCCAAAACGAAAGAACTGCTGCTGCTGCTGGTGCTGGCGGAGATAGAGAACCCGATAGAGATAGAGAGCGCGAGAGAGACGGAGAAAGAGCGGCGGTGGCGGCGCGGCGGGCTCCCCAAAAATATATTGTTTCAAATTTTTTCTTGCTTTAGTCGGTTTCTCACATTGGTGACGGATCGTACTTGAGGAACGAACGAACGAACGAGCACGCAAAAAAAAAGTAATCGACAAAAAGGCGGCCAGCTCCAAGACGACCTACAATCATAAGCACCCTCGTCGTGGGTATAATGAGAGCCGGAGACGCCTACACCTTAGCTCGGTCGCATATCGTCGTCGGGTTGTCATCTCTGTCGCCTTTGTCATCGTGTTCGTCTCCGTCTGACCGGTCATCGCCCACGCACAACTGAGCGGAGCAGCACACCTGTCGGTATCGATCTCGTTGCAAATTAACCGATCCCTCGTCGATCAGTAATCAATCGATCCTCGACCACGAAGGACACTCTCTCTCTCGCTGGAAAAAAGACACCTCTCGGTTTCGTTGAAGAGTACACGCGACGCGAGTGACTAGTTTTTGTTCTCTGAATTTGTTGCACGATCTCAATAGGAGAGGCCAGGCCTCCATCCCAATTCCACAACACTCCTCACACACGGAGGAGCAGAAGCACAACCACCCCTTGCCGGAGCAGGAGAACACACAACAATCATTCCGACAACGAGACAGGAATTGTCTGGCATCGTTGGCTGCATCTTGGAGAATTGTTTTCGTCTGCTCCGTGTCGGGAGGCGCGCACCCCCCCTCACCACTCACCGCACTCTTGTCGTTTTCTTTGGCATCGGCACCGTCCCGGACTACCCCACTTTGTATCCTGTTGCACACACATTCACATTCACACGGCAGACTGTGTGTCTGTGTGTAGGGCGGCAAGGACGAGGACGAGTGGGTGGTTGGATTTTCATGGGTTTCCCAAAGATTTCCGACTTAAGGACTCCTCGCCACGCACCAAAGACGACGTCGGCGGCAACGTCGACGAAACTCTGATTCATTTCGCTCCCTTCGTGTGTTATCCTGCTGTCGGTGGAGGCGCGGGCGGGCGGTTATCGGCGCGCGGCATGAATGAGAGTGTTCACGGTCCCGAGTTCGGGCTTGTGCATGTGTGCGACGACGAAAAACAACAAGATGTGTGAGTAGAAGAAGAAGAAAAACAGTTGTAACTGAGTTGTGAAAGATAAAAAAAAATAGAAAAGCGCCACGAAAGCAAAAAAAAGCGCCGCGAAAGAAAAACCCTACGATACGACAACAAAAAGGGAAGAAAGAAAAAAGTGTTTCAAGTGAAATCTAGGGTATCCCAAAAGGATATACACAAATACATGAGTGAAGAGTGATTTTTTTCGCAAGGGTTTGGTTTGTTTACGTTTGTTTTTGTTGTGCGCCCTTCCGGTGCGGCGTCCTTGCGAAGACGACGACGACAACGACGACGACGACGACGACGACGACTTAACAACAGCGACGTCTGCTGTGTGTTGCATCAGTGGCGTGTGTTTTTGTTTTCGTTGCGTTTTGTGTTGTGTGCGCGTTTTTTTTGTGCCGACTCGAATTTAAATGGAAGGGCGTCTATTGGAGTACCGTCCGATCAGCGGTGGCCTGGACTACCACCATAACTCGCCGCTGATTGGGGAGATCCCCAACGGGGAGTACAGCCATGTGGTGCACCGGTCGATTGATCAGCTGCGAAACAGTTTGAATGAGCGCGTAACGCTCGGTCCGCTGAGTGTGTTCTCAAATACGACCGACTTAAGGAACTCGGTGCTGGCGTACAACAACCATCAGAACAATGTGTCGCTGGCGGGAAACGGAACGGGGGCGGGAGCGACAACCGTCCCACAAGCGAGCAGCAACAATGTAGAGAATCGTATGCACTACGACATCCATCGGACGGCGGCGGCGGCGAATGCCGCTGAGCTCCATCACAAGGCGGGAAATGCGGGCGTTTGTATGGATGACTCAAAGGATATGCTGCACGTGGATGTGATTATGGGCACAACTGCCGGCGGTGATAGCGGCGGCGGCGGCGGTGGAGGAATGAGCTCCGCGGACGGAATGAATGGTGGCATGATTAACGGACAGAATGGGGAGAATCTGAATCATATGAGATGCGTGAATGGTGGACAGGATCAACAGCAGCAACAGCAACAGCAGCAACAACAGCCCCAACAGCAGCAGAGAACCAATCGAAAAGGCAGACCGCCAACACTGCACCATGCGGTGTGCCACGGCAACAGCAACAGTCAGCGGGTGTCGCAGAACCATCACCATCACCACGCGTCATCCGATTCAAGTTCACCGCATCATGGTCAAAGTGGCAAGGATTCCAAGGTAAGCCGTGTGTGAAGAAGATTCGTTTGGTTTGATTAAGTGCGGCTGGAAAGTTTTTTAAATGGAAGTAGGTGCTGTGGTCACAGCACAGTCCTATTGGAAGTGAATTTCAAAATTTGACCAATCTTGATGAATCAACCAAATATTGTGATCTAAGGATAACGAGCAGATTTATTGTCTGCAGCTACACTTGCATAAGTTTCTACCTCCTCAATCTATTTATCTTAGGAAGGAGAATGAGGATGCCCTCACTTGTCCTACAACAAGCCTAGCGATGGACTGCAGAAAAGAAGGACTGCCTTGGATTTATTTCTTTTTCAGTTTGCTTAGAAAGCTGCGTGTTTTTTAATCTCAATAGATTTTCAAGTTTACAGGTCTTGAAAAGAGAATTTAAAACAACAAAGTTTCCTCACGTTCCTATCGTCAAACTTACAAACGATTTCACAGCCTAATACAGTGAAGTCCATTTGAATGGACGCAGGTTTGAGACACTCTAAAATGGA
This sequence comes from Eristalinus sepulchralis, assembly GCA_944738645.1. Lineage (NCBI taxonomy): Eukaryota > Metazoa > Arthropoda > Insecta > Diptera > Syrphidae > Eristalinus > Eristalinus sepulchralis. Next base: position 84,368,396 of record OX122882.1, on the reverse strand, counting down.
CGTTTTTCTGCTGAAATCATTTCTTATGCTTATTGTCCTAATTTGTAAACGTGACTGCATATTTTAAGGTTTCGTTTTCAGTCATATTTGTCACACTCTCCGCATCTCTTGAACGTATGAAGCGATTTGCATAAAATTTTGGATATAACACGTCACTCAATAGATTCCGGAACTAACCAAAACAGGACATTTTCTAGACAAAATTCGACTTTAGTCATCAACAATCGGTCCAACGGCGCTCTAACATTTTGTTTTTCTTTAATATTTGTTTGCTTGTATATTTAATTGAGCTGATTCTGACCAGGGAAAGGCTTTCAAAGAATTGCGAGCAAAAGTGAGGTTAGGTTAGGCTACAAATTAATTGTGTGTACAAGAAAATCGACACTTAGGGATCGGCCAATCTACGGCGTCGGCAATATTCTTAAATCCAACAAGCTGAAGAAGGAAGTATCAAGGGTGTTCCCACCTTCTTGACAACTCAACTGGGTCTTCTCGATCTGGTCAAGTCCATCGGTTATTGTGCACTTCATCCTAGGACACACAGGATTCACCTCTTTGCACCTTCCGCACATGTTCTTCTTGCTAACCCCAGAGGTACGTGGCAACTTGAAGAGAATGATTTCACCGGTCTATGGCAGACTCCCATCCTCTAAGGGCAAGGACTCTGGCACCAACTGCTCAACAGTCAGAGTGGCGGTGCTGCTGTTAGCATTGACATTCTCGACCTCCTGCTCACTTGGAGCTTTCAGTACACTGTCATCGATCTCGGTGTCGGTGTGCTCTCGTTCATCGATGGCTTGAGTAGAAAGCCGTGGCGACGATGAAGTTGAATTATGTTTCTTCTTTCGCGCCCACGTCCTCTTCCGAATCTTCACCGTTTCCTCGGCGGATTCGATCAAGTCAGGCGATGATTTCTCGGTTTCTTGACAGCTGTTGTTGGTGCTGGGCACTGCAACGTTTCCCGTTCCTGACGCATTTGGAGCCCTTATGGTCAAGTCCATTGATGTCCGTAGCTTCTTTTTCTACAGAACGATTTATCTTTGGCCTCAAAATAGGCTTCAGTTTCGGCGATCACCTCCTCATTCGATCCACATTTTTTAAGGTCTGAAAAGAGGTAGAAGTCGCTGATTTCAAAATCTGGAGAATACGGTGGATGCGGAAGCAATTCGTACAATTTCGCCATGGTAGCCAACGACTTGTGACAGGGTGCATTGTCTTGGTGGAAATGATTTTTTTCTTCCTCACATGGGACCGTTTTTTCCAATTTTTTTCTTTCAAAGCACGAATACTGCCATTTAGTATTCGCTGTTGAACCTTTTGCCTTTCTCGAGATAGTCGATGAATAAAGTTCTGTGCGCATGCCAAAATACGAACGCCATAACCTTGCCAGCCGTCCTTTGAGTTTTTGGACGTGGTTCACCAGCTGTTGTCCACTCCTCTGACTGCCGATTTGATTATGGAGTTTAGTGGTGGATCCATGCTACATCCATTGTGATGTACCGACGCAAAATGCCCTGTCCTGGCGAAATAGCTTCAAACATCTCTCAGAATCATCGAAACGTTGTTGTTTTCTAAAACAGCTTTCTCGTGGACACTCATGATCACGCTATTTCACTTTTCGGTTTTCCAAAATGATTTGGTGTACTTTTTTGATGTTTTTAGGTGCAACCACCTCACTTGGTCTTTCAGAGCGTTCAGCATCGTTGGTGTCTGTACGGCCACAAATAGTTGTTTTTGATGAAGCAGAGTCCTTGTGACACTTTTTAAGCCATTGCTGAAGTTGCACGGTATTTTTTTCCATTGTTTTAAAAATCGCATCGAATCACTGTAACTTGTAACCTAATAATCAGTTTGTCATGACAGTTAACATTTGTACTTCCTAAAAATAATATGGACTTGTTGTTAGTGGCGCCCCAGTCCCTGGACTTATCCAGTGATGTGTTTTATGCACTTGTCCTAGCTCTCATTTAGGGTGGCTCCCATAACGCATGCATCATACCACAACATATAACACATCAGTCGGGAGATCTTCTGAAATGTATCTGAGGGTCATTTGAGAATGTTTTGTTTTGAAGCACAGAGTGAGTAGTCGTGAAAGTAGAAAAACTTGCTGTCCCCTCCTCCAGTTTGAACACAGATGTACCTTAAAACTATGAATAAACATCACCAAATGTTGTATTTGATAGAATGTCACGAATATGGATCCTTATGCAAGGCTGGGTGTAAGTTTCCATTAATGAAAAGTGTCGTGTAAGTCAAAACTCTTTGTGGTTCATTTTTATTTACGTAACCTACGGGAGTCGGCAACGTACGTGATGGAATTCGCTTTTGGTGTCAAGTTCATATTCTCGTCGGTTGTCCGGATTGTTGTCACTATTCCTGCATCCGATGTGAAAGTGTCATTTGACATGCCAAGTGTAAGGTGTCCACGCAAGTCGCAATATCGTGGGATAGGATTGTTGTTTGCCTACAGCTTATTCGGTGTTTACTAGTATAGTGTAGTAAAAAAGTACACAAGGCGGGATCAATACATAGTCGAATTCGCGTAAGTTGGGGCTTAGCCTTGGCTAACAAGGGCCTAGAGTGTAGAAGTTTGTTTAAAAAAATGTTGGATAGTTCAAATTTACATTAGTAGGAACAAAGCAACGTAAATCAAAACGGTTTTGATGTCGAAATCTGAATCGCCATTTGGCTTTCCGATTCATCTAACTGTCTAACGAAACAGTTTCCACAATGTCGTGATCTTGCTCATGCACTTCTATATGCTCGTCAGTTACCTCTAAATGTAATTATTACTGAGAGCTGGTCACTAGCCTAGTTGCGCCTGGGAATAGCTCCTGTTGTGTTAGAATCGATGTTCTTCTAATCGCCGCTGTTCCTCGTTTTTTTTATCCCTCTGACACCACTCTCCCAAGTTCAGCAGGTGTAGCTGGTTTAGGCACTGGGGCAGTTTCGATGAGGAGATGGAGATCGGCGTCACGCTTGTGTTTGCACAGCATAGCTTGTCGGATGGGCTGGTTCTTGTTCTACGCACTCGCACATCACCCATTTCACACAAAAAACTTCGTGCCTAAGCTAACCAAAGGATGATAGAAAAAAGGGGAAGAGAGATAGAACAGAGAAAAAGCCCAATCCCCTAACCATGATGGTGATCATGTTCCTTACCGTAACAGGTTCATTACCTTAGATTTCTCTCGATCACTTCTTCTATTATACCGTCGATTTGCTCACGAACAGAGGCTGTGTGCTAGTGCGACGCTCTGTCGGAGACGTCCATGTTGTCCGTCCTTCCTTGATGACAGCATGTACTGCATTTTGCCCCCATTAACCACCAGAAGCATTTTAGCCGCTTCCGCTTTAATTCCAGCAAACGCCTAATTAACGCCTCGCTGTGTTCGTTCAATCACGTCAATATTGTCTACATACGCTACTAATTGAACGGACTTTTGGAGGATCATGCTTTTGGTGTTGACTCAGGATTCTAAGTGTGGGATATAATCAAATAACCGTCAAAATGGAAGACCGTTTTCGAACAAAGTGGTGCATAATTGATCAAAGATTGAAGCATTCTACGAAAACAATGAATCCCTTTTCACTATACGTGATACGTACATATGTGAGTACTCAAATTAAAACTATGCAGTCGCTACGACTTCCTCGGCATATCTCTATCCAATGGTCCGTATTTTCAACGACTCTAAGCGATAAGTAGGACTCAATGCAGTGTCGAATTATCCCATCCTTTAGTTCTTGAATTGTTCTTGGTTTAGTGACGTATACTAGACTTTCATGGCGTTCATGGCGGCAAATTAACATCGCTATGACGTGAGATAAAGCGTTAATTAAAGTTCTCGCCCAAAAGGGTCATTGTTTCGTTGGCTTTGTGGCCAGTGGCAACATTCTGTTGGAAGTAAAGATTGTACAGATCCATACCCTAAAATTCTGGTCAGTATCATCTCGCTATAGCGAACACCATTCATGATAACTGCGTGGTCGACTTCGTTTTCAAACAAGTAAGGACGCCACCAGCTCATTAACCTCACCAAACAGTCAAGATTCGTGTTGGTTTTTCAACAGTCAATGCTCAAATGCGGCAATTCTGCTTGCTTACCAAACTACTCAGGTCGATTTGCTGACCGAAAACATCACGAAGTGGAAGAAACGCATTTTGATTTGAATACCAATTTTTGTTAAAGGCTCAATCTTTACTACATCTCTTTGACAATTTTCCAGTACGATCTTTAAAAATGAGTACTCTCTGGCATCGATCCAATAACTGAGCAATTTTTCGATTTCTTCAAAAGACCCGAAAGCATTTCAATTTGCATCAATAGTCGAAAGGAGCAAGGTCTTTGGAATACGACGGGTGGGGTAAGACCTCCCATTTCAGCGTTTCCAGGTAGGTTTTGACCGGTTCAACCAAGTGACCGAGCGTTTTCATTTTTCAAAATCAGCTTGTGATGCTTTTCGGAGGTTTCTAGCCAGTTATCAAGCTTGTAACATTTCCCATCAATGGTTTCACCTGGTTTTAGCAGCTCATAGTACACAAATCTGGTTTCACAATATTTAAAGCGTGACCCTTGAACCGTGGATGCCTCTCTTTGGAGTCGATGAACACAATGAGGGAACAGGTTTCACCAGGCTTTGTTCTAGCATTTTTTTCATTATTATATTATCGTAATATATCCATCTCGTCATGATCCGGCGCAAGAATCCCTTCCTCAGATGACTTCTAAGAAGCCGCTTCGAAGTAAACATCTCCTTTCGACATCTCTCGTTTCCAAATCTAAATTTCTTTAACAGAATGCAAATTGTTTGCTGAGTCAGTCCCAATTAATCTGCGACTTCACTTGGCATTGAGCACGGATCTTGATTCATTAAAGCCTCCAATTCCGCATCTTCAATTTTTTTTGGACTGGCCAAGACGTTGTTTATTTTCTACGCTTAAATCATGGCATTTGCAGCATCGCAACCAATCTCTGCAGTATTTATCGGTCGGAGCAGATTCACCATAAAAGCATTCGAGGGGCTTCAGCTGTACTTTTTGTTCAATTCTGTTTTAATTGAACGAAAAGTACAGCTGAAGCCTAAAACTTCCTTAAATCCTATTTATTTGGGATGAATCCGGACATTTTGAAGAGGCACAAAAAAATGTTGTTGTCTACAACAGATGCTGATGCACACAAATTATTCCTGACTAATGTCACACCTTTCCAATGAAGTAGGTAATCGCTTCTAAGATCAGCCACAAATTGAAGGTGGCGCCATCTATTGAAGACCAAACTATTTTGTACGTCCAACAACAAAAACTTTTGTCCTAACAAACTCCCCCATTGCAACTTTCTTTCAATGATTCATCGTGAGGTTTCATCTATAAAGTAAAATAAAACATACAAATTTAAAAGGGAATAAAAAACGTTTATTATTGAAAAAGAGAACAAATCCTGGCATTTATTTGGTATTATCAACGTCTCTTTGCATGGACTCTACTTATGAATTCGTCCCTGCTAATTGTGAACAGTTGAGGTGAGAGTGGGTATCCTTAGTTTACTCCTGTATTTGTAGTGAGCGAGTCACTAATGATGATTCATCTGACTCTGGGGATCTTCTTCCTAACTTAGTGCTCTCCATATTTGTAACGCCTTTGATGTTGTCAAAGACCTTCTGAAAATCGATAAACAGAAAATATGGTGGCGTGCGCCATTCTGTAGACTGCTCAACTTTTATGCGAGAAGTGGCGGCTTGGTCGGCTATGTGGACGGAAGCCTGCCTATTCATTTTTCAGACTCTCATCGAGTTTGTTTTTAAATTTTCCAAGTATATTGTATATGGAGTTAAGTAGAGTTTTTCGTCACCAGTTGTTGACTTCTTTCAAGTCTCGTCTAAGATAGTCAAATCTTTTTGAGGCTTATACACCTTCTGCTATCAGCGCCATCCTAGCCAGCATCTTCATCACTTCACTTTCACACTTTGCCTCACTTTATCATCGGCACTGGGTGCTTCACACGAGTCGTCTGTGTGGCTGTTAATTTCGTCTTCAAGGCATTCGTTGTAGTCATCATCAAGCCGAAGCTTATACCAAAAGACCCATTGTTCAGAAGCAACCCCTCAATATCTTCTAACCCACCAACTCTCGGCACCTTTAATAACACTGCATTCCACCTCAAGATTTCCCAAATCACTTAACCGTTGGGAAAAGATCTGAATACCAGCAATCAAAACATGTTTGACAAGATACGCGATCGATTAGGTCGATCAGCGGCAGCCGCTTTCAGTTAATCAGCTCGGCCAAGACGTTTCACTTTTGCTTTCCACACTGAATATCGATCGTTACGATTGGGCCGGTAGACCGGTAGCCGCCGGATATAGTCTCTGATGTCACCTCATATTCACAGTCATTGATCTTCCATTAGGCGACCGGCACCGGTCGGAGCGACTCGTGGCCGCATTAGCATATTCAAACACATCGGAGGCGCATTAATTGCCTCCCCGGGGCACAGCAGCACCCGTCTGCCTTTCCCATTGGGGGCTTCCGACAAACGGATGACAATCGGATCCGATTTGAGCCGAGCCAATTAAGATTTCCGCCATTAACGAGTCAATTACCGACCACACTTTGACAGTGAATTTGCACTTCATTTCCGCTGAATTAATGAACCGCAACCAGGCGACCACTAACCGCAGTGTCTTCCTTCTCTCTTTCAGATATTCAGCTCAAAGGCGGACCTTCAGCTGCACACGCAGATCCATATGCGCGAAGCGAAGCCCTACAAGTGTTCGCAGTGCGCGAAGGCGTTCGCGAACTCGTCCTACCTTTCGCAACACACCCGGATACACCTGGGCATCAAGCCGTACCGTTGCGAGATCTGCCAACGCAAGTTCACCCAGCTCTCCCACCTGCAGCAACACATCCGCACGCACACGGGTGACAAACCGTACAAATGCCGCCATCCCGGCTGTCAGAAGGCGTTCTCGCAGCTGTCCAACCTGCAGTCGCACTCCCGCTGCCACCAGACCGACAAGCCCTACAAGTGCAACTCCTGCTACAAGTGCTTCTCCGACGAGCCCTCCCTCCTGGAGCACATCCCCAAGCACAAGGAGTCCAAGCACCTGAAGACGCACATATGCCAGTACTGCGGCAAGAGCTACACGCAGGAAACATATCTGACCAAGCACATGCAGAAGCATGCCGAGCGTACAGACAAGCGGCCGCCAATAACGGGCGGACCCTCATCGACGACGGCTGCCTCGAATGGGCCTGCTGGGGCTGGAAGCGGGGGCAGCGGCACTTCTGGCGGAGGCGGAACGGGCGGTGCTACTGCAACACACGCTGCCAATATGAATCGAAACCTTGGACTGAATCCGGCATCACTACCGCCGGTCAGCGTCGGAGACCATCCCTACTGGCCGAAGGTGAGTCCGGACTCGGCGGCAAATCTCTCCGACGTCATGCATCACCACCAACACCAACATCACCAGCAGCAGACGCAACAAACACAACCGTCTCACCTGGACCAGTTTCCACCGATTAACACGCACCAGCCGCCCCAGGCGAACGGACACAGCGATCTTCAGGCGCATCACAGGATGACTGAGAATGGACGCGAAGATATTGGTGAGTTCAAGGTCTCTTTTTCTTAGTTTTTAGTCACTTCTTAGATACCTTTGAACGCCTTAAATCCGACAGTTTCAAAAGAGTTTATCGACTTTACATAGTTCTCCACATGGTTTCCCTAGATCTAGAACGGAAACAGGCCGCGCTTTGGGTTGATATGAGTGCCTTCATCTGCGGAAGTAGATTCACTTGGACCACTTCATGAGGGGAATTCAGATTTCTCCTGATTGGCACAAATTTGAAATCCCCGGGATCCATTTTCAACGCACTTAGGGTAAATGGAAATCTGACACACAGTCGCTGGGTGGTCCAATACGCATATAGAGCGAAAACACACAACAAGAGCGTGGGGATCGGTATCCTCATTGTCCACATGTCGATGTTAATGTTAGTGACTTAGTCTTCCACTCACCTTGAAGGTTGAAAGGCAATGGCCGTTGGACGTCCTCCGACGGAATCAATTCAGGAAACCATTAAAGAGACTCCGTTAGCAGACTATCTGTTGTTCGCATCTGTAAGATTACCTCTTCTTCTCTGTTTGGCGTTACAATCCTGATCCGGGTTCAATACCCCACTCCAAATCCTTGCCCTCAGTTGCGAACACCAAGCTGGCTGAAGTCCTTCTCTACTCGTCTGCCCCATTTGGCCTCGGGACGGTTTCTGTTGCGTTCTCTCAGTACCTTCAATTCGAAGACTCTGCAGGCCGGACCAGTGGCTCAGTTTTCTTAAAGGCTGTATGCGTGGACGCTTGACATAGTCCATGATGCTGTACAGCTTTCAAGTGGCATCAACGGAAACAGGTGCGAAAAATCGAACGCAGAAGAAAGTCCAACGCTTCTGCATTGAATACGTCGGGACAAATCATGCCCAATAACAAGGATTTGACTAATTCGGCGGTTGGCAAATCCCTGTCTTCGGTTGCGTAAGTTGACATTGGAAAACTGTCGCTGCTACATCTGTCCGTAGCCAGGTTTCTTTTAAAGTCAAAAAAGGACTAAGACAATGCATCATGCGACAAGCTCAACCTCATCCTAGGTCAAGACCAGAGACACGATCTTCCAAAATTTCGCTTGTCTTACGCGGGTGAGCACACCCGCTGTCAATGGGGCGTTTTACTGACGTTGGAATAGAGGCGGCCAAATTAGGACCGGCGGCAAGCTAAGGGTAATGGGGAACGAAGCACAACATAGATGTTGTCTTAGCGCTCGATACTGTAAGCGCCAGATATTGTCAAAATTTCAGCCGAACCGTTGTTGAGGTGAGAGTGGGTACATTTGACTCTGGGGAACTCCTTCCTAACTTAGTGCTCTCCACTTTTGCAACGCCTTTGATGTTGTCAAAGGAAAATCGATAAACAGAAAATATGAAGGCGTGCGCCATTCTGTAGACTGCTCAACTTTTATGCGAGAAGTGGCGGCTTGGTCGGCTATGTGTCTATTCATTTTTCAGATTCTCATCGAGTCAAAGTCTTGTTTTATTTTGAAAAAAATGGAAAAAAGGGCAATCTCAGTCGGTGACTCAATCCCGACTAAGATTGCTCTTGCTTTCCAAAATGAAGCAGTGAATGCAAGGAGTCCTTGAATGCTGTCAACAATGACTCTTCTCCTTTGATGACGACAGTTTGATGTAATCACTCTCAATGTGGTCAAACGTCGACAAGGTACGCCCGGGTACCTCGAAAACGTATGCCAGAGGGGATAACGTGAGAATAGTCCAAAAACTTGTGTTCCCAGACATGCAAATGAAGATGCGCGAGATAGTTGGGGCGGCAGGAAGAACTGCATGAATCATAAAAGACAAGTGCCACTTTGAGACATCTTCAAAGCAGCGTTTAACCCACTTTATGAGCAATCCCAAGAAGTTCCTCCATCGTTTTGTGACGCAGACGAAAGACTGATCCACAGGGTCAATCAAAGTCAAGGTCTTTAAACGGATCCACGGGGTTCACCAGAGCCAAGGCAGAGTCTTTAAACAGAGTTTACCCGGTGAACGTGCTTAGAGTAAGGCAAAAACAGTCCTATTAGCCGGAGAGGCGATGCTCCCCATTTTTCAGCATTCGCAAGGTGTGATCGTGGAGTTCCTCAAGAAAGGCATTGGGGTCCAAATCTCCACTTCAACGAAGCGTGCTTTTCCACAACATGACATACAGACTTACACCCACGTCATGGTCAAACTTGTTTAATTACGCTAACAAGCGCTGTCCACAATATTCTCTAAATTGAGGGACTTCGTTTTGTTTCCAAGAGTCACTTGCTTTTCTTCTTTGTTTAGGGCTACAGCCTGTGGGTGACCTGGGCCTCAACCAACAAGCCTCCCCAGGCAACACGATCTTTCGCCAGGTGCCTCAGTAAAGCACATCAAGTTGGTAACAAAGGTTCGGAATCAAAGACTCTTTGGGTCGGAGCTAATGTGACCATTCGCTCTTCATGACCTAGCCATCTTACGCGTAGGTTTCGAACAAGGTGCGTGCCTCGGTACAGCGCCCACAGTTCGTGATTGAATCTTCTCCTCCAGACGCCATGAAGGCAAACGGTACCAAAGAACGCACACATAACATTCAGATCAAAAACCTCTAATGACATCATCATCCGCTTTCAATGGACTCCTTTGTCTACTTGCTCTGCGTTATTCAGCACGACGGAGATGATCAAGGTGTTATTTAAAGTCAGCTTGATGTTTCGAAGGGGTTACTCTGTTAATTAATTGCCTCTTGAGCCAAAAAAAAAGCAACGATTGGCAATTGTAATGGCGTGCGGTTACTCCAGAGCCGTGGTAGAAAAGATCCTTGACTTGAAAGTTACTCGCCGAGTAACTTCGCTACGGAAGTCTCCCTTGCAGATGGGTTAAAGAAGCGTGAGTGTCACCGGGTCAAGGTGTTTCTTCAATGCGAAGTACCATGGCAAGACACGTACGATTTGAGTTTATAGCGAATTTGCTCCACTTGTAGGGAAACAATAACCCCCACAACTCATGTGATTATTTTTGAAACTACGTGTTGCTGTCTTGATAATAATAATAACAATTGAGTGGCACTACAGCCCACAACGGACCAGGGCCTAGCTTCTACAACAAACACTCGTGTTGTGCATGCTATTGTTCTTCACGAGTAGGAGGGACCTACAGTTTTTTGCCGACTCCGAACGGCCAGATTTGAGAAGCTTTTCATACACAATTGATGCTTTTTGGGTGTTGTCAGCAACTCGAAAGAGGAGGTGCCGTGAAAAAAATGCGAGGTGTCTCGTCCGGGAATCGAACCCAGATTTTCTGCACGGCGGTCGACGCACTTACCACTACGCCAACGCGACCACTGTCTTACAAGATTAAAAATCTTGCCCTTTTTGGTTTCGTTTGCCTCTACTTTCAAGACAAAAACCTATTTTCTAATGTGTTTTAAGGTTATTAATTTTGTGGTTTCAAGTTAGTAGAAACGACATTTGACACCTGGCAAACATAGCTGACATTTGAAGTATCAACTTTTTTGCTGAGTACTTGCCATTTACTATAAATTATTATTAAAATTTTAAAATTTTAAAAAAACCTACAACAAAAGTAAATGGTGGTGATTTAAACGAAGACACTCTTCATGCATCACATGATCGATTACGCAAGCAATTGTGATAAAATTTTAAGAGAGTGGAAGCGTTACTGATGTCATAAGACCTGTGCATCAGCGTTGATGTACGGTCAATCAAAAATATTGCTATTGCAAGCGAAAGCGTTGCTCAGGATCAGAACTTATCGATTTTCCAGCAATACCAACAATTGAGCTTGTCGTACACCTCTCCATGGCTTATTTTTCATTTGGATATGCCTCTGCATCTTGAAGCTTGGTGATTATTCACCATCTTGAGTTTTTGCAACAACAGACAATAAACACCGATTTTTCGAACATGATTTTCTTCAGGGACAGCACACATATCACACCTGATGGGCATGTAAACAAGCAAAATGTTGGGCTTAGAAAGTTCACGACGAAGTGCTGTGGCATCCAGGCAGAGTGCCCATTTGGTGGACTCTATAGTCGAAAAGTGTCATTGGCCCGTATTCCTTCGAAAATATGGACGAATGAGGTGTTTTTTTGGCCAGAGATTAAATATTATGACTTGACACAATATGTGGTTCTTCCCCCAAGACGGGGCAACAAGCTATACAACACGACCAGTTATGGAATTGATGCTTGAGAAGTTGCCCAGGGGCGTCTAATTTCACATTTTGGCGACGTCAATTGGCCACCAAGATTAAACGATTTGACAACGTAATTTAAATCTTTGTGGAGGTACGCAAAATAATCCCTGAACTTTAGGCGCATTTAAAACCAACATTACTCAAGCCATGGCTCAGATTCAACCCGATATATGACAGCAGATGCTTAAAACTTACCTTTAAAGAAGCAGATACTGCAAGTCTTCCTGAGACAACCCTTGGAATGGGATTGTGGTTTAATGACAAATTCTAATTCGTCAAAGATTGCTGTTTGTGTTCTTTATGTGGCCATAATTTCAAGGCTGAATAATGCACGCTTAGAAAACGAAACCATCTATGTGTGAGTGTAGCCCCAATTTATTTTACCTCATTTTTGAGCGACATCTTGAGGACTGATGAAAATGCATTTCCTGTTGATCCAGTCTTCCCTCTTTCATTCCCCTTGAAAAGATCTGTGATATGTGTACACCACATGAAACCAATCAAGCGCCAAACGCGTGGTGAAAGCATTTGAGGCTCTGATTCATTTCATTGCGGGGCTTCGTAAATAAAAGTTTTTTGTCACTCACTTTCCACCACACAGTTTTCTGGATAAATTGAAATTAATTCCATCTCCACACAAAACGTAAATTGTGGTCTTGTCTACACTCAACATGCACAGCGACTATTTCGACACAATTGCAATGATTAGTGAATGCGTTTGACTTGGAGGGTGAATTTGGATATGTGGATATGTGGATGTGTACTGAAACAATTTGAATTCGTGGCTTCTCTCAAAGATAAATGAAAACTGGCTGCGAACGCATTTTGAACTCTTTTATTGTTAAGATGAATTTCTTGTAAACATAATTTATTAAATTTGTCTTCCTCTTCAACAGTTTCAACACCATCCACCGTTGGCCCATACGATACAGCTAGCATAACAAAAACAACGAGTAACTCAGCATTTACACCAATCAACTCGATGACACCGCATCTGAACACGCTCAGCCATCATCCGATGACGCAGCGGCCCTACCTGTACGATGCAATAAGCTTTCAAAACAAGAACGTCAATCAGAACAACGCCAATAGCTTTCCCAATCAACTGATATCGCTGCATCAGATCCGCAACTATGCCCATCAGCCGACCGGCATTATGGCCGGCGAGCACTTAATCGGAGTGAGTGTAGGCGCCGGCAAAGACAAGGGATAGCTATACTTTTAAAGTGGAAGGACATTTTGGTTTCTGTTCGTTTTGCCTTCACATATGCACATACATGCTTGTACTGTATATAGGGTGTATTTAATTTTGGTTAAGATTCTGTGCGCGTGTGTGTATTGATGCGTCAACCTCAGTTGTAATGAGTCACTTTTTTTTCTTTTTTTGTTTCTGAGTTAAGTTCTAAGTTTCTATGTTTAAGTGATATTCAGCTATACCGTCCATTTATTCTCTTAAGTCAAGTCAATTGTGGTTGATTTTTCATAAATTTTGTGTTTGTTGCACTCTTTGGTTTGGATTTTTAATTTTGAAGTTTACGTGAAGTGTTTGCTGGTAAGGCGACAAGTGAAATTGTTTGACATGTAGGAAAACTCTAACTCAACTGTTAACTGAAGTTGTTTTCGATTCTTTTTCTGAATCTGTGGCTCCTTTCTTACGCCCCTTTAATGAAGGGAAAAATGGAGAAATATCTGGTGTTGAAGACTTTATTTAGTACATGAAGAATGATTTGATCCAAAAATGCGCCATTTTGTTCGATAAGTGTTTGCCATTTTGACAGTAATAGAAACCCTGGCTTACGACTAGCAACTGACTTTCGGAAACCCCTCTTGAAACAAGTTTTTCGCCAGCAAAATCGTTTGACATGGACAGGAGCAAGCATTACATACTCTTACTTACTTAAGGTGGCGCTACAGTCCGGGGTGGACATGGGCCTCAACCAACAAGCGTCTTGCGTCAGCTCAATCTTTACCTAGCTGTCTCCATTTTCGCACGCATAGTTGGTTGCTGTCCATTTCCACTTCTGTGCGCCACCAGAGTCGCGGTCTACCTCTACTGCCCCGTCCCTCGGGGTGGATTCAAAGACTTTTAGGGCCGGACCATTAGCTTCCATCCACTCTATATGACATAGCCATCTCAATCATGGGATCTTCACTCTTCTGGCTAAGTCGATATCATTGAATAGTCCGTTATAACTCCTCCTCCACTCACCATCAATGCAGACGGGGCCGAAAATCACAAGAACAATTTTCCTCTCCAAGCCACCAAGAGCAACTTCATCCACTTTTGACAAAGTTCATGCCTCCGCCCCATAAAGCAGGACTGGGACGATTAAGGTCTCACTTGATGTTAAATCCGGATGTACTGAATTCCCAGAGCTTCTGATGAGGAACCGTCATCGCAATGAAACACATATCCTCTTCAATTGACCAAAGACGGCCGCATTTGAGCGATTGTCTTCTTCAGACGCTCAAATTTGTGACAGTACACTCTTTGGCCATGGAAGAGTACCTCGTAGATGGATGATTTCCTGCCAAACCCCCCAAATACAGAGAAAAACCTTTCTGGCAGCCATTCCTGGCTGAGACTCCTTGTGCCGGCTTATTGTCTTGCTTGATGTTGTTTGTCGTAATTGATCCATTTTTCATCGGCAGTTATCACCCGTTTCAAAAGTTGGTAAATTTTGTTGCGGTTCAGTAGCGATTCACAAGAAGAAATTCGGTCGAAACGATTTTTCTGTATTTACTCATGTGGCACCCAAAATCGAGTTTTTTTTTACCGAACTTATTCAAGTGGTTCGCAACACTTGAACAGTTTTCTGGGATATGTTCAGTTACTCTCCAATGGGACCAGTGCTCACATGACGGTCGGCTTTAAGGATATCCATTTACATTTTTCGAAATTGACTTTTCGGCGCGTGGTTCATCTTTAACCTCAAAATTACCGAAGGGGAATCGAAAGCGAAATCAAGGTTTTGCTTGTTTGGCTGTTAAAGTGTTAGGACTACCAAAACTATTCACATTTTAAGGGGCCTAACTTATCAAAGAAAAACTGTAAACTGTAGCGTAGGGTTAATTGTTGAAACGTTAACAAACCTTAATCAACCAAACGCAGTTTTTAAGGGTTTCAAAATTCTACTTAAATGAGGTTTGACTTGGATATCTTAATCAATTATAACGTATTGAAAATGACCTTGAGGATGCGACACTAAGTCACCTTGGGCCTTATTTCTAATATGTATGTATGTGGGTCTGTTCGCCTTCAAGTATTAACTGGTTCATTCATTTTAGAAATAAAAATGACAGCAATCAGGGACTCTCTCAAGACCGCGAGTGCAAGAAACTGTAATTTTGTTGTGCACGAAAACAAGATTTGGGCATATTTGTAGTATACGCGTTCTGGTTTTTATACACCATAGACAGATCTTGTGAAAAGTTTTACTCCATCACGACCTTTCATGCTTTGATTCCTTTTGTTTGTGAAACGGTTGCTTTCATGTGACACTTCGAAATGCGATGCATCGCATCATTTCTCTTATGTTGCAGTGCTGTATTAACATCACATGAATTTCTTTATTTCAGAAATTTTATTGTTTCATCTACGGCCAAATGATCGCAAGACTTCTATTTCATGACAGTCCATGTATCCCATTGAGATTTGGGGCAAAAAAAATTGTCTACCAAATGGGCCTTGTTGCATTTTTTTAATCTCTGCGATTAGGAAGTCCTATAGTCGCATATTAACCAAAACGTTTCATTTTTTGCGACTAAATTATGATCCGATAACAAATCGCAAATGCTTGCGTACCTACATCGTGTTGCGACAAAGATTTTTTAGTATGAGACATGTAAATTGCAAGGGTGTGGATACTCTTGGCAGTGTCTATGTATGTTTCATTTCGTCTTGCGACAATCGAATCGGCAAAAAATGATACCAGACTTGCTATTGAATGATGTGTGAATAATGAACGACTGAATTGTCGTACGATGGAAAGAAAAACATATGCGCGCCTAGTCGTAGAGAATCCTTCATTAAATAAAAGACAGACGCATATGATTTTCTACAGGATGAAGCATTAGAGCATGAATATGCATTGGATCCAGTTCAGATTACTAAAGCGTCGATTACAGTGTGACTAGGAAGCGATAATTATCCGAAAACAAGTTTGTGTCAAGGTGTTCTTAGCATCAATACGCAAGTAAACCATCATTCTTGCGTGACAATCTCTGATGCTGTGTTTTAGGGAATTCCAACCTGTGAGATTTTGAGAAGCCTTTCATAGACAATTGATACTCTTTGAGTGTTGCCAGCAACTCAAAAGAGGTGGTGCCGTGAAAAATGAGAGATGTCCCGTCTCGAAATCGAACCCAGACTGTCTGCGTTGCGTTAGACGCACTTACCACTACCTACGGCGACCACTTCATATTCTTCAAGTTCTTCTTGAATAATCGATCGTACAACTTTCTCAAACGATCATTCTTGTTTAAAAAATAAAGCACGCTTCATAATAAAACAGCTTCATTTAAGTTGTTTCATGGCTTAATAAGACAAAAATAGATTTACAATTTAAAAAGTTGTCTTCAACTATCTGACCGCACAGAGGGTGTTCTTTATTAGATCAGGATTTATTTTTTTTAACAGTAGGAAAATTAAAGAAGGAAGCGTATATTTTTATTAAAATTTGTTAAAAAAAAATGTTTTTAAAATTAGCAGGGGTCTTTTTTTCAAGCCATAACATTGTGGTTGCCTTGGCGTAGTGGGTTAATGCGTTGACCGAACGCCGAAGGTTTAGGTTCGATTCCCGGCGCCACTTTTTTCGAGTTGCTAACAACACTCAAAGAGTGTCTTTGACGAAGGTCCTCAAATCTCACAGTTCGGAGCCGGTGAAAATGTTTAGGTCCCTTTACCGCGTGAGAGATTGATATTATACCCAACACGAGTTGTTGATGGGGAAGTTAGGCTCTGCGTCCTTGTGGTACTCAGATTGTCAATACACACCCCAAGATAGAGCGTCCATTTAAAGGACACACTTGAGAAATAGCACAAAAGGTCTTTCGAGCCATAGTGAGTAACCATTTGTAGTAAAATAATATTCAAAAATTGAGAAAGAGGTGTCCGCTGTGGCGTAGTGGGTTAGTGCGCCGAGCCACAAGCAGAACGTCTAGGTTCGATTTCCGGACGAGACACGTCGTATTTTTTCACGGCACCACCTCTTTCGAGTTGCTGACAATACTCAAAGAGTATTAATCTTGCCGTTCAAAGTCAGCATGAAACTGTAGATTCCTTTTACCCGTGAGAGGACAATACCACTTACAACACGAGTAGTTGTTGTAGATGCTTGGACCTGGTTCCTTGTGGACTCTAGTGCCACTCGATTACGAACAGAAGGTTCAACATTGTTTGGCACAGAATTTAAGGAATTTTGAATATTGACTGGTGGCAATTTTAAAAAAGTATATACTTCAAATTTTGTTGAAAATAAAACACTTGTTCCATTCTATTCTTCGATGTGTCTTCATAATGAGTCAAAGAGTTAGACAAGTCGGCCAAATAATGGAAATATTCCATCTGCCTGCATATAGACATGGGTGTAGGCACCGCAGAGATCACCAAATTCGCAGTCAATTCCACTCCTCCTCTCAACAAACACTTCACGTACATCATTCTTTTCACATTCAAGCATACACACAATCTACTGTCATTGAAATCATTTATGATAGCGTCCTAAAATGAAGTTCCACCTTAAAGAATAAAATTAGAAAAAAGATTAACTTTAACGAACTAACTCGAATGAATGATGATGAGCAAAAATAAAAAAGAAAAACAAAATAAGAATAAATCGAATCTGTGTACTAAATGTGAACGAACCCACGGATATGTAAATTTTTCTAACTGTTCAAATTTAAATTTTTCAATAAAAATAAAATTAAACTTAATAAAGTGAAACTAAGAGAAAAAAAAACAATTAAAATATTTGTAAATACATATGAGGAGTTGAAACTTTTCTTTTTCGAAGACTGAATATGAACTCAAAGTCTAAGTGTAACTCAAAACTAATGATTTTTAAGGATAACGAATGAAAACAAAAAAAAAAGAAACAAAAAACCGAAAGCACTTTGTGTTTGTATTTAGCATATCTATGCGCAAAATGGGTATGACTTGAGGAGCCGAGATGAAGAGAATTTAAAAAAAAAAACATAAACTTTAAACTGTGTGAAAACACAATAAAACCATGTGTAACATTTAAAAGAAAAACAAAAAACAATTAAAATAAAAAAAGAAAAAGAAAATAAAGATTATATATAAAGAATATTAATGAGAATACATTCAGATAGATAGAGTATTTATGAGTACATTCGTTTGACGTAAGTAGATTAATTTACGATAAGATGATTGATTCTAAGTGTATATGATGTCAACTTAAAAGAAACAAAAAAAAATAAAAAAACAACACAAAAAAACCTAAGCCTAAGTTGGTAGCGTCTTAAGTACTGTACCTAAGTTAAGTGAAATTATTCTTTTTTGTATTTAATTTTATGTCAATTCAATGTAAAGAGGAGAAGAAACGGAACCGTATATGAGGGAAGTGATGTGAATATCAAGAGCAAAATAATTTGTTGTATTAAGACAGGAAATACATTTAATATCTGATGTAAAGTAATTGTGTGTTTTGAATTTATTGGGATTGGAAGGAAGTTAAGGGTCGATTTTTTTTCCACCAATATCACCTTGGTGTAGTGGATAAGGGGATCGACCCACACGCCGAGGCACCAGGTTCTATTCCAGGAATGGATACCTTGAATTTTACGGCACCACCTCATTCTAGGTACTGACAATACTCAAAGAGTACTAATTGCCTATGAAAAGTTTCCCAAATCTCGCCGTTCGGAGTCGGTAAAAAACTGCAGGTTCCTTCTACTCGTGAGAGAACAGAAGCAAGCACAATGCGAGTAGTCCTTACAGCAGTTAGGCCCTGGACCCATATGGGATGGCACTACATCCCTCAATTTTAATAAAATGTTGTCGTTGCTTACATACATTCATACGAACAAACCTTGACCGTTACAATTTTTCAAAACTTGCATGTATTGATTTATTTATATTTGTCCATTTGTCATTATGTGTGTTTTTCTTAATGTAGCTCAATTTTTTTTATTGATATACTCAATACTTAGTGTTAGGGTTACAAATTAAGTCGTTTGCAAAAGATGGCGCCACCGCAAGCTGTGAATAATCTTGGAAGCGATCACCTACTTCATTGGAAAGGTGTGACATTTGTCAGCAATTATTAGTGTACACCAGCATCTGTTTTAGACTACAACATTGTTTTGATTTTCTTTTTTAGTTGGAAATACAGCTGAAGCCCATCGAATTTTTGAAGATGTTTATGACGAATCTAATTTGACCGAAAAATGATGCAGAGATTGGTTCACGTTTCAAAAGTGATGATCTTAGCGTTGAAGACAAAGAGCTCCTTGCCCAGCTCAAGAACTTTAAGGATGAGGAATTAGAGGCTTTTTTTGATCAATATTCGTACCAAAAGTAATGCATTTACTAGCAGAATCATTGAGAGTGACTCAAGAAGCAATTTCCGTCGTTTAGAGAATTTTGGATTTTCTCAAAAGCAAGAATATCAACAGATGTCGGCGATTTTTGATCACTAACATCAAAGAATGACATTTTAGCACTAGATCACAAGAAGTTAAAGTACTATAAAAAGCCTGATAAACCTCGACGCCAAGGAAAAACATAAAATTTTCAAAGGTCATGGTCTGCATGTGGTGCGACCAGACGGATGTAGTCTAGTATGAGCTACTGCAACCAGCCAAACCATTGAGGGAAAACACTACCAACTACAAGTAAAGCCTTTAAGCAGCGCATTGCGTGAAAAAAAAAACGTCCAACGACCAAAAGGCATGACAAGGCAAATTTGCAACATGACAACATTCGGCATCACGTGGCTATAAAACGAAATGGGAGGTCCTATCCCAACCATCGTATTTTTCTGCAAACCTTGCTTCTTCCAACTTATGGCTTTTTCGAAGCATGCAAAACGATTTGGGGGGTCACCGATTTGGGTCTTTTGAAGTAACCTTCTACATGATTTGATCAATGCCAGAGAGGACTTATTTTTTAAGTGATTCAAAAAATTACCAGACAGATGGGAAATGGGTCACTTCCGACGGACCATACTTTGGGTGATGCATTCGTTACGTTTTTACAATACAAAAAACATGGGTCCCATTCATTGGTAGTTCCTGTACAAAATACTATTAAGATGTGATAAAACGAGGGAAAAGCGTTCTCACCGAAATTTAACATATACTGTTTATTCTTTTCCTTCTAGTCTGTTTTTGAAAAGCGTAGACATTTTCCTATTTCATCCTTGCCAAAGCTATCCCGACTATGCTTATTGTATGTCAGCGCAGTCTTCGTTTAGGAGTCGGTGAAATATATGGCATGATCGATGCCACTACAGTTCGTGTTGATTCATCTGATGAACCTTGAATCTACAATAATTAGCAAGTCGATCTCTTCACTTGTTAGGATAACTACGACTTAACTGTTTGAGCAATATTATCCGAAATACCTTTGATGTTTTTTAATTTTTTTGTTCAGGTTTTATACTTACAGCGCTTCGTTTGAAGTACAAGATTTCATAACAATTCACCATTCCTTCTATACGTATTTGGAACCCGCCCCGGATAATACGAGTACGTGCATCTTATCATTAAAAGAGGTCCCGTTACCGGAAATGCAACCGAATTTAAATTGTGCATAATAATAGCACTACGCCATTCTGAAGAGCGTTTTCGAAGTGTTCACCAATGTTTCGAATTTTTGCTGGCTTTACACTATAATTACACATATTATTGTAGTTACTAAAAGATTATGTTTTAAAAGTGCAGCGTTTTGTTAGAGACACGTGCATTATTAAGAGAAATTCCTTTCTGAAGGTAAGACATACAAATTTAAAAGTGAAATTATTGGCTGTTCAAATAAAATGATCGCAAATGCCAAAAAATACGTTCAAACGGAAGAAAAAAGAGGAAGAAAACCGAATGTAACCCCCGCCGGTGAACGACAAATAGTAAGATTAGTCAAACGTTACCCGTTAATGAACGCTGGGAAAATAAGAGAGGAGTTAAATTTACCCGTGGCGACATCAACACTAAGAAGAAAGCTGGTAAAGAATAGTTTACCTGCCAGAAGTCCCAGAAAAGTACCGTCAAAAATTAACCCACTAAAACGAACCAAATTTGCAAAAGAACACCTGCACTGGGAAGCCTTCTAAATAGCTCAATATAGTATGGACAGACGAATGCAATTTTTGGTACTCCTGGGAGCAGGGCATTTGTTCTCAGGCGAAAAAACCAAGAGTTTCAACCAGAGTGCACTATCAAGAGAATAAATCACGGTGTAGCACTGGTCCCAAAAAATGGTACTGGTCTCATTTTTTGGATAAAACCGATGATGACCGCCGGAGTTTATGTGAGAGATAAGAAGAGAATCCATGCTACCTTACGCAGAGTGAAATATGCCGCTTGGACGAATTCTACAGCAAGACTGTGACCCCAAACATACTCGTACGAACAAACTGGCCAAAGAATTCCTCCAAAGCAATGGAGTTCAAGTTATGAAGTGGCCGCCTCAGTCTCCGGACCTGAATCACATTGAAAACCCTTGAAAATATGCAAAAAAACATGTATATGAAGCAAAACCCAAAAATACAAAACACCTATGGAGTGTTCCTTGCTCAGCGAATTCAGGCCTTTATCGAATCCATGCCACGATGTTGTGACGCTGTACTTAAAAATACACAAAAAACGTCACTATTCCATTGACTTTTACATCATACGTATGAATTTTTGCACTTTGGCCTATTATTTTGCACAGTCCAAAATTCGGTGTCATTCGGGATAATGGGCCTAAGTTCCAAATGCACCCTAAAATTGGTCCTTACTGTTTTCAAGGAGATAAGATGAAAGCTTCGGTTGAGATTAAACGCCATGCACTGTGCAGTTTGTTCAAAGATCCTACAAAACATTCCAAGTCTCCACCGAATTTTGACGGGAAGATGCGTTGAGATGTGATTTCTTAAATCGTGTACAGAAGTGTATAGAGCGGAGGGCAGTTGTTGACATGGAAGGTACTATTTGATACAAGTCAGTGCAATTGCTGGGTTATGCGCAGATGACATCGCAATCGTCGTGAGAGCATTTCCCTCGCGTGACGAACAGTCGAAACGAACTGGTATTCCTTCAAGACGAGAAGAAAACAGCAAAATATATGCTCTCAACTGAGACTCGTTCCTTATAACACCACTTGGGACAAAATTTGTCACTTGACGGCTTTCATTTTGAGGTAGTTGTCTATCTCGGGGCGAAAGCAATGGCTACAAACTGAACATCTTGATCCAGCATAGAGTCTTCTTGTTGCTTCTTTGATCGGCTAAAATTTTTATTGATGTAATAAGGATGTTGTTCAGTAAAAAGGATGTGTTTGCAAAACGGTAGGAAGAAGTTAATAACAAAATAGTGACAAAGTCAAACAAGGTGTTATTATTTTGCACAGTGCTGTATCTGACATTCAAGAGACGATAATAGGCAGGAAGTTTATCCTTTCAACCTTAGTGAAAACTCAAGTCCAAATTTGATTACATCGACAGACTAGGGAACTGTGGGCACAAAATACTGATAATTTATTCAAAAGGCAAAGTACATCTATATTCATTCTTCTAAATTCATTTCAATCCACTCAAAATTAGGTAGAATGTGGCAGCAACACACTTGTGCCAATTTTCGACACATGCTTTGAAATCTTCCCCCGGAACTGTCCTGTTGAATAGTTGCAGACATTCAAAAATGCGAAAAAAACCCATTTAGCTATTAAAAAAAGTACTCCTATCTCAAACACTAAAAATTGGGAACTGTTAGTAGGTTCAACAACAGAAACCTGGCGTTCCTTTTATCAATCAACCTCCAATCAGATTGCAATCGACGTCAGACACTCCCCCAGCATTCCTCGGGGTCCAAGCCTTCTGAGATGCCAACATCGACTCGAATCCGGTTGTCGGCGGAGTCGGCATAGGCCAAAACGATTTGATGTTGGAAAGCAACAAGCGGCATCAGATTGTTGGGATCCTTGCCGTCTGAGTCTCTCTGGAAAAAGGTCAACGTTGCCAACTCAAACAATTGAATTGAAAAATTGAAAACGTTGTCAAGAAGCTGCTGCTGATGTGCTGGGTTTCGACTCACCACCTAGACGGATCCTATGGTTTGACGACGAGTGCAGGCAGTCACATGCAGCTAAACAGGAGGCTTACAAGGCAACTTTGCAGCGAACAACGAGAACTGTTCGTGAACGCTGTGGACAGAGACGAAGGGAAAAGAACCAACTCTGGCAGGAATGAAGTCCGAATGTTTTGCCGAGGGATGAAACAGCTCTCTCTTGTTCTTCTGGTTGCGCTACAGTCCAGGGTTGACCTGGGCCTCAACCAAAATGCGTCTCCAGCCAACACGATCGTTTGCTAGCTCCTTCCAGTTGCCCACTTCAAGTTGCTTGAGGTCCTTCTCCATTTGTGTGCGCCACCTTATCCTAGGCCGTCCTCTGTTGCTTTGTCCCAATGGCTTAGATTCAAAGACTTTTCAGGCCGGAGCAGTGGTGTCCATACGCTCTACATGGCCTAGCCATCCGAAGACGTTTGACCAGGCGGCGGCGTCCGTAGAACTTATAAAGTTCGTCGTTGAATCTACTCTGAAGGAGTCATCAACGCAAGCAGGAAAAAAATCGCACGCAAAACTTTTCTGTCGAACAGACTAAAGGCTTCCTTATCCACTTTAAGTTTTGTCCACGTTTCCAAGCCGAAAAGGAGGCCTAAGCCTCTGTTAGGCAGAGAGTTCAAATCAATTTGGACGGTGATAAGATCGCAAGCCGAAGCTAAAGTCGAACAAAGCCACTGAAGCGGGCGGACTGAGCTGGAGATGACCTGGTTGGGCGCATGTACCAGCTCATCTGTAAGACATGGTCGGAAGAAAGCATGCCTGATGAGTGGAATCTCAGCGTCGTCTGTCCTGTACACAAGAAAGGAGACCCCTTCGACTGTGCCAACTATCGAGGGATTAGTCTCCTTAACATCGCGTACAAGGTCCTCTCTACCGTACTGTGTCAACGCCTGAAACCGTTCGTCAACAATCTGATTGGTCCTTATCAATTTGGTTTCAGGCCAGGGAAGTCCACAATTGACCTAATCTTCACACTGCGGCAGATCCTGGAAAAGACCCAAGAAGTGCAAATCGACACTCACCACCTATTCGTCGATTTTAAGGGCGTGTATGACAGTGGTGTCTAGTTTTGGCTTTCCTACCCAACTCATCAGGTTGTGTAGGATGACGATGGAGAACTCTAGCTGCTCCGTCAAGGTCGGGAACGAACTCACCGAGACCGAGCACTGTCATGTCCCTTGTTCAACATCATTTTTGAGAAGATCGTGGGTAACACACAAGTCAACACCAGAGGTACTATCTTCCAAAAGTCTCAAAGCGAATCGAAGTGCCCGCAAAATAATTTTCACGTTTAAAAAATAAGCTTTGATTTATTGAAACGCATTCTTCTTCCTTTTCTAGCGACTCTACAACACAAACCATCTCCGTCCAGCATTGACAAATGCTATTGACTCTTCTCAGCTCCGCCAGCCTCCACTGACTCCGCCTGCGTCGATCCACTGAGCACGCTCCCTGTCCGGTTCAGCAGTTTGTGCAGCCTCCTACCGATCAGCTTTGGATACTGATTGTTCTTGATGCGGTACTCCTTCGACTGATGCTCCACCGCTCCGTTCTCCAGCTGATACTTGCACAGAGTGTGAAGTGGCTGCACTAGCTGCTCTTTGTACTCAGGGTGGTCTTCCAAAATCGCCAGGCTCTCCGCCGCCGTCTCCAAAGTGCTCAGACACCCTTCAGTGGGTTGAGTCCGAATTACGTAGTCACTGGTTCCAGATGTGATCAACTTTACTTGCTGCAGGGTGTGCAGCAGGGGACTGCTTGCGTAAATTGCCTTCGCCTGCGGCCATGTGCCGTCGATGAGGACAAGGGTAAAGGGGCCGCGGGTTTTGTCCACATTTTCAATTGGAATCGCGTCCTTGCTGGGGTACAGCAGCAAGGTGTTCGTTTGGGAGAGAATGCTCTCCAGTTCGGCTTGATTCTTGACCGAAGGAAACCGCTTTCCCTTGTACACAGTGCATCGTCCCGGTGTGACACCAAGCTGCAGCATCAGAGCGGTGCGTAGCGGACGTTTCTCTTCAGCCGGGTGCTGCAGAATGACGATGGATGACTTAATGTCCAGGGGAGGGTTGGGCAGAGATTCGCAGTAGCACACTGTCTTCGGTCGCCTGTTAAATGCAGGAGGATTATGAGTTCAGCTGTACATGTGGGGGTTTCAAGTATTTACTTGCACTTCTCACATTTGATGCGTCGGTGGGGAATGTCTGTGCTAATGAGCGACAGGTCGTTCCAGACCTCCTCATGGACACTTCGATTTTCAATCGTTTCCATGTGGATTTTCCGCTGGGGAGATGAAAATGTTTTGAAAAGTCTTTAAGTGATGAAAAATGCACTCGAACTTCATCTGTTAGCTGATGGAAGATGTGACAGTTGTTCGTTCTACTACAATTTTGAAATGTCAATGCTAAGTCAAGAGCAGAAGGTTCTCAAACTGTGCGTTGAAATAAAAAAGCAGCGATTTTATCGAGGCCTATTTTCGACTTCGAGCTTGTACACAAAATCCTCATAGAACTGTATATTTAAGTAGTTCACAAATTGGTAGCTGCTGCAGGTCGCACTGTTCGGGACCCCATTGCTGACGATGCCCCAGAGGTAGAATCGATTTTTGCCGCCGCTCGACTTCTTCACGGTAAAACCTCCACCGCTGTCGCCTTCGCAGACGTTCTGATTGTACTTGTTGATGACGCAGAATTTGTCGTCGGTTATGGCATCGGCCAAACGAGGATCGGCTTCCTTTCGGCACACTTCATAGCTGCTCATGGGGACGAAGGTGGTCTTGAGATCCTCACTGTAACCGCCTGTCTCGTCCTTTCCCCAGCCAGCCACTTGGCCGTACGTGTCAGTGGCCAGCGACTTTGCTCCCCCAGTTTCCCATCGGATGCAGATTGGCGCAATGAAGGCGGAGAATCTCAGCGGGGAGGTGAGTATGAGGAGAGCTATATCCGCTCGGAAGTTGTTGTCGCCTGCTCTGAATCTGAAATTGTTTTCAGGTTACACGTGCGCCTGCGTACAAATTGGAAGTGCTACTCATACTCTCTTGGCACGGCGATTTGAGAGATGTTCCTGAACTGTGGCGCCCTTGGTTCATTCGCTAAGAAGTTGCGGAATGATTTCCCCGCACCGACCAGGTAGAAACTCTTCGGATAGAGTTTCTCATTTGCGTTGTCCCAAAAGCAGTGGGCAGCTGCAAGCATATCTGCGTTGAAATTTGTTCAAGGAATCGCCAGAATCTCACCTGTTATGACCACCTTTGCGTTGAGAATGGTGCCACCACAGTTCTGCTTGTAGACGCCGCCAAAATTGCTGTATATCGCCACATGCCATGGCACCGCAGTGATGTTCGTGATCACGCCGTTCACGGCAAATGGCACACTCTCGATCACTTCCTCCCCGCAGACTGGTTCGCAGCGTGACGGCAGATAGTCCCACTCGCCGTCCTCCTCGCATAAGAGTCGCTGCGTCGGATTGAGGTCGGGAATCCGGTATTTCGTCCTGCAGAAGGTTTCCACGATCGTCCCAGGCTTAATGCGGCTGCCGCAATCCACAACGACGCTGTCGTACTTGCAAGTGGCCCCGAAAGTGACGCCATTCAGCACATCGCTGGAGCAGTAGCCTAGAGAAATGGAGGTGAGATAAATCTTTGCAGTGCTTGACATCCTTACGCGTGCAAATGGGATGAACTCCGGATCGCCACTTTCCATTGTGGCACGTGTTCAGCTCCTGTCCTTCGCGGTAGAAGCGCTTCGGGCAGAGGTACTTTATTTGCTGCCCGCTTGGAACCTCCTCGCCGGGTTGAACCATCTTGAGTGGATTGTTCGCGTACACCAGAATGGAGTGCTTGATCAGTGGCGCTGTGCAGGATGATCTTGAAGGCGACTTCGTGGTCACGGGGAGGGTGAATGGAGCCTTTGTTGTTGGAGTTGCTATTGTACTTCTTTCGGGCTTCGTCGTTGATGGCTCAGGCGGTTCGGTTTGGCAAGAGGACTCATCAGACTTGTCAAAGCAGTCCACGTTACCGTTGCACTTCTTGTCAGCACTGATGCAAGCTCCGTAGCCACATCGGAAGAACGGAGGGGGACAGAAGATCGATGAACAGGCTTTTGGTGTTTCGTCGGAATTGTCTTTGCAGTTTGGCTCACCGTTGCATGCATCGGCTTGGTTTATGCAAGCTCCAGAGTCGCACTGAAACTCTTGACTCCTGAATGAGGGAAGAGAGGAAGGATTGGCAGGAGTGTGCGTCAAGTAAAGAAGAATTTGCTGTGTAAAAGGACATTTTCAAAAGACAGGGGAAGACTGGAAAAGGTGAACGATCAATGAAAGATGTGTGTTCGAAGAGTGGTGTTGCGGCAGCTGTTTTCAATCAAACTCTGGCAACACTACGCATCGGTAAAGGATTTCTGTACCATTCGACAGGGAAATGCGTGCCTATCCTGTGATTTCTTCAATTGTGTACCGGAGAGGGTAGTGCTGCGATGAGGCGTCAGGAACAGGAACAGGAAGTGAGCAAAATGCGATAATTGACATTCAATTTCAAGGTAGGTAAAAAGTTTGGGACATGGGCCCGTAATATCGTTGATCGCACTCAACATGGCGAGCTGCCAAGACTATCCTCGTTCCTGCACAGGTCAAGTTGACATACAGCCTCCTCGTGGCGCCCTCTAGATAGCCAGCACTTAACTCATTGTGTGGTGAACCAATGTATGCAGCGAACACCTCTGCCCTAGGGCTAAAAAATTGACCTGGCCTACCAGCCTGTGGGCCTGTGCTTGAGGCTAACTCCCTCACCACATAAAAAACAACGAGTTCAGAGACAGCAACATGCGTCGGATACGGACGGACCCAGCAAACGACTAATGGACCACGTGCAGCCGAAGAACTTGCGGCGGCCCTGGAACTACTACAGCGACTGCTACAAGGAGAGAAGGCAGCACTTATTCGGATGCGGACTCCTTGTTCGAGGCAAAAAGTCTTAAGCTACGATCCCATAAGCGAACGCCTCATGACAATCCGCATCAAGGCAAAATTCGGGCATATCAGCCTAACTTTCGCACACTCCCCCACAGAGAAGAAGGATGACAACAGCAAGGATGATTTCTATGATCTCCCAGAGAGAACACATGATCGGTGCCCCAGCTATGACACCAAGATCGTTCTAAGAGACTTAAACGCTCAGCTGGAAAACGAGGAGATCTTTGCTGGAGTCATCGGAAAACACAGCCTGCACGACACCTCCTGCGGATATGGACTCAGGCTGTTGGACTTCACCGCGGGGCGGAATCTCTCTGTGGCTAGTGCGTAGTTCCCACATCTCAACATCCATCAAGGAACCTGGCGATCCCCTGATCAAGCAGCCGTCAATCAGATTGATCGCGTTGCGATCGATGTCAAACACTCCTCCAGTATTCCCGGTGTCCGAAACTTCCTAGGTGCCAATATGGACTCGGATCATTTCCTTGTTGTATCTAAGGTAAGAACCTGGTTAGAGGAGGGGGGAAGGACGAGGAAAAGGAGACGTCTGACAGCTACACTCGCTGCAATCGCAACAGTTTCCCTGAAACTCTCTCAAAGTTCGATTTCATTTTGATTTTCGTTTTGAAGTGTAGAAGCTTATGATGTGACGTTTACGATGAATCTGCTGCGACCGATAAATCGTGCAGAGATTAATTGCGACTCCTCAAATGTGGTTATTTTCAGGGTCGAAGACAAGCAGCGTCTTGTGCCGCCCAATAAGTTTGAAGATGAGGAATTAGACGCTTTACAGGAAGACCAAGTGAACTCGCAGAATCGTTGGAACCGACTCGGGAAACAATTTCCGTTCGGTTGGAGAAATTTGAAGTTATTCAAAAGCAAGGCAATTGGGAGCTGTACGAGTTGAAACCGAGAGCTGTTGAAAGATTTCCGATTTTCGACCTCGGAACTTTTCCTGGAAAGACATCAAAGGAAGGGTTTCTTGCTCTTAGATCGTGACTGGAGACGAAAAGTGGATATCTTACGATAATCTCTGTGCAAAACCAGACGGACCCGCTCCATCATCCTTAACATCGACGCCAAAGAAAAAACATCCAAGGTTCGAAGATCTTGCCTATGGAGCGACCAGACGGGTGTGGTGAACTATAAGTTCTTAAAACCAAGCGACGTTCTCGACTTCAACTGGACCGTAAAATGCGTGAAAAATGTCCAGAAATGACCGAAAGGCATGACAACATGATTTTGCAACGTGACAATGCTCAGCCCCACGTCGCGGTTGAGGTCAAAAATTATCTGGAAAAGCTGAAATGGGAGGTCTTACCCGAATTCTCTACAACTTGCTCCTTCCGACAACTGGCTTTTTCGGTGGATGCAAAACGATTTTAGGCGGTAACCGGTTTAAGAAATTGTATTCTTAAAATTCCAGAGAGACGATAGAGTTATCATACAGTACTGTGCAAAATAATAACACCATGTCTGACTTTGTCACTTTTTCCTACCGTCATGCAAACACATCCTTTTTACTGAACAACATCCTTATTACATCAATAAAAACTTTAGCCGACCAAAGAAGCACGAACCTAAGTAGACTCTTTGCTGGATCAAAAGGTCCCATTTGTAAATAAAGGGTGATTTTTTAGCTTTTTGGCAACACTGGTTTAAACAGCTGACGCTGTCGTTTCCTGTCTTGTTTCACTGTCAAACATCTTCAGTTTGGTCTACAATTTAACCATGAATCGTCTTACAAACGACCAACGCTTGCAAATTATTGAATTTTATTATCAAAATGGGTGCTCTGTTAAGTAAGTTCATCGTGCGCTTCTTTCATTTTACGGACAGTTTAATCGGCCCACTGAAGCGGCTATTCGGGCTATTGTGACTAAATTTCGCACCAAATTTACATTGTTGGACATTAAACCACCAACAAGCTTACGAAGAGTGCGAACTGAAGAAAAAACCGCAGCTGTACTGGCCAGTGTTAATGATGACCATCAATTGTCGATTGGTCGCCGTTTCACAGCAATTGGGCCTCTTTTACTCAACAACGTGGAAAATTTTGCGGAAGGATTTAGGTGTGATGCCTTTCAAAATACAGCTGGTGCAAGAATTGAAGCCGAACGACCTACCGCAACGTAAAACTTTTGGTGAATGAGCTCTTGGAAAGCTGGCCGAAGATCCACTTTTTTACCGAAAAATTGTGTTCAGCGACAAAGCTCTATTTTGGCTCATTTGGTACGTAAATAAGCAGAACGGTCGATTTTGGAGTGAATATCAGCCAGAAGCAAGAGCTACCAATGCATCCAGAAAAAGTTAGAGTTTGGTGTGGTTTATGGGCTGGTGGCATCATTGGTGGATCATTGGATGATCCGAATCGTAACGTAAATGTGCTTCAATCTTATCCAACTTTTTTTTTGCCCAAAATGCAAGAGCTTGACTTGCATGATATGTGGTTTTAACAAGACGGTGTCACATGCCACACAGCATGTGCAACAATGGAACTATTAATAGGCGAGTTCGGTGAACATTTTATTTTACTTTGGGGACCGGTCATTTGGCCGCCCAGATCGTGCGATTTAACGCCTTTAGACTATTTTTTGTGAGGCTATGTCAAAGCTCATGTCTATGCAGACAAGCCCGCTCTAATTGAAGCATTAATTCGTGAGATACCGGCCGAAGTGTTGGAAAGAGTATGCCAAAGTTGGACTAAGCGGATGGACCATTTGAGGGGCAGTCAAGGTCGACATTTGCATGAAATAATTTTCAAACATTAAATTATATGGACCGTACTATCGATTCAAATAAAGATTTCATGCATTTTTCTGAATTTTATGTGTTTTTTTTTGAAAAACTTTCCTATAGCTTTTAAAAAATCACCCTTTCGTTTAAAGCCAAACAAAATCGAAACACTATTGTAGACTTCGAAAACGCTCCTCAGAATGACTGAATGAATGAGAAATTCGGTTGCATTTCCGGTAACGGACAAGAAGAAAACATTTTTGGAACACATATAACCAAAAGCTGTCCTAAGAAGAAATATCTAAAATCTATCCACGGGCTTATAAAAATAATCTGCGTACGAAACTGAATGTTTTTAAGTGTAATTCCTCTTTTGTTGTATTAAAAGTTCTCCCTGATGAAGACAACAGTCCCTGCCGAAACGTTGGGATAAACAAAACGAAATGAACTCGTTTCATTGAAACCGACAAAAGTTTCTTTCTCATTATCGCTCTATTTGACGATATCTCGACCAGCGTCGATTGCAAATTGTTCTCAAAAATTGTTCTAGTTGTTCCTTGGGAGTCATTTCATTGCTGAAATTTTTCTATTTTTCTGGAACTTTTCTTTATTTTTATCCTAAACAGGAATGCCGTGAAACAAAAGGTTAAAAACCGCACGAAACTTTCGAAACTCACAAACCCTCTCACCTAAGGAAAATTCCCAGACTGACAATCGATATCTCGACCAACCGTCACTTTTCTGTTTTTCATTGAATATGAGGATCACACAGATCATCAGTGAATCTCTACAGTAATTCAACAAAAATTCAACTTACGAGCAAATAGTGTTTGAAATAACTTCGTCTGGCTTGCACAGTCCCACAGCTTCATCAGATCCATCGATGCACTCCGGCTTGCCATTGCACTTGGCTTCCCTTGGAACACATGCTCCGTATGTGCAGCGAAACGAGAATCGCTCACAGACTGTTTGTAAACAAGTATCTGCCGTCTCGTCTGACCCATCGGGGCAGTCGGAGACTCCATCACACACTCTCTCCGCCCTCAGGCAATCGCCGCTCTTACATGTCCACTCCAGAGTCTCTTCGCAGCAGGAACCTGTTCAGAAAATCAGTTTTTGATCGTAATTATCTCAGATACCGGGTGATAAATAATTTGAGACTTACTCAACGCCGTGCAGGTGGTTACGATCAAAATTCCGAGAATGTAACGTTTCCAGGGGATTTGTATTGCTTCCCTTCCAATGGACAGACTGTCCGCAAAGTAGACGACAATGTCCGACTTCTGGCGGCAGACTGAGATTGTAAACTGGTCAAGAGAGCTTTTAAGAATCAGTCACATCAGTCTGCGAAGAGAATGGGATTCTCTTGAGGGGCCATCTCTTCTGAATTCAAATCACGAACAGCCTTCAGTGGTCTGCATGATATTTGGCATCTGTGTTGCATATTTTTTGCGTTAAATTCTTTTCGTTTGAATTAACAAAAAAAAGAAGATTTTGATAAAAGCTTCACACGGCATCGCATTTCTCCAGATGAATGTGATCACCGTGAACTGAATTATCGTTCAACAGTCGATCAGAGATTATGTCTTAATTTAGACTGAAACTTAAGCTACCTACTCTGGTGGCGGGGGGTGTTTTTTTCTGTTTTGATAAGAAACAGCGTTTTGGGGGCATTGTGATGAACTTTTCAACTTTTCTAGACGGGACAGGGTTCACTTGTGTGTGTGTATGGATGAATTTTTGTGATAGAAATATTTTCTGTCTTGAGAAACAACTATTACAGAAAAAAATGAACAGTGTTCTTCCTTATGAAGGTATCTGTGCTGTCTTGGTGAACATTCTTCTCAAAAAAATATTTTTTTACTCGTCAACTCTGATTTTGTCCTTCTCCAAGTAGCCTTCCTCAGATATAATACATGTTTCCAATCCTCGAAGAAGTTCTGAGTTCTCTCAGCGATTCGGTTTTTGACGCAAGGTGCCGCACAGTGGTGTCCTTGTATGGGGAAAAGCGGAAGTAAATCTGTGAATGTTGAACCCGTTAATCGACGTTGATGAAATTTGGAATATAAAGGGTGTCCCAACAAGAACGCAAGATATAAATTTAAAATAAGACGCAGATATTTAAAAAAAATCGTGAATTCTCTATTATATCGTAAAGTACACAGGATGAGGTTATGTATCGAATAACACATCGGCTAGATGGCCGCCGCGGCTTTGCTGGCACACACGCGATCTCTTAATGAAATTTTCAATGACCGTTTTCCATAAATGCTGCGGTATTTCATTAATGCAACGTCCAATTTCCTCTTTTAAGGCTTGAGTCGTCGTCGGCTTATTCGCATAAGCCATCGACTTCAAAAAACTCCAAAGAAAAAAGGCCAATGGTGTTAAATCGCACGATCTGGTCTCCAAAACGCGAAATAACACGACCCGGAAATGACTGATGCAGCAATTGAATTGTTTCTCTGGCTGTATGAGATGTGGCGCCGTCTTTTTGAAACCACATCCCCTCCACATTAATTTCTTCAATTCTAGACACAAAAATTTGGTTATCATTTCACGATACCGAACACCATTGACTGTTTGCGCCTGACCTGACTCATTTTCATAGAAAAAGGTCGAATGATTCCTCCAGCCCAAAATCCACACGACACAGTGACACGTTGAGAATGCATTTGCTTCTCGTGAATCACTCGAGGAGTTTCCTCGCCCCAAATGCGACAATTCTGCCCATTGACGAAGCCATCAAGATGGAAATGGGCCTCGTCACTAAAGATGATTTTATCGGCAAAATCAGCATTTTTATGTTGTCTCTCCAACACCCAATTAACGAACTCCCTTCGCTGTGCATGGTCAGCTGGCTTCAGTTCCTGAGTTAATTGAATTTTGTATGCACGAAGATGCAAATCTTTCGTCAAAATTCGCTGTATGATGGATTTGGAAACACCAAGTTGCTGAGCTCGGTGTCGAATTGAGGTGGTGGGATGGAGTTTGAGCGACATCATCACGTACTGCTGCGATATTTTCGGTCGATCGACCTAGTCGAAGGCGCGTGATTGTCTTTACATCAGTTACAGACCCAGTTTCGGTAAATTTTTGCCATTAATCGCCTTACAGTTGACTCCTCTGGAGCATTATTGTAACCCCAAATTGATCGCAATTTGCGAACTGTAGCCGTAAAACGTTCCCCATTTTGGTAAAACAATTTCACAATGAGAATGCGTTGTTCATTCATCAAGCGCTCCATTTTTACTAATCTTATACCTTCTAGTAGAAAACAATAATAATTGTTCAAATGTCAAACAATGACAATTCGAATGGCGCCAAATTTAAATCTTGCGTTCTTGTTGGGACACCCTTTTAACGTAGAGTACTGATGTGCATCTCATACATGTGTCGATGCGATAGAGATTTATATTTCAAAGCAACACATATGTAGAACAGTAGGATGAACCAGTTTTTCGTTTTTAAATGTACTAGAATGAACCAATTTTGAAGTCTGAGTTTTCCTGTGCGGTATTTGTATCCCT
Source organism: Eristalinus sepulchralis (assembly GCA_944738645.1). Classification (NCBI taxonomy): domain Eukaryota; kingdom Metazoa; phylum Arthropoda; class Insecta; order Diptera; family Syrphidae; genus Eristalinus; species Eristalinus sepulchralis. The sequence goes on along the minus strand of OX122882.1, from coordinate 84,334,085 downwards.
CTTCTCATATGCTGAATTCCGCTCATGTTTGCTCCCCACTCGGGCAGTCGTCATGCCATCTCTATTCCCAATAAAGTAACTTCTACTCGTATTATAACCCTCAAAACAAGTTTCTGATTTTCGTCCTTCCTTTGGAACTGGCCCGCTGTCACGACAATGAAAATAAAGTCACTCAGAGTCAGAGCACACCAATGCATAGTAGCATTGTCTAGAACACACAAAGTCTTGTTCTGAATGTTCTACAGAAATAGTCAATTAATTTGTGGCAAAACGTCAAGTCAAGCCAAACATATTCATACATACCGATATCGTCTTCAAGAAAATTAATGCATCAAAAATATTCTGCCGAATATCCAAAATGCCCCCCCAACAAGTCAAAAGTTGTTCACCTCCCCATGCCTTGTTTGGATAAAAACTCGTCTGGCAACCAAAGACTTCACAAATTATGCACGCTGTACGAACAAACCTTGGGAAGTGACCTGCCACAAATAAATGCTAATACAACCTCCTCCAACGCAATGTCCCGACCTGTTCCAATCACCGACACTCATATCTCATAACGGTTCGTCCTGCAACGCTCGACAAGACCAACAACGAATGGGACATTGCAGCCTTTGTCATCCGATGAATCACCATCACGGCCCTTGTCGTCTGCACTGCCAAAATAATTGAGTGGCACTATAGCCCACATGGGACCAGGGCCTAGCTTCCACAACAACTACTCGTGTTGTGCGTGGTACTGTTTTTTGTCGACTCCGAAAGGCGAGACTTGAAAAGCTTTTCATAGACAATTGATACTCTCTGAGTGTTGTCAGCAACTCGAAAGAGGTGGTGCCGTGAAAAAATGCGACGTTTCCCGTCCTGGAACGGAACCTAGACCTTCTGCGTGTGGGTCGACGCACTTACCCACTACGCCACGGCGACTACGACCCTCTGACATACTCGTAAGAGTTTGAGATAGCGACATCGTCTGCAGAACTCTTCAAGGAGGTGTGGAAGCTCATATGGCAGACTAGCGAAACCCCAGTGTCGTTCGAGTCCACAAAAATGGAGACCCCATGAACTGGGTCACCTGTCATGTCTTCTAAAGATCTTCTCTGCTCGTCATGTGAGCGCCGGAAATGTTTCGTCAATAATCTGATCAGTGCGATTTCAAGCCGAGGAAGTTCACCCTCGACCTAATTTTCACCCTACGGCAGATCTTGCAAATGAACTCCAACCACCCGATTGTCGCATGTAATAGCGTGCACAGAGCTATGTGTGCAGTCTTAACATGGCAACAGAGGCTACCAAAAAGTCGCCGTCAACAAGGGCAAAACGAAGTATATGCTGTCATTGAGAAAGGACGCAAAAGACCAAATATTCTCACTCACTACTTAAGCCTTAAAAAGGCTAACCGGCTCTTTGTAGACTTTAAGGCTGCTTTCGACTCCGTTGATCGCTTTTAAACAACCAGGGTGTGCAAAAAAATATCAGACCAAGTTAAAGGATTCCCTGAAGGGGATTCCAAAAAAACGCGAACGCCAGCCCTCAGGCTGTCCCAACTGTTCGACTTACAAAAATAAAAACCTAATTCGAGAACCACCGCCGATAAACTGCCTACACTGCCTGCTTAGTTTTTCCCCTTCGCCTTCCATCGTTCGCAGTCGGCGTTCCGTTGGCTGATGCAATCCCCTGGTGGATCATCTTTCTTTGCGTGCCTTGTTTGCTCGGCAACGCATGCAATTTGGTTGGAACGCGTTCTCACGCTTTACCTGTGCAATCCACGGTCAAGGCTAGTGGATCGTATTACTGCAGGTCGTTGCTACTCATGTCGTCCTAACTACCATACAGCAGTGTATTATGGAAACACTCTAGGGCAAGTAGCTTCCTGGAACTTGCTCTTTGCTATGTAACGAAAATGTCATCACGCTTCCTATTGCTATCTTATCCTATTGGCGCTACAGTCAGGGGTGCCTCTGGACCCTAACAAGCAAACCTCTCCAGCCAGCACCATACTTCCGCATCTACCTCCAATTGCGTACATCAAGTCAGTTCAAGTCTTCTCCACTTGGCTGCGTCAAGTTTCAAACAAGGGCGATTCGATCATTTACGGGCCATATGTCTTATCCTGACTCAATTAGACCCTTGCCGACTTATACAGACTGTAGAGTTCCTTGTTGAATCTTCTCTTTCATGCATGCCAAAAGGGCGCAGCTCGTATATCTCCTATAGAGAAGGGTTGGGATGATCAGTCACCTTGGTCTTTTGTGAAAGCGCGCTTTTCCTGTTACAATCGTTTCTTCAGCCCAAAGAAGCAGTGATCAGAAAGAGTGATTCTTCACTTCAACCCGACACTGATGTTGTTGTCCCCATTTACTTCTAAGCCAAGGTACTCCAAAGTAAACCTCAATCGACTGTGAAGCTCTGTCAGTGCTAGCAGCTTACCACGTCTCTCATCTCCTAGCACACAACTTAGCCTCTCCCGATAAGCCTGCCGCCAACGAAGAAAGTTCCCATGAGCTCCGCATCATCGTGCGTAGCGCCAAATATTATGCACTCGAAGTTGGTGTACGAGCACGACGAGTCACAGGACATAGAGCCGGGCACGGAGGTACCCAATTTCACCGGGATCAAGTTCAAATGCAAGAAGGACTATTACCGCGAAGGCCAGGACTCTAGTTTCTGCTTCAACGGGCAGTGGATCTCGGCAAGGTTTTCAGTATGCACACGTAGGGACTTGACAAGATCCTGGCACCGCCCCATCTTCATCACCTTTCATTCCAGTTTACTAAACGAAGTTGCATTCTCTTCCGTCTGCATGCAAGATGGTGCAAACCTCGAGAGTGGTGAGTGGAATAATACAGTCACGAGCTGCACGACATTCGCGTTCGCCTTATCAGAGAAACTCCAGGTTCTCAAATCACATGCCTAGCACGTTCGCTCTATCAGACGCACTCTAGGTTCGAAAATCACATGCCTAGCCAATTTAGAGGGAAGAATACTGATGCTCCGGTGATTCTGACGTCGATTCTGACTCTAGGGAATAACGTGAAGTGGTAAACATTATTTCAATGGCGAGCCCGGCCGGAAAGGGGCTTCGGCCGGGCTCGCCAAAGACGGTTAGGAGAGGACTATGTAACCAAAGACGCTTAGGAGGGGACTATGGTGTGGGAAGGACATTTTGGTTGAAGTCCAAGCCTGGACGGGGATGCTAGTTCTGAATAAGGAAAGTCCAAGGGGCTTACCTTCCTCCATCTCTAAACTAAAGCTCTAAAGACATCAACATCAGATCCGACGCCACATATTTCAGCTGTCAGCGATACACCATGAAAGGACTTCAGTAAATCCTTGTGGCCCATCAGGGACACCTTTATTTAGGTCTATTTCGAATTTCAATGGAAGTGATGAACATCTCGTAGAACTGAATGTTGACGTAGTTCACGAACTGGTAGTCACTGCAAGACGCCCTATTTGGTACTCCATTGCTAACGATGCCCCACAAATAGTGCCGACTCCTGCCGCCAGTCTCTCTCTTCACGACAAATCCTCCGCCACTGTCGCCCTCGCAGACGTTCTTATTGTACTTGTTGAGGACGCAGAACTTGTCATCAGTGATGGAGTCGGCCAATTGGGCTCCAGCTTCCCTCCGGCACACCTCGTAACTGCTCATTGGCACATTCGTTGTCTTTAGCTCGGCACTGAAATCGCCCGTCTCGTCGCGACCCCAACCAGCGATCTGGCCGTATGTGTCGCTCGGTAGCGATTTGGCGCCACCCGTCTCCCAGCGAATGCAGACCGGGGCGATGAATGTGGACAAGATCAGAGCGTTGGTTAGGACCAGCACGGCTATGTCCGCTTTGAAGTTGTTGTTGGCCCCTTGAAATCTGAAAACGATTGAAATTGAGTTGCGGACGTGGACAGTGGAGCGTGTGGTGTGAACTTACTCCGTTGGGACGACAATTCGGGAGATGTTCCTAAAGTGTGCTGCTCGCGGCTCGAACTGCTTGTAGTCGCGAAGTGTCTTTCCGGCGCCGACTTGGAAGAGCACCTTGTCGTCTAACTCCTCCCTGACGTTGTCCCAGAAACAGTGGGCCGCTGGAGGTGAAGATATTGGTCATCGTGGAAGTTCTCGCTTTGAATGAGGCTTACCCGTGATCACGACCTTCGCGTTTAGAATCGTGCCGCCACAGGTGTGCTTGTACTCGCCTCCGATGGATTTGTAGATTGCAACGTGCCACGGTACGGACGTGATGTTCGTCACCACACCGTTGACGGCAAATGGGACACTCTCGACCAGTTCCTCCCCACAGACAGGCTCACACCGTGGTGGCGGATAGTCCCACTGGCCGTCGTCTTGGCAGAGCAGCCGCTGCGTTGGATTGTGGTCGGGTATCCTGTACTTGAAGCGGCAGTTTGTGAAGACGAGCGTTCTTGGGCGAATCCACTCACCACACTCGACGTTTGCACCATCATACACACAGACGGAAGAGAATGTAACTCCGTTCAGTATGCTTCCCGGGCAGTAACCTGAAATGAAAGGTGATGAAGATTGCGCGGTGACAAGATCCTGTCAAGTCCTTACGTGTGCATACAGGAAACCTTGCTGGCATCCACTGCCCGTTGAAGCACAAACTGGAGTCCTGACCTTCGCGGTAATAGTCCTTCTTGCATTTGAACTTGATCCCGGCGAAATTGGGTACCTCCGTGCCCGGCTCTATCTCCTGTGACTCGTCGTGCTCGTACACCAACTTCGAGTGCATAATGGTTGGCGCTACGCACGATGATGCGGAGCTCATGGGAACTTTCTTCGTTGGCGGCGGGCTTATCCTGGGCGGCTTTGTTGTGTGGCGGGTTGAGGCAGGTGGTGTGACGCGTGGTCTCGTGGGCATTGTGTGCGGCTCGACGACAGGGGGCTTAAAATTTATTTCACAGACATCCTCATCAGATTTGTCATTGCAGTCCGCCTGGCCGTCGCATATTTTGGCAGCCTCTATGCACGCACCGTATCCACAGCGGAAGTAGGGTTTTGGACAGAAGTTGGCTGAGCACGCCTTTGTCGTCTCGTCCGATTGATCTGCGCAGTCGATTTGACCATTGCAGGCGTCTTGCTGACTTATGCAAGCACCGGAGTCGCATTGAAATTCTTGAATCCTACAAAGAGGCGAATGAGAATTGTGCGATCTTTACAGTGTTGGGGGAGGTAAACAAAGCATGGGCCTCACGTTGAGGATTTTTTTTTTGTAACAAATCCACAATCCACAAGCCAGAAAATACACGAGGTCCCTCTTAAAATCACACACACACACCGCGCCACAGTACACGACACAAACATGTCTTGTCTAGCTTCACTGGACGCAAACTTTCAACGAAAGCAACGCACTTCAAAACATGACTCATACTCACGAGCATATGGTATTGGGAACACTGGAATCAGGGCTACACAGTCCAGCAGCTTCATCCGAGCCATCCGCGCACTCCACCTTCCCATTGCACACGGCATCTTTGGGGACGCACGCACCGTACGTACAGCGAAACAGAAACGGCGAACAAGCCACTGGTAAGCAAGTGCTTGCCGTCTCGTCAGACCCATCTGAGCAGTCGGCCGCACCATCACACACCTGTTCCAAAGCCACACAACCGCCACTCTTACACGTCCACTCTGCACTCTCTTCGCAGCTGAAACCTGAATGCGAATTGAAATTTCAGCGTCAAAGGCGGTGACGTAGTGGGGAAGTCCGCACGCTACATCGACTTCAACTTACTCGACGAGATAATAGAGGTGACGATCAAGTAGGTGAGTCCAAGGGTACGGTGGTCGTAGCGTGTTTCCATTATTTCCTTCGATTCCAAAATATCTCTCGTTTTCACACTGCTAGCTCTGGCATTGAATGAAGACTAAAGAGCATTTGGCTTTGTGCTCCACACTGTTGCTGTTGCGTAGACTTCTCTCAGGCAGTCTTTGCAGTTTTTCCCCCGATGATTTGCGCAAGAGACCCTGTGATCCCATGTGATAAGACCGGTTACCGAGAGAGATGTTTGAATCTCTTTCCGAGAGAGAGTTTTCCTTGAGATCACTGAAGTTTTAGTGTCTCGAAGATTTATAAGTTGAAAGGTTTTTTCAATTGTCCATCAAATTGAAGACACACGAGGGGAGACATTGTTTTGAGCTGCTCTTTTAAGGTTTCTTTCACTTAAAGGAAATTTTTATAATTTTGTTGCATACGTTTGTCTGCTTTTGCTTCTGCTTCTGTCTGATTTAAATGACATTTTAAGAGAGAATGCATTTCACCGAACCATGACTGCTCACACATGGTAGCTTGGGATCGGATGCCATTTGCTGGCTCCAGCTTATGGGAAGTTGTAAAAAATTTTAAAATCCTCACTACCTCTGGCACTGATCAGCTTCAGTCAGCTTCAGTCAGATGAGGAGAGAATTCTATTTTTACAAAGTCCGAGACATTTCAAATCGTTAAGCTCTGTTCGTAGATTTTTAAGCCTGAGCCTAAATAGCCTGGAAGCAGGAGGGAGAGTACTCCTTCATCCCTCATTTCTGGATATCACGTTGGGATATCAGCTATGTAAAGGATGTGTCTTATTCCTCAGACTTCGAATCTGAGCCATTGCGACTACGCAGCAGAGGACGGCCCAGGATAAGGTAGCGCACACAAGTGGAGAAGGACCTCAACCAACTTGGAGTGCGCAACTGGCTGCAGCTGGCGAAAGACCGTTCTGGCTGGAGAGGCGTGTTGGTTGGGGCCCAGGTCAACCCCGGACTGTAGCGCCACAAGAAGAAAAAGAAGAAGAAGAAGAAGAAGAAGAAGAAGAAGAAGAAGAAGAAGAAGAAGAAGAAGAAGAAGAAGAAGAAGAAGAAGAAGAAGAAGAAGAAGAAGAAGAAGAAGAAGAAGAAGAAGAAGAAGAAGAAGAAGAAGAAGAAGAAGAAGAAGAAGAAGAAGAAGAAGAAGAAGAAGAAGAAGAAGAAGAAGAAGAAGAAGAAGAAGAAGAAGAAGAAGAAGAAGAAGAAGAAGAAGAAGAAGAAGAAGAAGAAGAAGAAGAAGAAGAAGAAGAAGAAGAAGAAGAAGAAGAAGAAGAAGAAGAAGAAGAAGAAGAAGAAGAAGGAGGCCATGTAAACGTGAAATGCTCGTCTCAGACTCTTGGCCACAACAGCAGTTGCATTTAACATCTTCGAACCCCGCACGGCGACGAGGACTATGAGTGCTGTCGACAAGCATACCAGTCTCAGGAACTCAAGAGTCGCGGTCGACGTAAAGCGCATTCTTTGAACTACAACATACTCAATCTTGGAACGTTGTTGAAACAGTTGGTCGCCTCTGTGCACAGTGTGATCTTGCGGTAATTCATTCCCCGAATCGCAGAAACCGTAAAAAAATTCCCATTTCCATTGAAACACCTCCCCAACTCTCTTTATTTTCCCTAGATCCAACATAAACAGCCCTTTACTGCAGTCCCTGCTTAGGAAGGTTATGCTCAATATTTCGTTCTATCAGATCACGATAGAACTGAATATTTGTGTAGACGGAAATATACTTTTCCTGAGGTGCATAACAGCGTCCACCTACACTGAACACTCCCCAGAGGTAGTAAACATCTTTCCTGCTGATTCGCTGTACCGCTGCGTATCCACCGCCAGCTTCAATTTGACACGGGATCAGTTCGGATTGGGATAGAATGCAAAAGGTTTCTTCATTTATGTTGGGATTGTCATTGAATTCAAATTTGCATTCAGCGGAACTTGTCACTTTCAAAGGCGAACTGCTTACACTCTCTCCGCGAGCTTGCCTGACTTTGTTTCCCCAGCCGGTGATTATGCCACGAACACCTGACTCTATCCACTTGCCAGCACCCTTCTTCCAATCGATGCAAGCCGGCAAGATAAACGCATTGAATTTGAGAAAGTCGTCTAGAACGATCACAGCAATGTCATCTCTGAAGTAGTCACCTACAGCCTGAAAGCTGCGGAATAGGAGGATGTAAGAGTGAGTGGGAGGGTATCCAGCTGGAATGCACTCACCCATCGGGAACTACGATTTTTGATATGTTGCGAACCTGAGCCTCCCTCGCGTTGATGTACTCGTGGTAGTCGCGGAAATAATTGCCAGCAGCAACCACATATTCTGACTTGTCGCGGAATTTCTCTTGCTTCGCATTCCAGAAGCAGTTAGCGGCTGCGAGAGAGATCGAGCATCAGTCTAAACAGAGGAGGGAGGACACCATTCACGTTACTCACCAGAAATAATAACTTTGGGACTGACTATGGTGCCGGCGCAGCGGTAAGTGTAGCCCTTGGAAGTCTTAATGTAAATGTGCACGTGCCAGGGGACAGGTCTTTCATTGGACGGAATGGATACTTCATGGAGCATCGGTGTCTTTAAGAGAATTTCGCCACAAATCGGTTCACAGACATGTGGCGGCTTGTTCCACTCGCCGCTGTTGAGACATTTCAGGTGGGTAGACAGGTTTCCCTTGCTTCTGTATCCGTCTTGACAAACGACAAGTGCCTCGGTTCCCGATTTTATATTTTCGCAGGGCACACGCTCACCCTTGTACTCGCAACTGGAGAAGAACGTCACCTCTTGCATGGGGGGACAGAAAGCTGAAAAGATTTATGTCACCAACTGAACTCATCTAAGATTTGGTTTCTGATCAGCTCACGTCTACACACAGGATGCACTGAAATGCTCCACCGGTGACTGTAGCAAAGATTGAATTCAATTCCCAGCAGAGTGTAGCCCCGTTCGCAAGTGTATTGAATCAAGGTACCATTTGAGACTTTTGTCCCCGGGTTGATGACTCTCGAAGTATCGCCCTTGTTGAGCAGGAGGATGGCGTTTTCGATAGCCGGTGTAGTGCAGCCGGTAACTCGTAGGCTGGAAAATAAAGAGAAGATGTCATGCATTCACATTCGATTTCACTCAGCTGCACATACTCGGTGCCCACAGACGCTGGTTCATCAGGCCGATTCGACACTTCATTCTCCATTATGAGCTTCCTGTGGTGCTGGACATTTGTGTAGATCACAAACGACACCTCCGGGCAGACTCTGCCATGGGGAACGGCTCTGTTCACCACTCCCCACAGGTAGTACCTATCACCGCTCACACGTTGCCTCACTGCAAACCCCCCACCACTGTCACCCTGACACACGACCGTTCCGAATTTATTGAAAATGCAAAAGTTGTCATCGTGCACGGCGTCTGAATACCGGCCCGCTTCGCTCTTGCAATCAGCGAAGTTTGTAGCTGGCAGGTCTGCAGTTCGTAGAACCTCACTGTATGTGCCATTCTCGGTCTTGCCCCAGCCAGACACCTGGCCATAGATGCCGGATCTAATCGATTCCGTCCACTCAATGCATACGGCTGAGATGAACCTGTTGAACTGGAGATAGTCGTCTAGGATGACCACGGCAATGTCACTTTTGAACTGCCCAATTTCACCTTGAAACCTGGGCAATGAGAAAATGAAGACAGTTGGTGGCGGCGCGAATAGAATCAACTCACTCGTCCGGAATATGAATTCTCGATATGTTTCGACATTGTGCCTGTTTTTCGTGCCTGTAGTAGTCGCGGTAGTATTTTCCGGCAGCAATCGCAAAGTGGGAGCTCTTGTATAACTTCAGGTTCGCGCCGTCCCAGAAACAGTGGGCAGCTGCGGGAAGGATATGGCTTGTCAGATGTTCTTAACGAGGTGGTGCAAAATTGATTTTCAATTAGTTCTGTCAAAGGAGCGAGAGCAAGTTTGCCACTCTCTAAAATCAGATAAGTCATTCAGAACTTGGTGGACTTGCGACAGCGACTGATCTTTCAGAATGTTGGAGAGAGTTTCAAATGCTATACTCAGGGAGGGGAGGGAACAAAACTAACCAACTGAGCTCGCTTCCTGAAGTTAAGTCGAAGGAAGGAGTTTTGCAGGTCTTGGGGATGTTGGTTTGCGTATGAATTTAGCCCCAATCGCAGGAATCAACGCTGCTTCTATCAGTGTGATCAATATGTCGGCTTTCGTTTTGTGGTTTTTATTTAGATTCTCCAAGTGAGAAGTAGGGCGTCTTCGTTAACATCAGACTAACAATGATCTGCGTTGGTTGTGTTCGTAAACTCAAAATCAAATCGTACTTAAGCAGGCCGGCCGTCATATGTTCTGTTCGTAAACGTCAACAGTACGCAGCAAAAAAGTAGGCGTCGGGCAGATTGCGCAGCCAAAATAAAATAGCTGCCTGCCGTCTGGGTGCGGAAAAAATATTTTTTTCAATTTGTAGACACACAGTAGGCAGACGATCGTACTTTCGCAGATGACTGCGTTTACGAAGATACCCGTAGCTTAAGTTAAAAGGTCGGATCTCCGGGTAATCCTCATGGAGGCCGAGAAATCCCGGGAATTTTTTTTTACTGTCTTGAGAATCCCCCCATTTGCCAATACATTCAGTCCCGGCAGACAGGATTTTGTATGCGATCCCTCGCAAAGTCAAAAGTCTTGTGGATCGGAAGGACAACACTAAGATTCCACTCATCGGACATGCCTTCATTCGTCCAGGTTATCGCCAGCTGCTTTAAACAGTGCCGCGGACACTCCGCTCGTTCTTTCAGCTTTTTCGACTTCTGTCTAAATATTGCTAACCCTGCCCGGTCTAAGACGAGGGGAAATACTTCTTCTTCGTCCTTGTCAAAGTCAAATGAAACTTTGTGCCTAATGGCGGTAGTGGGGTTTAACAGGCAGAAGTACGACTCTACTATTAGATCTCCGCTTTCATCCCTCCACGTGTCGGTTCGAAGTCGAAATCCTCCGGAAAACCTTTTTTTTGCCTTCCGGAGCTCCTTCCTGCTGAAGCACCCCTCAATCTCACCGACCACCTCCCTTTTTCTTTCTGGGAAACCGGTATAGCTTCATTCTCTTGTCATCGCGGGGATTGTGAGCATTACGGCGGACGACACGAATATGGGTAACGCTGGCAGACCCGTGTATAAGTTGTCACCGAGAAAGGACATCTAACCACGACGTCATAGACAGACTGTCACAATGCACGCATATAACTTGTAGGTAGTTTCTATACCCAGGAACCACTATAACCTCAGAAAACGAGAGAATAGAACAACTCTTGCTTACAATTGACAAACAGAGCCCTCCCTCGAACAACAATAGTAGCCGTCTTTAAGGCCGTCCGTAAGAGTCCCTTTTGTATTTCTCAGAAGCATGGACTATGTACAAGGCGGACGATGTGTTTCGAGAGGAAAACCGTTCATGTAATCCTCGGTTCCGTTTGCATAAATCGGGAGTAAGGGAGAAGACTAAACAACAGTGTGAGATGGTCAGCGGTATTGGCGTAACCAGTGACTAAGGACATACCGAATGGACACCAATGCTCCGGCCTCTCAAGTCTTCGAAGGTGCAGTAGAGGAGGCAAGTAGAAAGCGTCCTTAACCAACTGAAGGCACCTAGCAGCAGCCGTTCCAGGCCCAGGTACACCCCAGTCTGTACCGCACACTTAAGTCGGTTATTTTTCCCAGAACAATGGAAGTGTGGTATTGTTGAGTTGTGCGTTCTGACCAGCTTGTCCCGTCGTGGTCGCCGTGGCGTAGTGTGTAAGTGCGTTGACCGCCACGCAGAAAGTCTGGGTTCGATTCTCGGACGGGACACCTAGCATTTTATCACGGCACCACCTCTTTCGAGTTGCTGACAACACTCAGAGAGTATCAATTGTCTATGATAAGCTTCTTAAATTTCGTCGTAAGGAGTCGGCCAAAAACTCTTGGTCCCTTCGACTCGTGAGAGACCAGTAGCACGCACAACACGAGTAGTTGTTGTAGAAGCTATGTCTTGCCATTCAATTATTATTATTACCTTGTCCCGTCAGATGAAGTACAGGAAAGTCTTCTATCACTGGCATACCACCAATCTAAAAAAAAAAACCAAAAACTCACCTGAAATAACAACCTTAGCGCTGATTATGCTTCCGCCACAAATGTGCCTGTAGCTCTGAGCAAAGTTGTTGTATATCCCAACGTGCCAGGGCACTTCGTACACATCGGATCCATTGGAATTAGCGTGAGCTATAAACGCTTGACTCCGCACCGGAATTTCACCGCAAATCTGTTCACAGCTCATCGGCGTACTGTCCCAGGTGCCATTCTCAAGGCATTTCAGAACACGGTGCACATCTGCCTGTGATTTCTTTCTGTACTTGCGGCGGCAACGGATAATCGCACGGGTGTCGGGTTTGACTTGCGTCGTACAAGACACGTGTAAAGGACCGTACTTGCAGGCAGCCTCGTATGTCACTCCATTCAGGGGAGGACAATACTCTGAAAGGATTTAAAACACACGAGTAACATGGACTGATGGTTGCAAAGACTTACTTGTGCAGATTGGTTGCGAAATCTCCACCCACTGTGAGTTTAAGCAGACGTTCTGGCTTGCCCCCTCCAGGCTGTAGCCAGGTTTGCATGCATACACGATTGTGGCACCGTTCTCAATAGCGGCGTTGGCTTGGATGATAAGTGAACGATTCGCTTCATACCTCAGAATGGATTTACGGATTGTCGGTGCAATACAGATGTTGTCTGAGAACCTGGGAATTATGTGAAAATATGTTAAATTGACGTTGGAGAAGACGAGAAAGACGTGAGTCTTTTCACTACACTGAGAGAAGAGATGGAACGTCAGAGAATGAACTGTGTGGAGACGGTGCCCGTACCAATTCATATGGACCATCTAAGATCGACTGGATGTAAGGGAACGAAATATTTGGTATGGAATGCGTTTGCTATCAGAGGCTCGTGCGGATACACACCCGGGGGGTGGTTGCATGTATTCTGAGAGAGTGATATTCGGATCCTGGGAGCTATGGACATGAGTTGAGAAAATGAGTCGGATCCTGGCTGTTAGAATGACTCCTTAACTCGCGGCAGGTAGTGGTAGTTCTAAGGCCACTATTCCTGTGTGTAAGGAATCCAAATGGGAGCAACGCAGCTACGGAGATCTACCCAAATTTATGTACATCTTTGTACCACGGAAGAGGAGGGACCTCTGAAACTTTGTTGCAGTCTGGCCGTGCAGTTAACTCGATTGTAAGGGTATCATGGCGACTGTGAATAAAACGCAAATCGCGTCGAGATCGAGAATTAACAATTTTATCTGATCTGATCCTTTCTAGTCATCTGTCGTCGTCGTATGGTTTTAGAGAATCAACTGCCAAGGCGTTAGTCAAAGTTTTTCTGACTAGAGGTGTATGGATGCGGAGCCTTAACAGAAGATAATAGGTAGGTTGTGCCACCAGCCAAGAAAACAGGACAACGTCCTTACAATTCAGCCTGTAAGGACTGTACGCAGCAGAAGTATTGACTTGAACAAGCAACACAACTACAAGGGTAACACCGCACGATGTAACGTTTATGGAGACAAACTTCTATTGGAACTAGAGCTAGTCGATCTTGCAGGGCATAAAGGGGCACAGAGACCGACGGAAGCAGGCGCATGAAACGATTTAATCCTGACTGACGATGAACTCTTTCCACGACATACAGTCCTTCGAATATGGCGGCTAAGGAAGAAACCCTGCACAACAGTGAGACCACTTCAGAGCAATGTTTGACCCTTTTTAAGGGCAATTCAAGGCAGTTTCTGCATCGTTTTGTGTCCGTCGACGAAACGCGGATCCACTGAAATACACCAGAGGTACTAGGGAACAGTGGAAACCTTGTTGGAGGTGGCTAAAACTGTCCTATCGGCAAAACAGGCATGGGGACCTGCCAAACTGGACTATTTCGGCGATTTGAGCTTGCACCTCCAACACGGCTAAAAAGGTCAAATTAGGATGCAAATAGCTGCCCAATCCACCGTATTCTCCAGATTTGGCGCCTTGCGAATTCCTTTTGTTTACAAACTTAAAAAAATTACTCGCCGCGAAGAATTTTAACCCAGATAAGTTGACCATGCCGATCTTCAGAAAGCAATTTCTTTTTCGCAAAGAAATTCAAACAACGCTGATTAGTGAGAGTATTGAACATCAAAACTTACCCATTTCTTAACGCACTTCCTCTGCCACACAGTATGGGATTTTCATCTGAATTATCAGCACAATCCTTCACCCCGTTGCACTTGGAAATACCGGGCACACACGCTCCATATGAACACTTAAAAGAATTCAGTGCGCACGCATTTGCAGCGCAAACCATTGTTATCTCATCGGACCCGTCACTACAGTTAGCGGCACCATCACAGAGATCTTCCGCCGCTATACACTGACCCGAATCACACGTCCACTCGTCGGAGTCACAACTTAACACTGAGTAAGCAAGACCTGATTACCAATGAAAATTCCCTTATTTTTAGCTAAGCGATGCCCGCTACTCACCTAGCTTCCTGAATGCCAGGAGAAGCACGATCACTGCCAAGAAACCTTCTATCGACGGACATGCTGTTTTGGGAGACATTGGCTGCGAGATAAATGCACTCTTTCAAAGATTTCCCGGAAGAAAATTGCAAGTCTTGTTCTCAAACCCATACGCGGGCTCCCAGCGCTAAGAACGAACTGAAGATAACAACGGCGAATGCGTTTATGTTTGCTCTTGGACTTGGATCGCTTGGCTTCAGATGGTTATTGCGAAGAGAGATTAAATCTCTCCCATAAATGAGGAAGGCTGCATCACAGACATTGGGATCACGCATTCATGCGAGCGGCCGCTTTTCGATTTAATACCAAAGATAAGGCATGACAGGGTGCCTCGGTTTATATCAAGTACCAAGGAAATACCGATCCCGGTTGCAATGCAACTCTGATTCAAAATAGAATCCCCACAGCCGCACGATAGATCCAGAATCCGTGTTTGATCAGTCACCCAAGGACCAGGCTTGGTCAGACTGTTACGACTATTTAGGTTTCTTAATGCCTGGAGCTGGTAGCCACCGTCGCGCCACACAGAATTTAGATCCATGGTTCGCTGTTACACTCCTGAGACATTTTTGCTAGAAGCGTCGGAAAACACAGCCTGCACGACCACGCATTCGAAATCGGTTTCAGTCTGATGGACTGTGCCTCGGGATAACATCTCACATTGGGAGCGTGAACCTGTACAGCGCCGTTGATCGCACTCGTTAAACGTCACGTCCCCAGCCATCACAGTGTCACTAACTGTGCCAACTAAGCTGATTGATGGTCTTTATCGCCTTCAAGCACCAGTCCCTGCCAGTAGCTCAAATGAAAAGAATTTCCTACAAAAATCTCCTCCTTCTTTTATTCCCCTTAAAACTAACATCATCAGTACTTTAGTGCAACTCATTCCTCTTGAGTGTTTATTTGGGTCGATTGGCTAGCTCGTTGTCCTGTATCAGTCTGCTGTGGAACTGAATATTCGTGTAGACCACAAACGATAGCTCTGGACACACTCTGTCACGCGGCACACCGCCGCTCACCACTCCCCACAGGTAGTAGACATCCTTGTTGTTGTCCCGCTGCTTGACTGCATAGCCACCGCCACTGTCGCCTTGGCACACAACTGTTCCGAATTTGTTCAGAATGCAAAACTTGTCGTCGTGTATCGCCTCAGAGTAGGAACCCGACTCTCGCTTGCATTCAGTGTAGCTTGTCGCTGGTAGGTCAGCACTTCGCAGCTCTTCGCTGTAGGCTCCAGTTTCGGTCTTACCCCAGCCGGCAACGCGACCATACACTCCGGACTCAATCGACTTGGCAGCGAACTGCTTCCATTCGATGCAGACGGGCGAGATGAAAGTATCGAATCGCAGAAAGTCGTTTAGGACAATCACTGCGATGTCACTCTTGAACTGGCCAATTTCCCCTTTGAACCTGCGGAATGAGGAAAAGAAAAATTGGATAATGTGAACGGTGGACCATGGCGCGGATGGGATGTACTCACTCACTGGGGATATCGATCTTCGATATGTTCTGCATCTGGGCGTGGCTTTCGTAGTGATAGTAGTCGCGGAAGTATTTCCCAGCGGCGACGGCAAAGTTTGACTTGTGGTACAGCTTTTGATTGGCATAGTCCCAGAAACAGTGAGCGGCTGAAAGAAAGATGGAAGAAAATGGAAAATGTTAAGAATGAGAAGCGCGCGGTCGAAGAAATGGAGAGGTGTTATGGCAGGAATGAAGTTCGAAAGTTTTACCGAAAGGTGAAACAGCTATCCGGTGGATATAGGATTCGGACCGAAGCCTGCCGGGACCAAAACGGAGACCTAGTAATAGAGTCGCAATTGATGACAATCTGGAAAGATAGCTTCTGTAGAGTCTTAAACGGCGATGATGGCCCAAATGCATCTGTAAGGCAGAGGGTTCAACTCAGTTTGGACGGTGATAGGAAAGTATTCCTTCCCTTACATAGACGAGGTTAAGATAGCAAACCGTAGCTGAAGTCGAACAAATCTGTTGGAGCGGTGGACTGAGCTGGAGATGACCTTGTTGGGCGCATGCACTAACTCATCTGTAAGATCTAAGCATGCTTGATGAGTGGAATCTCGGTGTCGTTTTCCCGGTCCACAAGAAAGGAGACCCCGTGGACTGTGCCAACTATCGGGGGATAAGTCTCCTTAACATCGCATACAAGATCGTTTCTGCCGTACTGTGTGAATGCCTGAAACCATTCGTCAACAACCTAAGAGGTCCAGTGGGGTTTCAGGCCAGGGAAATCCAACTTCGACCTAATCTTCACACTACGGCAGATCCTGGAAAAGACTCAAGAAAAGTGTGCATAGAGACGAGCTATACAGTGCCATGTTTAGTTTTGGCATTCCTACCAAACTCGTCAGATTGTGTAGGATGACGGTGGAGAACTCTCGCTGCTCCGCCAAGGCCGGGAACGAACTCACCGAGACCATCAACGTCAAAAAAGGTTTGAGACAAGGCGACGCACTGTCATGTGACTTTTTTAACATCATCCTTTAGAAGATCGTGCGTGACTCACAAGTCAACACCAGAGGCATGATCTTCCAAAAGTCCGTTCAACTGCTAGCTTACGCCGACGACATTGACGTGATTGGACGAACACAGCGAGTCATTAATGAGACCTTTACTGACATTGAAGCGGAAGAGGCTAAAATGGGTCTGGTGGTAAAAGAGGGCAAAACGAAGTACATGCTGATATTAAGGAAGGACGCACAACATCGATATCTCGGACAGAGCGTCACTCCAGGCAGGAGAAACTTCGAGGTAGCCAAGAACTTCGTCTATCTCGGCTCTGCGGTCCATAAGGACAACAACACCTGTAACGAAATCAAACGCAGAATCACTCTTGCCAATCGCGGATTCTTTGGGCTCAAGAGGCAATTGAATTTTAGAGCCCTCTCTCGAAAGAATAATCTGGCAAAGTACAACAGCTTGATCATCCCAGTCCTCCTTTACGGTGCAGAAAATTGGATGGTTACGACAAGCGGATGAGGAAGTCGTTAGGCTTTTCAAAGGAGAAAAGTTTTGCGTGCGATTTTTGGACCTGTTTCCGTTGATGGCATCTGGAGGAGAAGATTTAATGGCGACACAGCGATATGCTCCTAGTCAAGCATCTTCAAATACATGGCTTAAGACGTCTAGGTCATGTAGAACGTATGGACACCACTGCTTCGACTTGAAAAGTCTTCGAATCTGAGCCATTGGGACAACGCAACAGAAGACGGCCTAGGCTAAGTTGGCGCACACAAGTCGAGAACGACCTCAACCAACTTTTAGTGCACAACTGGAGGCAGCTAGCGAAAGGTCGTGCTGGCTGGAGAGGCATGAGGCCCAGGTCCACCTAGGACTGTAGCGACACAGGAAAAAGAAGAAGAAGAAGAAGAAGTTCAAGATCGTGCTGGCTATTGGTTCAGGCCCACGTCAGTGCCGTATGAAGAAGGAAAAAATGCAAGTCTCGTGAATGAAAAATTGATTCTTACAAGTTCGTCCTTAAAATAATTGTTAAAAACAAAAAGATATTTAAAAAAAAATTCAAGTGATCGTTATGAAGTGTCGGGTAGTGTATTTAGGTGAAATTTTTACTCGTGGTATCTCTTCGGACCATGTTTGGTCGATGGAAGGCTCAGCTACCACCTTTAACTGAACCTGTAGAGATGACTCAAATTGTGTTGAAGAAAGTGCATTTTTGCTTCTTTATCTCATTCAGTCTCCGAAGTGTAAAGGTCCGAGCGCCTATCAGCTCGAAATTCCGAAGGTGATTGACCGAAGTGATTATGAATTCAACTCGCCTTTGCGAATTCACAAAAATCTTACTTCGACAATTATTATTCAAGTAAACGACAAGTGCAGGCAACGGGTGTTATAAACTGGAATTTCAAAAATTGTTTATCACATAAAATTGATTTTGACAGCAAAGATTTACACAACCGGTTGGAACAAAAAAAAACTGATATTTTCGTGGAAGCGACCTTTCCTAATGATTCCCGTAGAGATCTACAAAAAAAGAGAAACAATGAATTTACGTCAAAACCTCGTCCAATCCCAGACGATCGGATACCTGCTCAGAACAACTTTGCGATTTACATTACCTGGTAGCTAGCGTTTCAGAAAGAGCAAGGTGACTGTCATTACGAACTCGTTAAACCGCAAGGCTCGCAGAGACTTCCTTCTTCAAACAATGACAGATAGCTGATAACGCGTTGGTTACGAACTCACTGAAGATCCTCTCTTGATCGCTGAATATCTCTTCGGCACTCTTAACTCAGCTCTTAAGTCGAGGAATTCACATCCAAGACCGAAGTGGACAGATACTAAAACCAAGATCAACCTCAGTCGATCGCCGTCGCTGTTTTCAGCTCGTTTTTGTTGCGTATGCTGTCGCGGAGCGCTTTGACAAAAGTTCGGAAGTAATAAACAAAACTCTAACGGTCCATGGTGCGCATCTAATGGATCGCCACAATTGCACTTGGAATATCTCAATAGATTAGTAGAAGTGAGCAAAAATCATACTTGATGGGAAACGAGAAAACCACTCTGAGCATCGCCCTTCTTCTGGCAGTCATCGCACTAGGTAAGTCAGCTCCAGTGGTGGGGGACTCACAAGCTGGTGTTTTGAGTTTCCCCACCACGTCAGTGTCGCGCGTTACGACGGCAGAGAGTGGGAGGGGGGGGGGGGGGGAGGTTGGAATTCGTCATGAATGAGACACTTGATAACCTGACTTTGTTTGCGTAGCGGCCAGCTGTGCTTCAGATGAATGGAAATGCGACTCCGGTCAGTGCATAGCATCGGAGGAGCTCTGTGACGGCGCCGTTGACTGTGACGATGGGTCGGATGAAACCGCGGAGAACTGCATTCAACAGACTTGTGCTTCGTTCGCCTTTCGCTGTGCGTACGGTGCGTGCGCTTCGGGCAACGCCAAGTGCAATGGCATCAAAGACTGCGCCGATAATTCAGACGAGAATCCTATCCTCTGCGGGAGTAAATTGGCACCAAGGACTTCGAAATGCCAGTGAGTAGAAAAAATAGAAATTATATTTAATCTGTTAGTTGGGGAGAGGGCCTTATCAGTTTTCGACTGTGAAAGTGTCATTTGGGATTTGGTGGGAACTACAATAATTTCTGTTTTGTGAACGTCTGTTTTTGAGAGATTTTCAAGAGAATGCGTCATTGTTCGCAACACTCAATCTGTAAAGAGTTCTGCTCTCGCTTTCTGTCCACATGGTTACTCGTAAGTGCTGACATTTGAGTTTGTGAAGCGCAATAGTGCCCGTTTGCAACATCAAATAGACGAGACAGTGCTATGTATGTTATTCACTAAGCATTTGGCGGTTTTTAAGAAATTATGTCACCACTCCGTAGGAGATAAGTACTCATAGAACGATTTGGATTAAGTTTTGCTAGTTCAGTGACAACAATATTTTTTTTTTGGATTTGTCAAGAGAGTGTCTCTGTAGGCGTCGTACTTGATAAAAGCAACAGCTCGTTGTGAATGTTAGCTTTTTTTTTTTTTGAGTGGCACTACAGTCCACAACGGACCAGGGCCTAGTGTTATGCGTGCTACTGTTCTTCACAAGTAGAAGGGACCTACAGTTTTTTGCCATGCCATGAAAAATGTGAGGTGTCCCGTCCGGGAATCGATGGCAAATGGAAAATAGGCAAATCTGTGTAAAGTATCATCAACATCTGCTCATCATTTACAATTTCAAATTGCGGACAGAACCCACTGCAATCCTGAAAATGGGGTGAATATCTTCACTCCCACTTCCAAACGTAAGGAACAGTCAGACATTAAAGATGCAGTCGTTGTCGTTTTTATGGTTTCGTTTTTAAAAGCAACACTTTTATAATTGTGGTAGTCTGCTCATCTCTCTGTCACACTGTCTCTCTGTCTCCAAGAAAATTTTTGTGGAATTATGTAGCAAGCGAAAAACATCTTTGATAAGAAGATGGCGTAACCACAAATTTCCAAATGTAAGGAGGAAAAAAGTTTGAGAACGATTTTAAAAGGATCCAACAATTCCCCAAGCTTAAAGGATGATTGTAAGAATAGTAAAGGAAGCTCCCAAAGTTTCTCCAGTTCGAAGAGTGGAACCCTTAAATGAAAAGCAAACTTTAAGTGAGCATCAACTCTTTAGCATTCAAACATGACCTCTTGTTGTCTACAAAATATTAAGGGTGTCCCAACAAGAACGCAAGATATAAATCTTAAATAAAACGCAGATATTTAAGAAAATCGTGAATTCTGTATTAATCGTAAAGTAGACAGGATGATGTTATGTGTGGAATAACACATCGGCCAGATGGCCGCCGCGGCTTTGCTGGCACAA
Organism: Eristalinus sepulchralis; assembly: GCA_944738645.1. Classification (NCBI taxonomy): domain Eukaryota; kingdom Metazoa; phylum Arthropoda; class Insecta; order Diptera; family Syrphidae; genus Eristalinus; species Eristalinus sepulchralis. The sequence goes on along the minus strand of OX122882.1, from coordinate 84,313,369 downwards.
ACGCGATCTTTTAATGAAATCTTCAACAACCGTTTTGCATGAATGCTGCGGTATTTCATTAATATAGCGCCGAATTTCCTCTTTTAAGGCTTGAGTCATTATCGGCTTTTTCGCATAAACCATCGACTTCAAAAAACCCCAAAGAAAATGGTGTTAAATCGCACGATCTAGGCGGCAAATTCTGGTCTCCAAAACGCGAAATAACACGACCGGGAAATGATTGATGCAGCAATTGAATTGCTTCTCTGGCTGTATGAGATGTGGCGCCATCTTGTTGAAACCACATCCCCTCCACATTCATTTCTTCAATTTGTGGCACGAAAAAATTGGTTATCATTTCACGATGCCGAACACCATTGACTGTTTGCGCTTGACCTGACTCATTTTCATAGAAAAGTCAAATGATTCCTCCAGCCCAAAATCCACACCACACAGTGACACGTTGAGGATGCCGCTGCTTCTCGTGAATCACTCGAGGACTTTCCTCGCCCAAAATGTGGCCATTCTGCCTATTGACGAAGCCATCAAGATCATCAAGAAATGGGCCTCGTCACTAAAGATGATTTTATCGGCAAAATCAGCATTTTCATGCTGTCTCTCCAATACCCAAGTAACGAACTCCCTTCGCTGTGTCTTCAGTTCCTGAGTCAATTGAACTTCGTATCCATGAAGATGCAAATCTTTCGTCAAAATTCGTTGCATAGTGGATTTGGAAACACCAATTTGCTGAGCTCAGTGTCGAATTGAGGTGGATGGAGTTTGAGCGACATCATCAAGTACTACTGCGATATTTTCGGTCGAAGGCGCGATGTTGTCTTTACATAAGTCACAGCCCCAGGTTCAGCAAATTTTTGCCATTACTCGCTTAACAGTTGACTCTTTTGGAGCATTATTGTAACCCCAAATTGATCGCAATTTGCGAACTGTAGCCGCGAAATTTACACCATTTTGGTAAAACAATTTCACAATGAGAATGCGTTGTTCATTCGTGAAGCGCTCCATTTTTACTAACCTTATACCTTCCACTAACAAACAATAATCATTGTTCAAATGTCAAACAATGACAATCTGAATGGCGCCAAATATAAATCTTGCGCTCTTGTTGGGACACCCTTTATAAAGGAGTGCAAAATTTCCTCAGCCAACATGTGTGAGCAGATCGAATGTACTGTAAGGAAAGTGAAAATTTAAAAACAGATTTCAGTGAGTAACTTGCGTTTCCTTCTTCATTCATAAGATGTTTTCAAATTTTTCACTTCCTAGGAACAAGAAAATCACAATCAAATATCGCCCTTTCGCACCGCGTCAAATAATCGAGTTAGTAAAAGAGTGGCGTCGGAAAGCTACAATCGCAACAGGTCGCTGAGATGTTTGCCGACCGAGTCTCCCTGAAACTCTCCCAAAGTTCGACGCTGCCTGCACTGACAATAGAAGAAGAATGGATACGTTGTCAAAAAGCCATCAAAGAAGCTGGCACTGAAGTGCTGGGTTTCACGCCACGAGTGCAGGCAGCCACATGCAGCTAAATAGGAGGCCTACCAGGCAACGCTGCTTCTCAGAAGGAAAAAAAGAGAGCATGAGAAGCGCGCTGTCGAAGAGATGGAGAGGTGTTATGGCAGGAATGAAGTCCGAAAGTTTTACCGAAAGGTGAAACAGCTATCCGGTGGATACAGGGTTCGGACCGAAGCCTGCCGGGACCAAAATGGAAACCTTGTAGTAGAGTCGCAATCGATGCTGAGAATCTGGAGAGATCATTTCTGCAGACTTTTAAACGGCGATGACGGCCCAAATCCCGCTGTTACGCAGAATGTTCCACTTAATTTGGACGATGATAGACAAGAATTCCGTCCCCCCGACTTAGACGAGGTCAAGATAGCAATATCGAGACTGAAGTCGAATAAAGCTGCTGGAGCGGATGGACTGTGCGCAGAACTGCTTAAGGCAGCTGGAGATGACCTAGTTGGGCGCATGCACCAGCTCATCTGTAAGATATGATCGGAGGAAATCATGCCCGATGAGTGGAATCTCAGTGTCGTCTGTCCGGTCTAAAGGAAAGGAAACCCCTTCGAATGCGCCAACTATCGAGGGATAAGTCTCCTTCACAACGCGTACGAGATCCTTCTGCCGTACTGTGTGAACGCCTGAAACCGTTTGTCAACAACCTGATTGGTCCTTCTCAGTGTGGTTTCAGGCCATGGAAGTCCACAATCGACCAGATCTTCACACTGCGGCAGATCCTGGAGAAGTCCCAAGAAGTACAAATCGACACCCACCATCTATTTGTCGAGTTCAAGGCTGCGTATGACAGCGTGCATAGAGACGAGCTATACAGTGCCATGTCTAGCTTTGGCATTCCTACCTAACTCGTCAGATTGTGTAGGATGACGATGGAGAACTCTCACTGCTTCGTCAAGGTCGGGAACGAACTCACCGAGACCTTCAATGTCAAAAAAGGTTTTAGACAAGGCGACGCACTGTCATGTGACTTTTTTATCGTGCGTAACTCACAGGTCAACACCAGAGGCACGATCTTCCAAAAGTCAGCTCAATTGCTAGCTTACGCCGACGACATTGACGTGATTGGACGAACACAGCGAGCCGTCAATGACGCGTTTGCTGCCATTGAAGTGGAAGCGGCTAAAATGAGTCTGGTGGTTAATGAGGGCAAAACGAAGTACATGCTGTCTTCAAGGAAGGACGCACAACATCGGCGTCTCGGACAGAGCGTCACACTAGGCAGCAGAAACTTCGAGGTAGTCAAGGACTTCGTCTATCTCGGCTCCGCGGTAAATAGGGACAACAAAACCCGTAACGAAATCAAACGCAGAATCACTCTGGCCAATCGCTATTTTTTTGGGCTCAAGAAGCAATTAAGTAATAGAGCCTCTCGAAGGACTAAACTGGCAAAGTATAACAGCTTGTTCAACCCAGTCCTTCTCTACGGCGCGGAAACCTGGACGTTACTAAAAGCGAATGAGAATGAGAGAAAAGTTCTGCATGCGATTTTTGATCCTGTTTGCGCTGATGGCATCTGAAGGAGAAGATTTAACGATGAAATCTATTCGGCCTCAATATAGGCTTCAGTTTTGGCGATCTCCTCCTCATTCGAGGCATCCTTTTTTTGGAGAGCATCTGTTTAAGGTCTGAAAAGAGATAGATCTCGCTGGGGGCAGATCTGGAGAATGCGGTGGGTGCGAAGGCAATTCAAAGTCAACTCGTACAATTTGACCCTGGAAGGCAACGACTTGTGACACGGTACATTGTCTTATTTAAAAGATAATTTTTTTCTTCTTCACATGGGGCCGTTTCGTTTCTTCCTTCAAATACACCAATAATTTCATGTAGTATTCTCTGTTGCACCCTTTTGCCTTTCTCAAGATAGTCTCGGTGAATAAAATTCTGTGCGTATCCCAAAATGCGGATGCCATAACCTTGCCAGCTGACCTTTGTGCTTCTGGACGCTTTGGGCGTGGTTCACCGGCTGCTGTCCACTGCGCTGACTGCCGATTTGACTCTGGAGTATAGTGGTTGATCCATGTTTTATCCCTTGTGAAATACCGATGCAGAAAGTCCTGTTTATTCTGACGAAACAGCCTCAAAAAGCTCTCAAAATCATTCTTCTTCTTCTTGATTTTGGTCCATTGTGAGCAAACGCGGCCCCTATTCGGACACAGCTTTTTCATGGACAAATGCTCATGCAAAGGAGTGTACACATTGCCTTCTGATATCTTTGAGGTGTCAGCTATCTCACGCAACTTCACTTTGAGGTTTTCCAAAACGATTTTGTGTACTGTTTTGACGTTTTCAGGTGTAACCACCTCAATTGGCCTTCCCGAGCGTTCAGCATCGTTGATGTCTGTACGTCCACGTTTAAAGTCAGCATACCACCGACAAATAGTTGTGTTTGATGGAGCAGAGGCCCTGTGACACTTTTCAAGCCATTGCCGAGGTTGCACGGTCTTTTTTCCCATCAAAAAGCAGAGTTTCATCAACACCCGAAATTCTGTTTTTTCCATTGTTTTGAAAATCGCAAAAGTAGCGCCACTTGAAGCACTGTAACTTGTAACCTAATGATCAGATTGTCAGGAAAATTTGACAAGGACCATCTGAATGTTTGTACTTCCTAAAAATAATACGAATTTTCTGTTAGTGGCGCCCCGTACATTTTAGTCCCGGGACTTATTGAGTGATGAGTTAAATATCTTCATCTTCAAACGGTGATTTATTGTGAGGCTTGCTTCTTTTTAACGGATTACGGACATCGCCACCGACCTTAAAGAGTTCCGATGGTAATCCCTAAGAGTCTACAGCTTTGTTGTTCTGTTCCAACTATCTCAACTAAAAGTCTGATCTCACTTCGGTATGTACTTGACGTCACAAAATCGAAAAAAAAATGTTGAAATTCCCCCTTCTACGGTGAATATACGCGTCATTCTGTCTGTGAGTCATTTTGACAGATACCTACCCTCAACCTGGCAGAAGACAGTATGACGGAAAATTCTCCTTCTTTTTCTTACAGAAAAGATCAATTTGAATGTGCCTCAGGGGAGTGTATATACTCGGAGAATGCATGCGATGGCCATGCAGACTGTCGAGATCAGTCTGACGAAACCGTAGAAAATTGCGCTTCGACTCAGTGCCCTCATTTCGCCTTTCGATGTGGTTACGGGGCTTGCATAAGTGCGAGACAGATCTGCAATGGTGAACCGAACTGCAGAGATGGGTCCGATGAGAGTCCCAGTCTTTGTGGCAGTTCAACGGGCACGACGCAACCAACACAAAAGCACACCACCAAAGGAACCACAAGCAGGTGAGTGAGACACCAAAGACTGTTGAACAGAAAATTCCATAGCACTCTTTTTTTTTATAGGCCACCAGTTACAAACTGCATTGCACCGAAGATTTCAAATGCCATCCTTCGCTACGAGGCAGATCCCTCAAGAATCATCATGCCAGGGGAAGCCATCGAGAACGCCGTCTCAATGCAGTACACATGCAAACCCGGCTACAACCTGGAGGGCATACGTTTCAATCTCTGCTACAACTCTGAGTGGCGAGAGACGCTCCAGCCCCTGTGCACACGTATGTTGATCGAGAATCAAAACCGAACACAGCCCAGCTAATGATGAAATCCTTTTCAGTGTATTGTCCACCCCTGAAGGGAGTGACTTACGAGGCTGCTTGCGAGTACGAGGGCCATCGGGTGTCTTGTGAAAACCAGATAAAGCCCGGTACACGTGCGTCCATCAGCTGCCAAAACAAGTACCGGAGACCCGAGAGAAGGGCGCCCAGTGAGCTATTGTGCCTTGACGACGGCAATTGGGACTATCTGCCGTATCGCTGTGAGCCGATTTGCGGCGAGGAGCCTGTACTTAGTCAAGCTTTCCTTGCGAACACTGACACCACCAACATCACTCAAGTTCCGTGGCACGTGGGCATCTACAATAACTTCTCCCAACGTTACAAACACAGCTGTGGGGGCACCATCATCAATGCTAAAGTTATCATATCTGGTGAGTACTTCTTGGTTAACAAACTTAATTTCCAAAGTTGAGTCTTGGGTAGGGCGCCACTTTTAGTTCTCAAAACTTAAAGTAACTTTCTTTGTTGGAACTTGCTCTTAATGAGATTCTCAAACTTATGAGCGATGTCTTGCGATGGGCATCCCCTTTGAATTTTAAAGCTCAGTTATACGTTGGCTCTCTGACTGACGCTGGGTGCCACTCATAACGGTACAATTTAAGGAGCATCGCATTGGGCGCCACTTTTGATATTCAATTTCGAGGGAAAAGCTTCTCATTGGGCGCTCTTTAAACCCTTAAGACTTCAATCTGTCTTGGGCGCCATAACTAAATGTCAAGATTGCTGACAAGGCCTTTTTTTTTATTCAACTTGCATTGGGCGCCTTCTTTGATTCACGAAAATACTGACAAAGAACCGATTTTGGACACGAATTCTAATTTTCAAACTTGGGAATGTGCTTTTCAGTCTGAAAGTTGAGGAAAAGATTATGCCCAGGTTGTGTTAAACAAAACACCGTGACAGAGAACGTGATTTCGTTACTCAGTCACTGACTCACATTCTCCTTTCTTTCAGCCGCTCACTGTTTCTGGGACTATGCCAATCAAAAGCTGTACCACAAGTCAAACTTTGCCGTCGCCGCTGGAAAATACTTCCGTGACTACTATCACTACGAAAGCCACGCCCAGATGCAGAACATATCGAAGATCGATATCCCCAGTGAGTGAGTACACCCCATCCTCACCATGGCCCACCGTTCACATTATTCCATTTTTCGTTTTCTCATTCCGCAGGTTCAAAGGGGAAATTGGCCAGTTCAAGAGTGACATCGCAGTGATCGTCCTAAACGACTTTCTCCGATTCGATACTTTCATCTCGCCCGTGTGCATCGAATGGAAGCAGTTCGCTGCCAAGTCGATTGAGTCTGGAGTGTATGGTCGCGTTGCCGGCTGGGGTAAGACCGAAACTGGAGCCTACAGCGAAGAGCTGCGAAGTGCTGACCTACCAGCGACAAGCTACACTGAATGCAAGCGAGAGTCGGGTTCCTACTCTGAGGCGATACACGACGACAAGTTTTGCATTCTGAACAAATTCGGAACAGTTGTGTGCCAAGGCGACAGTGGCGGTGGCTATGCAGTCAAGCAGCGGGACAACAACAAGGATGTCTACTACCTGTGGGGAGTGGTGAGCGGCGGTGTGCCGCGTGACAGAGTGTGTCCAGAGCTATCGTTTGTGGTCTACACGAATATTCAGTTCCACAGCAGACTGATACAGGACAACGAGCTAGCCAATCGACCCAAATAAACACTCAAGAGGAATGAGTTGCACTAAAGTACTGATGATGTTAGTTTTAAGGGGAATAAAAGAAAGAGGAGATTTTTGTAGGAAATTCTTTTCATTTGAGCTACTGGCAGGGACTGGTGCTTTAAGGTGATAAAGACCATCAATCAGCTTAGTTGGCACAATGACAACTGGCCGAATATTGTGACGGCTGGGGACATGACGCTTAACATCATACCAAGGGGGGCGATCAATGGCGCTGATCTGTGTGTACAGGTCCACGCTGAGATGTCGTCCCGAGGCCCAGTCCATCAGACTGAAACCGATTTTGAATGTCTGGTCGTGTAGGCTGTGTTTTCCGACGCTTCTAGCAAAAATGTTTCAGCAGTGTAACAGCGAACTAAGCCATGGATCCAAATTCTGTGTGGCGCGACGGTGGCTACCAGCTCCAGGCATTAAGAAACCTAAATAGTCGTGACAGTCTGACCAAGCCTGGTGCTTTGGTGCACAGTTTCCTTGATTTACAATCTTGGTTCACATGGCTGTTGGGATATTCATTGTTTTCTTAAAGTTGTTAGCCAACGTTGATTTTTGTCGAGAATGAAATAAAATATAAAAAACGTTAACGACAAGACCTCCGTTTCAAAATTTAACTGAAAGTACTACTCCAATAGAGATTGTAAAAGATTCCCTTTCTTACCACCGTCTAAGTGAATCGCCATCTGGTGCACAGTAGCTTCGAAAAACTAGACGAAAAATACAATAAGAAGAATGCATGCGTCGGGATGGCAATTAAATTGATATACTCGTAGCAAATAAAATTCGAACAATCTATCGCCACCACCCTCACCACGCATACCACACGTTCAGTTCCACAACAAAATCATGACTCATGCGGCATCTAAAGCGCATATCAGTCAACTCAACGTACTCCTTACTCCGGGGACACGCGTTGAAAGCAAAAGTCAATCTGCTCTCTCTCTCTCTTTCTATCTCTCACTCTCTGGCATTTACAGGATTCGAAGATTGAACGACTCGACGATTCAACCACAAATACATATTCGGCACAAGCACTATACAAACAAACACATACCAGCCGGTGGGGGAGGATGAGTGGACAGCGGTGGAGGTTGGCACTCGAACTTCGGCCACACACTTCGAATAACAACAACACTCCAGACAGCGTCGACTCGAAAGTATCGATTTTGCTTATGGCTGCGGAGATTCAAGTACAATTTGTCACACTCTAAGACGGCTCACAATGGGAATGCTTTCCTCAGCCTAAAACCGAATCGAAAAGAAAAATCCGAACCGCAGATAAACGAGTTCAGCTGTGCCCGAGTTTTGTTCACGAAAATGTAGTTACACTCGAGAACGTCTCTAAATCCAGTGAAGTTTGTGCAAAAACACAAAAAAAAAAACAAATCGCAAGGATATTCGCAGTGCGAAAATAAATCCACGGGTGAAAACGAAAATAGTTGCGAATAACCAAAGGGCAGGTATCTGAAGTGAAGTGAAGAAAGTCGGTCCTGAGCCAATACGGCACCCAGAACCGAGGACTTCCGCGAAAAAGTGCGTCAAGTGAGTGCTCCCTGTTTGATCAGATTCTGGAATTCATCAACGCCAGCGACCAGAAATCCGAATCCAATATGGGCGACTACAGTTCCGACATGAACGCAATGGAAACGGGTAAATATTGCTTTTCTTTTGATTGCCTGCTGGCCGGGAGCTGTGGACGGGTGGCGAAGATGGTGGCCGTGGCGGCGACCAACGGTGGGCGGCGGTAGAGTTGGGTTGTGGGACGGTGTCAAAGGATATTGAAGATATTTGTCATTGGGGAAAAACTCGGTGATTCATCGTTCGCTCGGCTTGTGATGTAAAAATAGTACGCAAGTAATTATTGAGAATTTCTGCTTTTTGCTCCCGTTTTGGCGAATTCAAGCACGTCTGATTGACAGGGCGAGTGCCTCGCAGCGGAATGGCACAATTTTTTGTGGGTTTTGCTGGTTATTCGGGGAATTTAGTCTGGTGTGTACATATGCATCAATTGCGCCGTTTGTTGGGAGATACATTTTTCACCGCCCACCATCAACGGAGTTGTGACGCAGGAAGATGAATGAAAGCTGAAGTTTCTCGTTGTGCGTGAAGCGTCCACCTGCCCACACGCTGCTGCTGGTCACTCTAGTTGCAGTGGCGTTAATTGCGTTTCATATCAGTTTTCATTTTGGATTCATAAGGGAGTTTTTCACTTCTAAGTCGCAAAATTCGAGGCCTTATACTTTTCGTCTGGTTCGAGACACAAAAACAAGTTTTGGTGTCACACTGTTGCCAATAGTCCTCTTTTCAGGATAACAAGTCAAAGTTCGATGCCAGTTTTAGGACCAAATATGCAGCGAGAGCAACTTTTTTAATTTATTTTAACTTTCCAGCGGTAAAAAGATGCGGTGAAAAGATATCTACCTCATCCCTTATTTCCCCTTGTATCCAACCACATTGTTATTGTCCTTACTTATGGACAGCCATAATTAAAATTGTAGTTACATCTCCCTAGGGAAAAAATTGTCGCGACGGAAAAGTTTCCTCACAAACACAGGCGAGGCCTAACAAGTTGCACTGCAACACGCCAAGTGCTCCAGAAATATTGTTGTTCATGAATTTTTCATCCTAGACCCGGGAACAACTGGATAATGAACTCTAGCGTGTTACAGGCCAATTCATTTGATTGGCGCCAGGCAGAGTAACAAAGCAATGCACCTTGCCTTAGAATAAACCTGTCATTTTTTGGAGTGAAAAATTACAGTACATACATTTAGGCGTAAACACCATTGGCAATGGTTCATTGGCAGTGGTGAGCCTCATACCGGCGCTTGGTTTGCGTATATTTTGCAAACTGTTGTGAAAGAAATTAAAATTAATCGCAGAAGATATGATTTGAAACAAAAGCAACCAATTCTTAGTGTTATCAGAAGTTGAACGCATGCAGATGACCGTAACAAAACGTTTCTGAGTCACCTTTCTGTTGCCAAATTCTGTGTCATTGATTCGTTCTTTTGTCTTTTTTTGTCTCATTAATTGCTTTAGTATTTGTTATCATTGGAATTAACTAGTCTGCTTTTTAGTTTGTCAGTTAAGCGCCTGTCAAGCGTGGTAAGTTTATCCTCAGTCGGTTTCACGTGAAGGGCTGACACCGTTTGTCATTAATCTGTCATTTCATTTCATCAGTATGGTGTCAGACTAGGAAACTATGAAACGAACCCACTCTCGAAAGAAGTAGCTGGAGTTTTATGAAACCTCCATTATTCCTTTTCTGGGTGAAAAAATACAAGGTGTCATTTAACGTGAATGCGAAAGCCCCTATTCGAGAAGAAAGTTGTAGGTGCGATCTTTGGTTTAACTTCTGTTGTTGACATCTGGAGGATAGGACTTGACTACTCTCCATAGACTGTACGGCGACTTGCTCCCTGTCAAGGGTCTTTCGATACAAGGCTGTCGTAAAATCATAAAGAGCGTACGGCCTTACCTGCCAAAAATTCACGTACTTTGGTGGTTATTGCCGTTTTAAAACGAGTAGTATCAGCGAGCCGCCAATGAGGCGTTTGCTGGCATTGAAGCGAAAGCGGCTTAAATGGGTTTTGGGTTCAACAACGTCGACATCTCCGACAGAGCGTCACACTAGGCAACAGGAACTTCGAGGTAGTCATGAATCTCGTCATTTTCGGCTCGTGGCAATAAGAGCAGTGCCGAGATCAAGCGCAGAATTACACTTGCCAATCGCTGCTTCCTTGGCTGAGTAACAGAGCCATCTTTCGCAATTCCAAACTGACCTTATATTGGAGGTACGAATTGGGTCCGTTTTTAAAACATGGAACCTCCAGCAAGTTGTGCATTTTGTTGTTGTTTGAGACAAGAACATTGTTTTTTGTTTCTTCGAAAATGTCCAGATTTGTCTCAAATAAACATCATTTTCGATAAATCTTGATTTTTATTTTAAATTGGCAGAAGTGCAACTGAAAGCCATCGAATGCTTGTAGATGTTAATTGCGAATCTGCTCCGAAAAGTAAATCATGTAGCGAGTGGTGTCGGCGCTTTAAAAGTGGTGATTTTTAGCGTCGAATACAAAGAGCGTCTTGGCCAGCCAAATAGTTTGAAGACGAAGAATCGGAGGCTGTACTGGGTCAAGATCCGTGCCAAATGTAAAGTTGGGTGTGACTCATTCAACTATTTCCATCCGGATGAGAAAATTTGAATTTATTCAGAAACAAGGAAATTGGGTGCCGTACGAGTTGAGTTTTTGAATGGCGATTTTTCACCTCGGAACTTTTTCTTGAAAGACATCAAAGGAAGGGTTTTTTTGCTCGTAGATCGTGACTGGAGACGAAAAGTGAATATGCGACGATAATCCCAAGAAGAAAAAATTCTATGCAAATCCTGGTGAAGCCATCATCGTTTACCTCGTCGACAAAGAAAAGCAGCCACGGTTCAAACGTCATGCTCTGGATATAGTGGAAACAGACTGGTGTGGTTTAGTATAAGCTTCTTAAACCAAGCGACACCATTTATGGAACACGTTCTCGACTGCAACTAAAGCGTTTGACAATGCGTGCAAAATGGCTAGAAATGACCGACAGGCATAACGTGGTGACCTTGCAACAAGACAACGCTCGGCCCCACGAGGCTGTAGAGGTCAAAGACTGAAATGGTCTTACCACATCCGCGGTATTCTCCTTCCGACAACTGGCTTTTTCCATGGATACAAAACGATTTTGTAAAATCACCGCTTCAGGTCTTTTGAAGAAACCGAAGAATGTCTCAATGATTGGATCAATGCCAGAGTGGATTCAGTTTTTGGGAGATGGTACTTCGAGTGAAAGAATTAATTTGTACTCCCACTTTGACATCCTGATCGTCACTGTCCTGCTTTATGGCGCACAAGGACTCTAGTAAAAGTTAATTAGTCGTTTTGGGAGGAAAGTTCTGTGTTTAATATTTGCTGTTTGTGTTTATGGCGTCTGGATCAGACTAGGTGCATGTCGGATACGGGCTGTACATCGGCATGTACCTAGCTAAGCGTTTTCGGATTCAACGCTTAAGATGGCTAGATCAAGTTGAGCGAAGGGATAACACTGCTCCGACCCGCACAATTTTTGAATTCAAGTCATTGGGGCAACACAACAAAGAACGGACTAGGTTGAGATGGCGCACACATCTGAGATGGCCCTCGAAGAACTTTTCGTGCGCAATTGAAGGCAGCTAGTGAAAGATCGGGCTGGCCAGAGAGTCATGTTAGTTGATGAACACATTCACCCCGGACTGTAAAGTAAAGATGAAAAATTGGATTTATTTATTATCTGTCACCATGGTCCTCCTCTTTATATCTCATCGTGGTTCTCCTGCTAGCGGCGCTTCTACTTCAACTAGTCACTTCCCCATGTTAGAGGTTCTACCGTGTCAGCGAATTTTCGTGGATCCCAATCTAGAAATACGCGAGTGCTGTGTCGGCATGTAGCTTACGGAATATATGGCTTGTTCACTTCAATTTAGTAATAACAATAATGGAATGGACTTTAAGCCCAGAAAGGACCAGGGCCTAGCGCTCTACAACAACTATTCGTGTTGTGCTTGCTACTGTTCCTTCACGGGTAAAAGGAACCTACAGTTTTTTGCCGACTCCGAACGGCGAGATTTGAGAAGCTAGACAATTAGTATTCCTTGAGTGCTGTGATCAACTCGTCCGGGTCTCAAACCTATACCTTCTCCGCACTTACCCACTACGCCACGGCTACCAGTTCACTTCTTTTGCGATGGTGAATTTTTACGTGAATAAAAACCTATCTTGTTGACTCGCAAAGATCGTCATCTTTTGATGAGGTAGGACCAGGAAATGTGCATGATTTTGTGCTTGTGGTTCTCGCAGAGTCGTACACCACGTTTCACAACAATACAGGAGCGCTGACTTCATGTACGATTCCAAAGGTTTCAGATGAGTGCGTTTGAATATGCAAGATGATCTATGCACTTTGTCCAATATGCCAAAGGTGACTCCTTGATAGTCGGTTTCGTGTATCAGCTGCTTACCTGTCATTCTTAGCGATGAGGAATTCCTCCACTTAGCTTAGACATTAGAGCAACAAACTTCAAAAATATTGAGAAATGTTGTCGTTGGCTTACTAATTTCCAAATTTGGTCGAGTGGAAATGAACTACTGTCAAAAAGTAGAAGATGAAGGAGAACAAGAACGAGATTGTGACAATAATTTCCTTTTATCACAAAGATGAGTCTTTTGCGCTATTTCTTGACAGTCGCTAAATCTAAAACATTTCATTTCCGGCTGCCCCTTAGAGAATATGAGGCACTGTGGTTGCAGTAAACTTCATCACATCGAGGAAAAATGCAAATATTTCCCTTGAAAACGTGTTCAAACCCATTCCCGGCTGATGAAATCGCGACTAGCGGCGACCAATTGTCGCGACCAAATCGTGAATGTCCCTAGTTACAGCTTTGTGTTCGCGTGAACAGTCATTAAGATTTGCTTTTTTTATGGGGCATGTAAAAACACACGTGTATACCGACAGGCGAGCGTCAATTACATACCTATATCATATTATTTACATTACGCGTGTTTTTAATTGAATAGTACAAATACAAATTGCTCGAAAAAACTGAAATTGAAAATAGGACTCACCAAATAAACGGGGAAACAGTGAGTAGTGACCATGATGCAAGGTGACAAAGTATTTCTTGTTTTCTTGATGTCACGTAGCTCATGTCATTTTGGGAAATTTATTCACGCCCGTCACAAGACCAATCGTAGGAAATTCAGCGCCTTCCTTTATTCAGACGTTTGGTAACAGTTGCTTCTGGTCGTGTGTGATCACAAAAATCAATGTTCATTGGATATTTTTCTTCTTCTGTTAGGGACCTTTCAATCCAAGAGGGGGGGGGGGGAGCTAAAGACTGAACCAACATATCACTCCAACTAGCACGATTTGTAGCCAGCTGCCACCAAAATTTGCATCTCCAAGTTGGATGATTTCCTTCTCCACTTGTGTGCTCAGACGTATTCTTCTTGTGCAAAGACTCCTCCGGCCGGAGCAATTTCATCCATCAGCTCTACATAATCTAGCCATCTTAAGTGTTGAATCCGTAGACGTTTGACTAGTTGAATGCCGCCGTACAGCCTAAACTTTATTCAATTGCGCATTACAAGTCAGATGATATTCTTCCTTCCACACTTATTTATGTCAAAGCTTCTGCGTCATAAAGCGGGACAGGGTTGCTCAGGGTGTTATTCCATACAAAGCCAGCTTAGTCTATTGAGAGAAGGCCTTGTCACTCAATTGTCGCTTGCTAGACCTTACAAGTAAATACATACGTCATCTTTCAAATTAGTTGAGTTTTCACAAAAAAACGGCCAACAAATAGTCCTCAAATCACTCGAAAATGTAATATCGCTTGAAGTAATAATTGTATCTGGCAATACTGTTGCTTGTGTTAGGGAGGCCATCTCAGGCTTCATTTTATTAGAAGACGTGATAAATATCCCATTTCCCCGTTGAAAGTTATTGACGTTTAAAAACCAATGAAAATTCAGTAGAAGGTCAAAAAGGCCAGTTTTGCACATTATTGTTATTTAGAAGCTATAGGAAAGTTAAAAAAAAAAACACATATTTCCCGTTCCGAACGTGAAATAAAATGTTCACCGAACTCGCCTCTCAATAAGTCCATTGTTGCGCGTGCTGTGTGACATGTGGCACCGTCTTGTTGAAACCACATGTCATGCAAGTCAAGCTCTTGCATTTTGGGCAAAAAAAAATTGGATATCATCTCACGGTAGCGCTCACCATTCACAATTACGTTACGATTCGCATCATCTTTGAAAAAATACGGTCCAAGGATGCCACCAGCCCATAAACCGCACCAAACTGTGACTTTTTCTGGATGCATTGGTAGCTCTTGCAATGCTTCTGACTGATATTCACTCCAAAATCGACAATTCTGCTTATTTACGTACAAATTGAGCCAAAAATGAGCTTCGTCGCTGAACACAATTTTTCGGTAAAAAAGTGAATCTTCGGCCAGCTTTCCAAGAACCCATTCACAAAAAATTTTTCGTTGCGGTAGGTCGTTCGACTTCAATTCTTGCACCAGCTGTATTTTGAAAGGCATCACCCCTAAATCCTTTCGCAAAATTTTCCACGTTGTTGAGTAACAGAGGCCCAATTGCTGCGAACGGCGAGAATCAATAATTGATGGTCATCATTAACACTAGCCGATACAGCTGCGATATTTTCTTCAGTTCGCACTCTACGTAAGCTTGTTGGTGGTTTAATGTCCAACAATGTAAATTTGGGGCGAAATTTGGTCACAATAGCTTGAATAGCCGCTTCAGTGGGTCGATTTAACTGATCATAAAATGGAAGAAGCGCGCGATGAACTTTCTTAACAGAGCACGCAATTTGATAATAAAATTCAATAGTTTGCAACCGTTGTTCTTTTGTAAGACGATTCATGGTTAAATTATAGACCAAACTGAAGATGTTTGACAGTGAAACAAAACACGAAACGTGTGTCGGCTGTTTAAACTAGTGTTGCCAAAAACATAATTGCTAAAAAATCACCCTTAAGTATGTGCTTCAACGGAATTTCTCCCTTCAGTGTCGGCAATAAACTCGACGTCCCCTCTACTCCCAGAAGAATAAAATCACCCACAAATGAAGAAGGTAAGCTCTGGTCCCTTGTGGATTATAGCGCTGGCCAATTTACTTTTTCAAAGTTGTTTCCGAGAAGCTGGCATGTGAATGTAAAAAATATGATTTCTCATCAATATGGCATCGTCTTACCTGTCTTACCTAAAATAAGACCATTCAGGGGAAATTGTTGCCAAAATGAGTTCTGAGGCACTGTTGACATTCCTACTGTCAATAATCATCTTGACGTCGTCAACATTTTCTCCTCGCACGACCAGACGAACTTCGAAAATGCATCTTTTGTTGAGTTTAATATTCTTTGCATATAGCGGTACAGCGGTGTAGGCTTGCACTTAAGACTGAAAACTTAACAAGTTTCAAAACTGTCAAAAAGTTCTGTAAAAACGTACCATATTTGAAGATTGGCTTCAATATCCTCTTGGAACAACGTGACCTTGATTAGAAGCTTTAAAGTTTTGAGGCATTATGCCCCTAGGATTATGCCTTAAAAAATTCGCCTCTCAAGGTTGTGATGCAAACACCGAAGATCTATTCACTTGATACTGCAGCTGAGGTCAGAGTCTATGGAACCAGCCTGAACGAGTTCCTCTACGGATTCATTGTCTACAATCCCCTTGAGTGCAGGGATCCATGCAAATTTCTCTTTTTGGTATTTAGCATAGATTGTGGTGCATCCTGTTAATCCTTTCTAGCTCAGAAGTCTGGATGACAAAGTCTTAAGTGAAGCTAAGCTGTCCAGCAGGATTTGTATTCTGTCTCCTTGATACCTTTAGATAAGCTAAGTCTAGGGCAGATCTCGAATGCCTTTATTTTAGGTTAAAACACACCAAGTCTCCGTCTCCAACACTAGACCTTTAGGGTCCGATTGTGCATCACAATTTGATCAATCTCCACGATCCATTATCCAGACTATGTCAATGTCCGCCATTGTACAGAATTTGTGTCTTTTATGGAGCGAGATGAGCAACTTAAGGCGACCCACTAGATCACCTGCTTTGAACTTGTTTTCAAACTGCAGTCTCATGGCATAACTTGGGCATCGGTAAAGGTGTAGACTCAACGATGGCTAATCGTGCTGTTATCTGGTGAATGCTCATAGTCCCTGTTATGCCGAGGCATGTGATGACGTTGATAAGTTGTTATGTCCTGTCCGCGTAGGTGATAATGATCTCGACAAAGTCGGCCACTACTTAATACATTTCCGTTCTCCTTCTCTTGTATGTCATGAAAATCTTTTAAAATAATAAAATCACTCTCTTTCTCTTACAGTGCTTCCAGCTATACTGGGCTTGACAGCAGCAGCTGTCCTCTCAGCGGTGGCATGCATATGCGCCAAGCATTTACGCTCCAGAAACAAGAAGACACACGACGCCAGTTACCCATTTCAGCCAACACGTAGACCAACCGCGGTTCGATCGCCAAGCGGTCAGCCGCCACATTATCTGAAGAAGTCCCCCTCGCCGACGGGCACCAAGCAAATTGGCATCATTCAGCCAGTACAGGATCAGACCGCATCGAATACAACAACACCCATTGCACCGCAGACGATAAAGTTCGTCGAGGAGGACGAAGTGCAGCCAAAGGTCACCAGTGAGAAGGAGGCGATTGTGAAGAAGTCCCCAACCGAGTCCGAGAGTCCCGACAAGGACATGCCCGAGGGATGGGAGTACGGGAAGCTGGGAACGATTTTCTTCAAGCTGCGATACCTCAAGGAGCGCAGTGCTCTGGTCGTGTCCATCATTCGATGCCGAGGTCTGCCGTGCAAGGCTTCATCGTCATCTGGCAGCCACGACATCCCGGCCGGCATGAATGGACGCACTCAAGCCGCCACCGATCCATACGTCAAACTGCAGCTTTTGCCGGACAAACAACACAAAGTCAAGACCAGGTAAGATGTCACACCGATCAGCCGAATGCGAGTCTAACTTGTTCTTCCTCGTCTCAGGGTGGTACGCAATACAAGAAATCCCGTCTACGACGAAGACTTCACATTCTATGGCCTGAATATTCATGAGCTCAGCACAATGACCCTGCACTTCGTGATCTTGAGCTTCGATCGTTACTCCCGCGATGATGTCATCGGTGAGGTAGTCTGGCCACTGTCGTCGATCAACCTCAAGGAAATCGAAAAGGAACACATGTCGATCAGCAAGGAAATCCAGCCGCGAAGCTTGAAGATCAGGGCACAAGGACGCGGAGAGCTATTGATCTCGTTGTGCTGGCAGCCGGCCGCTGGACGCCTGACAGTTGTCCTCCTGAAAGCACGCAATCTTCCCCGCATGGATGTCACAGGGCTCGCCGATCCGTACGTGAAGATCTACTTGCTGTACAACGGACAGAGAATTGCAAAGAAGAAGACCCACGTCAAGAAGAGGACTCTGAGTCCGGTATTCAACGAGAGCTTTGCTTTTGACATTCCAACAGCTGAGGTAAGTTTCAATGCGGCTTCTCGGGTGAAATTTTTTTTTGAATTTTTTTTTTTGAAATTTTTCAGGGCACCGGAGCTTCTCTGGATGGGGTTTCGTTGGAACTGATGCTTCTGGACTGGGATCGAGTTACCAAAAATGAGGTGAGATAAATTTCAATTTTTGTTATTGTAAATTTAGATTTGAGTGTAAAGTTGGGTGTGCTGGAAGAAATTGAATCATTACTGCAGCGAAACGATATTATCGATCGAAAGGAAAAGTCGCAAGAAACAAGTGCGATTTAAAATGACGGCTATTGCTAGGGTTATCCTACAGGCTGGGTTGGACCTGGGCCTTAACTAATACGCCTCTTCAACCGTCGCCAGTTGCCCAACGGTCTTAATTTTAAATCTCCTTGTATGCGCCGTCTAGAACTTGAACGTTGTCGGTACTCCTTTGTTTTTCGGTCCAGATTTGGATTGTCAATGCGCCCTGCTAAGACGGTGTATACTGCAATTCACTTTAAGGCATATGCCACTGTGTAACCCATGGTAGTAACATCCTTTTGTCCAAGTCCATATCCTCAATTTCTGGTCACAAGAGCTCCGATATTATCTCGCGGAAGCGAACCTCAATTTTGCCTGGTCGCCTTCAAAAAGTAGGACCGATGACGAAGGCAGCCCAAAGAGTTACTCCTTCTTGGATTCATCGACTTTTCAACAATCACTCGTGGATTCTCAAAATGCGCCCATTCTGCTTGTTAACAAATCCACTGAGGTCCACGAAATTAATTTTTATTAAAACGATAATTTTTGTAAAAGGGTTGAACAGTCTTAACTCGATGCCCAATTGTGTTCCTCTCCATGGTTACATTTGTCAAACTTTAAAACAAGGAATTGTAAAATTTAGTTGACATAAATTTTTGACTTGTGTTCGTCCTGGCGAAGTGGTTAGTACGTCGACCGGCACGCAGAATCTAGTTTTGATTTCCGGACGAGACACCTCGCATTTTTTTCACGGCTCACCGTTTGGAGTCGGCAACAAACTGTAGGTCCCTTCTACTCGTGACAGAACAGTAGCACACAACAGTAGTTGGACCCTTAATTTAAAAACCAAAAAATCTTTTTCATTTCGACAAGAAAATTATTTCTTCGTTTTTTGGAACCACTGGTGACTAGGGATCATCTTTGATTATCTTGTTTGGAAGTTATTCCTCATCGGGTTAGTGTACAGAGTTGGTAGTGCGACTCTTGCTTTGTCCGTGAGTGTTGTGCGTCACCAAGGAATGAGTTGGTTTCGGTTAACCAAATTGAAGGAAACACATCACTTTCCAGTTCCGATGGTGCGCGACCACTTTGCAGCCAGCTCCCCGATCGAGTCCGTGGTTGCTCAACGCTAGTGGAAGCGTTCCTTAGAAGGTTTTCGATACCGTGAGTAGTTGCCTAACTCTGCGGTTACGGTTCTCATGATGAACACAAACTCCAGCATTAGTGGGATGTGGTTGCTTTAGTTTTGTTTTTCATTAAGTGGAATTGGTGGCAGTTGTGTGACGAAGGGTCATCGCTCATAATATAAGGTCTGGCTGCTGCTGCTGCGGGTGTCCCAGTAATGGACCACATTTTTATGAAAAGACATGTTATCGTACTGGTGGGAGTGTTTTTTTTTTTTTTTTGTTGAAAATTGGGAAATGCTGCAGACTCGAAAAGTGGTCGATTGTACTACCAGGCCGTTATTTGGTCTTCTGAAGGAAAACCAGAAGACGCTTCTATAATGAAGAGCTTAAGTATTCAGCTCCCACCACGTCAGCGCCAAACAGCCGCCACCTGAGCCAAGCAAAGACGAGACACAGACCGAAGCGCTCTTCTCCACAGGCGTCGCCTTGGGTGCCATCACAAAGTCCAAGCAGACTTAAGTGCATAGCGAAGGTGAAGTGTCCCGTTTGTACGCCAACAAGTCGTCTGTGGTCGTGGTTCCCTATCTAGATATTACAAAAATGCCGCGGATTTCTTCCTGATTTCCTTGGAAGCATGCTCTTGGTCAGCCTGCATTCTGGAGAGTCAGCCCATCACTGGTTGTGCCTTCGGGAGACCCAACTGTCAATGGGTGCCCTAACCAACGACGCGGAAAGTCTCAGGGTGGGCTCGAGCACTATGAATGTCTCTTTTGAGCTTTGCCTAGAAAGTTCATCATTTATCATGATATCGTGGTTTCGCGGGACCCATCCAAGTTTTAGCGAATTTCGTGTGCCGACCAAATTAAGGGAAGACGTGCATTCCTGGACTATCTTGGAAGTAGTTAGAGGGTTGAGTAAGGTCTTTAGCACAGCTTGACTGTCGCCCCTTCCACCATCAGGATCGTAAAGGTTTTCGCCTGGAAGACCAACGCGAAATTACCAAAAGAGGTGTAAAGTCCAATGTTGTCGTTTTTGAAGAAAGCCACAGATTCAGACCCCTCGTCTTGGAGCCGTCCCTGAAAATTTTAGGATATTTCCTTTCCGGCTCTGTTTCTAGCCAGAGCTAGTCCTCGAAACAGGGAGAGTCGACTTTGTGTGTGGAAGAAGGCGTTTATTTCTAAAAAAACTGATTTCGTTATATTTATTTTTTCTAAGATTATAGTTTTTTTAACAAAAAATATTCTTCTTTTCAGGTAATTGGTCGACTTGAACTGGGCGGACCAAATTCCGGCGGCACAGCTCTCAATCACTGGAACGAGGTTTGCAATTCACCGCGAAGGCAAATCGCCGAATGGCATAAACTCAATGAGTAAGATGATTACATTTATATAGCAAAAAAAAACACACAAGAGAGTCCTTGTTAGGGGACAAAAAAGAAAATAATTAAAAAATCACATAAGTTATATACAAAAATAAAGAAACAAATTAAATAAATACGAAACCAATTATATATAATGAATAGACAAAATAACAAACACATACACACCATACATAAGTAAACAAAATCGAAAAATAAATCAAAATAACAATTTAAAAAAAAAAGATTCTATCGTGTCCGAAGGCAGTGACACCACTCCCAAATGATTTTCAAACTCAAACGCCACCATACCTCCAAACTCACACCAACATACAGACTACAGCTATTATTTAACAAAAAAAAACCAAAAAACTATTGTAAAAAACAAAAGAAAACGAAACGAATCATCGCAGCTGGACGAGAACGATACAGAGGCGTACTCTTAAAATTTAAATAGAATTAACGTGAAAACAATGAAAACCAAAATGTAATGTTTATATACTCGTGCTACACGCTATATTTGCCACACAAATGGATTATTAGATGGAATATTTGTAACTGTGTAAATTTGAGACCCTTGCGGACAGCAGAGGTGTGACTTTTGCAACCAACGGCTCCTTTCTTAGAATGGCAATGCAAGCTTATGTTTAGTAAACAAAAAATATATGTATGTAAAATTAATATCTTCTTAAACACACACATACAGCCAGAACCATAAACACTCCAAACACACACACACATGGATGAAACAAACGTACTGAATGTAATCTTAATTTGATGAAAAAAAAATCAAAACAACGCGTGTATACATAAATAAACCGCTTCACCGATATATTCAAACAAAAAAAAGTGTAATTAGTCCAACTTCAATTTGATAAAATAGCGAAAAACATCATAAAGTCCATATATACGTACGATCAGGAGCAATCCGACACACATTGTTAGAAAACGTAGAACAAGCAGCATTCGACTGAAAGAATATTGTGTTTGTGTTTTGTTTCGAAGGGGGGAAAGAGGATGAAGTTGGTGTAGTCTAAGTCTGAAATGAATTCACAAATGATTATCTTGACTGTAGGTTGAGAAAAAGACAGGCCAAACGTGTTCCACATAAATCAGTATAGTGTAACATTGTTTCTTTGCAGACCTTTTTAAGGTTTCGTTTATATTGCGTGGCGAACATGCTCATTCGTTGATATACCAGAATTTTCTTTCTGAACATAAGGGGTCGATGTTCGAGGTTAGATTGTCAAGCTTAACACATTATCTCCAGTGATGTAGCAATTGACACATTTCTTGAAGAACAGTAGATGCTTACTTTGTAAGTCATTAAATCAGATTTTGTGTAAAATTGTCAAATAAACAGGGTCCCTAATGGTGTCTTGTGGTCGTCAATGCGTTGTGGCGAATTGCATCGACTCACACGCTAAAAATCCCAGGCTCAATTTCGGAACTGAGCTTCTCGCAAACTTCACGGCACCACCTGTTTTGAATTACTGAAAACTTTATGAAAAACTTCTTAAATTCTACCCTTAAGAGACTTAAGAATAATAGCGCGCACAATACTAATAGTTACTGATGAAGATAGGTCTGTCTGGGCCACTCAATTTAATACAGTGACGTTCTGTACATTTATTTCAACTTCAAAATGTTGAATTAGGCTAGAAGACTTCAAAATGTACACATTGCAGTAATTTGAGTATTTTAAGATGCCACTTGGGTATTTTAAGATGCAGTCCCTTCCCTTTGAAAATTACTGTGGGCGAGAAACGAAACCCTTTTCGGGTGAATGTAACTTAGATTGAATATATTTCATTTGGGGGTAAGGTTTTTTAATTTTCTTCATCTCGCAAGCATGCTTAGTTTTTTAATTATTTTCCCTAGTGCGCCATGTTGCGTTTAAAAAATAACGCAGATTCTCAGAAATTTTAGGTTAGATATGTTAGGGACTAGGTGTTGGGTATACAGCTTATGAAGTCTGTCGTAAAATCTTTTCATTCAGATACCATCCACCTCGAAAAAAGCCGAATATCGAATGCTGAGCTTAAGGCCAAACGTTTTATTTCCTCTTACCAACTTCTCAAGCAAGGCCTTGTATTACATAATTTCTTTGTCAGGTTTCGTTGTAGGTTACAAGTATGATTAGTTTGAACTGTCTGCCGTTTTCAGAAACCTGGCTTTTTGGAATTTTAAGGTCTTGAATTTAATTTCGGAAATGTCGTCGTTTTTCCCTGCAATGACAGTCTAAGAGTCTCTCTCTCTCTCTCGTCGGCTCCTAATGATTTAACTTCTTCTTGAAATGGCGTATTTGGAGCAATATAAGTTGAAAGGAATTTTATGACAGTTTTGTGATCACAATATGATCATTATTTAAAATATCCCAGTCCAGTCTGAATTCAAGTAAAAAATATTTTCTTCTTCGGAAGTCCATATCTGGTTTAAAAAAATCATTTACAGACGGACAATTTTCTTTCTGAGTTATCTGGAGTTATCTTGAGGTATGTACGTTCTCCGCTCGGCAGTTGGTAAAAGGAAAGCCATGCCACGAACCACCACGTTTCTTTTCCAAAGCTGCAAAAGAAATTAAAAATCATTGTCACGTTGCATAATATTAGGCGCAATCAAACGAATTGTGAGAGAATTTCATGTTGGAAACAAATTTTGACGATTCTTGCCGGTGGCGATAGGGTTATGGGCTGTCGAGCTCAATCTTTTGAAGTTGCGATAAGAATTGAAGTCTCCCAATGTTCATACATATACATATGTAGTGTAGGTGTGAAAGCTTTGCACCGGTCTCTTTTTTCAATAAATCTGCGTATCGGAACAGAACTGAAATAGTCCCGTTTTTGAAGTGTTCGCCGCTTAGAGAGATTCTAGAAGTGTGTTAAAGCTTCCATCCATCCTTGGCGACCCAGCCATCGAATTTCAAGTCAGTGATGATCAAGTTCGTATTCCAAGCTAATGTTGTCGGTGGATTTGCTTTTCTCCGACTACAGTCACAACAGCAGCTCGTTCAGCAGGTTGTTTAATCACTCTGAAAACCGGGAATGCACAATGAAATCGATAACAGCTGAGTTGGCCCGTAAGTTCATTCCTCCTCATCCCAGTTTAAGATTGAAAATGTTACACGACAGTGAACGTCTTTGAAACATTTGGGCATTCTTGATCAAACTGTATCGCAGATGTGTTCGACCATCTCATCGCGTTTTTCAAGGAATGCTGTAGGACATGGCCTTAAACTCGACTTGTCATATCTAACCAGCTACACTTTCTCTGACCATAATGATCAGAGAGTTTTTAGGGGTGAATATTATTACCTCAACCAATTTGGAATGCGCAACTGGCGGCAGCTGGCTAAAGGTCGTGCTGTCTGGTGAGGCATGTTGGTTAAGGCCCAGGTCCACTCCGGACTGTAGCGTCACCAGAAGAAGAAGAAGAATTAAGTTCTCTTCCACTTGGCTCCGGCTTTCTTTACCACTTTTCGTTCTTCGCATCTCTTGCACAAAAGACAAAAAGTTAAAGATGACTTTAAAGAGTTTAACAGAAATGTAACTCCATATGCAAGGCGTTGGCATTTGAAGCATTACCTCTCAGAGAGTGACAATCACGTGTCCAATCTGAGTTCGAGCAGTGTCCACTCAGCTCACGACTCTCCCGACTTGTTTACAACTCCTATGCGGGATCTCACACCTGGACTAAACTTAAACTTTGAATAAAGTCTATGAGTGGTGCTTCATCAAACTCTATAGTTATGGCTTTGTTATTTGATGAACAGACATTCAAGTCTCTACCTCCACATGAAAACTTTCTTTAGCTCAGCCATGAACATCAGTTCCTCATTAACAGCGCCCAGAAAAAAAGGCCTATTCTAATCTCTGTATTTTCTACCACACCAATGGCTAGAATGGCCATCAAGGTGAAGCCTAATAGAGAACTAGGAATCGATTACCCCGAATATGGCTGACCTCTGTCAATGAGTTAGTGCCGCA
This sequence comes from Eristalinus sepulchralis, assembly GCA_944738645.1. NCBI lineage: Eukaryota > Metazoa > Arthropoda > Insecta > Diptera > Syrphidae > Eristalinus > Eristalinus sepulchralis. Next base: position 84,288,718 of record OX122882.1, on the reverse strand, counting down.
TAACCCGGGTAATCGACAGAGCTCTAATTTGAGGATAAGATCTTGAATTTAAGCTCATTTTGGTATTTAAGCTTGAGGTGTGAAAGCGGGTATTCGAATTTGTTCAATATTTATGAAGAGGGCCCTTTCTATTTGGCTGATCGCAGGCGGTATTGAACTGTAGGAGTGGGGGCAATACGAGTTCTTCCTGAAAAAGTGAAGCCCAGCTTCTTTGCAGAGTGCAGCGCCTTCGTATTCATTCACATGCTTAGCCATTCATCACTTGTTCTGGTCCCGTCAGAGATTAAGTGTTCAGATTTAGCTTCTCTAGTTTGAAGTAGTCCAGTGCTGAACCGAGCTGCCAGAAGGTTACAGTGGAAGGAGATTTTGAAAGAATTTTACCCTGCTGATGCTTCAACTAATCCGCGACATCTGGGTTGATGTGTGCATCCTCTTAATGCAGCTTCATAGGTTTTCATAAAGTTCATGGACTGGAAGCTGTTTTCCACAAACGGATGTAAAGTTCTTCTTAACCTCAAGCGAACGAGTCTCTCTTTCGGATAACAGTGCATCCGTCTTCGTCCCCTTCGGTATCACAACCACACAATCAGTGCAATTTAATACAAATGAAAAAAAAACAAAAAAAAAAACTTTTCGTGATCATTCCCACAGTTTGTTTGTTTATTGTAGAAATGTAAAATAGTCATCGTTATACATACATCTTATAAATATATTTTTTTATGTTAAGAATCTAATATGCAGCACAAGATATTATTTCTCTTCAATTCGAAGTCATCAACTCACTACAAAGAGAAAAGAAAAATGCAAAACAAAAATTAAAACAAATATTTTAAGGTACCTTAAATTTATTTGTATAAGCTAAAGAAAAAACAAAAAACAAAAATTGATGAATATACAAACTGACTTGAAATATATATCAAATTGGTGTAAATGTACTCATTGTAAGCATATATGTAATAGGTAGTGGATCAAAACCAAAATAAAGGATATATTTCAAAAAACAAAACCAAACTCACGTAGTCTTAAGACCTTGCTTTCGAATAAGAAAAAAAGAAAAACTCTCACATAGCCTCTCCTTTATATAACCTAAAACTTAAGTCCAACCTGCATAAATAAACGGCAAAAATAGCTCACAATGGAAAACAAAAAAAAAAAAGATGTGAAAAACAAAAAATTGAACAAAAATGTTTGTTTATAAAGAAAAATTTCAAATATTTTGTGATGACGAGCTTTTTTGATCAGAAAAAACAAAAGATAAGAAAATTAACTGTGTATAGATAAAAATTAAAAAATGAGGTTTGAAAGTTTTTTTCGTTAAAATATTAAAAGAAAAGAAAATTAAACACACAAAAAAAATTGTTTTCGTATTTAAGGATCACTTAAATTGTTATTAAGAATTATTTGAACTTGTAAATTGATTTAGGCTTTCTTGAAGCTTTGGAGACACTCAACAACAACAACAACGCAAAAATCTCAAAAACACACTCTCCACCACAATAAAGCGAAAACTATTGTTAAAAGCGATGATGAAATGCAAGGAAAAGTATATGTTTAGAATGTTCCAGTTTTTGTTGTTTTGTTAATGATTTAGCACCTCGTCTTTCCAAACTCTAGACAAATGGTCAGCAGACAGTACGCAAAGTATGTAAACTGTATTAATACAAAGTGTATACATATATGTCTCCAGAAAGCATTATTATCGTAATTTATGTACTTACTATAGTATTGTGGATATGAAATATGAAACATTGACAAGAAACCAACTTACTCAATAAAGATAAATAAATAAATAAATAAATAGTGATTACTGTCACACCAAAAGTGTTGCGTTCATATTGCTTGGTCTTTTCTTATGTGCATAGGATACTCTGTTCTTGTTCACTTAAGCTACGTGAAGTGTAAGCGGGGATACTAAAGGGTGATTTTTTAAAAGGTATAGAAAAGTTAAAAAAAAAAAACACATAAAATTCAGAAAAATGCATGAAATCTTCATTTGAATTGATGGGACGCATCATAAAATTTCATATTTGAAGATTATTTCATGCAAATGTTGACCTTGACTGCGCCCCAAATGGTCCATCCGCTTCGTCCAATTTTGGCATACTCTTTCCAACATTTCCGGTATCAGCCGGTATCTCACGAATAAATGCTTCAATGTTGCCTTCCAATGCGGCAATTGAAGCGGGCTTGTCTGTATAGACATGAGCTTTACCATAGCCTCACAAAAAATAGTCTAAAGGCGTTAAATCGCACGATCTGGGCGGCCAATTGACCGGTCCCGAACGTGAAATAAAATGTTCACCGAACTCGTCTCTCAATAAGTCCATTGTTGCGGGTGCTGTGTGACATGTGGCACCGTCTTGTTGAAACCACATGTCATGCACTTGCATTTTGGGGAACAAAAAAGTTGGATATCATCTCACGGTAGCGCTCACCATTCACAGTTACTTTACAATTCGCATCATCATTGAAGAAGTACGGTCCAATGATGCCACCAGCCCATAAACCGCACCAAACTGTGACTTTTTTTGGATTCCCTGGTAGCTCTTGCAATGCTTCTGGCTGATATTCACTTCAAAATCGACAATTCTGCTTATTTACGTACCCATTGAGCCAAAATAGAGCTTCGTCGCTGAACACAATTTTTTGGTCAAAAAGTGTATCTTCGGCCAGCTTTCCAAGAGCCCATTCACAAAAAATTTTACGTTGCGGTAGGCCGTTCGGCTTCAATTCTTACACCAGCTGTGAACGGCGAGAATCGATAATTGATGGTTATCATTAACACTGGCCGATACAGCTGCGATATTTTCTTCAGTTCGCACTCTACGTAAGATTGTTGGTGGTTTAATGTCCAATAATGTAAATTTGGTGCGAAATTTAGTCACAATAGCCCGAATATCCACTTCAGTCACCCCTATTCCGGCAGTCGTTTAGTGACATGTCTTTGTGAGTGTGAGAAATCGGTATTCGCATAGTCATTTAATAATTCATAAAATGACACTAGTCATTTTGCCTGTCAGCTCCTGTGGAACGCATTTACCACTCGACATGTCTCATTTTATGGTATTAGTACACGACATAAAACTAAAAATGTCTAAAGAGTAAGTTTCTTTTGTTTTTTTCTTACTTTTGTGTTTCTTATATCATATATCATATATATATATTTGCTTATTATTTATGGTTTCCAAAGGTTAAAGGTATCAACACCTTCGCAAATCATTCGCTTGGTGGGACTCATGGAATAGAACGTGACTCTTGCCAAAAAGCGCGCGATGAATCTTCTCAGAGCACGTATTGTGATAATAAAATTCAATAGTTTGCAACCGTTGTTCGTTCAAAAAGTCTATAAAACCATATTGGGGAATGCGTTAGCTGCCTTTATCTGTATACTTAGTTCCAGGAACGATATAGTCCCGAACAACTCAACTCTGGATATCGAAATGTTAGAGCGGAGTTGGACTAATTGTAACACTCTTGAAGGAAACTATGTTGATAAATAAAGTCGAATTTTGTCTAGAAAATTTATTTTATTGGTAGTCCCCGGATCTATTGGGTGATGTGTTAGGTGCGGAACGACTTTTCAATTGAAAAAATTGCACAGCTTACTAACGCCAGCTCGCCCAGATTGGGCAATCTGGTTGGAAAACCGCAAATGTTCAGTGCCGAAAGGATGCACATACGACAAAACCAAGAACTATGGTATCGACGAATTGAAGCCATCTGTGATCTGCAAACCAACTTTTTTTTTTGTTTTCTCTTGGAGGTTGAGAGACACTGCACTGGAGCGCCAGAATGTCAGCGCCAAACAGCCACCACCTGATCCAAGCAAAGACGAGGCATGGCAGAGGAAATGTTTTTCAGTGCCTTCACCTTTTCTACAGGCGTCGCATTTGGTGTCATCTCAAAGCACAAACAGACTTCGGTGCGAAGGTGAAGTGTTCTGTTTGTACGCCCACAAGTTGTCTGCAGTCTTTTCTAGCTAGAGGTAACAAACATGCCGCGAATTTCTTTCTGACGTTTGGGAGCATGCGCTTGGTCAGCCTGCATTCTGGAGAGTCATGTCATCTCTGGTTGTGCTGTCGGGAGAACCAACCGTCGACGGAAGCCCTAACCAAGGAAGCGGGCTGTCGCAAGGTGGGTTCAGGGTCTATGAATACCTCTTTTGATCCTTACCTAGTTCATCGGCAATCTCATTTTCCATGATCTCGTGGTTTCCCGGGACCCAAACAACTCTTAGCGAATTTCGTATCCCGACCAAATTAAGGGAAGACTTGCATTCCTGTACTATCTTGGAAGTGGTTAGAGGGTAAGCCTAAAAGCACAGCTTGACTGTCGTCTTTTCCACCATGAGGATCGCAAACATTTTCGGCTGGAAGACCGACGCGAATTTACCTGAAGAGTAGTGAAGTGCAATGTTGTCATTTTCCACTAAAGCCTCAACTTCAGATGCAGACCATTGCTGAGAGTTTTGGTCGTAAACTAGGAGGTTTGAGACAAGTCCCAGGATGTCTCATTAAAGTCGTTTTGATCGACATTTACGACAAAGCTGTTCGACTATTCACGACGCCTTGTGTTGGACCAACAAACAATAAATACAGACTTTTCATTCTCTTCAGTTATGTGACATTTCTCACTCGGTGGATGTGCAAAGAAACATTCAAACAAACAATTCTTGCATGCGGGGCTACGAAAACCCACAAGTGATCGAAGAGTCGCCATTGCATCCAGACAAAGTGACTCTTTGGTGTGGGCTATTGTCAAAGGTTTTCATTTGCAGGCATTCCTTCAAAGCATCGAAAAGGCGTACGCTTGCGGTGCTAGTCGATTTGGAGCGATACGATCGAATGAAAACATATTTTTGTTGAAGCTACCCAAACGACCAATTATTACATTTTTGTGTGGGAAATGTGCTGGGCGCGTAATGTCACTTTTTGGAAACGCTAATGATCCGCCAAGATCATGCGATCTAACACCGTTAGATATTTTTCTGTAGGCCCATCTAAGAGACCGTAGTTACGAGAATAAGCCCCGAACTCCGGGCTCACTAAAATCCAACATAACTTCAGTTATGGTCGAAATACCGCCAAAAATGTGCAAAAAGTTGTCAAAAATTACATCAAAGGAATCGCATGCTGTTAATATTTGCGATGCGATTATTTGAATGATTGCATTACTTTTCACACAAAATGGCAAGATTAAATCTTTATAACCAAAAAAAATGTCACTAAATACGTATCGTTGTGTGTATTTTAGTGAGCCTTACTTTCGAAACCAATGGTGAATGAATAAAGAAATGCGATTAAAGAAAAGTAAAAATTAAATATTTTGTCAAAGAAATTTTGAAATTTTTTTGAATATTGTAAAAAATAATGAAATGATACACAAAAATGAAAATCATCGTAAAGCTACTTTCACTTAAAAATTTCCCGTGACTGTTTTGGTTTTGTGAACACGCTTGACGCGTTGCCTATAAAACAAACCTTTCATATGTATTCCCATCTCTTACAGCGTTGCCTTAGATAGATTTGAACATTTTCCGGGTACCGGTGAACGCCGTAGAACCAGTTCTTCTTTCGATTACCGTTAATGCAATCGGGATCATGACGAAAAGTAAACCGAACTGGTCCTGTTGACAGATGTGTAACAGCACATAATCATGATTACCTCAGCTCACTGGAGTCCTGTTGGACAAGACTTTGTTATGACATCGAGGACCAAGAGCAAGTTGTTGGCCAACACACCGTGATTGAACAAATGTCAGTTTTTTCTGGGTGTGAGTTAAAATTGTTTCATAAAGCGAACGACTGACGTTGGACTCATTTAGATTCTCCTCATCACTATGCTCACTACATCAGCAAAACCGTTATCGAAGCCCTTTGAATAAACTCTCCGCTCAGCGATCGTATCGAATGCGAGGTAGACGTAAACAGAGATTTTGAACCACGATATCCCGCGCACATTGTCATGCAACAAGAGCATTGCCTCAGCACCCGTGTAAGATATGTAAGTCGTCTCGCTTAAAGCAAATAACAATTTGGCCAACATTGTTTGCTAATGCAGGTAATTCCCTGTTGTTTCAATGAAATGACTCCGTGCTCCGTTTAGTCACAACTTGGTTTTGGAAAAGAAAATGTTGAACTTGAATTCTACACTTGCTTCATCGATTTCGCGAAAGCATTTGATACTTTTAGCCGGGAAGCATGGAAGGCTCTGGTATGCAAGGAACTACCTACAAAAATTTTAAAAGAATTGAATGCAGGTGCCGAGTGCCTGGTGTTACATGAGACAGTATCCAAGTGGAGACTGGAGTTCAACAGAGCTGTCGGCTATCGTCAGTTTTTGAAACAATCAACACGAGAAGCTTCTGCGAAAAAAACAGTGGACACGGGTGTTGCCCCTGATGACCTGGACTATGCGAATGATAGCTGCCTACTGTCTCACAAATATTATTTTGCACATAAAGGCAGCTTACAGCACAAGCGAGCGCCAATGAAAATGATCGATGCATAGACAACAACGCTTCTTAAAACATTTCAGATTGGTGGGCTTGCCGTCGAAGGAGTGGAGGAATTCTGTTACCTTGGCAGCGGCAACGATAAGAAATGAGGCTCAGGTGCTGAATCTAATATCGCAGGGTTACGTCGCCTTTTGCATGCTGGACAAAGTGTGGAGATAATCTCGCATATCCAGATGAACTAAGAACATTCATTTGCACATTTTTAACTCCAACGTGAAGTGAGTGTTCCAATTGTGAAACGTGGAATGTGACTTTGGGAAAAGCACGAGTCCTACAGACATTCCTACATACATAGCCTCGGGAAGATCTTGAACATTTTCTAGCCCAGCACCATTACAAACTACAACCTCTGTGAGCAGCCTTTCACCTGACAATCCGCGGTCGCAAATGGAAGTGCGTTAGCCCCTACCACAAAAGGTGCTCTTCTATATTGTAATCTACATTGAAGTCGCTGACGCGGTAGACCATCTAACCTCTGCAAGCAAAGGACCAGGGCCTCTTACCCGACGCTCTTACCCGGAGTGTGGGGCGACGCACTTACCCACTACGTCACGATGACCCCAAGGTTTCTCGACCTTAATGCTAATATCAAATTATAGGACGACCATAGCGACAGATAAAATTGCTAGCTTTAGGTAAATCCAATAAAACTTCTTCTTTAAGGTCCTATCTTTCAACTTAGAAACTTGGATAACTAATTCTGAAACTAATTGCCCTTAAAAAACAATTTTATAAGCGTTTGGTGTAAAATACCGTGGATTGTGCTTTCCAACTATGGTCACCTTGGTATGGTGGGAAAATGTGTCGACTCACACGCCGAAGGTTCCGTATTCGATTCCCCTCAACTCGTGAGAGATCAAACGCACTCACGCAGTTGCTAAAGAAGGTAAGCCCTGGTCCCTTGTGGACTACACTGCCACTTAAATATTATCAGTGCAGTGTATGTTTTCAAAGTGATGGGCATTGCTGAGATATCAAAAATACCCTCAGATATAACTTGGGTTTGCACTCATTCGTTGGTTTCCGCGGCAGTAAAATAAATGACAAGTATAAGGCTTTTCAAAAAAAGCTTAAATTAGTTGGAACTTGTTTATAGTTTTTTTTTCGTACGATGGCTATCCCATGTTAGGATCAATTCTGGGAATTTCTACCGCTAGTCTCCCAGTTGGAGATCTTTTACCTTTGCTTTAGGGCGAAGTTGCAGTTTATTCAGAATGCATACATTGGACCTGGGCCTCAACCAACATGTCTCTCCAGCCAGCACGATCTTTCGCTAGCTGCCTCCAGTTGCGCACTCAAAGTTGGTTGAGGTCTTTCTCTATTTGTGTGCGCCACCTGAGCCTAGGCCGTCCTCTGTTGCGTTGTGCCTACGGCTCAGATCCGAAGACTTTTCGGGCCCGTCAGTTGTGTCCATACGCTCTACATGGTCTAGCCATCCTAAGTGTTGTACCGGACGACGCTTGGCTAGGCGCATGTCGCTGTACAGCAACATTCCTCGTTATATCATCTCCTCCTGATGACATCAACGCAAACAGGTGCAAAAATCGCACGCAAAACTTTTCTCTTGAAACGAGTAGGGGCTTCATCCGCTTTTAGCAACGTCCAGGTCTCCGAGCCGTAAAGGAAGACTGGGTTGATCAAGCTGTTGTACAAAGCCAGTTAGGTCCTTTATTACTCAATTGCCTCTTGAGCCTAGAGAAGCAGCGATTGGCAAGAGTGATTTGATTTCGGTACAGTAGTTGTTTTCCCTATTTACGCGGAACCGAGGTAGACGAAGTCCTTGACTACCTCGAAGTTTCTGTTGCCAAGTGTGATGCTCTGTCCGAGACGTATGTAGATGTTGTGCGTCTTTCCTCCTTCCTTGATGACAGCATGTACTTCGTTTTATCCTCATAAACTACCAGACCCACTAATCCCAAACAGACTTAAATGCTTAGCGAAGGTGAAGTTTTCCTTTAGTACGCCAATAATTTGCCTGCAGTCCTTTCTTTCAGGAGATTTTTTACTGACTTGCTGACGTTTCGGAGCATGCGCTCGGTCATCCCGCATACCATCTCCGGTTGTGCTGTTGACTGAACCAACTGTCGAAGGATGCCCTGACCAAGGACGCGGTCAATCTCCTGGTGAGTTCGGGCCCTATGAGTGCATCTTTTGATCCTTGCCAAGTTTATCGACAAACTCGTTTCCTATGATCCCGTAGTTTCTCAGGCTCAGGACAAGTCTAAGCAATTTAGGCTACCAACAAACTAAAGGAAGATCTGCATTCCCGTACTATCTTAGAAGTGGTTAGAGGATTGAGTAAGGCCATGAGCACTGTCGCCTCATACACAGATACTTTGTTCCTTTCAGCTGTTCTTCACAATATAGTTCCATATAGTTTCCATATAGCCATTAGGATCGTTAAGGTTTCCGCTTTGAGAACCGACGTAAAGTTACCCAAAAGAGGTGAGAAGTCAGAGCTTGTATTTTTGCACAAGGGCTCCAGCTCGAGATCCCTCCATCGCCTTGGATGCGTCAGTGAAAATTCGGGTATATTCCCTTTCTGGCTAAGTTTTTGGCCAGAGTCAATCCTGGACACAAAGAAAGTCGACTTTTTATGAGCGGCGCAGCTAGAATATTGACGTCTTCACATCACGCATCATGTACGTGACACCAGTGACAAAGGAGGAGCGGAGCGCAAAATCATCAAAGATCCATTCCGAGTTGAACTAAAGACCACTTCTGTCAGGTCGGAAGATGGCCTTGATTGTGCATCCCATGATGTGAATATTAAGGGAAGGGAGCCTTAAGAAAATTCTAATTTGCTGGGAAATGAATGAGGAGGGAGAGTGTGGCGTGGAATTGAGGTTAAAACAAAGGAAGGAGACATTTCTTCCAACATCTCCCCTATTTTTCAAAGACTTCACCTAGAGAAACCATCCATCCTTTCCTCGGACGGAAATCCCCTAGAGACATCAGACCGAATTCAATCTGATCTCGAGTAGCCTTAAGGCTGTTGAGCATGATCAAGTACCTTAAGTGACCTCACACCTAAACAAAGGCAAACATTGTAAAAAAAAAACTGAAAAATTCCCTCGTTAGCGTGATGATTAACAATTAAAATGTTCGTTGTGATAAATCTTTGATCCAATTTTTGTTTTAATTTAGAACAATGTGTAGATGTAAAGATTGTTGTGTAAGCGGCTAACGAAATGTGTGGCCAATATTTGCCAAATAGGAGCAGATTTCGTGTCGGCGACGATGCTACGTCCGATCCATCAATAAGTGCAAGTTTCCGAGCCCAACAGTCGTTAAGATCTGCATTTAAGACTCGCATGCTCTGCAATACAAAATAGCTTCTCTCACGCTCTTCTCTCTCTCTCTCTCTCACTTGACCGGCGCACACATGAACATTTATCAAACTGGTTGGCAGCGAACAAGTTCGACGACAACATGTTCTCTCATCAGGTTCCATATCGTGTCGCCGCTGCGCCAAAGCCTCAATCTCGGCTCCGGTCGTCTTGCATTCTCGGTCTGAGGCTCATAAATAAATGCCAACACACTGGCAGCGAGCTCATTAAGTTGTTAGCCGGCAAACGTTGAAGATCTTGCGGGCACATTACGCGACGTCTACGCGCGCTAAAAGCACAAAAGAAAAACAAGAATTACCCAACCTCTCCGATTTTGATTTTGATTTGGTTTTGCTCTGTTGATCGACTTTGGCCGAAGATACGCAGCTACTCGGGTGAAGAACAGTGAAGTGCAACGCGATACGCGATACCGTGCAGTGCAGTGCGACATATTTGGGGGGCTCTTGAAAGTCTTCTCTGCAGACGTTCGGATTCATAGAGGTAAGAGCTTCACTTCGAGTTTCGGTCGTTCATCTCCCCTGCGAGCTTCGCAAGGGATCCTTGAACTTTTGTGTGACTCCATCCGCCGCCACTGTTTCGTACGATGCTTTGGTTTCGTTTTGTGAGACGATCTCCGCGGCGCACTCGTTGCTGCACCATCTCCGGGGATCTTTGTGTCTGTTTGTGTGTCGTGGCCGTCGCAGTCTAATGAGAAAGTGAAAAAACATCTGAAATCCGTTCAATAAAATATTCTGCACGATTTTTTATTTATTTACCTTTTTTTTCGTGTGCTTTGCAATCATTTTTCTGTGCTCGCTGCACGCCGCCGCCGTGCTGCTGATGCTGGCCAAGTGTGGTGGGGTGGGTGGGCGTACAGGAGATTTTCTTTGTGGCCAACAAATGATTGTATCTGCAAAATGTATCTCATTGCGCTTGTTATTGATACATTACCGCCGCGCCGGGCAGCAGCAGAGGCGGTCGCGGCGGGCGGGCGATGTCAGTGGCAGCAACACCAGTAGCAACAGCAACGAAACTCACTCTCATCGCTTGCAGAGATACTGCGCCAGATGTAGGTGGCATTTCCACATCTCTGGCCATTGTTTGAGGTGCGGATGATTTGATAATCCGACAGTGGGTACATCGCAAGAAACAAACGAGTGTCTTGGGTGCTCGACTCGTTTCCTCCGCCTCGACCATTCGGCGCATTGATGTTCTTTCGTTTGCTGGAGACTGAAAATTTCTACTTTTCGATCTGAAACAAGTTTTCGAGGTTTCTTCAGCAGAAATTCCATGATAATGAGTTTTATGTGGTTCATCGTTCGTTCGACTTGTCTTTGTGGTGTCCCTTGTGTTGCTCCTCCGGCTCTGCTGTCGCCTTCACTTCGAACCCGATATGCGGTTGGGACTTGATTCAAACTGCGTTTGTGGTAAATTTGAATTGTATCAAATGCCACTGAGTCGATTTGGTGTGACAAAACGGCGTGAGGAATATGATTTAAGTCGGTGTCTTGAATCACAATGTAACTGGCCCGTTCTTAGTCGGCAGTCAACCGAACGGGTTTCAAATGCACTTCAATTTGAAACATTTCAAGAACTCTCTGTATCCTCAGAGAGGGACATTGTTTCGTGCAAGACATTAATCAAATGCCTTTTAAGACGACGTCTTTGTCATTTTTAGAGTTGGCAGAAATTGCAGAACAAACAGTTTTAATGAGTTTTGAATAGAGAGGACTGTTGCTTGGGTTGTGTGTTGTCATTTATCATTAGGTGCAAATTAATCCTTATTTCAAAACGTCTAGCAAGCTTATATGGTGTCCTCGACTTGGTTCTCCGAACATAAACAATGACATTGAAGGATTCTACAGTTAACGAGGAATCAGATCCGTCTTTTATAATTTTCGTGTGTTAATCTCAAGTGTCCTAAAATGATCGCAATCAGATCACATCACGGACCGAGGATAGAGAGGAACTGCTGATGCACATTGGTCTTAAATGCCTTTAAATTGTAACGGGGAGGAAGCACAATAGAACTTGTATCTGAACTTAAATGTACGCCGGGCGTACGTACGTGGGCTTAAGGGTGAACTGATGGCCATTTCAAGTGAAGCGTGTGTTGCGGGTGTATTGCCTAGCTTCTTTAAGCAGCTTCTCGTGTTGTGTGTCCTCTTGTTTTTTCTCTCGAGTAAAAGGGACCTTAAGGTTATGGTCGACTCGAGAAGGTGCAATTTGAGACGCATTCCCTTTGAGTGCTGTTGACCTGTCGAAAGTCCCGTGGAAGAATGCGACATAAACAGTCAGTCATGAAAACGAAACCAGAAGTGCGTAAATTGGCGATAAAGGAAACGTTTTTAATCTCGGTGTGTCCGTCTGTCCTTCCATCTGCCCGTCCGTTTGCCCGTTCATATGCTCGTCCGTCTGTCCGCCCATCTACCCGCCCGTCTGTTCGTTCATCTGCCCGTCTGTCTGTCTCATCTGCCCTTCCGTCTGTCCGTCCATCTGCCCGTCAGTCTGCCAATTCACTTGCTCGTCCCTCTGTCCGTCCGTCTGCTCATCCATTTGCCTGCCTGTCTGTCCATCCATCTGTTCGCTTATTCATCCGTTCGTTAGTTATGTCACATTCTTCTAATCTCCTGAACTTGTCAATCAATTCATGCAATTTTGAATACACGAAGATGCACTTAATCTAGCGGTCATTGCATGTTTATATAATTTTTATCTCGAGCCATAAATAGGGGTGTTGCGTGAACTTGGGACACAATTTAGAAGAAAAGTATATGATGATAATTTTCGACGTATATTATTTTTCGAAGTATATTAATCGACGTATACTTGGAAACGAACTTAAGGTTCGGTTGACAACTCTTCGTTATGAAGTACGGAGCAAGAAGCCGTCGAAGTCGGGAATCTTTTATCTCCCTCTTCTATTTTCCCATTCTAGTTCTCCTCTAGTTTCTACACCGATGTACTTAAAAATCTTAAAAACTTGGATGAGAATACTGCAGCAGATTGAGATTGTCCGATTATATTTGAATTTAAATTTTTTGTGAAAAATTTAAAATATTCCAGTATGTTCAAGGAATTTCAGAAACTTAAAAACGAAACCTTTTACACTTCAATTACTCTCCCTGCGGCACTGCCGCTAGGTATAACTTCGCGGGGTTGGTTAGCGACTCACGGGAGGTAAGCCCTTTTGCTTCAGTCTGTCTCAGTTTCGAAGGAATTTTCACAATGATTTAGTATACCTCATTCCAGGATCATATTATCGGGATTTGTTAGGTTTAGGTTTACCAACTGTCTCTCCTGTGCAAAGCGGCTGCAGTGAAGCACAGCGTGCTCTGCGTCCTCTTTGGAGTTTCGACATTGTTGGCACAGCGTCAAATTTTCGCGCCCAAACCTGTGTAGATATTTCCATAAGCTGCCGTGTCCAGAAAGGAACTGCTCACAGTTCTTCTTGATATCCAGATCTCAATGACGGAGATGAGAACATGCGTCCACCTACCTTTTGTGGGAGCATCCCATTGTTACTTATTCTTCTCCTTTTCAAAATTTGACTTGGTACCTGTCCAATGTTCTTCGGTCGTACACCCTCATAAGCCTGTCCGCAAGAATGTCTATGGGTAGCATTCCTGCTATGACGAACGCCGCCTCATCACAAATGGCCCTGACACCACAGATTCTGTACGCTGACGTCATCATCCGTTTCAGCCTCCCTGAAGTGAGTGCTCTAGTCCAAATCGGAGCTGCATACAGGAGAACTGAACTGACTACTCGTGAGAGTAGGGTTCTCTGTGCACACTCGCGTCCACTAATATTTGGAAGGATTCGAGTGAGTGTTCCTTTTAAATGTGATGCCTTCTTACTGCCACACTTAACGTGTTCCTAGGAGGAGAGCTTGTTATCCAACATAACTCCTAGGTACTTCACGCACTTCTGGGACTGTATTGTCTGGTCTCCAACTATAAAGTTGGCATACTCCAGCTTCTTTTGACAGGTGATTAGCACCGCCTCCGTTTTGTGTGCCGCAAATTCCAAACTGACATTTTCGAGACACTTTTTTACATTTGAGATCCTTGTAGCAGCCTTCACGTCCTCTTGTGCCTTGCCACGTTAGCGATATCGTCAGCAAAGCCAAATATTTTTAGTCTAGCTGGAAGAGCTAGTCGTAGGATGCCTTCTTCCTCTTCTTGTGGCGCTACAGTCCGGGGTGAACCTTGGCCTCAACCAACATGTCTCTCCAGCCAGCACGATCTTTCGCCAGCTGCCGCCAGTTGCGCACTCCAAGTTAGTTAGGTCCTTCTCCACTTGTGTGCGCCACCGTAGCCTGGGCCGTCCTCTGTTGCGTTGTCCCAATGGCTCAGATTCGAAGACGCCATCATACATTATATTCCACAGAAGAGGATTGGGGACGGATCCCTGCGGAACTCACGCCATTTTGCGCCATTGTCAGTTTTGAATATAAGTTTCCTATTTGTAAAGTAGTCCATGACTATCTTGATCCTATAAGCGAATGTGCCCATGGCGATAACGTCTCTTATCCCAATGGCACACCCGCTTACGTATTTGTAACCAGCTCGCTGAGTTTAAAGCATTTTTAACGTCTAGTGTAACGACTGCTTAGTACCTCATTGTCCCTTTTCCTTGGACAGGAAAGAGATGGAGAGGAGTGCAGGTTTACCACAGCTGCTGTGATCGTTATGAAAATATGATTTTGCACCTGTATGACTTGTCATAATGCCCAGACTTACCCACTGACAGATTTGAAAAGTTTTCCCATCCCAGGTCTTAGTGTGGGAGTTTGGCTTTTTCATGAAGAAGAATGCTTCTCAGTGGAATAGCCTTTCTCACGCACTTTAGCTGGTCTTTCCTTACAGACCCATAATGATTTTGACGTATTTCCTGGAGTCCATTACTCTCTTCTTTATGTAGATTTATGGTCAGGTGCCATTTCTCATTTTCCGTGACAATTTGGTACAAAAATCATATTTTTTTTGAACGCGCGAATATGTTCCAAATTTTTAATCAGTTTTTAACGCTAATAACTTTCCACTGAAAGATTGTATCTAAATAAGCTTAAGATTTCACCTTTCACCCAAACTATGGCATTGCCAGATTGAACTAATATTTTCAGTATTTCAGAGCAATTTGACAATTTGGTTCAAAGTTTTTTTTTTAACACCCAATACGTTTGTATCGATGTTAAATTTTTTATTTACAAGATCTACATCTCTTATCCTTATTTCTTAAACGACAGGATTTCGCCAAATATCCCACTCAAAATTGTTTACGGGCGCATTGCCCTTCAAGCCCTTTAAGAAGTTTGTTTGGTTTTTTTGACACTTTTCCACAAAACTTCATTTTAGAAAGTTCTCCTCTGCCTTGGTATAAATAAACTGTTAAACCGTGAAATTATATTTTTTGGGCACGAAATGTTTTGTTTGTTTTACGGGCAACATGTGTTGTGACCAAAATTTTGGGCTTTCCTCGTTTACAAGGTCGGTCGAAGACAAATTCAAGTTTCTACACCAGTCGCAGGAAGCTGCGTCTTGGAAACTAGATACTCGAACCAATGAACAAATCCGGGACTTGACTGCATTTGAATCACTGCTTCCGGCGACCATTGTATTAGCTGTAATGCTCCATCTTCAACTTGACCATGGTAAAATAAATGCCAAGACAACTGTATTCATCAAATCTACGACGAAGGTTGCTTAACAGCCGAGCGCTGTTTTCTTTTGCAGTTACATTAGTTCCTGTCACTTGTACATAAGCCAACCATCCTGATAAGGTTTGGCCAAGTCGCCCAGTGTCGGAAGAAACCACATGTGCCAAGGCCCAGACATGGAGAAACAATCAGATTGCTTTGCACTTTGCCAAGATCGACTAACGACTCCCTGGCCTCGCCAAAGACGGTCTCACCCGGTCTACCCAGTCTTCCGCTTGCGCCATTTTCCCTTTACACACCAGACACGTTTCACTCAATCAGCGGTCTTGGCAAGTTAATCTAGTTCGCTAACCACTTTGTCTTTCTCACACCGAATCGCAGCCAGGATGCCAATTTGTCTGTCCCAAGCAACTTATTTCACTTTTCTAATTAATTCCGCAAATTATTACATCACTGCGGTGTTTAACGCAACCCCGACCACCGATCTGCGTGCGAATGTAGGGTAAGAGATAATGCTGGTAACCGATACTTGAGCATGCACATGGTGCTTGTCCTCTCCACTGTTTTTTTTCTCGGCTCCTTACCTTTGTTCCGGTTGACTGTGGAGCAATCTGCGATACGGCAGAGGTGGCAAGCGCCAACAGCGCAACATGTGAGTCCAGGCACTTGGTTGATGACTCTACTCGTGGCTGTTAGAGAAAGCTGCTAGCACGACGACCGAAGCGAACTACAATAGTGACCTTGACGGAATAGAAAACCAGCTGCAGTCGGTAAGGGATTTCTAGTTCTTGACCGTGGAACAGGTGCCACAAATCAACCGCAGTCCGGAGCTCTGACTCTCTACTCCGTCCGATGGCCGGCTGCCGTAAGCGAATTTTGATACAAAATGCCAGTTCAACTAACCCGCGGTTGGCATTTGAAATGTCACCTAAATGCCAGCCAGTTGCCACAGTGCGCTTCGTTTGCTTCTCACGCGTCATTCGCAAGAGTTTCCGAAACCGTCCGAAGGGCAGTCGGATACCACTCAAAGCCATTACAGTGGGAGTTGTGAAAGAGATTAGTGAGATTAAGGGCATGCTGCAAGAGGTCGCTGGAGGAGTGCTGTAAATTCGTAAAAGAAAACATTTTCTCTTCCCGAGACGTTTAAACGATCTTTGCTTTGGGGAAACTGCTGTGGAAATGGGGGGGCTGCGTGAAGTGGACTTTGTTGGTTATGCAAAGCGGGCATTAGAGATGTGGGCTTATTTTATTTTGCAGACTGCAACTCTTGTCTCGAAGAAGGTTCATTGGCGAGATGAATAAAAGTGATCATTCGCTACTCTTGGCTTGCAGTCACTTGAAAGTTGGCTTAAACGACAAATGGCTTCGGCCAACAATTCTGCAGTTTGCTCAATTTATCATGACTGCTTGGGATGATGCAAGATGGCTTAAGGCTTGAGCTTTGTCTTGCGTCTGCTTTGTCTTCAAAATGGGCGCGCATTGCATTGATTGCCCTTCAGATCTCTACTTTGGTATTAGGACTGAAAAGAGAGAAGAATACTTGTTCTCCTGGCATTTGACAGATGAGGGTTACAGACTGAAGTAAGTTGATGTGCCCACAAACATTGGCAGGGCCTTAACCAGATGATAAGGCTGTGTGATCAGGGCAACGTATCATTTTTCGGGACTCGCCAAGATTGTGAAGATATAAGGCCTAGAAAAAAGTAGTACATTGTTCTCTCAACAGATGGCTTTAGTACTCTGTAGCTGGTCGCTTAAAAGTTGTCAGTTCTTACAGTTGACAGTTTCGCATTGCTTTTGGGCACATGTCAAAAATGAAGAAAATTCGCTGCATTCTACAGTTCTTCTTCGGCAAAGGCGAAAATGCAAGTTTTCTTCTTCTTCTTCTTGTGGCGCTACACTCCGGGGTGGACCTGGGCCTCAAATGCAAGTCGGCAGCCTGAAAATGTGATTAGTGCTTAAGATCTTGAAACTGTAACCGTGCGCAATTGTGGTTTCGCCGATTCCGTTCTGGTTATTTTGAGGTTAAAGATGAACCACAGTTCCGAAGGCCAATTTGTCAAAAATCGTTGAAGCCCGATTGCACATTAAACTGAATATTACACAAAAATCCGTTTGGAATCATTTCAAACTCCATGTATAGGTGCCACACGAGTTAGGTCAGACAAATCGCATAAACCAACTTGCTATCTCTTTTGGATCGCAACAAATGCGATCTACTTTTGAAGTTGATGATAATTGGTGATGGACACAGGATCACTTGCAACAAGATCCAGTGCAAAAACAGTCGTAGTCGAATGACAGTCAGGCGGCACAAGCGGTGTCCCAGCCAGGATTGACTGCCGAGAAAGTTTTGCGCCGTGTTTGGCATGATGAGTGGCTACCCTAGGTGCAAACATTTTTTCTTTCTTTTTTTGTGGAGGTTGGGATACTCTGCACTGAAGGGATCAGACTCAGAAACTGGTCTATTGTACTACCAGGCAGTAACCTTCATTTAATTAAGTTTCTTTGTTTTCCGAAGAAAAGCCAGCAGACACTTCTGTGAGAAAGTGTTTATAGCTCCCGCCACATCAGCGCCAAACAGCTGCAACCTGATACGAGCAACGGCAGGACATTGACAGAGAAAGAACTTTTCTGTCTCTCCGCCTTCTCCACAGGCGTCGCTAAGGGTGCCATCACCAAGCCCAAACAGACTTAACAGCTTAGCGAATGGGAAGTGTCCCGTTTGTACACCAACATCTGCAGTCTTCTCTATCTAGAGGTAACAAAAGAGCCGCGGATTTCTTGCTGCCGTTCAGGAGCATGTACTTGGTCAACCTGCATCCTGGAGAATCATGCCATCTCTGGTTGTGCTGTCAAGAAACCCAACTGTCGATCGATGCCCTAATCAAGGATGCGGCCAGTCCCAAGGTAGATTGGGCCCTACGTCTGCCTTTTTTGAACCTTGCCTAGCTAATTCATCGGCAAACGTGCAAACACTTAACTCGTTGATTCAGTGTCAACAAGTGGACCGTCTGAAGGTCACAATCGCTGATGAGCGGCCAGCTTTAGCCAGTTTAAGCAGAATCGTCTTTCATAAGGCTAACGATGGGCCACACACGTAGGTAGTTAATCGTTAGAAGCTCCCAGATATCCATTGGGAGGTTCTTATGCATTCGCCATTTTATCCGGACTTAGAAATGTCACGATTTTAGAAGTGCGAAATTCGCTTAAAGGCACATTTGCGATAATCAGTTGCTGCAGTTATAAGAACCAGAGTTTCTTTGAGAGAGATAAAATTAAATTTCCTTCCAAATGGCAGACAGTTTTAGACCAAAATGGCGCATGTTGAACTTAGATCGGATCATTGAAGATTGCGTTCGGAGTCACAACTGGAACAATTTAAATACTTTCCTTCATTTTCCAGAAAGGACACGATTGACAGTTGTTGTAAAAGCCATAATGTGTGACTTGTAGGTAAGAAACGTCATGGCTTGTGATTAACCAAGCTGCGGAGAGGTCATTGTGAGATGTCTTTCCTTTCAGAAGACTGCCTGGAAAAGGGAAGTTAATCTTTTTGAAACGAAAACAAAGTAGTTTCACAGTTGAAAGAAGGACATTGCTTTTTTTCTCATCAATTTTTTTTAAATTAATCACAGGGCACATAGCACACTCTTAACCTCCAAGTGTTAGCACGCCAGCAGCACATAAATATTTTTTCCTTAATTCGAACTTCGGAAAAGTATGTGCATCACCTCCTCAGTTGTTTGAACTATTCTGTGATTTACTAAAAACCTAAAACAAAAAAAACTAATCCCCTTACTCAACAAATCGAGGTTCCCGCTTATCACACAAAGCGTGCCACAACTGTGACTTGCTGCCAATTTTGTAATTCAGCTATCTGTCAAATGTACTTCATTACGTGGTGTTTCAGCATCATTTCTGGAAAACTTATCAAGAATGCCTCTTTCTTTCAAAGTGTTGGCGCAACAGCTGTCAACTGTGCAATTGTAAAATTATCCACGTGCGTTTGAATCTACAAAGAGTGGCTATTTGGTTTGGCTTCTGACATGTTGTTATAGTTGGCGCGCGCTAAAGGAGTTGCGACTACCCTTAAGTGACCGGATTTAAGTCACAGCACGGGCCGAAGGTATAGAGGAACAGAGGAAGAGGAGGTACCACTGCACATTGGTTTCAAATGTCTGTGGATTGTAATGAGAGGGAAATATTGAGCTGGGAAGAGCATTCTATATTCGTGTGGTGCGGCTAAAGAACGAGTCTTTTAACTTTACTGTACGTCCGAAAGTGGGCTTAAGGGTGAACTGATGAGCATTCCTAGCGAGGCGTGTGTTGCGGGTGAATTCTTGAAGGGGATGAATGCAGCTGGCTAATTCGTTTGAGCATTTCTTATTGAAATAGCGATAAAACAGTGACAGAGAGGCGAGATTACGTCGGTGTTCTAACGAGTCAATCGACTTTACAATATTATTTCTCCTTTAAGTTTTATCGCTCGCTTTTGGATTCTATCCAGCAGAGTGCAGAGAGGTCTTGCGAGCACCGGACCAGTTAGGAGCGTTATACTCGAGCTTAGGGCGGATGTAGGCCTTGTAAATTGTAGCCAGATCAGAGGGGCTAAAGTAGTTTCCGGATCGTTTTAGGAAACCTTGACATTTCGCAGCATTTTTGACAACCTCAAGTATGTGATCGTTCCAACTAAGTGTTGAGTTGCTACACACAACGAGCATGGAAAGTTTTTCGATTTCAACAACGCAGGTGCCATCCATGGATAACGGCTGGTTATTTTGGGAACGCTTGAGTGACAGTTGACAGCACTGAGTTTTGGAAGCATTAAATTTCACTCTTTTCCATGTACCCCAAGTGATTATGCTGCCAAGGTCGGAATTTAATGTGTTTAACATATGCTGCCGTTCCAAGTCTACGGCAGAAGGGCAGGGACGTGAGCCAAGAAACGTATATGAGAAGCTGAGGATACTATCATCAGCGAAAGAGTGAATAGGATTAGAAACAGCAGACTAGATATAATTTCTGAAAATGAGAAAGAGTGACGGAGACAGAATGGAGCCCTGGGGAACACCAGCATTAATGTGGTGGATATAAGACTTGAACTTATCCAGCACGACTTGTGTTGAACGGTTCGAAAGGTAATTCCAAATCCATTGAAGAAGAGACTTATCGATTCAATAAGCACGCATTTTCGACAAGAGAGCCTGATGCCAAACACAACGATCTTGCTTTCTCCAACATTGTGCAAAGATTGGTTTCGCTTTCTTCTGACATGTTATTGTTCAGTACCCATGATTATGTCACCTAATGTGATTCAGAAAATCGACTTAAAACTCATACATTCACTGAATGCATCGCCTTATTCAGTCGATAAAGCAGTGGACACATTTTTCGATGACTCCGCCAACTCTTTCAGATGAACCCTCGGTTGATATGCTGTGTCTCTTAGTATGGTCGACATTGTCTATCGTTTAGGTGGAGTTCACTTTTTATACTCGATTATGTCATCGAAATGAAGACATTCAAAATTACTGGACCGAGCTTGTGTTGCCCAGTGGGACAAGACGAAGACAAGACGCCACTGCCCTGCAAGGGTGATGCATCATGAGGTTTGATTTATAATGTCAAATAAAACACATACATTTAAAAGTGAACGCAAAATTGTTGCTATTAGTTTAAAGAATAATTCATGGCATCTACTTTTTGGAAATGATTTTATGAAAATGTAAGCCATGACTACGCTTGAAGTGGCCCATTCGGAAGTTCCGATTAAGGGCGAGTTGCTGGTGCACAGCGACTGGTGTTTCGGGAATAAGATTCGTTATCGCTCGTTTATTCCTGAAGATGTGTCATATCCCTAGAGAAAATAGTCCTAAGGTTTGATCTAGACTGACAATTTACCGTACTAAAACGTGATCAGCATCTACATCAAAACGCCAATTTCTGAACAAGTTCATTGTTTCATGCATTGTATGGCTCATAGGGCCGTCTTCTTGAAACCACAGCTCACCAAAACTATGTGCTTGAAGTTTAAAAGGGCATATTCTGCGATCAAGGCCAAGCTATTGAAAACGATTCTTCACTGTCTTCGTGTACACTTTTAAGTACAGCTTCTACAATCTGTTTACTACGTGCTAGACGTGGTCTTACTGGCCGAGTATCATCCACAAAATTCAACTGGGTCTAAAAATCACAAATGATATTGACAGTAGTGGTTTTAGTAGGTCACCGTCACAACAACAATTTGGAGACAATTTTGTGGGGGGTCTTTTTTGGTGACTTGCCAAGCAAAACTAAACAAAAATGACCAAGCGGATCGATAGAAGCCACACGTCATCTGTCAAAAACAGCCTTTTGAAAATATAACCTCACGATGGATCATCCGATATTTTGTTTCCTTCGCATAGAAGGAGATTGGAAGGGATGATTTAATACTCCAAGCCGTCGCACAGACTTCAATGAATTGGAATGTCTTGTCATTCGCATTGTCTCGGTAATTTTTCCTGACCAACTTTGAGGAGCCATATAATGAACAAGGACTTGATCGTGGAGTCCCTGGAAAGCCAGCTCAATCACATGGGTGAATGACACATAAAGCGCCCTGTCAAAGACCGTCTTAGTTAGATAGGCATGTTGAGCTGAATCCAAGGTCTTCCAAGAATCGTAATACCTACGAAAAGATGGTGAGGTTCGTCCTTTAGACCATTGCTCAAACTTTCATCAACAAATTTGGATTTTATTCCGACTAGCACGTCATGGATTATGATGAGTCATTTTTGAACGTCATTGCCCGCAAAACAGAACCTCCAAAGTCAATAAACCCTCTGTCATCGTAATTAATCAATTGACATCATCCAGAAAAGTATTAAATTGCAATTAAATAGAAATTATTAACTATGACCAATAAATGCGTGTGTCCAGAGTTGCGCAACGTGATTTGTGGGACACTTGGTCACGGCGGAGTGATGCCACATATCATGCAGTCTGCAAAATTTTGAAATTAATTACTCTCTGATCACTTTCACCTCGTGGATGAACTAGTTTTCTGCATGAATCGGACTTCATGTCGTCTGAGTAAGTACGTAGATAAATCCTGAAGCGAACGAACGTTGAAGACGATTTTTTTTTCATCTGATTCAAGTCTTCATCTGAAATGAGTTATGCAAGGCGACTTGTTCCTCAAACTTGATTCAGTTTAGGAAATAAGCCAGCGACGAAAGTTTGCTGCGATTAAATGTATTCAGAATAGAGGCACTATAGGGATGCAAGGGGTGTCTTCAATTGAATGGTTTCCCCTTTGTCAAGTGTTGTTCATTTAGACTTTGGCTCGGTAGGCAGGCTCACATGGTCACTATATAGTTTCTCCACGAGATCGACATTTAATTCACTGAAATTGCATTCAGCAACATATAGCACTGCCTTCTTGGACCGAAATATAAGAGCTACGACTGTGTTTTTGTCTGAGTTAGGAGATTCACACACCTGCCTCCCCACTTATGCTTGAGGGCATTCATTTTGTTTTTCAACTGGTGAGACGATCACTTTCCTTGTTGTCACTGCAACTGACTTGTCAGAGGTCGTCATCGCATAGTGGGTAACTCGTCTGGACTCACACGCCCAGGTTCGACTGCGTATCTCGTGTAATTTGTCAGGACTTCACCTCTTTCAGGATGCTCCATCATTCGGAGTCGGCAATAACCTGTAGATCCCTTCTACTGATCTAAAAAAAAAATAGCACACGCCACACGAATAGTTATTTGAAGATGGCTTAACATAGGTCCTGTGCTCCTCGTTCGGTTTGGGTTAAGGTTTTACAACACGGCTTATAACGCGATTTGAGAATTTCTTGAGCACAAGATCGATTGTCGACGTGGTCTGTGTGGTATGACGCGCCATCCTGCAGACAAGTAAGCAGTAAAAAAATTCAATCAACATGACTTTGTAACACTCACCGTTGATCTAAGCATTGTTCTCAGTCTCAGTTAAGTAGAAAAGGGTCACCACGTTGACGCATGAAAGTGTCACTCTCTGTGGATGTATTAGAGTCTCGGAAATGAGCTTTGTTTACACCAAGGCCCAAATTACAGAGCGATACCAGAGCCTTGCGCCTTTAAATACTTTTGATGAGACCTTGTAGTAGATTAGATAGTCCCCGATCTTTCTGCAGAATTCTCCCTAGTGTAGTGATAAGCTGACGAGATCGATGGCCAGTTGATTTTCGGGATTTGAAGCTCACATCAGCCAAATTCTCATCTGTGATCACCCCAATCTGACGGGAACCATGAGAGTCTCGCGATCTTCTTCTTCTTCTTCTTCTTCTTCTTCTTCTTGTGGCGCTACAGTCCACGGTGGACTTGGGCCTTAACCAAAATGCATCCCCAGCCAGCACGGTCTTTCGCCAACTTCAGCCAGTTGCGCACTTCAAGTTGGTTGAGCTCCTTCTCCACTTGTGTACGTCACCTTAGCCTAGGACGTCCTCTGTTGCGTTGTCCCAATGGTGGCTCAGATTCGAAGACTTTTCGGGCCGGAGTAGTGGTGTCCATACGATCTACATGGCCATCTTAAGCGTTGTATCCGAAGACGCTTGACAAGGCGCATGTCGCTGTACAGAGTTCGTCGTTAAATCTTCTCCTCCGAATGCCATCAATGCAAACAGGACCAAAAATCGCACGCAGAACTTTTCTCTCGAACAAGACTAAGTGCTTCCTCATCCGCTTTTAGTAACGTTCAGAGTCTCTCGATCTTTATGCAAAAATTTCGGTGCAGGAGTCATAGCACTTCCCTTGGAAATAAGTTTTCAATGTTTCCTAACGTTTTTCAAGGGTGAAGTGAGTCATTTCATTTCGTGGACGTATGATATTGACCTTCTGTCAAGATTTTGAATGGAAACTAGGTATCCGTTTAAAAGAAGAACACTACATGGCTCATATTGTAGTTTTGCTTTACATGGGATGTCCTTGAATGGCTCTTTAGCCTTTCCATCATCTGTTCCAGGGGAGATAAATGTCTCAAGTTAGCTTGAGATTCATGACTTAAGGTGTTTCAACGCCAAGATCAGATTGACTCGTACAAAGTTGGTTGCATTCAATTACCGAAAATACAGAAGCAGTGGTCATCGAGATCAGAAAAATCACCATTTCGTTTGAGACCCCAGCGCGAGTAGCTGTCATTTCTCCCACAGAATAGTATTGTAAGACAATCGCACTGAACTTCAGGTCGCTTTACACAAAATGCTTGCCATTTTCCGGTCGCCACAATATCTGCCACAGACTCTTGTCTACTTTAGAGTCACTTAGTCACGCAGAGACGAGTTTAAAAAAGGTTTGTGTTAAGCAATGTCACTGTCAACTGCATTTCTGCTATCGATGCGACTCATCGAACTGGATGAACCGGTGGTGCGACCGAAACGCTCTCCAACTGGTCATGCGTTCGAACAATGCAGCTCTAATGAGCGGTGAGGGGATTGACAATGTTAATGATACTTCTTTGTCATTGTTTGTAGGCTTTTGTTGTCTATGTTGACATACCTGAAAAGACAGAGGGATGCAAGATTTATTGACTTACCACGTCTGCCAGAAAAAATGAAGAACGTACCAGATTTTGGGTTGCTTTCATTAAGTAAGGATTTATTGAAATTCCAAGTTATTTCTAGTTTTTCACGAAAATAAGATCACTCTTAACACAGCTACAGATGATTTTTGGAAAATAACACGTTTTGATCATGAAAATCAGAGTGACCCTCAGGACTACTTTTGACAGCATTTTTTTTTTCTTTGAAGAATGTGTTGCTTACAAGATGTAGCCTTCTGGTCGCTTCCAAATTGTGCCTTAAAAGGATAAGACCCACATGTAATGTAATAATAATAATTTAGTGGCACTACAGCCCACGAACCAGCAGGGCCTAGCTTCTACAACAATTACTCGTGTTGTGCGTGCTACTGTTCCCTAACGAGTAGAAGGGACCTACAGTTTCTTGCCGACTCCAAAAGGCGAGATTTGAGAACCTTTTCATAGACAATTGATACTCTTTGAGTGTTGTCAGCAACTCGAAAGAGGTGGTGCAGTGAAAAAATGCGAGGAGTTCCGTCAGGGAATCGAACCTAAACCTTCTGCGAGTAAGTCGATGCACTTACCCACTACGTCACGGCGATCACGCACACAGGAGGTGATGTACCTCCTGATTAAGAGTCACTCTGATTTGGGTATACATTTCAGAATATTTTGCATATTTGCCAAATCCCGCAGATCCTGTAGCCTAGGTTGTCTGAAAGATAGTCAGCTGAATGCAATCACTGGACAATCGAAAAGAAAATGCCTTATGGTTTTCTGCTTCCCCGGATTCCTGCAGCTTCTACAGTAGTCGCTGTATGGAATATTTAACCGAAGAGCCCTGTCAGGACCCCCTCATAAATGATTTTTGATATCTTTTGCTTCGACTTAATAAGAGCCGGGTTTTCTTCACATTTAGCACCAACCATAGAGCTGTTGATGTGCTGTCACATGTGATCCATTTTGCCAGAGAGAGAGCTCTTACTCTCTTTTTCTTTCTTCTTCTCCAGGCTACATTTACAGTCGGAGGTGAACCATGGCCTCAACAAACATGTCTCTTCAGCTACCACAAACTCCTGCCAGCTGTTTCCAGTTTTGGGCAGAAAGAATTTGGTTGACGTCTTTCATCGCTTGGTTCCATGATCGTCCTCTATTCCGTATTCCCACTGGTACGGATTCGAAGGCTTGTTGGACGGGAGCTGTGTTGTTCAAGGGCTCTTATTCCTTCGCTCTATCATTTCTTTGAATCCCGATACGACCCAGTTCCAAGCAATGTGTTATCGTGGAATGTTATTTCTATTCGTCCTGTATATCTGACCAGGTCAAAATTGATCGTCCTCGAAGTGATGACAGCTTGTCTACCGGAGTGAAGAGTTATTGTTTTGCCTAGATCACTACTCTGATGGAGTTCACCGTGCTTCAAATTCCTCTTGAGACGAAGGTCGGAGGTAGATCAGAGAACACCTCCGCTTGAAACAGTGTAAATACTGTGCAAAGCCTTCTTTTTTAGCAGATCACAGAAGATCTCCGCTTCTGTATCCCCAGCACCTTTGAACCTTTTCCGCAAGGTCAAACGACCTCGTCTTATTAAAAGCTCAATTTTCTGGGTTTCATACTCGTGGTCGTTCAACCCTTTTGAGCTTCAGTTTCTTAGGTCTATATGAGCCTTCAGGAATTTGCTGACCATGTTCGGGTAGAGACACAAATATGACTGGACCTATCACTCACAGGACACCCATAATGGCCTACTCTTCTCTGACTGGGAACCAGACGCAGACGCCAAACCTGGTCCATTTGTTGGCAGATAGTCTGTGGATGAATACGACTTAGTTAATATTTAGTTTTTTCGAATGACGGGAGCCACATCAAATGGACTTGTTTCCGGAACGAGAGACAGCCTTAGCAATGACGTTACGATCATTTATGTGTAGAACAGAGATCACGATTTTTCAATTAGTGAAAATGTGACTTTAAGCAATGATCGTGATTTATAAATAATTGAAATGTTGAATCTCAACTAGGACCAAAAAGAAAGAAAAGTGAAGAAATGATTCTGTATCTTCCTTTCACAGTAATTTGGCTGAAAATTGTTGTTAATTTTTTAGGCGCCTTGACAGCTCTTTTTTGTGCTTTTGACGACAGAACGGTCCATTTTGATATTCAATCACTTGTCGCTTATTTGCTTTCTTTCATCTTACTTGCTTTCATGGATCATGTTTATTTCCTTTCATCATCAATTCTGCTCTTACAGCAGCAACCTTTAAATCCCTTCATAACTCTAGGATAGTTTATTGCAAAAAGGGCACATTAGAACTATAAACACTTCGTTCTTGAAAACAAAACCTTGAAAAACAAATTTTGCAATGTTCAAAAATCCACCCAAATTGACGACCTTTCTCTTCTGAAAAATCCCAACGGTTGTCATTAAATACCAAAGATCGGATAATTCCCCGAAATGTGCTTAAACTGACACCACAACCGCCCCATCTTCCGCTGATCGTGTCTAGTAATCACGATTAAATATGCAAAAACCAGGTGGTAACTTGTATGTGAATGACGCACGTCAAGCTGGTCACTGGCCAATAACTCATCACGTGAATCTGCGGGAAACACATGAGTCTGGCACAAAAAAAAAACGGTTCGATTACTTCTGGGAAGACACTACGCGCAACGTACAAACGTATCTTGTTGTTGAATCGAATCTTGGTGGGCTGTCACGAGGAGAAGATGAACACTCTGTTGTGGTTGCGGTTACTTTTTTTACAACTGATGCACACTTTCATTAAGGAATTTCCATTTGATTCCGCCATTCCACAACCACGTCGATGGCGTTGTGGATTAACCCTGTCACACTCGTACAGTAAATAATTGGCTATCACTTAAGTGATCTTCCTTTCCGCTGTTTTTCATTCTGCATCATCATCAAGTTATGGCTCATCTAGAGATGGCATTTATCGCTCCATCGGATACAGCTCTTACAACAATATCATTCAAGTTCAAGATAAAGGTGATACGTTGAGCGATTTCGTTTTCCTTTTGTCAAAGATATCCTTGAATGTCCTCTAACATTCCGATTGTGAAGGTTTTTTTGACGTTTCGGGACACATCAGGCTAAGATTTTTTTTTAATTTTAAATCTTTGAGGCAGTCCTGCTAAATGCTTAATTTTTAAGAAAAAAAGCCAAAACTTTGGAAAGACGGCCGTTTAGTTCTCAACATTTTTTTGGTTCGAAATTTTGGTTCAATATTCCTTTCGACTCGATTCGGTTCAATGGACTTCTTCTAGCGCTGCTCCAAATTCCTTGTCTCGTCTCAGAAGAAACGCTTTCTGGAGGGTCTATAAAATAAGCCTCAATAACGGCGATAAGTCTCGAATTCAACTCAAAATTTGGCCTGGCGAGGGACTATTTAAGTCTCGAAACAAAAAGAAGTCGCTCAGAGCCAAATCTGAAGAGTATGGTGGATGGTAAGACGTGGCGATGTCGTGACGTGGTCGTTGTCATTCAATTGTCTAAGTGGAAAAACATTTTCCTCTTCGTCTTATAAGACTGTTTACTCTACAATACGGCGTCGAATTAAAGCCATTATTCCGCAGAGTAGTTGTGGTCGCCGTGACGTAGTGGGTAAGTTCGTCGACCAACACGTCTATGTTCGATTCCCGGACGGGATACCTCGATTTTTTTCACGGCACCACCTCTTTCGAGTTGCTGAGAACACTCAAGGAGTATGAATTGTCTACGAAAAGCTTCTATAATCTCGCCGTTCGGAGTCGGCAAAAAGTGTGAATCCCTTTTAGTCGTGAGAGAACAGTAGCACGCCCAACATGAGTACTTTTTGTAGAAACTGGGCCCTGGACCCTTGTGGGATGTAGTGCCAGTCATTTATTATTAGTTTCTGTCACCGTTGTGCCCATCTCCAGATCAAGGATGTAGATCACACTTTCTGAATCCCAGAACACCTTTCTTGCCGACAGCACAGTTTTCGCTGTGTTTTGAGCATATTTGCCGGGTGTTGTCGTATGTTTCGACTCCTCCTTGGTGTCTTACGTATGCCACTGAATCAGTGTTTTATCGACGATCACGAAATGAATCAGAACCTTCTTCGGATTGAGCGTAAATTGCGTCAAATACTGCCCTTAAGTGGTGTCACAAGTGCATTTGTTATTCAGAGTAAGCACCTATCGCGCAGACAGCATTCTCATGTCCAATAATTTACGCAGGATAAGATCTTTTGAGATGCCTAATGTCTCATTCAACTGGCGGTCTGCCAATACTACATCGTGGACTTTTGTCACGTTATGCTTCCTTTTTGAGGAACTTATCTGTGACGCATTAAAAACCGACTTGCCACACCGTTCAAATTCATAAAATCAATTTTTGACAGTCAGCATCGAAGGAGAAAGGTCCCCGTACACAGCATCCAAGCATTCGCTGCTCGAATTCACTCCCAAAAAGAAAAATCAAATCAACGGTCAATATTGCTTTTTGTACACTTTTCTAAAAACCGTACTCGGTAATGACTTCCAAGTCTTCTCTTAAGCGCTGAGAGTTGTCAAGATCATGACGTCGTGCTCAAACCTTGCCTTTTAGTTCATAAAATGACACTTGACCAGTCCGTCGTGACGGCCAAATTTGTTTGATTTTTTGACCATATACCTCTAAACTATGTTCTCCACTTCAATACCAGCTGTCCCCCTTTCCTAGGAACCCAGCACGCCACAGGACATGTCAAAAGACTATCGACAGAAACCATAGAAAATCTGCAACACTCACAAATCGCCATCGGGAGGCAAACTTTGCAATCAAATCGCCATCTCACCGACCCACATCTGTCCAAGAAACAAAACATCCATCAATTTCCATCTCATCAGACAACGGGCCCCGAAAGGTTCGCCGTCTCGAAGGGGCACACATAGAGCTCCACGACTTTCACCCAAACGATCTCTCGGTCGCGTCCAATAGATTCAATGAATCACTAAAACCCGAACCCAATTCCCACTTGTCACTCACAAGAGGCGGCGGCCCCGGCCCCTGTCCAAGCGCACCGGGAACTAGATCACCACGATGACGCACATGTAAAGTGCGATCGGATGGCGTTCGAAAAATTCGGAAAGTGAAACGTCCGTCGTGGGATAAGAGGAGAAAACGGAAAGAAATATGTTTTCTTCGAGAGCCCCGTCCCCTCGAGACGACAATGACAAATGAGTGCACGTCACTTGATCTCTGAAGATGTGTTCCTGAAAAAAAGGTCAACAGCTCGCCATCAATCAACGGTCATAAGTGGGTACAACGTATGCACGGCGGTGCATCGCCCGAACGTGACCGCAAATGAAGTCACCTGCGGACGTGCAGCCAATAAACCTAAAAACCATTGAATTGACTTCCTTCCCCCTCACGTGCTCTCTCTCTCTCTTCCCCACTCTTTCACTCTGTCTTGCCGCAGACATTACACACGCCTCCACCAGAATACCTTCGAGACCGCTCATTAACTGGAAAGTTATCGCCGCGCGGCGTGCATCTTCCCGTGGAATTAGCACAGAATCGTTTTCGTACGCTCGTCCGTTGCCATTTTCTCATTGCCAAATTTTTCGGCCATAAAATGCAAATCGTTGCGTTAAACTGGCCCATAAATAAGACCACCTGGGACGGCTGCGTGTGTGAGTATTTGGAACAATGGCCCGTTCGCGAGATTCACGGCAGTACACCGCCAAGGTCAACGCATCCCACAACGCGGCGTTGAGTGCGCAATCATTTCTCGAGGAAGTCGTTTTGCGAAACTAAAATCTTTGGCGATGCCCTGCTGGGAGGGCTTGATCGCATCTCACTTCGCGCACGCCCTCCGACAGGCTGTCCTAACGACGGCATCTCTGAAATTAATTTATTCGATTGATTGGGTTTTTCGCTGATGAAGTCACTCGATCGGAGAAGGAGGAGTTCTCGTCAAGGTCCGTTGCAGTGCTGTCGGGCGCCTCATCGCTGTTCGTTGTATTCTCCTTCGTTGCTTAGTTGGCTGCTGACTTCATTTAGGGAAGCGACGTCAAACAGCGAATGTTTTTAATTAGTTGCGCTGCACAGCCGCGATGAGTAGGAAACTTGAAAGCCGCATCGAAGCGGTGGGCTTGTGTGGAAACAGGTGTCAAATCGGTTATCAGCCGTCAGTCATCAGTCATGTGTTGCAATAGCGTCGCGAATGACTTGCAAGATTTGCATGTGGTCGCGGGTGGAGGGGGAGGGGGGGGGGAAGACGAGGAGGATGCGCTGAAAAGAAAAAGCCGCTGACCGTGACTGGTGGAAAGACTGTACAGTGCAAAGGCATGAAAATGATTTATGTCGTAAATGGTGTCTGACTTTTGGCAAAATATTGAATGGAAGGTGAAGCTGGGAAGCGTGTTATGGCATTTTGTCTTAATGGAGGGGGGATTAGATTAATACGTCAGTCGGAAGACACGACATTATCTCAGGCAATGGATCAGGGGTGGTCTTCTGAGGATTGCATTCCAAACAGTTCAACTTCCAACCACAAAATACAGATATTGCTATTCCCCACCTCATCGCAACTCGCATACCAGAAAGATCGAACTGGGTGTCAGTATTTACGGCGCTAGAAAATCCACTCTGAACGGATTAAAGACGAACGGGGGGTTGGGGCCCTGCGACCTAAAACTCAATCTCTCACCAATTAACCGACCGAGGTGCGATTGCTGCTAGTTAAAAGCTCCACCATGAGGACGTGAAAAACCGTCCGCTACAGCAATTTGTTCTTTAATTCCTTTAAGACAGAGATTATGGCAACCAAAGGGACACTGTCATGACTGAGGAAAAGAAAGTAACCCAAAGCGAATTTAAACGTCTGTTCCGACAGCCAGACTGCAATGAAAGCCCTTAGGGGCCACAATTTTCATTTAAACACCTCATTTATCTGTCTCTTAATAAAATATTCAAGTACTTCAGTATTCACCTGATATGGGAGCCGGGAAAGTCGATGAGCTAATGGCACGTTACTAGGTGACATGTCTTCCATTTCCTCAACTTCCATCAAACACCCACTTAAACATTAAGAACACAGAAAAAGTCTGGTTAGTGTCCTATAACCAAAAACCATGGCTACAGCTAAATTGTAAACGTTCTCTCTGCCTGGTCAGGTATGACAGAGCGCGTCTTCGGACCATAATAGGCGTGACAGCACGTCACTGCGCTATTTGAGTGCATGCCTCCAAGTTCAGCATCAATTACAATCACTTGTGCAGGGAAGGAGAAGAAGTTGAAACTCCTTCGCAAGCTCTTGTAAAAGAAGAAAGGAAGGGGGTATATTAATTGATAACCAATCTGAACTCACAGATATTAGTGAGGGGCACCTCTTTATCTTCATACCTTACACCGGTATAAGGATGTTAAGGTAGACGTGGCGTCACATGAACCCAAATGCAGGCTAAGTGTGTCTGTTCGTTGATAACCTGCCGCCACAAACTAACATAACCTAAAAGGTCACCAGACAAATTGTTCAAATCTTCATTACAGAGTCCAATGGCGTTGATACCAAGAGTAGGGGATAATTGCCAAGATGATATCTGGAGGGCTACAATGGTTGTGCACAGTTTCACTTGCCCTGGTTCGATTTCAGATGTCAGGGAACACATGCAGCCAAAAGGTAAAGAACTACCCTTCAGACTCAACTGGCCCTGCAGACGCAACTGGCCCTACAGAGCCAACCGGCCTTACAGACTTTACTGGCTCTGAGACACAACTGGACCTATTGTCTCAAATGGCCCTACAGACCCAACTGGCCCTACAGACTCTACTGGCCCTAAAGACTCAACTGGCCCTACAGAGCCAACTGACCCTACAGACAAAACTGGCCTACAGACCCAACTGACCCTACAGACTCAACTGACCCTTCAGACTCAACTGGCCCAACAGAGTCGACTGCCCCTACAGGCTCAACTGGATCTACAGACTCAACTGGCCCTACAGACTCATCTGGCCCTACAGGCTCAATTGGCTCTACAGCCTCAACTGGCCCGTCTTTTTCGTTAAGATGTGAGCGGCATCGAAAGCTGGTTCCGGTGTAGCCACCAATAGAAATGAACTTTCTTTTACAAAAAACTGCTCTGTCGCATTCAGAAATCACTCTACTGAAACGTAGGGACCCCTCGTGGTGGCGAGCGACGTTTGGGTCGTATGGGAGGTGCCTTTCCACAGTTCGGCGTGCGACATGGGAGATGATAGACTAGCCTTCCCAATCCTGTATCAGGCTTCTAGCGTTCAAATAAAGAAGAGCTTGGCGGAATATAGGCGTCAAGGCCTACCCTTTCATGGTGCATTGCGTTAGGGTGTAAGTCTCAAGCATCAAACTGTTGTTTGAAGTCATGACTCAAGCAGTGTGACTCCGAACCAATTTGCCTTAGATTACAGAACATCGTTGGGATAGCATTTCTAGCACATGCATTTAAGAAAAAGAAGAAGGCAGGCCCGCAAGCTATGCCTGTCAAGAGTCCTCATCTCTTCCATCTGGGAAGAACACATGCATACTTCAACATCTTCTTTGTCATCAATGTATGTTGATACTCGCCCTGATCTTGTCTAGCCTTCGACGCTTTCTCGGCCCTCTTTGGGCCTTATGAACCGCTCAAAACCTTTAGTGTTCGATACGGCTTGCTCACTGAAAGTTTCTCGTGACTTTTTAAACTTTTTGGCGGCAAAATCTTTAGAAGGTCTTAGACTTTATAAAAAATTTTACTTTTACCCGCTTAGCGCAAATGGGATTCACATGTCAAACACTTATACATATCTTGAGGTGAAATTCAGCACATAGGTCAGTGACTTTTGTCAGCAAGTTTTGTCCATTTCGAAATCATACAAAGTTTGGCTACTCTATATTTTTATAAAGGTTTTTGTTTTTCAATAGGGACGCACAAACTTTCGATAGGAACGGTAACCGCATTGCCTTTTATACGCATATTTAGATGACAAATCATCAAAGAGAGGAGCACACTTAAACAACATTTATAAGTTATTCAAATTTACTACTAAGATTCACGTTCAGTCACTGCAACTGCAAAAGCATCAATGCCGCTGTGAATTACAGGCTGGAGGTGTCATTGGACCATTTTTTATTAATCATCAAGTTACTGTGAATGGAGTTCGCTACCGCACGGTAAAAAGTGATTTTTTTTGGTCTCAAAGTATAAACCTGGCCAATACGTGGTTTCAACAGGATCATGCCCCAAGCCAACCGATGTACTGAAATGAAATTTATTTCCTAGTAGCGGACTCCTCGTATGGCCGCCTTATTTATGTGATTGAACGCCATTAGACCGTTTTCCTTGGGGATACGTGAAGGTGTAGGGGCCTACGTGGTGGTGGTGGTCATGCCAAGGAACTTAAATTTCACACAAAACTGCCACTCTTCTTGAAAACATTTAATTTTTTTATATCTGAATCCATTTTTGAATAAAAATTTGATGAAAAACTTTGTAACTGAAAAAATATTCCTCACAAATGTTCTCCTTAATCGCAACTTTCGAAACGGCCTTCAAACCAACCACCTGGCAAACCGAAGTCGAGTTGCTAAGACCAAGTGCAGAAACAGTTAATGACGGAAGATCGTGCGGCTTAAAGATTTCACGTGCGTGCATTGCCCCGTGACACCTTAAGTGCTGTTGATGTTAATGGTGATTTTGAAAACGACAAGAATCAAGTTTCATGCGGGAAGGGGCGAGTTTTGTTTTTTTTTTAACTTGTTCATAAAGAATTGAATTACCAGCACATTCTAAAATGTATCTCTTAATCGGTCCCAGCACAGCTGAACTAAAGTCGTAAAAATTTGATCACTTAAGTAAGTCATTACAATTCTAACGGGTCTAAACTGATCCAAATCGAACCAATTCAATATCCAGTCATTCTGTTTTTGAATTCGAATTAAAAAGCCGTCAAGAAAAAAACAAAGGTGCTGATGCATCTGACCTTGAAGGGAACATCGTGTAAACTGATAACTGATACGGATCTTACAGATCTCTTTCCCCACCTAGGAGTGATTCAAATAAACCCATGCGTCATGAAACCATAAAACGAATTGGATATTCACGTCGATTCAGAAAAGTCCAGCGGAATTGATTATTTGCTGAATTTTTGTTGCTCTGGGAATTTAATTACAATCTCAAGATCGATCAGTGAGAATTAATTACACGTTTGAAAGGGTATTTGCGGCAAGGAACATCTTGATAATTGCGATCGTAAAGAGGTGTCTTTGAAACTGGTACGTCTTCGAACGAGTTGGTGGGACAAGTTTTGGCAGTTTTCTGCTAAATTTTGATATTAAATGCTTCCTCTGCGTCATACTTACAATCAACTATTTGTTTCGAGTCTGGAGAAGTCTTGATTGTCAACACAATCTAAGAGTGTTGAGAATCTTAACATCCAGTTAAAGGGCAAAAGAAATTTTTCTGTTCTCGCTGGTGACCCGATTGTATGGATCGGAGAGAAATTATGTCGAAAATCTAGTGTTTTAAGACTAGCTTGTGACAAGACGAACAAAAAAGTGACATTAACTTTGGTGTACCTTTCGTGAATTCATGCTCTTGCTTAAAGAACAAAGTTTAGGTGTTCAGTTAGACTTGCTGTGGAGTGCCAACACCTCGACACATCTGTTGCAGCTAAGGGCCTTTCACATAAGCAGCTAACTGCGAACGCGAACCTTCTTCCTTCACAATCGTAGACTGCCGAGGAAAGGTGCCCAAAATAGTTGAGAGACAGTAGGCACTTCAAAAAACGCTTAAGGAAGGTGTTTGAGCAATGGGACAATAAGGGAAATTATGTGCAGTCAAAATGAATTTGTTCATCATTTCATGAAAGTCAATGGTACATACAAGAGACTAGGAAACAGTCGAAACAATGAATTACACCCGGCGAACGTACTCCGAAAACGGCGAAGACCATCCTATAGGCCAGAAGTTTGATGTCAAAAGTTGTTTGGGCTTCACAAGGCTTGATCTCCATGGACTACCTGAAGAAGAGGAAAACAGTTAAAACTCCTCACTATGCCAGATTATAGGCCCGATTCAATGGTGACTTGCAGAAACAGGGTTATTCCAACATGACAACGCACGGGCTCATACCGCCGTCATGACCACATTGGTCGAATGAGACTAGGCACGAACATGCGTTTTTCGCCACACGAATATTCGGCCGGACATGGACACCACTGCTCCGGCCCGAAAAGTCTTCAAATCTGAGCCATTGGGACAACGCAACTGAGGACGGCCCAGGATAAGGTGGCGCACACAACTGGAGAAGGCCCTCAACCAACTTGGAGTGTACAACTGGCGGCAGCTGGCGAAAAACCGTGCTGGCTGGAGAGGCATGTTGGTTGGGGCCAAGGTCCACCCCGGACTGTAGCGCCACAAGAAGAAGAAAAAGAATATTCTGCCGGAGAAAGAAGAACACATAGCTTTTAATGTGATCCAACAAAACGTTAAGTTTGCTTGTGCATTTTGAAAGGAATGTGCTCCACGCGCTGCAGATCCATTCAACATAATCCCCGAAATTGGCGTAGTGCGACTGAGAAGGACTCAGGTCAGAAAGTGTAATCGAATGGGGAAGCTTAAGCCGCTACGAATGCCTGAGCACGTCAAGGGACAAATGCAATGCTCTACAAGATGCCTATCTGTCCAAAATTTCTATACGATTTCGAATGCTGGATGATAGGCTAAACGGCAGAGCCAACTCCTTGCACCATTGAATGAAACATTTTCCTCTTTGCGTTGGAGGTAAAAGGAGTAGAAGACATAACCCCGAACTCTACGTGCAGCACCAAGATGTGGACGCATGTAGGAAGGAAGGCAAAAATCATCGTGTGAAGTGGTGACAACGGTCTAGTTAAGAGGGGCGTTGAATTTTAATCTCTCGGTTCAAGTAGAAAAGGAAGGTGGAACCAACCAGTGTAGAGACCAAGTTGTCATGAATACGACAAGAAAGCGTGGTTTTGTCCATGGGCCACTGGCCTGCAAACGTGCTTGACATCAGGCGATTAATCAGGAATTTTCAATTGCCGTCCCTATTGTTCTGAGATTTTGATTCACATCAAGACTCAATACTCCGTATAGAAAAACAGACCTGATGACCACAGCCGAAAGCTGGGAGACAAGCTGCAGAGCTGGTTCTTTGTGCCTTCAATAGTAGAATGGTCCTGCGTGGAAGGTGGATGAAGGAGAAGAAATAACCGCGAACTCTTGGAGTTCTACCAAGATGTGGATGTAGTCCGGAAGGTAGAAATCCGTCGACAGCACAGGCTAGGCCACATCGAACACATTAACTCTTATGCTCCATCAAGGGGCGTCTGGGAGCTCTTTGCTGGAGCCTTCTGGTTAGAAAATAAGAGGAAGACCAAATCTGCGCCGTAAAGACCAAAGTCGTCAGCGACGTAAGACAGTTTAATCTTGATGACTGAAAGGAGCGAGCCCATGACATTTAAAGATGAATAGCAGCGACATCTCAGACTACAACCATTAATGGGTCGTCAGCCTGATTAGTGTGATTAAGTGAACACAGTCTACAGTGTAGCACAGAAGGTTGAAGACCCCACTTCCTGCATAAGGGTCTCTTGCTCATGTGATACCTTTTATGGCTCCCTCTGACGTGTTGAGGTACGTAAGTGACCAAAACATCAAGTGGACACTCTCCTTATGCAACAACAAGAATTGGAAAGTCCTCGGATGTTCATCAACATTACCTCACGTCCAACAGCTCATAAGGAGTTTGATTAACAAAAACGTAATAAAACCCGATGCAGAGCCCCCGAATGATAAAAGTCAATTAACCGCAAGCAAAAGCCTTAAAACAGATGCAAAGTTCGCTAATGTATCCAAGACGAATTCGTAAAACAGTGTGTTTGACAAAAAAAAAATGACAATTCGAACATTTGACCGGTTTGCGGGTGCTTGCCACTCTGAAATTCATTATTGTTTATGCGCGTCTTAGACTCGCGAAATTCGAAATGTTTTAGTTCAACGGCAGGGGTTCAACATTCTCAGCCCATCCGGCGGGTTATTAACTTACCTTGAACAGTGAGAGACAAATTCGCAACCGCTTCATTGGTTCGCAGCTAACCACATGCTCCTCCATGCCATCATCGCGTCGCTGCTCCCGCAAGCAAGCACACACGCTGCAGATTGTATCCTAAACTAGTTCCGTGACTGAACTAGATATGAACAAACGCTTAACAAAAAGTAACCGATAAAAATGGCGCACTAACTGGAATCCTCACTCTACACACAACAACGTTGCGGGCTCGTGTCATTCCCTGCAATTGCATAATGCGTTTCCTTTCACATGATAAGAATTGCAATCTATTAGTAAGCGCATCTTTGCTCATACCGTATTGATCGACTTTGTGCTGACGAAACCTGTTGCGAGTACGGTCCACACTAATTGTCATTCGATCAGTCGCCTCAGGCCCAATGCCGTCGCGTATTTATCACTTGAACTGGGTCGCATCAAGATACGCAGGACAGTTTTACGGCGGCGGCGCCTCGACTTATCTCCCAACACATCTTCGCCCCTGGTGGTGAATAATTATAAGGCAACGGCGATGACACCCTCTCGCAATAAGTCCAACAGCTCGCACCAATTCAGGCAAGCTTGCGTGACTGTGTTTACATCTTCACTAGCCGCTGTCAGCGGCCATCTGTCACAAAAAAGCGTGCTGGCACGGTTTCTTGTCAGCCATTCAGACAGATGTTGGGCAAGCCGCACTTCCGTTGGCAATCGCAGACGAACTGCGATGCAACGCCAAAGCGAAAGAAGACAAATGTCTTGAGCCACTTGAGTACACTCCACGACTTCCTAGTTTTCACTTTCTCATCACTGCCGTGCGAGGTGCAGCTAACAAGCGCTAGCACTCTGCGCCAAGCACACTTAGTTCGCTTTTTGCATCGTGCGCATCGAACTTTCTTTGGCCGGTTGTCACATGTGCGATGGGGCGACAGAGAGGGGAAGAGATCGATTTCAAACGACAATTAAACTGGTAAATAGTGCAGCAGCATGAGCAGATGAGCGCCAGTGGGGATTTGGTGTGAATAACGAGGAGAAAATGATTTGGCGATGACCAGCTTGGGGGGCGCTTTGCATTTGATTTTGGCATGTTCGAATTCTTCGAATGCTTGCAACGCACAAATTATGGTTGGGACGCGTTTATGGCACTTGTTGTGACTGTTGAAGGGCGATTGTCAAGTCGAGATATGTCAATAGAGGTGGTCAAGCTGGTTTAAGAATTCATTTGTGACGGAATGTCATGAATGTGCTTAAAGATTAGAATCACGAGAAAGATGCAGAAATGATGATGTGGACGATTTGACCGGCAAGAAGGGAACGATTACTGAAAAAAATTAGCAAAACCTTTCCCGGGAGGGTGTGAGAAAGATTGTGAATTCGTTCGAATCGACGTGGTGGATAGTTAAACAGTGTCGAAGATTTGCTGGTCGATGGAATTTATCGAATTATGTGATTCAAGTCAGACGGATACGGATACGAGGGTTGCCTTTTATATTTCGGGTTTAGAGAACAAAATTTTCAAAATATTCCCCATTAAAATCTATACACTTTTGCATGCGTTTGAAGCAATTGTCGAAGCACTTTTGCCAGTCTGAACGCATCAACCGCTTCTTCAGGTGTCGAAAAACGTTGACCTCTCTCTATAAAAAGAAGTCATTCGGTGCCAAGTCAGGACTATACGGCGGATGACTCATCAAATCGAAGTTTTGAGTGCTCAAAAATGCAGTTGCTTGAGCCGATGTGTGTGAGAGCTCGCACTTTCTTGGTGAAGAGTGATCCGTCTTCGGGGGTGGGTTTTCATGATTTCTTGGAAGACAGCTGGCAAACTAAAGGTTGTGTACCACTCAGAATTGACTGTTCTGCGTTGTTCTAGTGGTACGGTTGCGACATGTCCAGTTTTTCCGAAAAAACAGGCGAACATTTGCTTGCAAGTGCTTTGTGCGCGAGCACCTTTTTTTGGATTTGGCTCATTTTGAAACAGTCATACAGTCGACTGCTGTTCAATTTCGGGCTCATATGCATAAATCCACTCTCATCACCTGTCACGATGTCATAGACGTGTTTCGAAGCACCGCGATCGTATTTTTTGAACATTTCTTTCGACCAATCGACACGAGCCTTTTGTTTGAGCGATTGACAAATTGTGTGGGATCCAATGCGAACGAATTATTTTGATGGTCAAATGTTCATGCAATGTTGAATGTAAGCTGGTCCCACTAATGCCTAAGGCTGTCTCAATCTCACGATAGGTCACATGACGATCTTGCAATATCAGTTGGCGCACAGCATCAATGGTTTCCGGATTTTGGACGACTTTCACGCAATTCGTCTTGGAGTGAACTACGACCTCGGTTGAATTCACCACACCATCGATAAACATTGGTCCTTGATGGAGCTTCATCGCCAAAAATTGAATTAAGTTCATCGATGCACTGTTGTTGAGTTCATCCATGTTGAAAGTTGTAAAAAGTAATCGCACGAACATTTTCACGATTTAATTCCATTTTTTGGGCGAGATGAATCTGTAAACAACACAAGTAGCGCTCGTATGTATGTCAAAACGTTCTGCGTGCGTATAACCTCAACAATGTCAAACTTTACGGTTGAGCTGGCAGTTACCAGATTGCAACACTAGGGTTGCCCAATCCCGAAATATAAAAGGCAAAAGGCACTCCTGTCATACCTCGCCGCAATTTAATGAACGTTTTCGGGAAATATGAAAAACATATTTCCGAAGTAAGAAGAAAAGAAACTTTGGCCAAAATGAACACCCACCGCGACTGCTTAATGCAGGTTTGTGCAAAACCTTCATGGAAGTGGTATGGTAATGAACAGCAATCACGGTCCTCGTCGGCGTGTAGTGCTCACAGATGAAAGTGTGGCGGCTGCGTCCGAGAGTGTCTCTTGATTACACGTCATCGCACAAGCCTGAGGAGAGGTCTGCAAAAAGATCTGGAATAATTCACTTAGCTGGTCCAATTGACTTGGCATTCGAAGGTGCGTGTCCATTCCCTTCGTTATCACTTCTCATCTTGGAGTGTTGAGCAGCTTGAATTGGATCAAGGTTTTGGATGAAAAATCGTATTGTCTTGTGAGGCGCCTTATTATCTCTGCCACACGCGAAATTGTTGCAACTGGGTCTCGGAAAACCGCGCACGTTCTTAAAGAAAAAACAGTATATCCAGGAAAGTGGAATTTTGATGTAGATTGTGGGGTGGCGGCATTACTCCATTTTTCTTTGGAAATTACGCTAAGAATAACATTTCGGTCAGACACAGCATTTATAAAGTCGTTCTGAACACGACTCTGACACTTTGTTGTTACTGAAAATGAAGACATGAAATTGGGCAGTTCGTATGCAGGATGAAGTGTCATGAGACTTAGCCCACGCAGCAATCGGTTTTTGGCCGGACTCCTGAAGCCTGTTACCAACCGTCTTGGCGATATCAAATGATCACCTCAAGGTTGCAATTTGACCACTTTGGACTTTGTTTTGTGGGGAAACGCGAGGAACCCATATTATGCCATGCCAATCCGGAGACAATTCAAGCAGATTTTAAAATATCACGCAAGCACTCCTGAAAGGTCTTGAAAATTGAGATGACAGAATGCGACATTGGAAATGTTTGTTCTTACTATGTTAAATGAAGCCATAAAAGATGGGAAGAAATAATTTTTTTCATTTTCTTTTAAAGGGTTTTACAACTTTGACAACTTCGAATTTAGTTTGTGAACACACTCTTTCAGTGGTCGCCGTGGCGCAGTGGTAAGTGCATCGACTGCAGCGCAGGAAGTCTGAGTTCGATTGCCGGACGGGACACCTGACATTTTTTTACAGCACCACCTCTTTCGAGTTGCTGACAACACTCAAAGAGTATTAATTGTCTATGGAAAGCTTCTCAAATCTCGCCGTTCGGAATCGGCAAGAAACTGTAGGTCCCTTCTACTCGTGAAGAACAATAGCATGCACAACACGAGTAGTTGTTGTAGAAGCTAGGCCCTGGTCCGTTATGGGCTGTAGTGCCACTCAATTATTATTATTATTAACACACTCTTTCAATAATCATCAAACTGTCACTGTCATTTTGTTCAGGGAGCTCAACAGTTCCTCCATGGTAAAGTGCACAAGCAGCGTTTGAAAATTATAAAAAAAATTTTCTGCCGAAATTCGGAGTCGGTGACCGCAACTTTAAGAGCGTTTACTCTAATTTTCTTAGATCTCGCACTTGTGGACAGGCAATAACAAGTTTAGTGCAAACATTTGAGTCTACATATTCTTTGTGTGATGTTGCCGTGTCAGTGGGACTACGGGTTGATCGAAGCGTTTTAAACATCAATGCCCCACAGTCGTCCGTAGGAAACGATTGAAATCAGTCAATTCCACGGCGTTCTCATGAATTGGACATCGCTTAGACCAGATTATGGCGTGGTTTGAGTAAGGACCTTGGTTTGCACCCATACAAGATTAAGCTGACTCAAGAATTAGAGACGATGGACAATTTGAAGCGATGTACGTTCTCTGATTGGCTTTTGAAAAAGATGCGGCACTGAGGATGAATTTCACCGTAAAATCATTTTCAAGCACCAAGATGATTTCGCTGATGATTGATTGACATGATAATTGAGTGGCACTACAGCCCACAAGGGACCAGTGTCAAGCTTCTACAACCACTACTCGTGTTGTGTGTGCTACTGTTCTCTCACGAGTAGAAGGGACCTACAGTTTTATGCCGACTCCGAACAGCAAGATTTGAGGAGCTTTTCATAGATAATTGATAAACTTTGAGTGTTTTCAGCAACTCAAAAGAGGTGGTGCAGTGAAAAACTGCTGGGTGTTCCGTCCGGGAATCGAGCCTAGACTTTCTGCATGTAGATCGACTCATTTACCCATTACGACATGATGACATGTGGGGTGAAAATCCACAAATGCCACATGACTCACCAATTCATCTACCAAAAAAATTGCTTGTTGTAGTTTGCATGCATTATGGACGACGATCATTACAGTTAATGGTCAGCGCTATCGCACCATGTTTACCGATAAGTTTTGCTCCGAATTTGAAGATATGGACTTGGGCGACATGATGTCTTTGGAAGAATGATGTTGGAAAAGTTATATGACAGCGTCTTTCCTCATCCTAAACTTTCTTTGATCTGAAAAGTCTCGGTTATGAGTTC
Organism: Eristalinus sepulchralis; assembly: GCA_944738645.1. NCBI lineage: Eukaryota > Metazoa > Arthropoda > Insecta > Diptera > Syrphidae > Eristalinus > Eristalinus sepulchralis. The sequence goes on along the minus strand of OX122882.1, from coordinate 84,245,435 downwards.
CTGCCTTTCGGAAATATTTGTTTCCCAACTAATTTCATTTCTATACCGTAGTGTGTTCACTCTTAAAAATAAAACAGCAAAATGAGTGGGACTTCAGCTTCACCAGGGCCAAGCTTCTTCATCAACTACTTGTGCTATGCGTGCTATTATTATAGAAGGGACCTACAGTTTCTACATCCGAACAGAGAGTTTTGAGAAGTTTTTTTTTTATGGAGGGCCTTGTCAAAAGAGGCGCTACCGTCAAAAATTGCGAAATGAACAGTCCTGGAATCAAGACTTCGGCTTCTAAGTCAACGGTCTTACCCCCTAAATTGAATTGCTAATGGCTGACTAATTCTTTCTAAATCTTGAAACCTAACACTGTCCCAAAATTCTGCGAAGGAATTAAAGCATTACCATTCAAACTCGTCCCACACAGTAGCTTCGAGTAGCTTCGCCTAAAGAGGGAAAAAACCAACGTCCATAGAAATCACAATCCACAAATCTAAAAACACGCCGTTTTTCATGAAATTATGTTCGACAATGTTTTATCTGAGCAGTAAATGGTAAAACTCAACAAATTGGCAACTCTCCACCAACCGAGCAGATTCCCACATCCATCGCGTCGCTTCCGATGTCATAAATCTTGTTCAGAACTGTTAATGCAACGTATTCCCAATCTAAAGGTCACAATCGACATATTTATGGTCAGTGGCTGTCGACTGAACCCACACATTACACAGGTAGAGTCGAACGCTGACCACTGAGTGATTGATGAGACAAATCTTTTGGACAGCCGGTGCTTGTTTTCGATTAAAAAGAAGACATCAGTTTAATGAACTGTCATGAGCAATGGCTAACGGTGTGCAAACCCACTAGGAAGTGATTCCACGTATTCTGCTTTCGATCGAACGTTATCTCTCAGACTTCTGGGAAGTGAATGTTCCCTTGAAATTTTGATTTTAGACAGCTTTCCGCAGAACAGATGGTGTACGAATTGGCTTAGAGTCACTGAGATAGCAGTTTCATCATCCATCTGGCCATAACGCACGTCTGACGACGTAAACATTAAAATGTCAATGATTTGCGAATTCTTTTTCAATTTTTTTTGTTTGTTTCCATCTTCTTTTCAGACTCTTCTTCAGTTTGACGCTTCGACATGACCACCTGCGATTGCCTTGTTGGGGTGCCAACGGGTCCAACGCTTGCCGCCACTTGCGGTGGCAATGCGTTCATGCTCTTTATGGGACTCTTGGAGGTTTTCGTTCGATCACAGTGCGATCTTGAGGATCCGTGCGGCAGAGTTACATCTAGGGTGAGTTCATTATTATACCGTGTGACATCGACTTGCATCGCTTGTCCTCATTTTATCTTTTTACTCGTACATCATTGTGTTAAATTGTAATTGTAAGCTTAGTCTGATCATGTGATGTCTCTTTTCTATTGTAAATTGTATGGTGAGCGGTCTCTTCTTTCTAATGACGTGACTAGAAAAAAGAGGAAGTTAAAGTTTGAGAAGGAACACAAGGGACTCATTTAAAGTCACTCAAAAATTGTCAGAAAAATAAACAAGTTGCAGGGTTTTGTCAATAAAAACTGAAAAAAACTGAATACGGAACCTTCGGCGTGTGAGTCGACGCACTTACTCACTGCGGGACGGTGGCCATAGAAATATGACTACAATGTTCACTCATTTTAAAAATCAAATACCTTTACGCAATAATGTGACTTTAGTATTGTCTTACAAGTAGATAAAGCCTTCTGTGCCAAATGTTCATATAAGCTAAAGTACTGCCAGATGCATATAATATCAGCAGCGGCATTACCATTCAAAGGTTTGTTATAACACTTTACTACCGGAATTTTTCGTATACCCAAAATTGGTTTAACACCACTAAACGTAAAACAATATACAAAAAGTCTGTAATTTCAAAACTTAGATCATAGAAAAAGAGGAGAAGAAAACAAAAACCAAAAAAAATTAAAAATTTGACAGTACGATTTTAAAATATTTACTATCCTAATGTATGCAAAACTGTGTAGCTCTAAGCACTTTTTGTCATTTCAATGGTGGTGAAACATTTTTTGAGCTCAGACTGTTTGATTTAGTTAACGGTGTCAAATCTAACGTTTATTATAAGCTCATCCACGTGCCTTACATATTTCTTTGAAACCAAATTGTTAGGCTCTGCCGCCAGACAGATGAGGGATTAGGTTTTACGTGATAACCTGACTGACCATTTTCCCAAGAGTTGTAAGTAACCCAAGACTGGACTCAAGAGCCGAATGATATCATGCCATGCCAAAGCCTTTCAAACATCTTTGTCGTTCTATGGGTCACAGCACCCGGTTGCACTTCAGTCGTAAACTAAGCCGGAAAAGTCCCCATAACCGACACAGGGAGGTTAGTGAAGGCCAGTCGAACAGTTTTATATCTACTATTAATTGTGTTCAGGTGTTTTTTTTAAGAGTGGCCTAAATAGGGTCCAAGTGTGACAGTCGGTCCAACTACCTACCGCCCTACCCAACCAGTGGACTCCTTTTAGACCCATGGCATCATTCAAACCGTATATTTTAAAGAAGTCAAACCATATGGCCATTCCTGCGCTAGAATTTCATCTTTGTAGAAACTAATGGCCTGCCTCGTCAGGGTCAACTTCGTTCGTTTGCCCTCTATTGTGGACTTTAAGATGTCAAAAATCGTGTACTTTCTGACAGCTCACTTGGGTATCGATGAAAATTGAGAAAGAGGGAGAGAGAAAATGTGATGACCGGGCAGAAGTTCAACGCAGGGATGTGTAATTAATACATTAGACTTAAAGTCAATGTCCCCGAGTGTGCGAACAATCATTAAAAATGTCAATTAAAATTTCACTTACTTTAGTTCTTCAAAAAAAAATTTATTTTTCTTAACTCTATTTGCACAGAGTTACCCCTTTCAATGTCAAATTTAGACTAAAAAACAATTTCCTTAGGGCTACCTTACCTAACCTTGCATCGTAGCTGCATGCAATGTTTTCCCACAAGTGTCTTTCGATAACCGTGCTGGACGTGCTGGAATGCGCTGGTGTCGTATGGTCCAGACGTTATGTCAGCGATTGTGTTTACCGTTGTTTGTTCAACTTTGGAATTTCAGAGTGGAAATATTCGCGGTGTTAACTTGTCTATTCAAGATCTGTTACCTGCCAAAGAAAGGACATTAGTCAACTTGAAAAAAATGTCCTTGACTTGTTGAGGCGGACAGTGTCCTTCGATATCATTGAATCGTCCAACAGTCCTCAATGTCAGATATAAACCATTCAAGACCCGAATTAATCCTCTCCTCACGAATATAAACAGATGACTTGTTTCATTGACACCCTTGAATCTAAAAAAACAAAACCAAAGAAAAACATAAATCCTGATATTTTCAATGTCATCTCCTTTCAGTTTCGTTCGGAGCCCGACCACGAGTACGACTTCATTGTGATTGGTGGTGGATCAGCTGGAGCTGTGGTCGCGTCGCGTTTATCTGAAATCCCAAATTGGAAAGTTCTTCTCATTGAAGCAGGTGAGTACCGAAAAACAGAAAACCGATAAATGTGCCTCGAAACCCGTTAACCGCGATAAAAACAAACACAAAAACTGGAATGCATCGCATTCCAAAGGTCAACCGCTGTCTTTGTTGTGATGTTCGAAATTGTTGTGGTCTTGCCGCAGACTGACGCTTCAGCGATTAATGCATTTAATTGATTTTAGCAGGTTAACACAAGCGATAATATTGGCGGGGCTGCCAGAGTTGCTTTGGGGACTACTCAACACTTTGCCGCTTCGTGCGGACGATTATGACACGTAACGTCGTCGCACTTCGCTGTGCAGAACGATGGTTGTTTGTTTGTTGTTTTTGTTTGCTTTGGCGAAACGTAATGTTTACAGTGTGGGCGCGTGTGTTTTGTTTTTACATTTCTTTTGAAAATCCGTAGGAACTGTGAAGAAATGCTAGCGGAGTATTATGATGGGGGTGTTGCTGCCAACGCGACAACGTCTGAGTGAGGGGGGATGTGAGAATTTTTGTTATTGCTGCAATTAAGTGAGTCATCGTGTAGAAAGTGACAATTGCTTAGATGCACCCTTTAAAACACTTTCCGGTCATAATCGACGATGTGCTGTCTTTTGTGATTATGGCATTACAACTTCTATTGTGAGCCAAGTGGGAACTTATAAGTCACTAAATTGAGCCTAAGGGTAGGTAGACATGACAGTATTAAGGCAAATAAAGTGAAGTATCTACACAGGAAAAGAATGGCAATGAAGGATGATCCCATGGAGACCTTGAAGCTGTTAGTAAGGAGCGTTGCAGGGTTGCCGGGTGGTTTTTTTTTTCAAAATTATTTTTTCTTCGAATCATCGTCGCACTTAAACTGTAATTTCTTTCTTCCACAAAAATAATTAATTTTTTTTTTCAAATAAAATTGATCTATTTCATTCGGGAAACTGATCTAGTTATGTCGCACCACGGTAGAGAAACACCGATGTACCGTGCAGTTTGTTTCAAGAACCTTCGACTCATTCGAAATCTGCACAGAATTTTGGCTTCCAGATGCATTGTCGTGTTATATTCTCAACCTTGCACTGGGCCAGGTACACGCCAATATTTTACACGAGTCAGTGAAGTACTCAGATCGCATCGGCATCTTCGCTCACACCCAGCGGGCTGTTTTGGAAATATTTACCGCGAACTGGAGTTATGTCTGGAGTCTTGTTTTGGATCAAATAATTTCTGAACAGTGATGAATCGGCTTCATTACCATATCTCCCGTGCATACCCTCCATCAAAGACGTCAATTTGCATGTAAATGAAAAAAGATCATCAACCTTCTTCGTTTCCAGATTGTAGCTGCGAATCCATTGCTGTATCTCTGCAACATAGCCTCCGCTCATTTTGTAAACATTTTCTAAGTCAATCCTTTGTTTTCCTTCCTTTCCCGGTTTTAGAGCCTTAATCACATAGGCCAAGTCAATTTGTAACGGGAGCATAAGCATCGGTGGGGTTCTGGTTTCGACGTGTTACCGAAAAAAAGACATTTTTCTGCATACCTGTGTTCCATAGAGAATTACTGAGGATGAAGTTTGTTAAATAATCCCAGCTTGTGCGACATGAAGATATTTCCTGTAGAAGGAGCGTGGCCAAATCTTACCGTGCTTAGCCTAAGTACCAAAATATTTAAAGGAAGGGATTTCTGTCATAATTTACGGCCGCTATCATTTTCAAAATTCCTGTCAAGTCCTGGGATACGCGCTCAGCCTGTTTATCTTCAGAACAAGTCTGCACAACAAGACCCTGTCGCACCACATTCATTCTGCTGCAGAACTGCTAAGTACTTGTATGCATCACTACGTACCTCTGTAGTGTCGATAAGGTAGTGATTTCATCACTGCAACGACCAGTGACGTGAGGTGAAACTAAGAGCGATTCATCATGAGGCTTAATTTCTAATGTTCAAGAGAACACATAAAATTAAAAGTGAACTGAATATTTTTACTATAATTTAAAGAAACAATTCATGGCAATTTCTCTTCTTGCTTCTTCTTGGAATGGAGCTAGAGTCCTCCATGGACCTGGCCTTCAACCAACATGTCTCTCCAGCCAGCACGATCCGTAGGCAGCTGCCCCCAATTACGCACTTGAAGTTGAGATCCTTCTTCACTTATGTGCGCCATCGCGAATAAGGCCCTCGTCCAGCACGATCTTTTGCTAGCTGCCTCCAACTGTGCTCTCCATGTTGGTTGAGGTCCTTCTCCACTTGTGTGCGCCATCTTGAAAAAACTCCTCTGTTGCGTTGTCCCAATGGCTACGACTCGAAGACTCTTCAGGGCAGAGCAGTGGCCCAGCCATCTTAAGCACTGTACCCGAAGACGCTTAACCAGACTCCTATCGCCATACAGCCTATAAAGTTCGTCATTGAATCTTCTCCTACCGACGCCATCAACGCATACAGGATGAAAAGTCACACGCAGAACTTTTCTCTCGATAAGACTAAGGACTTCCTTATCCGCTTCTAATAGCTTTAACCTTTCTCCGCTGTAAGGGAGGACTGGGATGATCAAGTTGTTGTACAAAGAGAGTTTAGTCCTTCGAAAGAGGGCTCTGATACTCAATTACCTGCTTAAGTCTGAAGAAGGAGAAGCGCTGACGTTGATGTTTCTATTGACCGTGGAGCTGAGGTAGATGAAGTCCTTGACAATCTCGAAGTTTTTGCTGCCTAGTGCGCTGCTCTGTTCTATATGCCGATGTTGTGCGTCCTTCTTTGATGGCAGCATGTACTTTGTTTTGTCCTCATTAACCACCAGACCTATTTTAGCCGCTTCCGCTTTAATCCCAGCAAAAGCGTCACTGACGGCTCGTTGTATTCGTTCAATCACCTCAATGTCGTTGGCGTAAACTAGCAGTCGAACCGACTTTTGGAATACCGTGCCCCTGGTGTTGACTTGTGAGTAACTCACAATCAAACGTCACGACGAATCACCCTTTACTTGAAGCGTTAAAATGATGGCAGATCAAACCAAATCAAACTGAATCTGTATATCAAGTCATCCAAAACGAATATTTAAAGTCCTCATGTTGGGCGCCACTTCGGTACACATTGCTCTTATCCACTTTGATTGTTTCATGTTGCAGAACGTCGAGTCGTGAGATTTTAATTGTCAGCAACTGATAGCATAAAGTAAGCCACCTGTCCAGTGGAATGAAAATGCATATTCAGTGATGTCAGGCAACAACAACAGAAGGATTCCTTTTTAGACCAAAATAAAGTCTTCAACATTCTTTCCCTTTCTTTCAACAGGCGGTGATGAACCAGTCGGGGCACAGATTCCTTCGATGTTCTTGAATTTCATTGGAAGTGACATCGATTGGCGTTACAACACCGAACCGGAGAAGGGTGCCTGTCTCTCATCAAAGGAACAACGTTGCTACTGGCCCAGAGGAAAAGTCCTAGGAGGCACTTCAGTTCTCAATGGCATGATGTACCTTCGTGGCAATCGCGAGGACTACGACGACTGGGAAGCAATGGGCAATCCTGGCTGGAGCTACCGTGATGTTCTGCCATTCTTCAAGAAATCCGAAGACAACATGAACTTGGACGACGTGGGCATGGATTACCACAGCGCCGGTGGACTTTTGCCAGTCTCGAAATTCCCCTACAATCCCCCATTGGCGTATGCCATTCTGAAAGCTGGAGAGGAATTAGGTAAGGAGTTCAAATTAGAAATTTGTCCTGACTTAAATTTGCTTTCGCCACCAGGATATGGAGTTCATGATCTGAACGGACGCAATTCGACGGGCTTCATGATCGCTCAAATGACCGCCAGAAATGGTGTGCGTATGAGTTCTGCTCGGGCGTTCCTCCGTCCGGCAAGGCTGCGGAGCAACTTGCACATTCTTCTCAACACAACCGCCACCAAGGTTCTGGTGAATCCGTCCACGAAAGCCGTTCATGGAGTGGATGTCATCGATCAGTACGGAAGCATGAGGACAATTCGTGTGAAGAAGGAAGTCGTCGTCAGCGGCGGTGCTGTCAACTCACCACAGATTCTACTTCTGAGTGGAATTGGTCCAAAGGATGAACTGAAGAAGGTGAGTACTGAATTGTCGGCAAGGTGGAGTTTCATTCAAAAATGTTTTTCAGGCCAATGTCCGCTTGGTTCATGACCTGCCCGGTGTCGGTAGAAATCTGCACAATCACGTGGCGTTCTTCATCAATTTCTTTATCAACGACGCCGACACGTCTCCACTCAACTGGGCTACCGCCATGGAGTACCTCCTCTTCCGTGACGGTCTCATGTCGGGCACAGGCATCTCTGATGTGACAGCAAAGATTGCCACACCATATGCAGAGCGTCCGGACGTCCCTGACTTGCAGTTCTTCTTCGGAGGATACCTTGCCAGCTGTGCCAAGACCGGTCAAGTCGGTGAACTGCTGTCCAACAACTCACGCAGCATTCAAATCTTCCCCGCCGTCCTGAATCCAAAGAGCCGTGGCTACATAACCCTGGGATCCAACGATCCTCTGGCCCCGCCGAAAATATTCGCCAACTACTTGGACGATGAGCGTGACGTGAAGACGCTCATCGAGGGGATCAAGTTCGCCATCCGCATTGCCGAGACCAGCCCACTGAAAGCGTACGGCATGAAGTTGGACAAGACTCCGGTTAAGGGCTGTGAGTCCTTCCAATTCGGCTCCGACCAGTACTGGGAATGCGCCGTCAGACGCAACACCGGACCCGAGAACCACCAGGCCGGTTCGTGCAAGATGGGACCCGCCAGAGACCCCTACGCCGTGGTCGATCATGAGCTGAAGGTGCACGGCATTCGCGGTCTGCGCGTCATGGACACGTCCATCATGCCGAAGGTGACATCGGGCAACACACACGCGCCCGCTGTGATGATCGCCGAGAAGGGCGCGTACCTGATCAAGCGGGCATGGGGCGCACGACAGTAGACCGCCCGACCGTTTGATGTACATAGAAATTAAGTAAATACAAAAGGAAGGGACGATCAAGCGGGGCGCGCAGCGCACGCATGCGAATTCTATGCACTAAAGAATTGTAATTTTGCAATAACTAATTCAATAAACAAAATAATAATTTATTTATTGTTAAGAATCGGTCTTTTGTTGTCAGTTTGAGGAGTGATTACGCGGAAACGGAAGCGATTTCCGTGTGCTTGCGTGCGATCAAACAATTCGAACGATTCGCTAATTGGACCTGTGTTTGCATATAAAAGGGTGTGTGGAGAGTTTCTTGTCTAAGATCGCAATGTTCTCGATTTCAGTTCGGTTTGCTTGTGTTCTCTGGTTGGCGCTTAGTGGCATCTCCGCTGGTGTCAGCGGGCACTCGGCGTGTGATGAAATGTCCGAAGAGTCACGAGTTGACTTTCAGGCGATTATGGACACTTGCAACGCGAGCTTTTCCATTCCAATGGGTGGGTATCCGTTTGTCACCTGTCACTTGTCAAATTTGACGCATTCCCTTCTTTGCCTAGAGTACATAATTGAGTTCAACAACACCGGAGTTCTGCCCGATGAAACGGATAAGACGGGAATGGTAAGACTGCAAAATTCACCACACCACAACGCCATTTGCATTTTTTCCTCTGTTTTCCTGTCAGTGCTATATAAAATGTTTCTTTGAAAAGTCTGGCTTGATAAATGATTGGAAACTGAACAAGGAGCTGCTGCAGCAGACGATGTGGCCGGCGACTGGAGATTCAATTGAAGTCTGTCAACAGGAAGGCAGTAAGTTATGAGTGTCAGTGTCAAAGCTGTGATGACGGGGCGTATATTTGCTTTCAGAGAGTGAATCAAATTCGTGCACCAGGATGTATGCAATCGCTAAGTGTCTGATGATCCGGGCTATCGTGGATGCAAGGGATAAGCAAGTTGTTTGAGGAAAACAATAATCGCACAAATTGTGACATCTGAACATGGAGGCACAAATAAATTTGGCAATTGAATTAAAATTCATTCAGTGGTTTGACTGAGAGAGGTTTAGAAGCTTTTGTGATGTCCTGGAGCGTTGTGAGTGGTAAAGGATAGGTTAGGGCCTCTAATAAATCTACTAGTTCACAGTGTTGTGGCCAAACAGAGTTAACTTTGTCATAGCTCTCTAGCTTGACTTACGCAGTGTGAGTTAATGAGGTTGGTGTGGTAATATTCTTAGGGGAATCCTGTGATTTCATAGCTTCCTTAGGTGCTTATCTTCACAGTCGCTGCCACTTTTAGGGTGTAGGTGAGTCCGTGTTCGTGTGCTGGTGACCAGATAGTAATCTGTCACAATCCCAGTTTCCACCAGTTTATCCATGAAAGTTGTTTATTTTAAGGATGGTTACATGATGATATACCTGAAGGGTTTCTTAGAAGAACTTCTCCAGTTTGACGTTGGCAAACTCAATGTGGTCTCTTTCTATCCTATCCTAACTAGAATTCATTGGTACGTCCTTGAAAGAACCCTAAGAAACTCAAACGAATTTCTCTCAATTCCCAGTCATAGGAAACGGCTCCGAAGAAAGCAAATTCTTCCTATTCCACTTCATTCTTTTAAATTGAATAGTGGACTCCTAACCATGTTGCAATTAGAAATCACATCAAGGACATAGCTGGGTAACTGCCTAACCACCACTCGATTCTGAATGCTCTATGCGTCTCGTCAACTAAGATATAGAACGTCTAAGGTATCATCACAGGTCACTGTGCCATAGAAGTAAAAGCCTTCAGTCTTACGTCCCTAATACGTTTGCATAGGTCATCCATCCGCTGCTGGAGCGGATAGACTGTCCGCAGAACTGTTTAAAGCAGCTGGAGATGACTTGGTTGGGCGCATGCACCACCATCTGCAAAATATGGTCGGAGGAAAGCACGTCTGATAAGTGGAATCTCAGCGTCGTCCACAAGAAGGAAGACCCCTTCCACTGTGACAACTATCGAGAGGTTAGTCTCCTTAACATCGCACAAGATCCCTTCTACCATATTGTGTGAACGCCTGAAACCGTTCTTCAACAAACTGATAAGTCCTTTTCAGTGTTTCAGTTTTAGACAAGGCGACGCACTGTCATGTGACTTCTGTAACATCATCCTTGAGAAGATCGTGCGTAACTCACAGGTCAACACCAGAGGCACGATCTTCCAAAAGTCAGTTCAATTGCTAGCTTACGCCGACGACATTTGTTTCCTTGGGCTCAAGAGAGAGAGAGGCCCTTTCTCGGAGGACAAAGCTTGCTTTATATAACAGATTGATCAGACTAGTCCTCCTTTATTACGCAGAAACCTAGACGTTACTAAAAGCGGATGAGGAAGCCCTTAGTCTCTTCGAGAGAAAAAGTTTTGCGTGGCATTTTTGGTCCTGTTTGCGTTGATGGCATCTGGAGGAAATGATTCAACGACGAACTTTATAGGCTGTACAGTGACATGAGCCTAGTGAAGCGTCTTCAGCGATTTTGCGACGACTGGAAATTGAAAATTAATTTCCGGAAATGCGAAACTATTCTCTTTAGAACCCCGCTGTCCAGGGCCTCAAGGGACACGAAAAGAAACTGGCGCAAGTTCGGCATAGTTGACCCACAGGGTCAGCCGTTAGCTGTGAAAAATGTAGTTAGATATCTTGGCATTCGTTTGGACCAGTATCTGTACTGCGGTAAGCATGCAAATACAGCTCTGACAAAAGCTAAGAAAGCCTTTGCTGCGGCAAGTCGGTTGTTTTACAGCAGCCAACTTGATTCCAGGGTGAAGGTGATCTACTACATGGCCCTCATCCGTCCAATTATGGCGTACGGTTGTCCGGTGTGGTTTAACTTGAGTCCTTCCCAGATGGAAAAGATGAGGGTGTTCGAGAGGCAATGTTTTCGGGCCTGCCTCCGGTTGTATCGTACACCTGAATCCAATTACAAGAAATTCTATCCCAACGAGGTCTTGTACAACGAGGCAAATCTAATCAGGATAATAATAATTGAGTGGCACTACAGCCCACAACGGACCAGGGCCTAGCTTCTACAACAACTACTCGTGTTGTGCATGCTACTGTTCTTCACGAGTAGAAAACTATTCTCTATTCTTCTCTAATCAGGATAGATAATTTTATTATTATGCTGATCCGAGGGCACATTGCACGAGCGATGACATCGTCCAACAGTCTGATCTTTGGGGCGTACTACCCTAACTTCATGTACCACGAGAAGGTGCGGCAAAACGGCTTCATCCCGCCCGAAGCATTTCTCTATCTAGACTCCAAAGGGCTGATACAGAACACGGAAGGATGTCCTATCATCTTCCATGTCGTACGCAGAACAGTGGATAGGCGGCTCCAATACGAAGCGGACGTCGCTCGTAGCCACGAAGAACTCCTCCGGTTCAGTAGGGCGATCGCCACCCGAGATAGAACTCAGTCTGCCAAAGAACGTCACTTTTACTGGTGGCTCCACCAAAACCAGCCCCCGTCACCACTCGTAACTAACCCTGAAAGCTGACATTGTGGCCAGTTTACATAGTTTCTAAGGTAGTTCGTAAGTTTTTTTTATATAAATAGTAAATAAAACAAAAATTTAAAAAAAAAAAAAAAAAAAGGTGTAGCATATAAAATATATATGTCACGCATATAAATGCCGTATACGCTATGGTGCACATATCCGTATTTGTACGGATATAGTTAAGTAGTTTTAATAGTACCTCTTAGTTTAGTTTAGGTTAGTCTTACTTTAAGCTAGGTTAAGTTTAGTTCAGATTGCCAAGTTTTGTATCTTTTCTTGGCTTGAAATATATGAATACATGTAAAAAAAGGAAATAATTAACGCCCATTATGCCCAAAGGCACTTACAATTAGAATAGATATAGATTAGCTTAGAGCACCTGTATAGGGTCAGTAAGTTAGATTTTAAAATATTGTTAAGATTCATTAAACTTTAATTAAGAAATTAGACCTCAAACATTTATTAATTAAAATGCACAAATAAAAAATAAAAAAAAAAAACAAATAAAAAAATTAAGCGTCTTCGGATATAACGCTTAAGATGGCTCGGCCATGTTCTTCTCTGGTTTTCTCATTTTAAGGAGTAATGTCAAAAAGTGTGAAAGAAAACGCCGGAGGAGTAGAAGAAAAAGACAATAGACAGCCACAGCAATACCTTTAAAAGGCTGCCTTGAAAAATTCTTTCAACCAAACCCCGACAGCGTGGGGAAATGTATTCCTTCCTCTCGACCGGTTTCTTTTGTAACAAATTGTAGTTTTTAAAGTACACGAACAACATTTGGAAGTGTTTGCAATGATTACGGAATGAATAAGAAATAAATTGATCTGTTCCAATTCATTTGTGCACAGAAATTCGTAGTTGAAAAGTTTGGGTAAAAATCTCCTTTTTGGAGAGAGTAACTCTGGCGAAACTTGTGAAACGACTTTTCGCAGACATTCGCAGAATTAACGAAACGGTTACCAGATATTTGAAACGTCAGAGGTTTCTTTATTTTCACTCTGAGAGTCAACTGTTGCCCACAAATTTTTTTTCGGCCAAAATTCGTAGGGAATTACTATGAAATACAACGTCGTTCAAGTTCTCAGCTAGCTTCGCAGCGTTGGGACACCCCCTCAAAGACCGCGCAATAGCTCACGGATTGACTGAATGTTATTGGCCTTCAATTTTTCAATCGTTTTCAAAGTGTTGTCAAAGATCGGTTCATGGTCCTCTGGAAAAAACGAAGAACGGGTTAAATTGCGGCTACGAAGCGACAAACTGAAATCATCAAGACACAGTACTCAATGAGGAAATATGTTTCCAATCTTCTTGAACTTGATTCAAGTGTAAAGCGAATCATTTCACCAGCAGAAGCTTGTGTAAGAAAACACACAAACACACACTTACAATTATTTTATTTGGGCGTACGAGGTCTTATCGCTTCGACGGGCTGACACAGAGTGCTCCGTACGAGTCGCTTAAAATAACTTTACATGTTGGTTACATTATGTTATGAGTACATTATGTTAAGTAAATAAGAGAACAGTGGCGTGATTTAACAGTGGCGTGACTTAACAGTGGAGACTTAACAGCGAGACTTAAATGCTAAACAAATACAGGGAATATACATTTAAGTGCTTCTTATTTTCCAGCCCTTACAGATCGACCATCCTGACATTAAATCGACCGCGATTTATTCGTATCTTATTTCAAATGCATATATTATACAGATATTTGAATTCACATTTACATGACATCTTAATAACTCTTACATAGCGAACATAAATACGACATATTCGATAGACAGATAGAGATAATTGAAATACAGTGTATGATTTCTAGAACGGTACGTAGGGTTTCATATTTTCAGGTGAAGCGATACCTTCGTAACTATTTCTACCCACTTGGAGATTTTCCAAATTCCCTACGACGTATCGGTCGTTTGGTAAGATTTTCTTCACTTCAAATGGACCTTTATATTTCGGTAATAGTTTCTTATTCAATCCCGGTGTATTGACAATGTTTTTTATTAAAACGAAATCTCCAACGGAGTATTTGTGAGGGTCTTTATGTCGTTTGTCAAAATAAACTTTATTGACCGCCTGACTTTGACCAATGTTTTCGCTTGCTCTCTCCCTAATTGACGTTAAGCTGCGTGATTGCTCCTGCAAAATATTTTGCTCTAAAAACTCACGAATCTGATCGTAAACTTCCCCTTTTTGAGAGACTCCAAAGAGTAAGACGCTGGGACTAAAACCCGTACTCTTGTTTTCCGTGTTGTTTAAAGCAAATTCTACTTTTCCTAAATGGTCTCTCCACTCAGCCAGATCTCCTTCACTCTCCTTCGCGAGCATTGGGATAACAACTCTATTCATTCGCTCCACTTGGCCATTTGACTGAGGGGAATGCGTGGCGACTTTTACGTGGCGTATACTGAACTTATCGCAAAATTTCGAGAATTCCTCTGATGTAAAACATGTAGCCCTATCGGAGATCAATCGAGCTGGTTTACTATATGCGGCAAAATAGGACTCCAAGCATTTAATGGTCTCGCTTGTGCTTGTTGTTCTTACTGCATAAAGTTTGGTAAATTTCGTGAACCCATCCACTATTACCAGTATATGTTTCTTCGTATTTGTGCCTGACGTAGGTAATGGGCCAAGGTGGTCAACGTGGAGGGTCTCAAAGGGCTTATTACCTTTAGGGATACAGTGCAAAGTACCTTCCGTTTTACCATGCGGCACCGAAAAGTGCATACACTTAAGGCAGCTGTTGATAAAAAGTTTGATTTTATGCTTCATTTGTGGAAACCAATAAGTCCTCTTCAGAGTATTGTAGCACTTTTCTGCCCCCGCATGACATAACGTATCATGATATGTTTGTATCACGTTTCGCTCCATACTACACGGAACGTAGAAAAATATATCCTTGTTAACTTTTCGGTAAACAAGTCCGTTATTTAACTCATATGTACGACTCTCTTTTTTTTCAAGGAATTCGACCAACCGTTTTATTGTAGGATCCTTTTGCTGCGCTGAGGCTAACATGTGTTCAAATGTCTCTGATTCGATTACCAAAATATTGTGGCACCTGCTTAAGGCGTCCACGTGATTCATTCGTTTACTTTCGCGGTGTTCGATAGAATAATCAAAGTCTTGCAGCTCCAATGCCCAGCGGGAAATCTTTGGATTCAGCAACTTTTTATTTAATGTTAAAGTTAATGACCTGCAGTCCGTAAAAATTTTGAATTTTATACCAGTTAGGTAAATTCGGAACCTTCGAAGTGCGTATATGATGGCTAGTGTCTCCAATTCATAAGAGTGGTACTTCGACTCAGCTGGAGTAGCTCTTTTTGAAAAGAAGAAAACCGGATGGAACTTTTTATCCACTTGCCGCTGCAAAAGAACAGCACCAAACCCGAGCGCACTCGCGTCACAGTGCAGTTCTGTCTCAGCAGTCGGGTTAAAAATGCACAATAATGGTGCGTTTAATAATTTTCCTTTTAAAGTCTCAAAAACAGCTATATCTTTTTCATCGAACTTAAAGTCAATGTCTTTTTTTATCAGATCATACAAAGGTTTTGACAATAGAGAAAAGTCTTTGATAAATTTCCTGAAATAGGAACAAAGACCAAGGAAGGATTGCAAACTCTTTGCGTTCATTGGTATCGGAAATTCTGCTACCGCTTTGACACCTTCAACATTTGGTCCTATTCCTTCACATGACACTTCATATCCTAAATATGTTATTTTTTCAAACATGAACAGGCATTTATCATATCTTAACTGAAGCGCATTTTCTCGCACGACCCTAAAGACTTCTTCCAATATTTCGAAGTGTTCCTCTTTTGTGCATGTGGCTACAAGCAAATCATCAACGTATACTAATAACTTTTCAGACCGTATAAGGTTGTGAAATATTTTATTGATATATCTTTGAAATACTGCGGGCGCGTTTTTTAACCCAAAAGGCATACGCAGAAACTCGAACTGTCCAAGTGGAGTGACAAAAGATGTATACTGGACAGAGTTGTCATCCATTTTTATGTGGTAAAATCCACTCTTTAGATCCAATAAGGAAAAGTACTTTTTGCCATGTAATTTATCGAGGTGATCCTCAATAAGTGGTAGAGGGAAATTATCTTTCACGGTTATCTTATTCAAGGCACGGAAATCAACGCATAACCGAAACTCTCCAGATTTCTTTTGTGTGAGTACAATTGGAGAAGCATAAGGGGAGTTACTCTCGCGTATCACTTTATCAACTAAAAGTTGATCTAATATTTCACGCAACTGCAATGAATGCGCGTGTGGCAATCGTCTAGGGGCACAATTGAAAACACGGTTATGATCAGTCAGGGATATTTTCATCTCAAAGTCCGAATCTTTAAAATTGCCAACGTTCTGATAACACGACTTAATTAGACTTTCAATTTTTAATTTTTCAGTCAATTGCAAATTTTCGTTGATATTTACGGAATTCGGTTCCGCGAAATCATCACTGTAATCAATCTTAAGAATTTCGTCAAAACTTTCATTGTTACAATCATTTATGTTCTCTTCCGCGAGATTATCACTGTTCACGTTTAATTTTATATTCGATTTACTCAAAAAGTCACGCCCTAATATAATTACATCTTTCATAGTATCATTAGGTACAATGTATAATTTTAAATTTATAATTTCTTTGTTAAATCTAATCATGCAAAATAATTGTCCTAGTATAATTAACTTACTGCTGTTAATTCCAACGAAACTGCTATCTGGTGCCCCTGGTACTATGAGGTGTGGTGGTACATATTGTTGCTGTATAAAGCTGATCGGACTGCCTGTGTCAATCATTGCTAGCGCCTTAACGTTAGTCATCACTGTTGAACTTTTTCTTGCAGGAAAGTAAAACTCGAACATACGCTGGAATTCGCTCAATCTGCCTGAAGAAGATTTTATCTCTGATTGGTTGTCATTCACTACCATCACCGATGTCTGTTGGGGACAATTCGTAGCTTTATGTCCACTTTTCCCACAACGGAAACATGAGGCTGCCGACGAACGCTTTGGACATTTGCTGGAAAAGTGTCCTTCTTGATTACAGGTGTAGCACTTGACAGGAAGCCTGCTAGGTTCTGCCGGTGGTTTTTGTTGTTGAACTGCCTTGCTGTGTGTTAGGGTATATGCTTCACTCTTCATTTTCTCATATCTTCGTAAAGTTTTCTTCAACTCCGGAATCGTGTCGGCTGTCAAAAGAATTTGTTTATTGTATATCGGATCGGGTATACCTTTCACTATATAGTTGATGAGATCCTGTTCATCTATATCAGCGGCTGAAGCAATTTCCTGCATAGCCAGAACGTATTGCTGCATGCTCTCCTCCCTTCGTTTTCTGCGAGTTCTCAGGCTGTTGTGAACGTCGGTGATTGTTGTATGCGAGTGAAATTCTGCGACTAACTCGTCCTTCAAATGACCCCAAGATCGGCACAATGTTGATTTGCAGAACAGCTGCGCGGTACCTTTCAGCAACCTCTGAGCATAAATATGAGTCCTCGATGCATCTAGTTTGTACACTGTCACAGCTTCTTCAATAGCTTTAATCCATTTTTGAACAGGGTAATTGTCGTCGCCTGAGAATGTAGGCAGAGAGTCTTCCACCTCTCTGAACGATATATAACTATGCTGTTCTTCTGCTGGTCCATTAAGCTCTGCTAATCGTTTTTGCAGTGCCCGAATTTCCTCTTTTCTTGCGACGAGTGTTCGCAGCGCATTTAACTGCCTCGCCATCGCACGACTCTCCTCTGTCTCTGCAGTTTCCAAGACACCGTCTGTTTCAGCCCCCATCGCCTCATTGAAACCTGCCGTCTCCACCACGTTGTCTATTTGATACCCACAATTTGACTCTTCTCCATCCACGACATTGTCTTCAAAAAATAACTCTCTAAGTTGTTCTTCTGTTGTTTTCTTTATTGCCTCCATAAGTCTATCTTTAATAACTGCCTTAGTTCCCACAGTAGGTAATTTTAACGTTTCTAATTTTGACTTTATTTGAGGCACACTTGCCACTTGCAAAAACTCGATTATACGGTTATTCATTTTGACGTATGGGCAATACTAATCCCACTTCTGACGTTGTAAGAAAACACACAAACACACACTTACAATTATTTTATTTGGGCGTACGAGGTCTTATCGCTTCGACGGGCTGACACAGAGTGCTCCGTACGAGTCGCTTAAAATAACTTTACATGTTGGTTACATTATGTTATGAGTACATTATGTTAAGTAAATAAGAGAACAGTGGCGTGATTTAACAGTGGCGTGACTTAACAGTGGAGACTTAACAGCGAGACTTAAATGCTAAACAAATACAGGGAATATACATTTAAGTGCTTCTTATTTTCCAGCCCTTACACTTGTTACTGGACTTATGACGAGATTTCAAGCAGAAAACAGCTGTCAGTTTAAAACCTGTGATTGGGTCACCCTGCTCCTTGTTTTGCTCAAATTTATCGCTATACACGTTTTGGCCGTCTCCGTTTCTATACGAGGAAATGGTTTTTTGAGGGTTAGCTGTGTTTGCTCAGCCACGAATAGGCCACCAGTTAGAAGCACTTTAGAAAAATCAAGCCTTCGGTGTTGACTTGTGTCCATAATGTCGATCGCCCTGTCTTAGATCTGTTTTGACAATGGAGGTCGTCTCCGTAATTTCGTTACCGAGAAGCGAAATTTTTAGGCCATCAGGCTACACAATCTGCCGATTTTGGCAATTTTGAAGGACATGACACTGCATAAGGCGTCTGCAAGTCTTAAAATCGAGAAATAGGTTGTGGCTATAATTTTGCATTTCTGCCGTAGTCCATTGTGATCAGATCAGGTTCCCTATCCTCCATGACTCACGCGTCCAACTTATACATCTCTATCTGCTTTAAACTGTTCCACTAACAGTAAGTCCGCTCCAGCCGATGAATGGGAGCTAGCAAAATGGTGAATTACGACACACTTCCATTTAAATTGGGCTTACAGCAGTGCACACAGTTCGAATGAAAGAGTCAGGGAAAGTTGCAAAAACTTAATCTTATCCAACGTAAGCACCATCGTGAAGATGAACAATTGGTTCACTTTGTTGAACCAGCGTTATATACCGTGATATCTTCCGTGGAATGAATTACTTATGTCAAATCATCTTTCTGTTGCGCATTCAATTAAAAAGTGATCGCGGACCAGGAAAACTGATGGAACTGAGAAAATTTCAAATGAAGCATCTATTGTCACCGTGCGATGCGGCTAATAATCATCATTGTGGCCTTGAGCGACATTGACCTCAATTTAATTGTAATTATGTAAAAAATCAAACAGACGAAGAGATATAAAAAACGGAATTAGAAGACGAGGAAAGATTGGTTCTTGTGCTTTTCTACAAACAATTGAATTAACAACAGCTCGTGGGACCTCTCTACGTTGCTTTGAAATTTAAAATTTCACATTTGCAAATTGTCCTTCACTTTGAGATCACAAGGAAATTATGTATTTTCATAAATCCGTCATAAAGAACGTATAAGATACGTTTTATTTACGCGTTGCCCATCGAAAATTCATTCCAAACAATTGTTTTTTATTTCGTCATTGTGAACGGACACAATCGCATAACGTTATGTACACAATTGACAATTAAGCGAATCTGCGATGGACGAGTAGCTGTCATTCGTAATTGTCAAGATTTTTGAAAGTGCTTGGTTGGTTTTATTTACAATTGCCGCAGTGTTTAGAAAGAAAACGTTTTTTTCACATCATCGCAAAGAATTAATTAAATAAATTTCACCTCAGGGCTAAAGAATGTCCTCTGTGTCAAAGCCAGCAGTAAGTGACCAGACCCCCCGCATTTTTCTTTCCAATAAAACCGTTTTCTTGCAGCCATCTGGCACAAATCCAGTCCAGCCATCGAATGTGCAGGAATTTAATATACGTGTACCGAAAAATCTTCGCAAGAAGCACCATGTAATGCGTTTCAATGCCACCCTCAACGTGGACTTTGCCCAGTGGCGAATGGTCAAGCTGGAGCGCGAGAATAACATGAAGGAATTCAAAGGGTTCGACGAGGATATGCCGAAGTTCGGTGCTGGCTCGGAATACAATCGTGATCTACGCGAGGAGGTTCGACGAAAGAAATTCGGTATCATTGCGAAGAAATATCGTCCCGATGCACAACCTTGGATCCTGAAAGTCGGCGGTAAGAGCGGCAAGAAATTCAAGGGGATCCGTGAGGGTGGAGTGAGTGAAAATGCAGCGTTCTACGTGTTCACACATGCCCCCGATGGAGCGATCGAAGCGTATCCCCTCAACGAGTGGTACAACTTTCAACCAATTCAAAGGTTTGTCTCTGCCAGTTGAGGGAGCAGGGTGTCTCAATGTTGATGGATTTATTTTTAGGTACAAGTCCTTGTCAGCGGAGGAAGCTGAGCAGGAGTTTGGACGCAGAAAGAAGGTGATGAACTACTTCTCGCTCATGTTGCGGAAGCGATTGAAGGGTGACGAGGAGGATCCCGAGCAGCAGGACCCTGATGAAATCAAAGTCAAGGGAGGCGCGAAAAAGGCAAAGGAACTAAAGATCAGCGACATGGACGAATGGATTGACTCAGACGAGGAATCAGACTCCGAGGAGGATGACAAGGAGAAGAAGGAGGAGGAGAGTGACGACGATGGCAAAAAGAAGAAGAACAAGAAGGGGCAGATGGAGAAGAAGAAGAAAAAGCGTGACGTCGACGATGAAGCTTTCGAGGAGTCAGACGACGGAGACGAGGAAGGTCGAGAGATGGACTACGACACAGAATCCAGTGAAGAGTAAGTTGAGCACTATTCTCAGCCGACGGCACTTTCATTTTTTTTTTCTCCAGTGAACCAGATCCAGAGTCAAAACTTGACAAGGACATGAAGTCGGTTGCCGAGGAAGATGCACTGCGGAAGCTTCTCACTTCCGATGAGGAGGATGAAGAGGAGAAGAAATCCGATGAATCCGACAAGGATGACGAGAAGAAGAAGCAGAAGGAGAAGGAGGAGGGCACCAAGGAGAAGAAGAAAACCAAGAAGCAGGCGAAGGATGAAAAGAAAGGTAAGCACAAGGGAGCCACAACAAGAACTCCAACTAACGACGCTCTCCAGACTCCTCCAGTGACTTCAGTTCGGACAGCAGCGACTCAGACAACGAGGAGAGCAACAAAAAGAAACCGAACGCAAAGGATAATCCGAAGAATCCGTCACGTGCCGGCACCCCAACCGCAGCAGTTGCGGACAGCAACAAACGCAAGGGCAACAGCATGCCGTCCGACTTGACCGGCTCCGAAAACAGCAACAGCCCGGTGAGCACACCAGCGAAGCGCGTCAAGAATGATACAGCTCCAGCTCTTCCAGCCACATTCGCTGGAGTCGTGAATGCCAACAGCAAGGAGTACGTTCCCCTCTTAGATCACATGCGCGTCTGCGCCTACACTGTGTTTGTTTACTTCTCTTGCAGTGACTACGGCATCACCGAGGAGGCTGTACGAAGGTATCTCATGCGGAAGCCGATGACTGCAACGGAACTCCTCACAAAGTTCAAGAACAAAAAGACTGGCGTTTCGAGTGAGCGTCTGGTGGAGACCATGACGCAAATTCTGAAGAAAATCAATCCCGTGAAGCAGACCATCCAGGGGAAGATGTACTTAAGCATCAAAGTGAACAAGTAGAAGGACTCAAGTCCGTTGCTCTAATGATTAGGTTTTAGACATTTTTTCTTTTTGAATATATTTACCGTTCTCACTGCAAGCTGCAGGGTGTTTCTTTAGTCCACTGTGGGGAGGGTAGACCGACTCCATGGCTAAGAATGGCTTTTGGTAGTTGAGATCTTTATCATTTTGCGTGCGATTTTTGGCCTTGTTTGCATTGATGGCATCTGGAGGAGAAGATTCAATGACGAACTTCTTGGACTGTGCAGAGACATGGGCTTTGTCAAGCGTCTTCCGATGCAACGCTGAAGGTGGTTAGGTCATGTAGAGCGTATGGACACCCCTGCTCCGGCCCGAATAGTCTTCGCATCTGAGTCATTGGGACAACGCAACAGCAGGACGGCCTAGCCTAAGGTGGCACACACAAGTGGAGAAGGACTAGAACCAACTTTGGGTCGCAAATGGAGGCAGTTAGCGAAAGATCATGGTGGCTGAAGAGGGATGTTGGTTGAGGCCCAGGTCCACTCCGGACTGTGGCGTCACAAGAAGGAGAAGAAGTTGAGATCATTAGCCTCCCGTTTTTCGGAATGATTTGACTCAAGATGTGGCCATGCTTTGGGCAGACTTCTTCCGAGAAATCTTTTAATTCTCTTATTGTCTCCGGGGATTCCTAAGGAGCAACGCCATTTCCAGGAGAAATATTCCGATAGTTCTGCTTTACGGCATCGAGGCCTGGACTGTATTGGGAGAGGGCATGGTTGCCATTTCCCTTCGTTCGTCTTTCATTTTAGAGAAGTTGAAGCAGCGACGAACTCCACAGGCTGTTCAGCGGCGTAAGACCAGTCAAGCGTCTACGGATACAGGACTTAAGGTGGCTAGGTCATGAAGAGCGGATGGCTAAGTCCGAGCTAGTGAAACAACGTTATAAGGGATGAGCTTGTCTGAGGTTGGTGCACATAAGTGAGGCATGACCTCAACTAAAGTGGAAGCAGTTGGGGAGAGACTGTGGCTCTGGTGCACACCGGACTAAAATGGGACTCGGCGAAGAAGAAGAAATCGAACAATCACACAGGGAAGGGAAAAGGTTGAAATCTTTGAAAGTGATTTGATGCCGAAAAGATAAAGGGTTGTGCCTCTTTCCATCTACTTCCATCGAAAAGTATGTCAGCATTGTGTGGTGGAAGCCTGCCCTCAAAATCACTAAGTTGAAGTGCAGACAGGCTTGGGAGTCATTGGAGTAGTCAGCACCACTCTCGCAACGGGGTATGCATCTAGTTAAGCGTCTACAGACAGCACGTTTAGCTCCAGCCCCAAATGGGGTTAGACTGCGGGCCATTGGGCCAAGCAACATACGGCGTTCTTCCATGAGATGATGCACCTAAATGGACAAAGAGCTTAACCAGCTGAGTGTGCGCAATTAAAGACAGCTATCGGGATATGTTGCTACATGAAGAGGCATGCTTGTAGAAGCACCCAACAAAGGAGAGGAAGATTGTACCAGTGCTTAATGCCAGGGCTATTAGGCGCTCTATACTCAATAAATTTGCACGGAGAATGCCCCCTGGACTCGACGGATGGTCTGATCTCTCCCTCTCTCTATAGATCTAGCATCGGCACTATGTTGTGACTAAGCATCGGTTTGCAAAAAGAGTTCTTGAACCCAATGACAGTCACTGGCAGGAGCAGTTCGGCACTTGAGCTAGATACATGCTCTTCTGAGGTATTTTTCAGTATCTGCTGACAAAACAGCTTCTTTCTGTGAACCAGAGAAACAAAACTGAGATGCCACCCATCGGGCTACTACACCTTACAGATGGGCTTGTGAATGCGTCCACTCACGTCATCTCCGGCTGCTTCTGTCAATTCTAACGACTCTTTTCTTCTACTATTGCTAGGTTGACCTTTTCTGAGTCGGGGAAAGGAATTCATGGGCATCGTCGTTGAATCCAGGTCCAGAATTATTTAAATTCCCATCATCGACTACGTTTCTACTGCAAGTCGTCCATCCTCGTCCCTATGGGCTTCGGTCACAAGACCCACTTCACCTTTTGGTAAAACTTCCCGATCTCATTTCTGTCACAACACCTTTCCAACTCGTCAAGCGCGCTCTTCTTTATTCCTATCTGTCTGAGTTTACGGAGAGAGAAAAGAGTTCTTTCTTTTCTGCTCATAGAGCTCACGAACAGGTTTCGTCGTTCAATGTAAGGTTACCTTGTAGATCGCCAATTTGGCTGTATGGGCCTTCCTAAGCTCAACGTCAACCCCTGGATGTACCCTTTGTTACTTCGTAAGACCGAACATCTCAACGTCAACTTCTCTGATGGTTTCTTGTCCAGGTTTCCATTCTTTAGCCACTGTGAGTCGAACATTTAGAGATTTTCAGAGAAACTTGGATGGCAGACAATCTGGCGTCAAAGTGTGTTGTCCTGTCTCGACTCGGTTGTGTTAGCGTTGGAGAAGAGATTCCCCCCGATGTTATCAACAAAAACAAGGCCCATAACCGCGCTCAAGACGCATTCCAACTTAAGACTGAAGAGCCACCAGAAACCAAAAAAGCCAGCACCTACCCCTAAATGTACAATTTATTTATTACAGATTCATGGAGTCCCCCCCCTCCCCCCCCCTCCCATCATGGTTATGTTGGCGTTGAGAACAGGAGAACGAACATCACCCACAGATGCAGCAGGCCAACATACATGAGAACAACGATTCGTATCAGAGGATACCGCCGCAGGAACACTCCCAAGCGGATGCCAGCCGAGTCGAGGGTGGAATAGGCTCGCTTCACCCGTCGTGCGACTCGGTTGTCGAACGGATTCTCTCTCATGAGGCTGGGGAACTGCGCTTTGGCTGCAAAGAGGGGGAGAATGAAAGAAAACTGGATGAAGTGCTGCGGACTTACATGTACCATCGTCGGTATGATTGGCCAGTGTCATGGGGTTCCGTTCCATTCGGGGATTGTACGCTTGCATTCGTTCTTGATTCTGGAAGAAAGTGGAACAAGTTTAAAGCATCTCAGGGTGACTCAGTGACTCACCTCAGCTTTCTCCAATTGCAACTTGAGGGCATTCCTCTCCGCCGTCAGGCCCTCCAGGGCGTTTTGCTTCTCCACCAAGGCTTGGGTCAACGATCTCACTCGGGTTTCCAGTGCCATGGGATCCGCCTGTGCTGCAGCATAGCTGGCCTTCATTCGCTCCAATTGGGCGTCCTTTTGCTGAATTTTCGCCGAAAACTCCTCCATGTGCGTGGCAATCTGTTGACGCGTGGCCAAGAGCTCTTGATTTGCCAACCTCAGTTCGGATTCCAACTGAAGAGTGCGTTCCTTCTCCGAGCGAACTTCTTTGCGAAGGGTGTCGTCGTTCAAATGCAGCATGGCTATGGTCTCCTCGTGCTGGCGGCAAAGCGAGTGCATGTTCGCCTTGGAGTTCTCCAGTTGTGCTCGGATGTTCTGGAT
This sequence comes from Eristalinus sepulchralis, assembly GCA_944738645.1. NCBI lineage: Eukaryota > Metazoa > Arthropoda > Insecta > Diptera > Syrphidae > Eristalinus > Eristalinus sepulchralis. Next base: position 84,220,337 of record OX122882.1, on the reverse strand, counting down.
CTCCTCCTGATACTGCTGATTCTCTTGCCTTAGGGACGATAGCTCCAGCTGCAGGATGCGTTCATTGGAATGATCTGCGCTCTGCTGACTGCCACCGGATGTTTTCAGCTCGTTGATCATCTGGTCTTTCATTTGCAGTGCCAGCTGGGCCTTTTTTCTGTACTCGACAAGGTCGAGCCTTTGTTGCTCGGTCTCCTTTATCTGCATCTGAAGCTTCTGCGACACGTCGATGAACTCTTGCTGGACCTTTGAAATGCTCGACTCCAGCTGGGAGATGGAATGCATGTAGCCTCGGTTTATGTTCTGTACGTCATACAGTTCGTTTTGAACATGATCGCGCTCGTCGGTCAGTCGGTGGATGAGGACTTCCATCTCCTTGAGACGTTGCTGCATCAGTACCTGTTGACTGGTGTCCGTGAGAGCCATAACTTTCGCTTTCAACTCGTCTCGCTCACTTGACACGTCGGCCAGAGCGATTTTAAATGCAGCCAACTCCTGATCTGATGATGCATCCAGTTGAGAAGACTCCAGTGGTTTCTTGGACACTGCTGGAATGTCAATTGTCACCGATTCTGGACGAGAATTGATTGAACTTCGGCGGGAGGAAATGTTTGATGATGGATTGTTGTCTAGATTGCTGTCGATTGTTGGTTTTGGTGGTGTTTGCAGTTCGTTTTTCGGCGGTCCTCGTTTCGGGGACATGGTTTTGGATAATACTAGAGAGGTGGAGGAGGAACTCCGTTTTGGCACATCAACAATTGTGGTAGGTTCGATTTCGGAAGCTCCAATTGGGGTTTGCAGCGCTGTCGCGGCATTTTGATCCAATTTGTTGAGAATGTTCTCTGCCTTGTCAGCCAGACCAGTTATCCACGACATGGTTTGTGAGGTTTATGTTGATATACAGGAGAAAACACAAAAAAACAGAAAATCTTCAGAAGCTTATATTTGATATCACACAAAACAAATGAGAAACGTCATTTAGTTGTCATGTGTCGTGGTGGTAACCGCAGCTGTCGTGTAAATGGTGAATTCGAGATGTCAAACTGCATTATCGACAGTCGGTATGAGAATGGGAACTTTAACGTTTTGCTTTAAGTTTCTTTTTTATAAATTGAGTACGGGGGCAGTAATTGTTTGATATTATGGAAGCTTTTTCACTGAGATGCCAATTGTTGTAAGGACGAATTCTTAGCTATCCGTGTGACATCTATATCTGAGTGTGTCCACGATACCTGCGGAAATGTTTCGCTACATTTTGAAAATGGAATTTCTATGATTTATCCCGAAACGGTCCATTTTCCAGAAGGATTTGATACAACAAAGTGTATCCTTGATTTTGGTTGCGATTAAAGATATAAAAAGGAATTCCTTGAAAGTTATAACAGTTGTGTTATTCGAATATTCTTTATGTGTCCTCTGAAATTGTGACTGAATTGTTTTTAGCCAAACATCGAACTGAAAACCTATCATTAGGAGCAAGTAGAAGCAGAAGGGTCGGCGTCATTTCAAACCGGTTTTATTATGCTGTCGACAGTGTCCAAGTTGGAAGAAATGCTGAAAGATTCATCGGTCCAGTCGAACGCTGACAAAAAATACCAATCTTTGCAGGGAACACTAGCCTGGAACTGACACAGAACAGGAAGTTAGTGATCGAGACGAAGCTGAGGGAGGTGAAAGTGATGAGTCCGAGGATAATATTCCACAGCGTGTTTCAGAGCACAGCACATTTCAGTCACTGTACGTTGTCCGCTGAAGCCGTGAAGTGTAAACGATGTGTATTCTTTGTTTTGTCAGATTTGACTAGCCTTGTCAACTCCTTGCGGAGTTTTAAAACCACTTACGTAGACAAAAAATACGATCCCATACTTCTTCTTCTTGTGGCGCCACAGTTCGGAGTGGACCTGGGACTCAACGAACATCTCTCTTCAGCCAGCACGATCTTCCGCTAGCTGCCTCCAGTTGCGCACGCCAAGTTGGGTGAGGTTCTTCTCCACTTTGTGCACCACCTTAGTCCTCTGTTGCGTTGTTCCAATGACTCAGATTCGAAGACTTTTCGGGCCGGAACAGTGGTGTCCATACGCTCTACATGGCATATCCACCTTAAGTATTGTATTCGAAAAATCTAGACCAGGCGCATATTGCTGTACAGCCCATAGAGTCCGTCGTTAAATCTTCTCCTCTAGATGGCATCAACGCAAACAGGACCAAAAATCGCACGCAAGACTTTTCTCTCCGCTTCCTCATCTGCTTTTAGTAACGAAATGTATGTCGCAGTTCTTAATCTTCCTTTTGCCCGGCCCATACCACCGCACTTCCTGGATGGCGGTGATATCTGCTTTATAGGAGTCCAGGGCCTACGCAAGTCCCTCGGCCAGAGTCAAAGCGGATGAAGACGCCCGCAGTTTTTTCCAGATAATAGTTTTGCGTGTGATTTTTCATCCTGTTTGCGTTGATGGCGTCTGGAGTGGAAGATTCAAGGACGAACTTCATAGACAGTAAGGCGGCATGTGCCTCTAGTGTTTTTGGACACAACGATGAAGTTAGTTAGGCCATGTAGAGCGTATGGACACCACTGCTTTGACCCGAAAAGTCTTCGAATCTGAGCCATTGGAACAACGCAACAGAAGACAGACTAGGTTAAGGTGGCGCACACAAGTGGAGAGGGACCTCAAGCAGCTTGGAGTGCAGAACTGAAGACAGCTAGCGAAAGATCCTGCTGGCTGAGGAGGCATGTTGGTTGAAGTCTAGGTCCACATCGGACCGTAGCACCGCAAGAAGAAGAAGACACCACTATTGCCATTATCCTTCACAAATTTGAGTCCCAGCTTAATTCGGTGCTCGACCGGTTAGACCATTTCCAGCAGTGAAGAGATTATGGCAGCTGTAGCAGAAGATGTACGCAAAGACCATGTAGAATCGATTCGTCGTCGATCTCGACAACTTGGCGTATTTAACGCGAGGTCCCAAACCATTCAAAATTCAACTTATCCGGGAATTGAACACAAGCGACATAATTGTGCGCCATATTTCGGTCAAAGTACTGTTAGAGAAACCTCAATGAAAATTCCGTGTTTTGTCGTTAAATTTTGTTCAGTAGTGAAGCCCATTTCTGGCTTTAGGGTTACTTCGGCTGACGAAGAATTTGAAGAGTCTCAAGAGCTGAGAGTAGCATCTATTTAAAACAACGGTATGATGTGGTTTACGGGTCGGTGGAAACATTGGTTAACCAAAAATAAGACAAATCAAAATGTTACCGTGAATGGTACGCCATGTAAACGGACTTAATCGCAGTGAGCTCTCGTTTCAACAAGACGACGCTACGAGCCACACAGCGCGTGAAACTATGGTCTTGTTGAGAATTCATTTTGGTTAGCAGTTAATTTCACATTCTACTACAGTAAATTGACCGCTTGGCGATATCAAACCTTTGGACTATTTTCTCTGGGGATATGTTAAGTCTCAATTCTTCAGGAACAAGCCAGATAAGATTGGCACTTTGAAAGCCAATATTACCTCTGTTGTTCGAGAGATTCTAGTCCAGTTCGAGCATAGCACGCGAGTCGCCCAAGTTTGGACCACTTCAGACGTAGTCATGGCTAACATTGACACGATATCATATTCAAAAAGATGCCATGAATTGCTCTTTTAGATGAAAATAAAAGTGTGAAGTTCACTTTCGGATTCATGTATTTTTTTTACATTTCAAATCAAACCTTACGATGAACCACACTTTACTCTATCGGATGGACCTCCTGAGGGGTCCTCAACTGTGACCATGACTCTATTCCGCCATATTTCCGAAATAGAATTCTAAATACTTCACAAAAACAACTGACACAATTCCTAAAGCTCCAATGAACTACTCCCCTTCAGTGCAGAGCCATCTGGATGTCTAATTGCCGAAAAAAAGAAAGAAATGAAATGCCCTCCATTGTAAAAAAAGTTGCTTCATAGTTTATAAGCATTTCCCTTAATTATGTAGACAGTCTTTATGTCAGTGAAAGAAAGTTTTGGAGGAAGTAGAGCGAAAGAGGAAAACTTGCGCAGTTCTTTTGTGAAAACTTTTAAATCTTTCGCCACGATGCAAATCGCCAGGGAAGCGGTGTTGGGAGAATGCAGTCATTAATATTGAACACTGCAGCCGGGCGAAGACAAAAGAAGAAGGAAACTCCGAAAAAATATAAAACTTTTCCCAAAAGAACCTTCCTCATGGTAATGGAAATAATGAGTCACCAAAAAATAGCAAGTAACTACCCGAAGTATGCCTGCTAACAACGACCGTAAAAGTGTCAACTTTTCACTCAATTTTTGTGAGTTTTCCAGTTGCTCCGAAAATCTCCTTCTCAATCTCCCAAATCAATTCAGTTCGGACCTTAAATCACTGGCAATCAAGCAGCCACAAGTTAATCTCACTCTCCAGGTGCTTGTTAAATTAACTATCCCCTCCTGTGCAATCACGCAGAGACTAGCATCTTTCCAGCATCAACCACCCTCGCATGGAGAAACTACATCCTCTCTGGGCGAGGAACTTTATCATGCCCCCGAGGGGAGCAGTGTTTTGTGACACGAACTCAACCCGACTATCTCTTTGGTTGCTTATCATCAAAGGGTTGACGTCTGGCTGCGTTACAATGTGTCTAAAACGAGGAATACCTTGGGGTGGCACTCGAGTTAAAAATATTCATTTGTTGCCTTCTTCTTCTGGATGTCTCACAGTGAAGGGAGTTTGGAATGTATTCCTTGTTAGATGAGAGTAGTAAATGTTTGTGTGTGGCTGGATACACTCCTTTTTTAATTTTCAGTGCTGCCTCGTAAATTGCACCGTGTTGAAGGTGAAACTCTGCGCTGAAGTGCGTCGGATATTTTGAAACTTTTTGATTCTCCAGTCATTTTGTTAAGTCAACGCTTAGCTAGGTTTTCTTTTTTCTTGGGGAACTGTCTGACGTCGTCTGAAGTGGTTTAAGGTAAGATGAAAAGTTTATTTTACGGTGGCGGAGATTGCAATGGAGACGCATTGTTGGAGCAATGGTGGAGCGCATTTATGAATCAACTTTACTACCGTGCGACTTCTTTGGGGGTGCAAGAGGAAACGCGATTTTTTCGTAATTTCAATTTAAAATCAACATTCATGGGGGAAATGTTCTGTTTTAAGAACATCAATATTTATTGTGAACTTATCAACGATTCACAATGGTCTAAAAAACAAAACAAATGTCACAGACTGCTTATTTTGATTTTAAAGAGCTCAGACACCTTTCCTTCAGCTATTCTTAAACTACTGATTGGGACACACGGGTAGTTTATTTTTGAAAAAACAATAGACAAAAAATAAACAGTGTGTAGTGGAAAGCCGAGGAAAGATCTTCCAAAAGCCCGTTCAATTGGTAGCTTACGCTGATGACATTGATTTGATTGGACGCACACAGTGAACCGTCAATGGGGCGTTTGCCGGCATTTAAGCGGAAGCGGCTAAATTGGGTCTAGAGGTTAATGAGGGCAAAGTGAAGTACTCGCTGTCATCAAGAAAGGACACACAACTTCGACTTCTGGGACAAAGTGTCACTCCAGCAGCGTAGACTTCGTCTACCTCGGCTCCGCGGTAAATAGGGACAACAGCACCAGTACCGAAATCAAACGCGGAACCATGCTTGCCAATCTTTGTTTCTTTGGGCTCAAGATTCAATTGAGTAATATAGTCCTCTCTCGAAGGACTAACCTTGCTTTGTATAACACCTTAGTTATCCCTGTCCTACTTTATGGCGCGGAAACCTGGACATTACTTAAAGCGGATGAGGAAGCCCTTCTTCTTTTCGAGAGAAAAGTTTCGCGTGCTATTTTTATTAAAGCTCGCGTTGATGGCATCTGGAGGAGAAGATTCAACGACGAACTCTATGGGCAGTACAGCGACGTTCGCCTGGTCCAGTGTCTTCGGATTCATCACTTAAGATGACCATTTAGAGCGTATGGACACCACTGCTTCGGCTCGAAAAGTCTTCGGATCTGAGCCATTGGGACAACGCAACAGAGGACGACCTGGGCTAAGGTAGTGCACACAACTGGATAAGGACCTCAACCAACTTAGAGTGCGCAACTGGAGGCAACTGGCAAAAGATTGTGCTGTCTGGAGAGGCATGTTGCTTGAAGCACAGGTCCACCACGGACTGTAGCATCAGAAGAAGGAGAAGAAGACTACGTTATTAATTTGTTGCATCTGGGGCTTGGAAATTCCGCATGTTATTGTCAGAAAGGTAACGCATCAACAGAGTGTGGAGTGGTGTCATCATGGGACAATTTTGCTTTAAAAATAGGATGGGAACAACGTTTCGGTTAGTGGTGAGCTTTACGGAGCCATGTTCACGGACTTTTTTTTTACTTAACTTAAAGGCATGGACTTGGAATGCTTTTTTTTCATGTAGGGTGGTGCGTCATGTTACACAGCTCTTGACGTAGCCGATCATTTGCGAATCAAATGCTTAAATCGTGTCGGCCTCCGCGAGCTGCGATTTGACCTTTTAGGGCCGAGGAGGACCAATGTTATGCCAACAACATGGACATGGTGTAAGATTACTCATTCAATCCGTGCCCTACAGCTCAAAATCATCAACAAAGCCTTGCAAAAGTTGGGGAAGAGAATGCGTTTCGTTTTCGAAGGCAGCCGCTCCAATTATGTTGTATTCCATAAATTATGTCAATGTTTGTTTTGACTACTATCGTAAGTCTCAAAACGTTATCCGTAAAATATGAAAAACAAAGAGCTCCTCTCGTGTCTCATTTCAAAACAAATGCAACTTTCAAGAGAAGTATTCGCACACCACCTGTTGCTCGAACACGGTGAAGAGAAACTTCTTTCCTCCCTTAACTTGACAGAATATTTCCCAGTATTTTAAGAGAAACCAAAAGCTTACCAGCCTCTGCAAATGCAAAAAAAAACTGTCGCAAATTTTCTTCAATTCAACCGCTTCTTGACCACAGATAGTTAAACTAGTGTTAGGAATTCCTTCCATGATTGTGAAAATATTCAAGAGAATGTGCCGAACTATGAGAAGCTGCAAATGTGGTGGTTAGTTGGTTGTGGACTGCATTGTTTTGTCAACAATCATGAAGAAATGAGGAACTGCTGTGAATTTCAATTTTGAAACAGGCGCTGAATATAATTATTGAAAAGTGATACAGTTTTAAATATATTCTCTTGTTTTTCAAATGCGGAGGGTCTTCTTCTTCTTCTTGTGGTGCCACAGTCCGGGGTGGACCTGAGCCTCAACCAACATGCCTCTCCAGCCAGCACGGTCTTTCGCCAGCTGCCTGTTCTTCACTTTGGTGCGCCACCTTAGCCTGGGCCGTCCTCTGTTGCGTTTTCCCTATGGCTCAGATTCGACGACTTTTGGAGTCAGAGCAGTGGTGTCCATACGCTGTACATGGCCTAGCCATCTTAAGCGTTGTATCCGAAGACGCTTGACTAAGCGCATGTCGCTTCTCCTCCAGATGCCATCAACGCAAACAGGACCAAAAATCGAACGCAAAACTTTTCTCTCGAAAAGACTAAGGGCTTCCTTACCCGCTTTAAGTAATGGGGAGAGTCAGAGACCTTTTCTTTTTGGTCCACTACAAGTTGAATAAATAATTCTTTAACTGGCAGGGACTGTCTGCTCAATATTTCCTAAATCGATTTCCAGAAAACTTGGAAATGCGAGCTTCACAGAGTTTCAAGATTATTTAGTACCGTTATTCAAATTTGAGTAAAAACTCTGTTTTTCAGTGTATTACATTCCGGAGAAACCCGTTTTTTGGGAAGAGCCTCTTCTCTGGTTTGAACATTTTATGGTTTCGTTTGAAGAAAAGAAAAAAGAACGAAACCATAACAATATCGGGGAGTCTGTCTCATCTTCCAGTGAACCACTTGCACTAAATTTTATGCATAACACCAAGAAGCAATGAGTTTAGTTACTGTCCAAAATAATAGCATCATGTTCGGCTTTGTCACTATTTTGTAAATAACTTCTTTCTACCGTCGTGCAAACACATCATATTTACTGCACAACATCCTTATTCCATCAGTAATAAGACATTTAAACAAGATAAGAAAAAAGTGCATTCTGATCTTGGAAAATGCTCGCTATCCGGAAGTACACCGAATTTTGGATAGTGCAAAATAATAGCACCAAGTGCTAAAATTCATAAATACGAAGTAAAAGTCAATGGAATAGTGAGGTTTTTTGTTTTTATTTTTGTTATTGGGTTAGTTCCTGGTCGTGTAACCTTTATTTTCAAGTACAGCGTCACAACGTTATGGCATGGAGTCGATTAAAGCCTGACATTGCTGAACAGAAAGCATCCCATCCCATTCCATCCCCTGTTTTTAATTTTTGGGTTTTGCTTCATATACAGCTTTCTTTACATCTGTTCAAAGTTTTCAATGGAATTCAGGTACGGAGATTGAGGCGGTCACTCCATAATTTGAACTCCATTGCTTTGGAAACATGTTGCGGCCGGTTGTTCATATGTTTGGGGAACCATTGTCTTAATGTAGAATTAATCTAAGTGGCATATTCCACTCTGCTTAAGGTAGCATGGTTTCTTTCATCATCTCTGACATAAACTCCGGCGGTCATCATCGGTTTTTTTTTTAAATCATTGTTTTTATTTTTAAAGAAAAATCTTATTAGCTATACATAAAAACGCTTAAACTGGCTTAACTGTCTTAACTATGTTACATGACTAACTTACTTTCCCCTTTCGGGCACTCTTAGCTAAACTTAATCTTTAATCTATGTCTTTTGACCTATTCTAACAGATATTTAATCACTAGGGGAATTATGACATCATCGGTTTTATCAAAAAAATGGGACCAGTACCATTTTTTGGGACAAGCGCTCCGCCGTGCTACATCCTTGAAAGTACACTCCGATTGAAACTCTTGGTTGTTTCGCCTGCGAACAATTGTCCTGCTCCCAGGAGTACCAAATAAAACTGTCTTGGACTCGTCCGTCCATAATATATTGCGCCAGTTAGAAGGTTTCCAGTTCAGGTATTATTTGGTTCGTTTTAGTGGGTTGATTTTTGACAGTATTTCTCTTTCTAGGACTTCTGGCTGGTAAATTCTTCTTTACCAGCTTTCTTCTTATTTGAAGGACTTGTGGTCCCTGAAAAAGACCCAAACCGGTGACCCCTCATAACTCGTTTCGCATCCTTCGAAAAAGCCAATAGTTGGAAGAAGTAATGTTTGTAAAATACGACGATTCTGATAAGACCTTCCACTTTGTTTTACACCCACGTAATGCCGAGCGTTGTCATGTTACAAAATCACCTTGTCACGCCTTTCGGTCGTTGGCCGTTTTCATGCAATGAATTAAATTAAATTAAACGCATCAAAGGCATAAGTTGTAGTTAATAGTGTTTCCCATCAATAGTTTTGCCTGGCTTCAGTAGCTCATTCTACACCACACACGTCTCGTCGCACCATATGCGGAACATGACCTTTGAAAATCTTTTGTTTTTCTTTGGCGTCGATGTAGACGATGATGGAATAGGTTCAACAGGCTTTGCATAGTATTTTTTCTTTTTGTGATCTGGTGCAAAAATGTCATCCTTTGATGTCTCTCAAGAAGCAACTTGAGAGATGTCGATTTTTTTTGCTTTTAAAAAAATCCAAATCTTCAAACTCTCTCTCTCTCTCTTTCATTTTGCATTGGGCACGAATCTTGATCAAGTAAAGCCTGCAATTCCTCATGTTTAAGGTTCATGGGCAAGAGGCTCCTTGCCTTCAACGTTGAAATCACCACTTTTGAAGAGTCAAAACCACTCTCTGCATGATTTATCTGCCGGTGCAGATTCATTATAAACTTCTTCTTCAACGGCACTCTTTTACCACTGTTTGACAAAAAGTTGCTGAAATGCATTAGACAGCTGCATTCCTCCTCCTCAAGCATTCATCCTAAATATAGGATTCGATTGAAATGCTCATTAGTTCACCCTACAGCCTTCTTTCGAAACTACATTGAAATTTTGAGGCTGAAATGCTCTTTCCAACTCTACGTTTACTGCCATTATTACCCTCAAGAATCAAAGTTCACCTGTGCCTTCTTTCCCTTCTCTTCCACTATTTCTTCGGCCAGTGCCGTGACCTGATTCCCATCACTCATGGGTTCTCGAACTCCCTTTAACACACGCGAACTTAAAATCGAACATCCATCAGAGACTTTCGTAAAATTATCAAATTTCTATCGTGATGGCCAAATCTTGGAGTTGCCATCAGCAACTGGAAATCGGAAAAATTATGTTCACTACATACCAGTAAGCATTTCTAGTTCGTGAACTTCATGCTATAAGAGCAATAGAATCTACAGAAAATTCGAATGTCGGATGATTCATCGTGAGGTTTGATTTTCAATTGGCTTTTTTTGACTGACCACCCGTGACTCCTTTCAAACTGCTTTGACATTTTTGTTCAGTATCATTGGGCAAGTCATCGTGCAAGTTATGGCAAGTCATCCTACCACAACAGCGTCGCGAAACTATTCAGCGGTATTACGAAAATTTGCATTCTGTGAGTCATGTTTTTTTCGTGCAATGCGAGGAACTTACACAATCGACCCACTCAAACCTCTGTTGCCAGTAATATTCACAAATTTTAGTCCTGATTCCATTAGAGGTTTATTCCTTAATTTTTGAAAGTGCTCTGGCAATTAAGATTTAAACCGATCATGACCCAACTGGATACCACAGAAGGAATGACTTTAAATGCCTTGGCCCTCCCCCCCTCCACATTTGGACTTATTTCCTCATCAAAATGTAGGACAGTTTAAATTTTAAAAGAAATTTAATTCATCATCCCTGTTCTGTTCATCGAAGTTATGCCATCAAAATTATTTTATCGCCTTCCTTGTCACCGCTGACCTCCTCTCATCCGTGAAAGCACCCCATCAATGTCGGCACTGAAAATATGACTGTTCGCCAAGTTTCTATGACGAGTGCTGTGTGAACATAAAACCTCACTAACAAAGCTCCAGCGATTTTATGGCATTTGTTTTTATTAGAGAATAAGCCCTGGCTCACCTCGGAGGAGAGTGCGTAAACTCGAAGGACATTCGTTCTCAATATCATCACGAGTCATCATCGCCGTTCTTGACGTTGCATATCAGTTTCACTTGCATGGTTCTGTGGAGGATCTGCGGGGGATTTGGGAGAAGATTTGTGATTGTTGTTGTTTGTGGGGCGTTAAGGAACTAGGACATTTCTTCTTCTCCGTCATTGATTTAATAAAAACTAAAGGATGTCGCTGTGAGGCGATATGTTTGCTGTACGAAAGGTATCGCATAGGTATGCTTGCTTTGCGTTTGTTTTTTGAGTGGCTCTGCAACTTCCGTTGTAAACAGATGGTCAGCGTCAGCGTGGCGCAGTGATGTCCATTCAGCAAGGTCGATTCAAGATTTTCAAACGGGGAACATTCAAATTTATGTGTGCGCACTATTGGTGGAAACTTTTGGCCCGTTTGTAGGAGAAAGTCACGAAATGAAATGTTTTCTTCTTTTTTATTTGGAACTTGTACTCTGAGGGACAAATTCTGGTACCGGAGAGACTGGACTTTGAGCATGTGGTCGATGCGCCGTGTGGAATTGGTTTCCTATATGCAGAGAGTCATAAACATCGCTGTCACCGATTTTAAAGCGTCTGAAATAAGCCGGCGTTTTTGGTGCGCCTTGTGATGCACCTTTCTTCGGCGATAGGAGAGAGAAGAGACACTTATTTAACGTGAAATCCGAAATGTTTACAAAACTAAAAGCTCTATGACGTCGAATCAAACTCACTCATGGGTCAAAAAAGTCTAAAGCCATGCACAACTGTACTCCATAAGTTTTTGAATATTTTACAATCTCTCAGTACACACCACACAACTCCAGCAGCACACTCTCTAACCCCCTCAACGAAAATGTCCATCTCCTATTTATTCAAAGTTAAAAATTCAATCGTCCCGCCGCAGCAGCGAGCCGTGAAAATTGAAAAATCCTTTACAAAGCAAACAAATCCCTTCTCGGGATGAACTTTGGCTGACCATTCGGTTATTTACCATTCCATTTGCTGTCGACATTGACGACGATGTCTTCGATTGCAACCGAAAACCAACCAATCATACTCGCAACTCAACAAAGGCCTTCATTCCCCATCCCCCCCCACCCCACCGCGTGGGCTTATTGATTACGTTATTGATAAACAGAAATAACCTCCGAGGATATTCTTGACACAATGTCGAGGCATAATCCCGAATGAAGCACCTGAATTGAGAGTCGGGTCATCGTCTTAGCCCGGGGCTTTGTTGTGTCCTGAATGCGTCCTTGATGCGCGTCACACTGAGACGGGGATTATGTGAAAAGGGCAAATCAGTGAGTGGACATTCTACGATTGGATTTGATTACAGTGACGGAGGCGGCTTGGGGTGCACATGCTTTGCATGACATTTGACGTTTGTGAATGGAAAAAGTTTTCGCCTCAGAACTTCGTTTCAGACAAGAGACTGACGAACCCTTCACCTACACTCCGCGAAGAGTTTCACTGGATTCTGCAGTTCGTTACGTGGGATTTGCGGTGGGCACTCGTGGACGGCATCGGAAACGAGCACCGTCACATGTGCCTGATGAGAGGTTAATTTATTGGCTAACTAATCTTGCTACGAAAATGAAAACGAAACAGGACAAGTTAATGGAGGGATCCATGTCACGTTCCACCCATCCTGCCTAGAACCACCACCACAAGTGACAGCAGGAGGGTGAGTGAGTGGGAAAGGGGAAAGAAAAACAATTAATGTCCAAATGTGCAAGAACAACAAGTCCAAAGGATAATGGGAATTAGTCATTGTCCTTAATTACGAACTAATAGAGAAGGTTCACACTGTCTCTCTGGCCGAAATGTGTTTCTGCTTGTACACGGACCATCGTTGTCGTCGTCGTTGTCCTTGTGGTCCTCTACCGTTCTGGTGGGGGGGGAGGGGGAGAATAACAAAGTGAAGGTAGTCGACAATAAATAAAGCTGACTCTGGAATTTTGTTAATGAAACGGAAGGTGGAAAACAATGATTTCCAACAAAAGTGCGCCGCCACGTTTAACTGGCGTGGAAGTTAAGTGCGGTAATTGTGCCGTTTCAGTCGGAGCCGGGACGCCAACGCCAAGAATCACCGAACTGAAAACACCGAGATACATTATGGAAACAGCCTTGGAATGAATTTGTTTCGTTCAATGCACGCCCGTGTGTGTGCGGAGCGTGCTCGTGGAGTGGGGGGAGGTTTGAAATTTATGGCACAGAATTTGTCAGCCATCCCACGAGGCTTATAGGCGAAACCAAAATCAATAATTTCGCATTGGACCAATTCATTCGTGTGTTCGATACAAACGAGCACCATGTGGGACCAACCAGCTCTCTGCACTACGATCCGACGCACAGTCATAGATTCTGAGCGCAGATGTCCTGGGCACAAACGCCCATCGCCGTCCCTTGTGCTCATTCTAATTACAGGCATAAACTCGAGAAGAAACGTTTATAAGTCGTTGCACTAGGCAGACAATCCTTTGGTTCGCATTTTTTTTGCGTTTTTCTCTGTTTGCTCTCTCGCGCGAAGGAGAGCTCCTTGCTGAAAGACATTCATGCTGGCAGCACTTCTTGCTTCGTAATGTAGTCCTTTGTTGGATGAAAGTCTATGTACGCCCGAGTGCTAGAGCGTTAATGAATGAGTTTTTGTTGCGTCCCCCCCCCCCACCGAACACCTTCTTTCGTTCACTTGGCAAAAAAGTTAAGGATCTGGAAGCAGAGGGGAGGATGATGAAGCTGATGAGACTGGTGGAGGAAGAGTAAACGTTGGCAGGTGTTGAATGATATGATTTTGCCACGAAGTCCTGCTCTTATTCGGTATTAATCAGCGCCGCAGTGCTTCTTTGTTTCCCCTTGATAGTTTTTTCTTCTTCATGTCTTTATTCTCCTTTTCCACCCCCTCCACCTGCTCATCTTCCTACTCCTCCTCCTCCTCCTCGCCGTCGTCGTTGCAGTCATCGTTGTCGGAGGAGTCGCCGTTGTCGGAGGAGTATTGTTGGCTGCCCAAGCAGGTGGCGAATGATTGTTAGACCCAAGGGCAGTGTTGTTTTGTTCGTTTAACCTTAATGCTGTGGTTGAAGCTCAAGAGATGGTAAGCGTGGGAAGCGTTCGAAGAAATATTTTAATCCTGGCGGATAAATCTGATTTGAGTTGGTTTTCGGTAAGATTACGTGGAGGGGATGTTTATACGAAGTCGTTAATTTGATATTTTAAAAGTGTAAGGCTTCAACTTTAATTTCAAGGCGCCATATGACATAGGCCGTGCATAGAGACGATCTATACAGTGACATGTCTAGTTTTGGCATTCCTACCAAACTCTTCAGATTGTGCAGGATGATGATGGGGAACTCTCGCTGCTCCGTTCGGGTCGGTAACGATGTCAAAAACGGTTTTAGAGAAGATAAAGCGCTCTGACTTTTTAAACATCCTTCTTGGATAGATCGTGAGTAACTTAAAAGTCAACACCAGAGGCACGATCTTCCAAAAGTCCGTTCAACTGCTAGCTTACGCCGATGACATTGACGTGATTGGACGAACACAGAGAGCAGTCAACGAGACGTTTGCTGGCATTGAAGCAGAAGCTGCTGGAATGGGTTTGAAGGTTAATGAGGGCAAGACGAAGTACATGCTGTCATAAAGAAGGACGCACTACATCGACGTCTCGGACAGAGCGTCACATTAGTCTCGTCCCGAGGTCCTCGTCTACCTCGGCTCCGCGGTAAGTAGGGACAACAACATTACCACCGAAATCAAACGCAGAATCACTCTTGCCAGTCGCTGTTTCTTTGGGCTCAAGAGGCAATTGAGCAGTAAAGCCCTCTCTTGAAGGACTAAACTGGCATCGTACAACAGCTTCATCATCCCAGTCCTGCTCTATGGTGCGGAAAGCTGGACGAAACTAAAAACGGGTGAGGAAGCCCCTAGTCTTTTCGACTATCTGGAGGATCTGGAGGAGAAGATTCAATGACGAACTTTATAGGCTGTACGGTGACATGCGCTTGGTCAAGCGTCTTCGGATACAACACTTAAGATGGCTCGGCCATGTAGAGCGTATGGACACCACTGCTTTGGCCGAAAAGACTGCGAATATGAGCCAAAGGGACAACGCAACAGAGGACGGCGTAGGTAGCGATGGCGCAGGAGTGGAGAAGGACCTCAACCAATTTGGAGTGCGCAACTGGAGGCAGATATCGAAAGATCGTGCTGGCTGGAGAGGCTCAGGTC
The DNA here is from genome assembly GCA_944738645.1 of Eristalinus sepulchralis. Lineage (NCBI taxonomy): Eukaryota > Metazoa > Arthropoda > Insecta > Diptera > Syrphidae > Eristalinus > Eristalinus sepulchralis. The sequence continues at coordinate 84,205,037 of OX122882.1, read as the reverse complement.
CACTTAGGACTGAAGCGCCACAAGAAGAAAGAGAAGAAGTGCTTCAACACCTATTGTTTAAAAGGATCTTGGACATTCCAGTGCTGAATGCCATTATCATTAAGGTTTCTGGTGTTGCTAAGAATGGGTCTACGGTTCCTTTGCGCAAATCTGTTGCTGTCGATTGCCACGTCTCCGTCCAGTGTTCGTCGAATAAAGTTATGTTAAGTGTTTGATGGGATTAGTAGTCAATCGTCTACTATGAGCTGCTAGAACGTAATAATAATTGAGTGGCACTACAGCCCACAAGGGACCAGGGCCGAGCTTCTACAACAACTACTTGTGCAGTCCGTACTACTATTCTCTCACGAGTAGGAGGGACCTACAGTTTTTTGCCGACTCCAAGCGGCGAGATTTGATAAGCTTTTGGTAGACAATTGATACTCCTTTGAGTGTAGTCAGCAACTCGAAAGAGGTGGTGCCGTGAAAAAATGCGAGATGATCCTTCAGAGGATCGAACCGTCCGTGTTTCATCCGGATTCAGCCCAAACACACTAAAGTGCTTAGCTAATGTGAAGTGACCTGTTGGTATGCCAATAAGCCGTCTGCAGTCTTATCTGTCTAGAGGCAACAGACGTTTTGCGTTTAGTCAGCCTGGAGAGTTTTGCCATCTCTAAGCTGCCAAGAGACCCAACTGTGAATGGAGGCTCTTACCAAGGACACGGGCAGTCCCAAGGTGAATTCGGCCTCTATGAAAGCCTCTTTTGATCTTGCCTAGCAAGTTTATCTCGTTTTCCATGACATCCGGAGATGTCCCGGGATCTAGACAAGTCTTGGCGAGTTTAGTCTGTCAACCAAATTACCAAATTAAGGAAAGACTTGCACTATCTTGGAAGTGGTTACAGGGCTGAGTAAAGCCTTAACAGCACTTCGTCCCTTCCACCTGCTCTTCACAATATAGTTCGTGACCATTAGTGTCACAAAAGTTTCTGCATACATCACTTAGCTTCATAGTACAGAGCTTTCAAATCCATCCCCGTTTCCTAGTTGAATTACGATACGTGCAGACACAAAACGGTTGCTTTCGTCGAAGATGACTCACACGCATTCTTAGTTCCAGTGGAACTAAAAAGCGCAGACGTCTGCTCGACAAGGAATGATGCAAGGAACTTAACTGTCTAGTCCCTTTAGTAAGTTTTTGGTTCTTCATCTTCGAAATGCCGACTTTTCGGGTTGTTCTTCGTTTTCCAAGTCGAAGCATGCTAACTACGTTTTTCACACTCGTTCAGTTGTAGCATGATCATCATAAACTTTTACTTAAATGTGATGTCTTTCGGTCGCTTCGCCTCCCATGGATCCCAGATGAAGTTGTGGGAAACATTTTTACAACTTTATTCACTAAAAGTAAATGCCATGAATCGTTCTTTTAACATATAGAAAAAGTTGTAAGTTCTTTTTCAATTTTATGCATTTTATTTTATATTATAAATCAAACCTTGTGATGAAAAACCCTGTTTGTCGTTTATGTTTTGAATTTTCATTCATTTTTAAGCGTAAATTACTCTTTATCGGAACTTGCGATTCTAATAATGTCTTCCAACAAAATGGAGCTTAAGACGTCTTCTTTCATACAAGCTACGGTATTGCAAGATGCAATTTGTATTATCGGAGTTATAGCATTTCGGAGCCATCTACCTACATGAAGGTTGATGAGTTTGCGGTTCAAGTAGTTGTCTTTTGTATCAGCTCTCCATGCACTACTGAACACCTCATTAGCTACTCACATTGTCAGCTCCATTGGCTCCGGTTTTGGCAGAATGTCAAATAAACTGTGCTTGACTGTGAATTCTCACCGAGTTAGGGCGATTCTCATCCTCTTGGCTGGCCTAGCAAAGACCTAAACCACAACTAACGGTCTGGATCCCTGGATTTCCTTTCCTGGAGGCTTTGCAGAACCAAATACCAACACAAACTGCCACATTGTGATTATAATTCCCGAGCAGAAAGGATCCACTCTCTCGCGGTTGGGCGTGTTCGTTGATTCAATATTTTGTTTTTTTTGTGTGTTTCCCCCTTAATGGGATCCATTGTTGTCGCTCGCACTCTATTCAGGCGAAATTTGAAAGAGTTTCTTGTCAAGTGGAATTAAGGAATATTCATAAAGGTGCGCGGCAGACGAAGAATAACAAAATTCCCAATTGTCCTTGTCAACATTATGATACAAAATTTAATTTCATCATGTTATCCTTCAGATAAGCCTCGTTGCCACATCAGACGCCTCCTGCCTCCTGCCTCCGCCCGGCTGAGGTAAGCTACAAAGGAAGGACTTACTGTTTTTCTCTTTTTTTTTCTGGCAACGAAATGACGTGTCACATGTGTAGGAGTAAGCAACAAAAGATTATCCTTGTGGCCTGGGAGGAGACCGAGCCAAAAAGAAAGCACTGGATCTCATTCAGTCACCGTAATGACTTTTTGACAATGGCAGGCCCGGTGCTTTGGTCCCCATCCCCCATGTGACTTGTCGGTTTCTGTTGGTGAATTTTTTTCGCATTATGCCCAGAGTGCGTACGGAGTGGTACGTGCCTGCGTCTTCTGGCAGGCCAACGACGTTCAGTGGGTTAGTTGGGGAAGCAAAAAAAAAAAAAAATTCTTCATCAGGATCCACGAGGAGTGGCAGAGACAAAACAAGCAAATTATACACGTTCTCGCACATAATTGACAAGAAAGGAGGGGATACAATGAATTGGGTAAATTTAAAACACGGGCCTCTTGTTGCGGTAGTCGATTGGGTGTGGAGTGTGTCTCGTTGCGTGTGTCCTTGGAATGGGTGTGCGGGTGGTTAAGGGGTGAAAGGACATTGCTTTGTTGTCAGTTTTTCACGGTGATACTACAGATTTGTTTTCATATGGGTGACTGACAGAATGGGGAATTCATGTAGCTACAACTTAAGTGTTGTGGAGGGGTGTGAATTAATGCGAGAGGGTGTCTTCTCAAGAAGAAAGAGTTGGTGAAAGCGAACGCTAAGGCTACGCAAAGTTCAAAGGAATGGTTTCGTTAACTTTTAGTCGTACATCGCATCTAGATGTTCATTTCCAAGCTCCTTTTTCTCAGCGTTTTGTGGCTGCTGGCTTAAAGATCACAGCACACAGTGAAATCAGAGAGCGCTTGATTGCTGTATACAGTGACTGTGCATGAGCCTGTGCGCATGAAGCAACGTCGTTGATCGCACTCAACATGGCGAGCTGCCAATACTATCCTCACCCGTGCATAGGTTAAGATGACATACGGCCTCCTCGTGCAGCCCCCAGCGAACACCTCTGCCCGAGGGCCTGGGCCTGGCCTACTAGCCTCTGGGCTGTGTGTCACAATAATTCCCTCACCACATAAAGCAATCAAGTTCGGAGAGCCTGGGATATGGACGGATCTAATGTTGACGACTCGAGCAGACGACTAACGGACAACGATCTTGGGTTCTGCATGTGGAATATGAAGTCCCAAAACAGATCACGTGCAGCCGAACAACTTGCGGAGGCCCTGGACTGCTACAAAGCACACATCACCGCCGTCCAGGAAGTGCGGTGGGATGGGCCGGTCAAAAGGAAGATGACGAACTGCGACATCTACTACAGCGACTGCTACAGGGTGAGTAGGAGGCGCTTATTTGGATGCTGATTTGTTGTTCGAGGCAGACTTAGGCAAAAAATCTTGAGCTACGATCCCGTCAGCGAACGCCTCATGACAATTCGCATTAAGGCTAAATTCGGGAACATCATCCTTAATTGCGCTCACGCCCCGACAGAGGAGAAGAATGACAACAGAAAGAATGAATTCTATGATCTCCTAGAAAGGACATACGATCGACGCCATAGCTACGACACTAAGATCGTTCTGGAAGACCTTAAAGCTCAGCTGGGAAAGGAGGTCATCTTTCCTGAAAAGAGCTATGGCTACGCAAAGATCAAAGGAATGGTTTCGTTGCAATGGGTTTCTTCATTTTCTTCGAGTGGCATTGAAGTCCGCTATGGATCTAGCCACCAACCAACATGCTTCTCTATCTAGAACGATCTTTTGACAGCTGCCTTCAGCTGTGCACTCCAAGTTGGTTGAGGTACTTGTGGGCGCCAACGTAGGCCGTCTTCTGTTGGGTTGTCCCAATGGCTTGGATTCAAAGACGTGGCAGAGTTCCACATGCTCTACATGGCCTAGCCATCTTAAGCATTATATCCGAAGACGCTTGACCAGGCCGCCGTACAGCCTATGAAGCTCATATTCTCCTCGAGACGCCATCAACGCAAACAGGAACAAAATTTTTCTCTCGAAAAGGCCTTCCTGATCCGCTTTTGGGAACGTCCAAGTTTTCGCGAAGGACTCCATAGCCTCCTTCTCCACTTGTGTGTGTCATATGTTGGTGCTGTTCGAGCTGGAGCACTCTCCAAGAAAAAAACTGGACGCACATCGCTGTGCAACCTATAGAGTTTGTCTTTGAATTTTCTTTAGACGGCATCAACACAACAACAATTGCAAGCGAAACTTTCTTCTCGAAAAGACCAATGGAAGGGCATCCTTATCCGCCTGTGTTAACGTCAAAGGTTCTTGAGGCCATAGAGTAGGACTGGGATGATTAAGGTGTTGTATAAAGCCAACTCGGTTCTTCGGGAGAAGGCTCAGTTATTCATAGTATTTCTTCCGCTGTTATCCCTACTTAGTGAAGGGCTGATGAAGGTCAACCCCTTGGCTACCCATTATAATGCTCTGTCCAAGATCTCGATACTATGTGTCCCTCCTTGATGACAGCATAAACACTGTTTTGTCAAAATTCACCGCTAGACCCATCTGCAAAACATATAAGGATTATTTCTAAAGGGTGATTCAGCATGTGGTTTGATTTAGAATGTAAAACAAAATGCAAACATTTTTATGCGAAGTTAAAATGCTTTCCATCGGTTAAAAGAACAATTCATGGCATTTCCTTTTAAAAAACGATATCAGGCAAATGTTGGCCACAACTACGTCCGAAGGGGTGCATTCTAAGAGCCCAATGTAAACGATTATGTCTTTGTGTTGATAATTTTTTTAAGGATATGGACAATCAATGACAAATACTTGCCACTTCCCCAAACAGTCAATTGCCTGCCTAATTCGACCACAAATAAAATAGACCCCCAGACCATCTAAACCATCGTGCGGACATTGTAATTCCGGCGATCATCCCCAGCCTGAGTCATCATAAATTTAACAACTCACTTTGTCGTCCTCAGTCGTCCTCAAAATGTAAGTGCGATGCACGCGTGTGAGCCTTTTAGTCGTCAATTAATTTCCCATTCAGTGCCTAAGCACTCGGCAAGAGTCATCACGTCGTCCCATATTCTTGGCAGCTCCCACCTCGCCATATATGAGAGCACGAGTTTATGATGCACTCTCCGGCGAGGAGGACAATTTTGTTGCTATTTTTTTTTGTTTTACTGCAGTCAATTCCGCAAGAAATACTTCCTGTCTTCAGGCGAACGTGTTGCCCGGGCGCCGAACAGTGCCAAAGCGGCGGCGGCAGTGGTTGGGCGCCAAAACGACGAGAGTCGCTCGCTTCCACGGTCATAATCAACTAGAAGCACTCAAGGTGGAAATGCAAAGAGCTTCAGTCGTCGTTTAGTGCATCTATGCGCTGAAAATCGATTTGAAAGATTTAAATATTCATCAGCGTGCTGGAGGGTGTGGGGGGGGGCGAAATGTAAGCAGATGTGCGGATATGAAGGGAATGAGGTTGAGGCAAAGCAAGCAGCCCGCATGTGGGTACGTGCAAGCCATCAACTTAGACGGATCGTATTACATTTTATGTGAGAACTTTTTTTCATCCATCGTGGTTTGGGGCGAAGAAACGTCTGAACGCCGTCGTAATCTTTTAACAGTCCGTGGACGCGGTTGGATCTGAAAGCTTCTTCTTTGTAGAATGAGTTTCGTTGATTAAGGAGTGCTTCGTAAATGGAAGTTGCGGGTAATAATCTTCAATGTTTTTGGCCGGGACCTGCAGCTTGAGATACTTGCTCATTGTCGGGTTGTTGATGCATTTTCTATGCAGAAGGTTCATGACTCGATACTACAGGTTTTATGTTTGATATAAAAGTATTTCTGACTCACTGACTATGATTGGAAAATGAGGCTGTCATAAAAATCCTCTGAAACATCTTCAATGAACGTTGGCACGAAATAGTAGGTCTGCTCGCTTGAAAACGCAAAATACGATCGACTTATCTGTAACTTGTACACAAATCATTGAGGAATGTAGCGGGAGGTAGGGTTATATGAAAGGCTATAAAAGTACACTTAAGGTTCAGGAAAGTAGCGTCACTTGTATTAATTCAACTCAGCCAATAGCTTCACGTAAATGAAGTTATTTTCTCTCGGTTCTCAGTTTCGAAAAGTGAACTTTTTCCCTTTAAGTGGGTATTTACTTCACATTTTAGTGGGAGATAACTTCACTTGTAATTTCATTTTGGAAAGTCTTTGTGAAGTTTGAACCTCTTTAAAGTTTCACTGAAGGTTTTGCAAGATGAACTGTAAGCCGATGATTCGTAAACCAGACGGCATGCCGCCTTGAAATCCTGCAACCGTCCGATAAGCCTTAGACTGAACTCACGAATTTTTAAGTTGATTTGTTACTCTAAGCTTCAACAAACAAATTGGACCCAAACCCAGGGGGCCTTCTTCGTTGATTCAATGGAACGAAATCCACTTCTCTATACTCTCTTTAATATTTTGATATTAGGTGATTCATCTTGAGATTTGATTTTGAATGTGCATTTTTTACAGATCAGGCGTGACTCCTTTAAAACTACATCGACATTTTTGTTTAGTATTGTCCGGCAAGTTATCATGGAAAAATTCACTCATGACGGTAATAAGGATCAATATGCTTTCAGAAATCCAAGCAGATGATCCCCGTGAATTCTAGATGGCGCTACAAGCTACATCCAAGCGCTTAGAACAATAGACTTGTTGAGAAATTAGCGAGCTCTCAACACTATTTTCGCTCGTGTACAGGTCAAGTTGACATACACCCTCCTCATAGCACCACCTGGATAGCCATCCACAGCATCCGTTGTGTGGTGAACCAATGTATGCAGCGAACACTCTGCCTGAGGGCTACATAATTGGACTGGCCTACCAGCCTGTGGGCTGTATGTGACGCTAACTCCAGCAACATACCTCGAATGTGGACGGATCTAATGTTGACAACCCCAGCAGACGACAACGGTTTTCGGTTCTGCTTGTGGAACGTGAGGTCCCTTAACAGACCACGTGCAGTCGAAGAACTTGCGGTGGCCTTGGACTGCTACAAAGCAGACATAACCGCCATCCAGGAAGTGCGGTGAGATGGACCGGACAAAAGGAAGATGAAGAACTGTGAGCAAACCGGGACGTTACCAAAAGCGGATGAGGAAGCCCTTAGTCTTTTCGAGGGAAAAGTTTTGCGTGTGATTTTTGGTCCTGTTTGCGTTGATGGCACCTGCAGGAGAAGATTTAACGAAGAACTCTATGGGCTGTACAGTGACATGCGCCTGGTTAAGCGTCTTCGGATACAATGCTTAAGATGGCTAGGCCATGTGGAGCGCACGGAAACCACCGCTCGTGCGATGTGTCGTGATGACTGTGGCTTTAACCTAAAAACGGGAGAAGCTCCAAAGTGGGTGGGATGTCGTCACTGACCAGCCAATAATGAATACTATCCCATCAATCCCATTCCAAGGACTCCTGGAACTTCGGTTTTAGCCCCTTAGGTGTGAATATCGTGGTGGCTGCGGTTTAAAACCCAATATCGCATCCAGAGTCGAGGTAAGTATTTTGTTTTGACTGGGCTGACTCTAATTGTTTGCTCTACTGACTCAGATCAGACGGTTACAGAGATTCTACCGCTTTGAAGTTGCATAACAACCGGTTTTTGAGACCCGCATATCGACAGTGGTGTTGCAAAGGTATCGCTTCCTATCAAAGTGAAGTAATGGTCCCTCAAGCATTCAGTACTTGATTTAGCGTAGAATTTAATTTCATAGGCAACTACTGGATAAATACTGAATACTGGAGCTAGTGATATACCGCAGCAGAGGCGGCTGAATACGAAAGTTCCACATCTGGACAATCAGGTAGCCACACTGTGTATCCTCGCATTGCAAAGTAAAAGAGTGCGTTAACATAAAGCCTGTCCAGTGTTTCTTCGTTACTTAACCCTTCTTAGTGAGGAGGTCTGTAGTTTTGCTGCTTAAGGTTGGAGCATTACCCGATAATCTACAAGCTATGACGACTTTTTCACCAAGACACAATGCATAGGCGCCCGATTGGCAGGTCGCCTTATTTTAAGGCGTTTGACACCAAATGGTTAAAAGGTCTCTTTCTTAAGTTGTTAAGGCTCGGCATTAATAAAACATTGCTATACAGCTATGATCTATGATATGGTTACGGATAGGAAGCTTGTTGTGAAAAATGGCAACGAAATTGCGGCTACTGAGCTCCATATTAAAAATGAGGGGCGGTTGGTTCGTCGATCTTGTTCACTATTTTCACAAGCGATCGCATAGGTTCCATGCCTAACATTATATCTCGTACAGATCAGGCACGCAGGTAAAAGTAATAAATGACCTGTTGCAACGCGACTTCGATACAATTCAACGAGTTTGCGACGACTGGAAGTTAAAAATCGGCTACCAGAAGTGTGAAACTGTCCTTTTCAGAACCCCGCTGTCCAGAGCCTCAGTGGACAAGAAAATGAACTGGCGCAAGTTCGGCATAGTTGACCCACAAGGACGGCCATTATCTTTGAAATGTGTAGTCAGATATGTAGACATCTGTTTGGACCAGTATCTGTATGGTGGTATCCACGTAGATACAGCTCTGACCAGGACTAAGAATGCCCTCGCTATGGCAAGAGGGCTGTTTTACAGCAGTCAACTTCATACCAGAGTTAAGGTCGTCTGCTACATGGCCCACATCCGGCCAATTATGGTATATGGTTGCCCTGTGTGTTTCAACGTGAGTCCTACTCAGATGAAATAGATGAGGGCCTCCGGGCCTGTTTTCGTTTATATCGAATACCAAATTGCCAGTACAAGACATTTTACGCTTACGAGGTTCTGTACAACGAGGCAAACCTTATAAGGATAGATAATTTTATTATTTACCTGATACAGAGCCACACTGCTCGAGGCATGGCTTCAACCAACAGTCGGATCTTGGGGGCTTACTACCCAAATGAAATGTACCACGAACGGGTATGTATTAACAGCTTCATTCCGCCTGAAGCTTTTCTCTACTTGGACCCCAAAGGCCTGATAAATGATAGGGGAGGCTACCCTATCATCTTTCACGTCGCATGCCGAACAGTAGAAAGGCAACTTCAATAGGAGCTGCACATCGCTCGTAGCCAAGAGGATCTCCTACGGTTCAGTAGAGTGATTTCTGCCTGCGATAGAGCAGTTTCTGCCGAAAAACGGCTCTTTACTGGTGGTTACACCGTGCTGCTAGCTTCTTATACACATAGACCGGGTAGTTGAGTCTACAGGGCCAACTCACATGGGTTAAGGTACATGTTTTTTTTTTGTGTTTTTTTTTACATGTGTTGATTATTCTCTCTTCCTCTACACCCTGTATTTGCACTAGATGTCTGCAATAACTGCGCAAAAAAGCTCCCAAAAGCTGCCAAGTCTCATCGTGCTTGGATTGTGTCCTGGAAACAGCTTTATTCGAACTTTTTCCCACAGTTATCGTGGCTTTTAGCCAATCCTTTAGCTACTCCTTTAAATGTTCTGCACGGCTTTTTAAAGCTAAGTCCTGACAGCGGACTTGAATTGCATTGGGAATGACATAGTCATCAGAGGAAAGTTTAATCAAAAAAAATTACGGAAGTTGTCAATACATGTCACAGGTTTGAGTGTACCCACTATGTGACTGCTTCATTCACAAAATCGACGCAATCTTCTGCCCATTCATAGCCTATCAATCCATTCCCAAAATCACGTTCACCTGCTCACCATCAAATTAATTCATTTCCGCTCGATGTTTTATTGAATTGTAACGAGCAGCCTAATGGACACCACCTCTCAGAGCACATTACCTTTCAATTTGCAGAACAATTTACTTTTCCTCGCTCCCCCTGTGCTCATGGGACTCACCCGGAGACTATAAATCGGTCATCACATCCATTATCCTTGGGTAAACAAATCCCGGTGTAAACAATGAATTCGATGACCCACTGAGTCGGTCCCCCACCACGCAGCCGGTTCTTATCCACCACACACAGCACCAACGCCATCACCGGGCACTAAAGACCGCACCACACCACATCACACCACAGCACAGCACACCATATCGGATATCCTTATTCAATGTCTCATTAACCCTTCGCACAGGAGTAATTGGCACAAAGCACGCAAAACACAGGACGAGTGGCGAGTGGCGAGTGCGAGTGCGAGTACGAGCATCCCCAGTGAGAGGGGAGTTTCCTTTGGGGAGAGATGAGCGTTGAATACAATGATCTTCCTCCCTGCTCCCACAAGTGAATGCCCATCCGTCTTTCACGGATCCCTGGCGTACATCCTCGCACATCCAGCCCGGTCTTGCTGGTCATTCAGAGAACCGAGCCTTGTGAACGAAAAGCTTCGGTGAGAGAGGAAGGGAGAGTGAGAAACCACGACGACGTTAAATGGACGCTAAAAGCTTTTGTCTCAGAAAATGAAACACGCGGTCGTGAGGATTCAAAACAGAAACAAAATTCCCCCAAAGAATAAAGACGAGACCAGAACGACGACGGCGGATGTGGGGGCGAAAGGGTGGCATGACAACACACATCTTGAGATTCCAAAGCAATCCAGGATGGATGCTTCTTTCTTGGACTTTTTTGTTTTTTTTTTCTTGGGACGGACGCGTGTGTGTGTGTGGATACACACATTGCCATTGTAGGGGGTGGTTACACAATAGGTTCCACAATAGGTTCCACATCATTCAGGGAGCCTACCAACACACACGCACACAGCACAGTCGGAAAGCACAGGACACTGTGCGAGATGATTCTTCTGCACCATCCAGTCTGCGAGAGATTTTCAACACGTTCGGAACCCCCATTCGTTGTCGTGCGCGCAACACTCTTATATCCCTTCTGTGGAGCCACAATCCAGAGTCACAAATCTGTGTGCAGTGTGCTTCATTGCTTGTGTGTGCCTGGCGTCTGTGTGAAGCAAACGGGTAGACGGGGGGAAAAGAGCTGAAATTTTGAATCAATTTTGAGTCCAAATCGGGTCGACGTGTGTGCGAGTGAGCGTGTGTTTCCGTCGCCTATCAGGACATTCAAATCACGTACCAAATACCCAAATCCATCCTTCTAATGAAGCCAAACTAAAGTAATCTGCCACATAAATTTGAACTCGCTCGCCCTCGCACTCGCCCTCGCCGCGCCGCGCCTCGTTTCGCTGGCACAGTCGCGCGGTGGTGTGCACGGTCGTGTGTCTGTGTAAAGTCCTTTTAACCTTAATTAATGAGTGAAGGCATCCCATTCCATCACTTTCGTGGTGTTCGTCTTCTTTGCCTCGCAAACAGCAGATAGACAGCAGCAGCCAGTGCCACACATGTGTGTGGAGTACTACTCCTTCGTGCGTACGTATGCAACAGAAAACAACATCTCTGGGGATCCTCTGTCGTCGTCGACGTCGTCTCTGATTCTCCTTCTCCTCCCGTGAACTGTGCCCATCGTTGGAGGCAAAATAGTGTTTCGTGGGGAGGGCGCGACAACAACAAACCCACAAAAACAAAATCCAGCAACAACAGGACGAAGAAAGAAAACAACAAAATAGAAAACTCCTGCTTATAAGGATATAATCACAGCAATCGTTTTCATTTGTGTAGGGATTACACCATTGGTTTGTGTTTTTCGGTACGGAAAAATAGGAGCTAAGCGAAAAGGGCATCCACGGAAGAAAAACACAGCACACACAGCGAGGAGAGAAGTAAAACTAACAAGGATACAAACAATGTCGCCGGGAAGGAGAGCACAGCGGAATTAATAGCAGCAAAGCAGCATAGCATGCCCCCTCGAGCTGGAGTTGAAGGTAAGTTTTCGATATCAGAATTTATGAACTGTACGGTGTGGTGCGAGCGCCTGATCCTACGTCAGTGTCACAAGCCTGCCACTGGAGGGTGGGAGAGCGGTGGTTTGCTTGTTGCAATCTGTTCTTGAGTGAGGTCGGGTGGGTGGAAAATCCTATGAAAGGTGAGATAATCCAGTTTAATGGAATTTTGTTGAATAATTTCTGCATCGCAGAAGTGCTGTTTATCGAGTCCGGGATGGGATTTGAAGGAGGACCAGAACAAGGACCCTTCTCTGGAATATGATTAGTGGTAAAGCTCTTTTGGATTTTGGCGAAGAAAGAATTACCCTTGATCGTGTTTACGTTTTGTGTTGTAGCGGTGAGGATTTTTCTTTTTTTTTTGGGGCTGGGTGGAGAGATTTAAAATGAAGATTATGGTAAATGCTTCCTTCAGAACCTTTCATTTGGGCATCTAAACACTTTGGGAAGATGTGCCGGGTTCTTCTGCACCTCCACACCATTAAGTCTTTTTTCAGCTGTTTTTAGCTGTTGTTATAATCCTCTTGCATGACGTTGGCATTTGGGGGGCCTTTGAAACATGTCTCTCGCAAACAATCGACAGGAAGCTGAGATGGTATCGCACTGTCGTGTGACCAGCATACACCTTTAGATGACATGGTTCTGCGGGAATTCCAAAATCTAGCCATCTCCTGGCTGGTTGGACTATTTAAAAGTTTTCGGAAGCTTGGTCAATGTCCTAGATCTTGGGCAGAAGTCAAAGCCGCGTTTATAGCCAAAGCAGTAACGAGCTTCCTTGTTAAACCCAATGATTGGGTCCATTTCTTTCTTCCTAAAGAGATTCATAGGTTAGGTGATCGATTTGATCATGCAGACTGACTTGCCAAACATATCCACAATGAGGGAGAATTTCAAAGCGGCTCTGCACTCCTGCGTAGGTACTTTTGAGAAGTCCCTTCATTACAGGGAAGACATTATTGTGGCGATCCTGAGCAATGATGGAGCCTTCAGTAAGCAACTATCGCTGCATTGTTGGATCTCAAGATTGATAAGCACTTGGTGGCCCTTGTTTATTGGAGTTAACCTTTCTAGACAGCAAAAGCACTCTGAGCGGCCGAAGGGTGTTGACTTAGTTAACATGTAAAACAGGACGTTGCCAAATTGATAGATTTAAATACACAAGAACCAAAGACCCATAACTCAGACTCGGAAGCTGATTCTCAACATTTTGCAAGCGATTTGAGAACCTTTTCTGGCACTCAACGGAAATCGATGTGAGAAAATAGCGCTCTAATGTGATGGAAAATTTCGATGAAACGATCGATTCCGGTGGTTTGCAGTTGGCTGGAGACAAAATTGATGACTCTACAGACTTTACACTCAAGTTCTTAACAATAACTTCTAGACTAGAAGATCTCAAGGAATTTGAGATTGGGAAGGACTTTGAGTCAGGACATAATTCTACAGACGTTAGAAGTAAGCACTCAGCAAAAACTGCATAACTAGATAATTTCAAGGGAATGTGCTTCTGATGGTGGGATGGTCGAAAATGAAGAACTCGAGTGACAAGGTGTCTGTTCTAAGTCCCTTATTCGCTTGCAGTTCAAATTATTCTAAACTGGGTGAAGCTACAGTACAAAGAAAAGTATACCACATGGACTTGTTGGCTCACCACTTCTCTACAAAATATAAGGTTGTCCCTCCGCCTTTTTGTCTTTTGAATTTTCCGGCTATATACAAAGCGCAGAGGTCGTATCTGGCAATACTATATCAATCATTTGGAAGGTATTGACATAACCTACAAAACGACGCTATGCATGATAAGTTTGGATATTGCGTTCAACAGTTATAGACGTGTAAACATGGAGTTCACTAACGCCGAAATTCGCGCTATTTTAAAGTTTTCCTTCGTTAAAGGCAAATTCTAGAGAAATATTCCGTGAGATTAATGGTGTTTCGGGGGATGGTACTCTATCACTTCGAACTGTGAAGGATTGGTTTCGACGATTCAGAGCTGGTGAAAACGACAACATGGATAAGCCAGCCGGTGGAAGATCTGTGACGACGAATACAGATAGAATCATGGAAATCATCGAGTTAGACCGGCATGTGGCATCTCGTGACATCGCCCAGGAGATGGGAGTTAGTCACCAAACCATTTAAAACCATCTGCAGAAGGCTGGAAACAAAACAAAAAGTTTGGGTGCCGCTTGATTTGACGCAAAAAATCTTCTCTGGACCGAATCAACGCCTGTAATATGCTGCTGAAACGGAACGAACTGGACCCATTTTTGAAGCGGATGGTGACTGGCGACGAAAAATGGATCACACACGACAATATCAAGCGAAAACGGTTGAGGTTGAACGCCGGTGAATCGTCCCAAACAGTGGCCAAGCCGGGATTGACGGCCAGGAAGGTCTTGCTGTTTGTTTGGTGGGATTGGAAGGGAATCATCCACTATGAGCTGCTCCCATATGGCCAGACAACTGCGAACAACTGAACCGCTTGAAGCAGGCGATCAACCAGAAGCGTCCAGAATTGGTCCACAGGAAGGGTGTAGTGTTCCACCAGGACAACGCCAGACCACACACTTCGTTGACGACTCGTCAGAAGCTACGGGAGCTCGGGTGGGAGGTTTTATCGCATCCACCATATAGCCCGGACATAGCGCCAAGTGATTACCACCTGTTCCTGTCCATGGCGAACGCCCTTGGTGGTGTGAAGTTGAACTCAAAAGAGGCTTGTGAAAAGTGGCTGTCCGAGTTCTTCGCAAATAAGGAGGGGGGCTTCTACGAGGGGGGTATTATGAAGTTGCCGTCTAGATGGAAACAGATTATCGAAGAAAACAGCGCATATTTGAACTAAATCCGATCACTGCAACACTTTTTATGAAGCACTGAATGCAGAGCAAAAAAGAAGGAAGGAAGGGAGATATTTGACAACCTTATAGCATCAATAGACCACTTCTGTTGCTAGCGGGAGGTTGGCTGTATGATGGCATGATTTAAGTCGTGTTCATATCTGGAAAATAAATTTGCTCACTCAACCTTTTTTGACATTGAAGATGTCGGTGAGTTCGTAACCGACCTTGACGGAGCAGCGAGCATTGTCATCCTGCATAATGTGACGAGCTTGGTAGGAATGCCAAAACTAGACATGGCACTGTATAGATCGTCTCTATGCATGCTGTCATATGCAGCCTTAACATCGACGAATAGGTGGTGCGTGTCGATCTGGACCTTTTCATTTGGACTTCCTTGGCTTGAAACCACTTTGATAAAGTCCTGTAAAGTGATTGACGAACGGTTTTTACAATACGTTTTTAATACTCTCCTACCTCTTCCAGAACTTTGATCCTTGTTTCACTGTTGTAAGCGTAAGTTTGTATCTGAGCCATTGGCTTAGAATGCTGGAAAATGTGGAGCATAAACCAAAGGGTACGAAAACTCTCACAAAACAGAATTTGATGACTTTTCTAAAAAGTTCTAAATTCCCGTTTTTAACCCTCCCATACTGATAGAGCTCTTAGCCTGAACAGCAGCACGAAATTCTTGTGTCTCATACCTAATAAGGAACTCATCTAGGAGGGAGATCAAAGAAAACACTGGCAGCTCGACATTGTGTAAGAAAGCTTTTGGATGTAAGAGGGGTCTTAAACTGTGCTTTGTCTAGATCAGTTGCAGATCAGTTCTAAGATCTATTTTCCCGGTTTGGTAGACAGCTAACGACAAAGCTGTGAAGATTTGTTTGACTTGTCCTTTCGGTTAGAAGCATCTGTTCTCTTACACCTCCTCCGCCAACACAGCGAGAAGGCTCAAATCACTTTATTGGTGCAAGGATTTTCCAATCGGACACTTCCGAGCTCTCTGAATTTTTCTCGCTCTCCCCCTTGTGAATACCGATCTCACAACTTGCCCGAACTAAACATCGGTGAGATGAAGAACTTTTCAGTCACCATACCCTCTAAGTCTCTGTGGCACCCACAGTTGCTGGTCGGATGCGACTGCGCCTTTTCGGAGATAAGTCAAGGAGACCATTTAGAACTGTATCGAACACACACTGCAGCGTATTTCAAGCTGAAAGCAAAGGCGGCCACTATGTCTGGTTGAAGAACAATGCGATGTTTAAAAAGGGACATGGCCATATATTCCAACAGCGAGGCCGCAATAAGATTTCTGGACAAGGTTGCTTTTAACTCCAACCCAACCCTAATGTGTAGACTGTGTCATAATGAGCCATCTAAGATCATTGACAGGATACTATATTATTCGACGTTATTACAAAGCTGATAAACTTAGCAGAAGCACTACCTCCCTTCTGATCTCCGGATGGTGGTGATGGTGCTTCCCTCGAGAAGTACCAAAAAAAAAATTGGTAAGCATTTCACGATACCGAACACCATTGACTGCTTGTGCTTGACCTGGCTCATTTTCATAAAAAAAAGGTCCAATGATTCCTCCAACCCAAAAGCCACAAAATCGACCTGGCGCGTTGTTGTCTTTACATCAGTCACAGACCCAGTTTCAGAAAATTTTTCCATCAATCGCTTCACAGTTGACTTTTTTGGAGCATTATTGTAACACCAAATTGATCGCACTTTGCGAACTGTAGCCGCAAAACTTTCACCAATTTGGTAAAACAATTTCACAACGAGAATGCGTTGTTCATTCGTGTAGCGCTCCTGTTTTGTTCAAATGTCAAACAATGACAATTCGAATGGCGCCAAATTTAAATCTTACGTTCTTGTTGGGGCACCCCTTATGTCCAGTTTGTCACCAGAACTCATCGTCAGTCTACCTTCATACTGTTGGGTCTTTAAGACAGAGATAGTGGCAAACAAAAAATAAGTTTCATGGCTAAGGAGCAATGCTGCACCCAAAAGGGATATAATCATCTGCTCAGGCAGCCAGGTCACAGCTTCCATTCCAACATCTGCCTCAAGTGCCGCCTATCTCTTGATGATCTGTACCTGAATCGGGTGCCGGGACATGGTGAAATCCAGGGGAATTGCGAAGTCATTAAGCTTGCCAGGTTCAGTACTCACATCATGAGCGATCAAAACCAAAAAAATGCTCAGAAAGCTCCAATTTGGGCACAACTCCAATTGAAACTGTCTTTCTCTGCCTCATCAGCTTAGACAAAGCGCGTCTACAGACCATAACATGTGTCATAACAGGTCACTGAGGAGTGTATGCCTGCAAGCTCGACATCTTTAAAAATGACTTCTGCAGGAGCTGTAGGGAGAACCAAAAGGTTTAGACTGTGCCTCTGCAACTGCCAGACTATGGCAAAATAAGAAAGCAACACCTAGGGAAGCACTTCTACGAGCACCTAGTTGAACTGAGCGACAGTAGTGTGGGACATTAGCAACAAAGTCAGCTCACGTTGGCTTAAAGGGAACTAAGGGACGGCGTCACAATGGCCAAAAGGTTGGCTTAGTTGTGGTTGCTAATTGACAACCAGTCACTCCAACCTAACCTAACAGTAAGGCCTTCCTTTCTCCAACATCATTGGGTTCAAAGGAATAAAGGTAAGGGTGAACAAAGGGGGCACGAGGGTTAGTTTAAAAAAACACTTCTTGGAGAAAGAGATGAACACGTCGCGCTTTGACACACATTCAACAGAAAGAAGGCCTTTGGATGGAGAGTGGACAATAGCCTTGTTGGCCATTTTATCAAAGATCATAACACCTGCTCCTTTGCTAGCTCTTTAAATCTGTCTATCTCGACACACTGCTAATAGCAAGCTTCCAGACGACATAAAAGTACCCTTGAACATGTTTTAAGCTTCACTGGTAAACGCAGGTCAGACCCAAAGACATCTGTCGACGTCACACATGACACTGGCAGAGACCAGCTGTTCTCCGAAATTTTCATATTCATCACCTTCCAGTGACAATCTCCGTCTTGAAGTAGACAATTTTCAGACAATGTAAGCAGCCACTCCAATCGCACCTCCCGCTCAAACACTCTGCGCCAACCCAAGCCCAGACTTGACTAAGTGCAGCGTTGTCACCACTTAAGACTCCATCTCTCACGGAACGAAAGCAAATCTCACCATTGATTCCATCGCTTTTCACTTCCCACCACCATCACGGGGTGACTGAGCAAATCGTTGGCGCACACAGTACACAAGGAGCAGAGTCTCCTGTCAAAAGTGAAACCCGCTTTTTTTTCTCCTTTCCGTCGGGTCATTGGATATCTTACTCGAGGAAGGAGCTTGAAACTTGAGGCAATCCATCTTGTGCGAGGCAACCTCTCTGACGGCAACCTGTCCCGCCTCGCCCTCGCACTCCGGCAACCGCAGCCAATCAGCTCGAGTGATGAATCGCGCCCAGAGTTGATTTTAATTTCTGACAGGAATTGGAACTCCATTTATCAAATTATCCAAAACTGTCCGGGAGTGAGTCGGACAGGTTGCCTGCCACCCCCCTTATACCCCCACCCAGTTGCCAGCGATGAACATTTTAATATCGCAATGTCGTCGCCGCTCAGCTCTCCATCAGCGCGCACCGGTCGTCAGCACGTGAATAATGTATCCTCAAAATCAGAACGACGACGCTGCTTCGCCGAGAGTGAATTAAAAGATTCCCACTGACAGCAGCTAACTGACTGACGCTAGGTGTGTGTGTGTGTGTGTGTGTGTGTGAGGCGGGTCGGAACACGGCATGGATATCACTCATTCGTCGCTGGGGCTCGCCAAAGGCAAACTGACGACCGAGTGCCGGTGGCGTATGAGTGTTACTTGCGCCTCGCACATGGCTACCTTTATCCTTGCTGCAGGATGGTTTATTGGTTTCGGTTTTATTTTTGTTTGGCAAAAATTTTAAATGGGACTTCAACGAACTGCTGGTAGCTGCGCCAGTGCCAGCCGGGGGGTGGTGGTTGCTTCGCACAACATGCGCCCCGGCTCTTGTGCACGAGTGTCAACACAGCTGGATTAATTTTATTGCACAGAGCTGTTATCACGTTCGGGGCGGGCACTTGTGGTTTTAGAACATTTTCTTGCGAGTAGTTCGGATCGGAAATTAAGTCATAAACCAGGAGGGTTTTCACTATAAAATTAGGCACTTAAATGCGAGTGGTGACGGGTGTGCGTGCGGCTGTGCGTTGGGGGGTGGTGAGGCCCATTAAGCGAAATCAATGCCGATGGGAGGGGGCACCACACGAGACGCGAGGCGTCAACTCGGAGGATTTTCATTGAAAATTCGTGGAATTTGCCAGAGGTGGTGAATGAGAAATGGGCGAGGGGAAGCACTGGAATAGTTTGATCCGTTTCCGGAGGGGTAGCGAAAACTTGGTCCTCTGAGCGAGTCGAATAATGACTGAAATTATCACTAAATTGGCTTAAATTGCTTACAGATGGACATGCAAAGTTTGTGTTTATGAGAGTTTGGAGTTTGGTGCTCTGGAGTGCACACAATGTGTGCTGCCATTGAATGAGCACAAACGTATTGCTCCATGTTGGATTGAAGCACACTCCGCGAGTGTTGTGCGCAAGTTTGTGCGAAAAGTTCAAGAGATTGGTGGGCTTATGGAATAGACTCGTGGGTCCCTTCATCGTACGTTGCGGACTGATGAGAATACGGCTGCTATGGATGAGAGTGTGCGACTTAATCGGAAATTGAGCCCCATGTCATTCATCCGCGAACATCAACTCGTCATCTATCTCATACACGTGTCGGAGGAGAATTCTCCACAAAGACCGGTTGGCAAAGTCCAACCGATTCAGCAATTGAAGGCTCTCGAGCATTGGCTTCGTTGTCGCTTCGCAGTTTGAGCCTCTCAGCAGCTAGAATTGAACACCGATTTTGGTCGAAAATCATCGTTTCTGACCGTTCGCATTTTTATCTCGTTGAAACCAAAAACTGTCGCATCTGGGGCTGGGAAAACCCGTCAAGCGGCTAATGTTTCAATAGAGGGTAACAATTCTGTATAGAAGGCGGAGTAGGGACGTCTGAGGAGGAAATATTTAAGATACTGAGTCAGCTGAATTGTATGAAAGGTCCAGAAGCAGATAACATCAGACCAATTGACCCCAAACTGAATGTCATGTGTTTGTGTCAATGTCAAGTGCCAAGGTTGATGAAAATGTCAATAATTTGCCCAATTTTTAAGGTAGGGCTAAAAAGTGAAACAGGGAACTACAGGCCGATAGTAATCCTAACCCGTTGTTAAAAGTTGCCTGAAAGCAGTGCCAGTACGGATTCCAAAAAAGGCAAAAGCATCCAATCACTACTGGGGGAGCTTACAAATGTCGTCAATGCAGGCCTTGAAGAAAATCACCACGTAATTGTGCTATTTATCGACTTCAGTGAAGCATTCGATACTTTGACACATGAAAAGCTGGTAGAAAGTATGAGTAGAATGGGGTTAAGAGGAGTCCTGGCAAACTGGCTCAAAAGTTACCTGACTGACAGAACTATCCAAGAGAACGTAGCTGATACATTGAGTTCTGAAAAAAGGGTGAAATACGGTGTGCCACAAGGCACAAAATTAAGCCCCATTTCATTCAACCTTTTCACGAACGAGCTCTTGAAGTTATTGAAAAAATTTGGCTACGTATGCGTATAACGATGGCAAAGAAATTGTGGTGGAACACCAAAACTTTCAGTCAGCTGTATAGATAATGGAGAACGAATTCAAAGCTGTATCCGAATGGCGCCATGATAATGGCCAATGCTTCGTGTTATCCTCATCTGCTCTAAGACCAGCTCGTTGCCCCTGCAGTAACCGCGGATGCTTCTACAACGGCTTGCTGGGAACGGACGATAATATCCATGTCATCAGCATATCCCCGCAATTGCACTGATTTGTAGAAGAAGTGCCTTTCGTGTTTACACCTGCCGTCCGCACTATCTTCTCCAGTACGATATTGAAGAAGTCAAGCGACAGCGCATCTCCTTGCCGAAATCCGGTGGAGATTTGGAATGCTTAAGAGGTTCTCGAAGCAAACTGCACGGTGCATCGAGTTTGTGTTAGCATTGTGCCACACAACCGGATCAGTTTTGGCGGGATCTTGAAATCGGCAAACGCGTCAAAAAGTTCTTTGCAATGAATGCTGTCGTATGCGGCTGATTACGTTAATTATCAAAATCACCTTTAAGAAGCAAAGAATCCAACACGATCTAAAATCCTTTCGGTATAAGCTTCTTAACGTATTGCAATATATCCATTTTCAGGTTTGATGATGGGCTGTTGAACAACCCAAAGAGTACCAGAGCTAGTCTATCTGGCACTATAGACAGGAGCCAGCACCTAGTTTCTTCAGCAGCTACTTTTGTTCGCTCACGAATTGACGATACCAACAGATTTTGCCGACTCCGAACGGCTAGATTTGTGAAGGTTTTCATTGGCAAGTAGTACTCTTTGAGTGGTGTCAGCAACGTGAAAGAGGTGGTGCCCCGAAAAATGCGAGGTGGTCAGTCCGGAAACCGAGCCTGAAACCTTCGGTGTGTGAGCCGAGGCGCTTATTCAATACGTCATGCCGACCGCAAGAGCTGCTATTAAGGCAACGGTGTGGTTTATGAGCTGGTGAAGTAATTGTCCCATACTCCTTCCAAATTGAGGAAAATTGGAATCGCATCATGTTACCCGACCATGTGGTTCCTGAAACGCAGGCACGTAGTCCTACTGAGACCTAGTTTTAATAAGACGCTTCTATGAGCCATACAGCGCGGGAAACAATCGACTTATTGATAAGTCATTGCTTCAAGAATAAGCGAGCTAGAATTGACGCATTGGAAGCCAACACTCCTCTTTTCGACAGCGAGATACCAGTAGCAATACTCAAACGCGACGCTTAAAAAAAGACCTTTGGAATTGACCGCCTTAAACGAACTTGTGGTCCACATTTATCAGAAATCATGTTAAAAAGAGTTAATGCCACAAAAAATGTGCTTTTAACATATAATAACAATTGTTAGTCTACTTTTAAATTTATGTGTTTGTCTTATATTTCAAATCAAACCATACGATGAATCATCCCTTACACTATGCTTCTTAGCCATAGCCACCTTGTTTCTTAACAGAGTCACAGATTTCTCTTGTCTA
Source organism: Eristalinus sepulchralis (assembly GCA_944738645.1). Lineage (NCBI taxonomy): Eukaryota > Metazoa > Arthropoda > Insecta > Diptera > Syrphidae > Eristalinus > Eristalinus sepulchralis. Next base: position 84,182,922 of record OX122882.1, on the reverse strand, counting down.
TTTCCTATACCCACCAATTCCGCAACTAGACGTATTGTCCTTGCGCTAGGTTTTGCAAAAAAAACACAAAATTGATGTATAGAAGTCTAAAAAAGAAGCCAACGCATTTCTGAACTACCGAACTTACTTACTTACTTACTTATCAGGCTGGCGACCCATGAAGGGTCAGAGCCTGAGCAATTGCTGCCTTCCATCGCTGATGGTCCTGGGCACGCTGCTTCCAGTCACCAACGCCAAGCTGTCTTACGTCCGCGATGACTTGGTCTCTATACCGGAGGTTCGATCATCCTCTTCTTCTCGAACCAGGAGGCTCAGATTCGAAGACCCTCTTCGCTGGAGCGTTGCTGTCCGTGCGTTCGATGTGGCCGAGCCAATGTAGTCGACGGATTTTTGCCTTGTACAGCTCGTAGAGTTCACGGTTATGTCTTCTCCTCCATTCACCTTCCTCGCAGACGGGACCATATATCCGACGTAGAATTTTTCTTTCGAGGGCACTAAGAATCAGCTCTGCAGACTTGCTTATCGTCCAGCTTTCAGCTCCATGAAGCTGGACTGGCAGTATAAGGGTCTTGTAGAGCATGACTTTGGTCCTTCGAGTCAGGAGTTTTGACCCCAGTTGTTTCGACAAACTGAAGTAGCATCGGTTGCCAATGGTGGTTCTACGTCGGATCTCCACTGTGATGTCATTTGTGGAGTTAACATTTGCCCTGAGGTAGACAAACTCCTATACTGCTTCGAAATTATAGTTGTCGATTGTAACATTTTGTCCTAGGTGTTGTGTGAAGGAACGTTTCATAGTCGACAGCTTTGTTTTCCCCTCGTTGATCTTAAGACCAGCTCGTTTCGCCTCTTCTTCAATTGCCGCAAAAGCCTCCGCTACGGCACATTGGGAACGCGCGACGATATCGATGTCGTCCGCATATCCCAACAGCTGGACTGTTTTGTAGAAGATAGTGCCTTCCGTGTTTACTTTGGCCCGCCGCACTATCATCTCCAGTACCAAATTGAAAAAGTCACACGACAGCGCATCTCCTTGCCGAAATCCGGTGCAGGTTTCAAACGGCTCAGATGTCCTCGAGCCGAACTGCACGGTGCATCGCGTATTTATTAGCGTGGTGCGACATAGCCGGATCAATTTTTCTGGGTTGCGATGAATGCTGTCGTATACGGCTTTGAAATCGATAAACAGATGGTGCGTATCGATTTGAAACTTGCTGGTCTTCTCCAGGATTTGCCTCAGTTTGAATATTTGGTCTATAGTTGATTTGCCGGGCCGGTAGTCGCACTGGTACGTGCCGATTAGTGCGGTACAAAACGGCTTTAGACGTTCACACAGTACGCTGGATAGGATCTTGAAGGCGACGTTGAGCAGGGATATACCTCTGTAGTTGTTGCACGAGGTAGGATCGCCTTTTTTGTGTATGGGGCATATGGAGCTGATATTCCAGTCGTCGGGCATGCTTTCGTCCTCCCATATTCGGCAGATGATCTGGTGCAGAACATTGCCACCAGCCTTAAAGAGCTCCAATGGTAAGCCATCTGAGCCTGCGGCTTTGTTGTTCTTCAGCCTTTTAATAGCTGTGCCGCCTTCCTCAAAGCTAGGTGGGAAGACTATTTCATCGACTGGAATTGGGATTTCCTGATTCCCTACCACTCTCTCCTGGTCAGGACCGTTAAGCAGCTGTTGAAAGTGCTGTTTGAACGCATCCAATATTCCCTGCGGGTCGGCAACTAGATTACCCTCGCAATTTCAAAGAGCCTGGGTGCCTTTCCTAAAGCCTGAAGTCAGGCTTTTGGCTTTTTTATAAAAGGCTCGTATTTTATGTTTGTCCCTAGACTCTTCGATATTCTTGATCTGGGAGATAGCGAGAGCCCTTTTCTTCAGGCGTAGAAGCTTTTTCTCCTCCCGTCTTCTAGCCCGGTACCCCTCTTGTGCTGCTCTTGTTTTCCGTTGCAGCGTTTTTTGGTATGCCTGGTCTGTTGCACGTTTCTTCTGCTCAACTACCGAACTACTGAACTAAAAGAATTAAAATATTGGCATTGTGAACTAGTTCACTTAACGCACATGTTACACATGCTTCTTAAATGAACTCATTCATGAATTACAGAAGTCTAACACTGAGGTTAAAGTAAACGAACTTTTCACAGACTGAAATAAAGTCCTCAAGCTGGGCCCTAAAGTATTCTCGAACAATCCTTCTTTGGGCTCCTGAGGCCATTAAGTAATAGAGCCCTCTCTGATTGCGATTTTTGGTCCTGTTTGCGTTAATGGCGTCTAAAGGATATGATCGAACTCTTTAGGTTGTACGGCGGCATGCGCCTGGTCAAACGTCTTCGAATACAACTCTTAAGATCGTTAGGCCATGTAGAGCGTACGGACACTGCTCCACCCTGAAGAGTCTTCGACTCTGAGCCATTGGGACAACGCAACAGAGGACGGCCTGGGCTAAGGTGGTGCACACAACTGAAGAAGGACCTCAACCAACTTGGAGTGTGTAATTTGAGGAAGCTGGCGAGAGATCGCGCTAGCTGGAGATGCAAGTTGGTTGAGACCCAGGTCCACCCTGGACTTAAGCGCCAGTAAAAGAAGTAAAGCTGAAGCATTGCACATTTGTCTTCGTTGTCTTCTTCCAGAGTTGGAATGCAGATCAGACTGCTGTCTTAGCCTTAATCTGGATTACTCTGAGGCACTCACCCGTTGCTTAAGACAATCTGCCTACATCTCCTTATATTCCAACAAGCGCCACCATCTCACATCTGACTTGTGGTTATTTTTGCTTCACGAAAGAGAAAGCGCTTCACACGTTCATCGCACTCCACTGAAGCGCTCTTCAGTGGACCACAGCAGAAGCAGTGAATGTAATAAAACTGATTCCCCGCTATTCAGAAGAAAATCCTTTCTATTTGAACAGAATGACCTAAGTCACTTCAAGCCATAGAATTTCAAATTCCAGCTGCTTGCGGGTTCCTTTCCTCAATCCTCAAGGAACAGCGAAGGCAAACCGAAGGAGAAACCACTTAACAGCTAACGACATGCAAACCATAATAACGAGGCCAATTTAGACTCGAGTTTCATTCACGACGCAATATTTCAAATCCAAATCCTCTCACAACAACGGCAGCAGCACGCCGTCTCTGGAGAGCAGAAGGACACAAGGAGAATCCACTTCCGCCTACTGACGCTGCCTTGCTGCTGCAGCAGCGGCAACACTCAAAACAATTCATCTCGTTATGAGTTCATTTGCACTTAATTCGGTAGCTTGAGGCCATTTGCAACCTTATCCTACTAGGTGCCGTAATCCCCGAGCTTCGGCTGCAAACAGCGTTTTTCGCTTTTCGCGCACACAACACTTTCATTACCTCCCCCGTCCCCAGACGCCTTTGGGGAACAACAAAGCCAGACACATGGAAATCCAAAATTGCCACTTACTCCATCTCACCGGGAAGGACATCATCCCATCGACCTGCTCTCGGTTTCCCTTCCATAAAATGATTAAGGCCCAGGCGCACAACGAGCATCCGTACGCCACCATCCTTCACACCTCATCAAATTAACGCCCCAAACACTGAGTGAGGGATGCAAAGTGTGAGTGGGAGGGGGGGGGGGTGTAAGCTTTCTCCTGAGTGAAGCATGCCTCTCTGCTAAGCTCCGTAGTGCCTTAGTCAAGGAAGAGGATTATTCAAAGGATTTTGTGTCAAACACACGCACACGCAGAATAAGCACCCAGGGGGCGACCGGACGAATTTGCAATTCCACGTCGTCGACGAGGGTGCGGGCGGGACGGGGCGGGGCGTGGGTGACTGGGTGTGTTGACTTTTACTACTTCGGAGATAGGCAATTTGGAGAACATCATGAGAGTCATAAAATTGGGAGTGCAAGGCGGCGCCTCCACAACATGACCGATGGCAGCGTGGATAAGTTTATCCGCTCCGAGGAGGGCGTTCATCGGTCGGTAGTCGTCGCTCGTCTCTCAAGTCATCGTTGGTGCTGATGACATTTGACCGTGGGGCCGTGAAAGTTCATTAGGTTTGATTGCGTTGCGGGGATTAGGAAACAGAAACAGCCGAAGCTGCCCCAACAGAAGCGGAAATTCAATTAATCCAATTGCCAGCAATTTTTGGTTTGAGTGTGAGTGCGGAAGCGTCGGCGGCAAAACGAGCGATCGTATCTTTCCTGTGGGCTTTTTCAAATATTGATAGGTCACTGGGAATAGGCGACGCTACTGCGTGCGAACTGTGCACGTGGAGATGGATCGCAAGAAACTGGATGACCTTGGCTCTGGGATGCGTGGCTGTTGGAGGAACTCGCACCACCAAGGTCGCCCTTTCAAACTGAACCCCTCCCGTGGAGAGTTGAGATTCAAAACGATTTTCCTAAAATTCAGACCGCACATGCGGACTCTTTGACATCTGTCATTCCCTCGCTCTTCTGCTGTCCGATTCTGAAGAATTGGGATTTTTCACCTTTTGTTGAGCATTGGGTCGGGCGTCGGGTGAGCAACGAAAAACAAAATTTGAGTGGTCGGTTGATTTTGAATTTGAATGAAATCGAATGACAGTCGCAGATGGTGGCCATCGGTGGACTACGACGACGACGACGACGGGCCATCACAAAAAGGTGGCCGTAAAGTTTAAGGTTTGACCTTTCGGAAATGAAGTTCCCAGGAAATCCCAACAAGGGACGGCAACAAAAATATTCTTAAGCAGTTTCGAATGAGCTCACGTTTGGTGGAAAGTTTTAAATTGGTTCGTCCCCACCTTCGGCCGGCCGAGTGTTGTGAACGAATTGAGAATAATAAAGTGAGCTATGAGTCGAATGATTGGATGAAGACGCGTGAATGAAATTCTAAAGATACAAAATCAGCTGCTGAATGAAGCTTGTCAATGGTTGAATTTTGTTGCCGGTTGGGGGGGAAGGGGTTTTGGGTCTGGACTGAACTATTAAATTCACTTGGAATTAAGAGCGTATTCAAAGCCACGAAATGTCATTGAATTTGGTGACTACAAAGGGCATTAAATAGACGTATATAGCAACGTGGGAGGGCAAGGAAGTTGGTCCTATGTGAGGTGGATGCAGACCGCATTTCGAATCAACGCAACGCGGATGTTTCTGCTTTTAGCTCTTTTGCAAAAGTGGCAATTTATTCCTCGACAAAGACACCTTTAAGTCTGATGCACTTGACTTTACGTTGGTCCAATTTCTCGAACCCGTCTAGAAAAATTGGTTTTCTAGGCCTCCGTTGCAGCGATAACCCCCTTATCTCCACGGCACTTAACGTTTTGATGAATAAAATCAAAAGAAAGTCAGAGAAGACAGAAATCATTTACAATCGACAACCTCTTACCTTTAAATTGAGAACACAGGAGTCGTTCGAATGTCGAAAAAGACAAACTTAATGTACAGAATTTGTCGGTTCTTCTTCTTCTCTTTGTAGCGCTCCAGTTCCTACAATCTTCTCCAATTTCCCACGTCAGGTTGGTTAAGGTCCTTCTCCATTTGTTGATGCCATCGGGTCTGTTTTGGAATCCACAAGGAATTCGCAAACGCAGTAGATCACCTAACAGGGACAATAATACCAGTACCGAAATCAAACGCAGAATCACTCTTGCCAATCGCTGTTTGTTTGAGCTCAAGAGGCAATTGAGTAATGAAGACCTCTCTCGAAGGACTTAACTGGTTTTATACAACAGCTTGATCATCCCAGCCCTCCTCCATGGTGGGGAAACCTGGACTCTACTAAAAGGGGAGGAGGAAACCTTTAGTCAATTTGAGAGAAAAGTTTTGTTTGCGTTGATGGCATCTGGAGGAGAAGACTTAACGACGAACTCTATGGGCTCTACAGCGACATGCTCCTAGTCAAGAATCTACTGATACAACGCTTAAGATGGCTAGGTCATGTAGAGCGTATGGACACCACTGCTCCGGCCCGAAAAGTCTTCAAATCTAGGCTGATGTGGAGCACACAAGTGGAGAAGGACCTCAACCAACTTGGAGTGCGCAACTAGCGCCAGCTGGCAAAAGATCGTGCTGGATAGAGCATGTTGATTTAGGCCCAGGTTCAATCCGGACTGTAGCGCCAAAATAAAAAGACGAAGAATTAGAAGAAGTGAACCACCTTACATGACTTCCGCATTCACTAGGTGAAGTCGAAGCGCTGCAAGCAGGAGTAACGTGGTGACAGAAAATGAAAAAAAAATCCACATTTTTATCTTGACTTGGTTCTAAAGTCCAGGATGAACCTGTTTCTCAACCAATAAGCCTCTCTGTCCGGCACCATCTTTGGCCAGCTGCCTTCAATCTCCAACAACAAGTTTCACTCATGTCCGCCATTTTCTTCGAATATGTTGTCCCGCTGGTTTGGATTCGAAGAGTCTTCGGCCTAGAGCTGAGTTTTTCATACGCTCTATATGACAGAGTCATCTTACCGTCTGTATATCTTAACGCCTGAGTAGGGTCAGACCATCGTACTAGACTTCGTCATAGAATTTTCTCTTTCAGAACTCATTTAAACAAACAGGGCCAAAGATTGAATGCACAATTTTACCGTTTAATCCATTTTAGCCGCCTCCATTCAAACCTAACAAATGCTCCATTGAAGGCTCCCTATGCTCTAGAAATCACGTCCATGTCGTCCGGGTTAGTAACTGTATGAACTTTTCGATTGATGCTGCAACTTGTGTTGGAGAGCGAACACAACCTCCTCAAGAGCGATGTTGGAAACTTCCCATGACAGTGCGACGCCTTGTCTAAAACTATCTTTCATCAGCGTCTAGTATGTGGGGTGCAAAACTCTGCCTTACAGTAATATTCCAGTTGGGCTTTAGTTAATAAGAGATTGCTGTTCAAGGAAGACGAAAAAGAAGTTCAACATGGAAAGGCTGCCTTGGGCAAATTGAAAATGGATACAGCCCGCACGGACTTTACCAAACAGTGGTGCTTAGTTTGGTTCATAGACAGGACCCTACCAAGTCCCAGGGGATAATGCGGAGTCTCACATAAACCAACAGATTGGGTTTATGCTGCACTTAATTTAGGATACGCTTTGGAGCTAGGGTTTCAAGATATTTTTTAGGCTGACGGTATATCAGCGTTTAGAAAGTAGGGTCCTAAGCGCTATGAGTCGGTGGGAAGTGAGTAAGTCCCTTTTTAGGGACGGGCTGGACAAATGCTGTTTTCCACTTACTCGGAAAGAGCCCTTAAGATAAGAACAGATGGAAAAGCTTGTGCAGTGGTTTTGCCAGCGTAGAAAAACACTTCTTCAGAAGAATAGGGGTATACCATCCAGGCCTCCAGATTTGTGCATGTTCAGATCTTTAAGTGATCTTACAACTGAACGAGTGCGAAAATGGATTTGTAGCATGGAGAAAGTTACGCTCTCAAGTACAAGCGGAGACAGAGCACAATTTGGTAGCGTTGAGCTGGCGGCAAAATGTGCAGCTACCAGATTTTCTTTGGCGAGAGAGCTGACAACTGGATTGCTAATGTAAATAAGTGTCGGAACTGAAGACGAGGCGGAATTCTTTACGTTTCTTATAAATGATCAAAAATTTTAGCTACCTTTTGGACAATGCAGAATTCTTTGACTCAACGTTTGATCGTAAGAAAATTTAAAAAGTCTTATTAATGCATTGCAGTCCCAGCTTAAGCCCATTTGAACTTCTTCCTTAGAAGGATTGGTCTTAAAGGTTCAAAAGCTTATTTTGCTCAACCTGATAGCCTCCTTGCAGCTCGAGTCATACCACGCGTTTGTCTCGGGTTTGATACCCTTCACTCTGTGTGGGATGAAGAATTTCATACCCAACAAAACAATGTTTGTAATCGCATCAGCAGCGGCATCCACGTCACTATCGAGGAAGCATAGTGACCAGTTGAAATCCCTAAAGAAGAGGCCGCTCCAGTTGGCTATTGATCTGATCCTTCATTAACGCGAAGAACACTCACAGTTCCATGTTCCATGTCCATGTTCCTTCACCGATTAGCCAAATCTGTCCAGTACGGTGCATCGAGCAGCAGAGTTTGTGCCCCCATTCGACCAATTTGGTTGTGGCGATGATGGAGGTGTGGGAACTGTCTTTCCACAGACGGGACTTTTTGCAACTCGGTCTTGAATCGTCTAAATGACTGGGAACAGTAGAACAGAGTTCGTTGGGTATTGAGCCCTTCTCCAAGTTGTCTATAAAGATCACACTTCTGAATTTCAGCTAAACGGTGGTCATCACCTTTTCTGATGAAAGAAGAGTCTTCGCTTTCTTCAGTGCACGTTTGCGGGGTGATTTTGACCTTTGATTCTAGCGTGGAACGCTTTCAATTTTTCGTCATGAAACGACGTAGAAGCGCCTGCAGACTGGACTAATTGAGCGTCAAACACGGATCCTTATCTTGACTCACAGTTGCGCTTGTTTTACGAGCTGAGGAAATACGGCACAGACTTCCTTTACATTACATAAACATTTTATCCAGGATATGTCCCACGCTTTACAGATGCCTACAGCCTCAAAAATATCGGCCACCTTTATACGGAAGTTTGCCAATACAAGGTCATGATTTGTATTCTCCGTGTTAGACATTTTCGGGCTTGGCGCGAACGTGGCTCATCCAACACCGATGTCCGATAAGCGTTGAACGAATTTTTGTCTCGTCTGTCTCTTCAAGAACAAGTGTCACGGGACAGAGTATTTGTGCGCTCTCTGATTTTATTCCCCGATTTTTTTTTGTCCAAGACAAATATCGAAGCTTCGACCGACACAGTTTTTTTTTCCATTTTTCGAAAATTCACCATCTTCCATGCGCGGTGAGAAATTTCGCCAGCAGCCGTCTTCGGAAATCTCTTACACAATCGGAACGCTCTTTTATGCATTTAGACGTGATGGCCAGTGATGTGGCAACTATGCGTAGACCGAAGCAAGCCTATATTGCGATGCTGTGTCTTTAGCGACAACCAAGCCGTTCTTAACCTTTTAACCACCCTTAAGTGGCTTCAGGAAAGCAAGTCTTTTTCAAATTTGACGAACCCATTGGACTTATGAAAACTTGCTTGGGGGTTCAGTCGCCGCGTGATCATGGAAATCGATCTTGTAGTAGCCAGGAAATGATCAGAGAAAGTCCTCGGAGGACCAGAGCCCAATTGGGGCTACTCGCGTGCTTAAAAGAGCCTCCATCGATAATTGAGCCTCTTGAGAGCACCACCGCATCCTGCCATGACTCTCCAGGATGCAGGCAAGCCAAGCGCATTCTCCCAATGCCCTTAAGAAATTAGTTTCATTCTTGTTATCTCTGAACCAGCCACTGCGCTTTCGCGAAACATGTAAGTGCGCCACGGCTAAACAGTGAGACCCTCTACGACCAAGCCACTCTAGAGTAGTTCCTCTGTCATCTTGTCGCCTATTTACCGATCGGGTGGTCCATTTTTGGCCCTGGCGAAATGAAAGCTGTTGATAGAGGCTCTGTGTCACAGACGAGCTTTCTGGTATTTCTTTGGAAAACTGGGTCAATGTCAGGTAGTACAATGAAACTCCTGTTTTTGAAACTTCATTTCCGCCGTGGCCTCCTTTTAAATGTTCCCCCTTCCATGGGAATTGCATCAATTCCTCATTTTCAAGAATCTCAGTGTATTCAGGTACCCAGCCGAGTATAACAGTATTCCGAAGCTGTTGAAGATTTGTCTGCAAATCCGGACCATTTTGAAACCTTGCAGAACCGATGAAGACTTCACTTATTGCCTGGAAAACAGTTCCAGCATTTTTCAATCACAGAACACCCCGGCGCCAGTTCCCGCGACTGTTTTTGAGCCGCCAGTGAACTCATCTTTGACTGGAAAGCGATTTAAAAACGTCCCTTGCCACCCTTGCAGCTTCCTGAGTGAGTGAAGTCTCAAAACTTATCAGCAACTGTCAGCATTTCAGCGAAAATTTAATTACTGCGAACTTAATCCGTCAGCCGCAAACGCATTTTCCCAAAATTTACGAAAGCACAACAGCCCAAGCATCGTTCTTCCCTCGGACTTGTTATCAACAACCCAGTCAGCCTTGACCAGAAGTTTTAACGATTGAAATCCGCAATGATAAAACTTCATCAGGGATCGTTTTATTGCCTCCGTGGGCCAGGACTTAAAATCCTTCCCGTGAACTGTCACGACCGACCATGCCGGAGGCCACTAAATCATCCCTCGCCCAAGCCCACATGACTCACGTAACCAAAACCTTGAACTAGCCCTAAACCACTGGCACGGTTCGCCCATAAAAGGGAGCCAAAAAAACCGCACACATCCATCCACATGCGTGGCGGTGGGAGCGTGAAAGAAGCCATCAAATTCGTCTTTTCTTGGGATTAGGCGCTCGTCCAGCACTGATCCCAATCAGTTTGCATATTAAGGAGGCTCCGTAGGGAGTGCTGCCACGCGCTCGCATGACAAGGCTTCATTCACGCGCCGGAGCACTCCTCGGCCGGGGCCCAAAAGTGGAATGCAATCATGTTAAGAGATTAGGTGTGTGCCCCGGATGCTCGCTCCTTTCGCCCGTAATCGTTATTAATTGCCTCGAAAATTTCATTTCGTCAAATGCTCACGCCCTTCCCGCACCAAGATCTAGGAGCATCCAAACGGGTTTGACATGCAAATGGATAAATCCACACCTTGTGTGAGTTCTGCGGATCCATTTAATTGCTCGGTAATGCTGCGGATCAAAGGCGCCCCCCTGCCGCCACCACCACCGCCTCGCCGACGGAGGATGGGTAATGGAGACATTTTCATCCGAGTGCGTGGCCCACGTGCCCACTTGACACTGAGGAATGCGGCAAATAAGTTGCTAATTAATGCTAATGAAAGGAGCTGAAGGAGGTCGGCTGTTGGGGTTGACTCTCGGTGCGAGGTGATTAGTGTGTCCCACGTAAGCGATCATGAATTCTGCGGAAGGTCGTCGTGGTAGAGCTGTGCTGAGCCGTGCTTAAGACTGTGGTGGAGGGTGTGATACTGTTGGACGCTTAATTATGCAGAGTGGCAGTGGGAAGGGCGGCGAGGAAGAGGGTTCACGTATGAAGGCGGTTGGCATATGCCTCTGATTCATAAGGGGGCCGTGACATTGCGAGTGGAATGTGTTCCCACTTTTGGGGTACTCCGGATGGTAATGGAAGGAAGATTGCTTTGGGGCAACTGAAAGCACTCTCAGTAGGAGTGTGTAATAAAGGAGTTGGCAAACAGGGCGGTTGGAGGAGAGACGATGGATTGACTGTTGCTGTAAGGGCTGTTGGTTAGCAGAGGGGGATATGTGGCGAGTTACGATGGTGGAAACGTTATGAGCTTGATGAGAACTTCTGGTGATCTTTGAATAATTTGGTTTGCAATCAGAGGCCTTTTTTGCGTTGTTCGCTTGCACAGGGCTGCAATTTTAGATTTTGTCAGAGGAGAGTTTCTTGAAGTTTAAGGGTGGTGTGGGCCAATAGCTGAGGGCTGTACAGGATCGTGTTAATTAAAGGGCAACAGAGAAGCTGTACATATAGAAAGTCTTGGAAATTCTTTCTAGTCTGCAAGTGTTAGAATTAATTCAACAGTGCAACCCCACACAGCAAGAATTCAACTTTCAACAGTAAAACAATCAAATTCATTCCGAATGGTATCTTGTAACATCAAAGCCCTGTCAAAAAATTTACATTGTCCAGCCCAAGTTGCTCTGCTCTGGAGGCAAGCCCTTTCTGCTTCAGTCTGTCTAAGTTTTAAATGAACCTTCACAATGAATGACCATACTTCTTTCCAGTGCTCTACAGGTCTCATCATGTGGGGGACCATATTGTCGGCGCTTGGTAGGTTTACCAACTGCCTCTCCTGCGCAAAGCGACTGCAGTGAAAAACTGCGTGCTCTGCGTCCTCCTCGGAGTTTGGACAATATGGGCACAGCGGCGAGTTTTCGTGCCCAAACCTGTGCAGATATTTTCGGTAGCGTGTCTTAAACTGTGAGAGAACTGCGGATCTTTTTAACCAGGTTTCGATAACGGGGATGAGAACATGCGTCCATCTACCTTTTGTGGGAGCGTCCCACCTGGCTTGCAGCTCGTTCTTCTCCTTTTATAATTTTGGCTTGGTGCCTGTCCAGAGTTCTTCGGCTCATCTGTATGATAGTCTATGGGTAGCATTCCTGCTATGACAAACGCCGCCTCATCACAAATGGCCCTGAAGCCACTGATTCTGTACGCTGACGTTATTATCCGTTTCAGTCTTCTTTCATACTGGAGAACTGTCTCAGTCAGTCTGTCAACCAAATTAAGGAAAGACTTGCATTTCTGTACCATCGTAGGAGTGGTTGGGCGGCTGAGACATTAAACACAACTTGGCTCTCGTAACAGACGCATATACTTCGCTCCTTTTACCTTTTCTTCAAAATATAGGTTTCCGCTTGGAACCTCGATCGAAGTGTCAAGACCTAGAGGAGTGTAAGGACACCTGAGATTGACATGAAATTTAAGAAAAAAAATTGAAATGGAAACTACCATCAGAAGGATAGTCTCAGGGAGGTTATAAAAGACGGCTCTAGTGCTGCTGTACAGTCCTCAAGGTACAGAAAAAATTATTTTGTACAGCTGAGTGAGGAAAAGGGTTCTGCTTAAGTTGCCGGGCAGATACGCAGAGCCCTTAGAAGCGGCAGCAGCTGAGACGAACAAAGTGAGTCTGGCCATTTAATGAAGTATTTGCTATCATCGAATAGCAATAAGAATAGACAATTCTTTGAGGTACCATGCCTCGTCTTTTTTTGCCGAAAATTTGCATCAACGACGGGTTCCTCTTGCTTACCGCTGTTTCTCGAAGCTAAAGAAGTATCTCAGTAAAGGAACATTCTGACTAGACTCAGCTTGGGACCATCCCAATGCTGCTGCATGGCGCAAAGACATGAAAGAACCGATGAGGGAAGTTTATGGTGAATCTGGCCCGACCGACAAGTCATACAGAGAGGGGTTTTGACGCATCAAAAGTGGTAATTTTAGCGTCGAAAACAAAGAGTGTCTTGACTAGCGCATAGAGCTTGAAGATGAGGAATTGTGGTCTTTACTTTTTTTTTTATAGTTGGCGCGCGCTAAAGGGGTTACGACTACCCTTAAGTGACCGGATTTAAGTCACAGCACGGGCCGAAGGTATAGAGAAAGAGAGGGAGAGGAGGTACCGGTGCACATTGGTTTCAAATGTATGTGGATTGTAATGAGAGGGGAATATTGAGCTGGGAAGAACATTCCATATTCGTGTGGAGCGGCTAAAGAACGAATTTCTATACTTAACTGTACGTCCGAAGGTGGGCTTAAGGGTGAACTGATGGGCATTCCTAGCGAGGCGTGTATTGCGGGTGAATTTTTGAAGAAGAGAAATGCAGTTGGCTAATTCGTTTGAGCATTTCTTATTGAAATAGCGATAAAGCAGTGAACATTCTGGATCAAGATCGTGACTAACGCAAAGTGAACTCACAGAATCGTTGGGGGTGACTCAGCAAATAATTTCCTTTCCGTTACAGAAATTTGGATTTATTCGAAAAAAAAGGAAATTCCGTGCCGTAAGAGATGTCGAAGAGCGATTTTTCAACTCGGAACTGTTTCTTGAAAGACATCAAAGAAAGGAAATTTTGAACAGGATCGAAACTGGAGATGAAAAGAGGGTTTACTACGATAACTCCATAAAGAAAAAATCTTTGCATTATGCCTGTTGAACTCATTCCATCACCGTCTACATCTTCGCCAAAGACAACGGTTCCTCGGTTCAAAGATCATGCTCTGCATATGGTGGGACCAGACGGGTGTGGTGTAGTATGAGTTGCTAAAACCAGGAGAAACCATTTATGGTACACAGTTTCGACTACAACTTATGCATTTTAGCCGTGCATTGCGTAAAGAATAGACAGAAACGACACAAAGGCATGACGAAATGATTTTGCGACATGACAACGTCTAAGGCTATGTGGGTGTTGCGGTCAAAACTGACTGTTGCGACCAAAACCGCCTGGAAACGTTTAAATGGAAGGTGTAACTCCACCCGTAGTATTCTCCAGACCTTGCTCCTCCGGAAGGAGAACGATTTGGGGGGGGAATTTGAAGACTGGCTCAATGATTGGATTGGTGCCAGAGAGGATGCATTTTTTTTTTAACACAAAAAAAAACAGACCGAACGAATATGTACTCCCAGTACGAGACTAATGCCAAACTTTAAAGGAGCTAGAACTTCTATGAGTAAAAATGCAATTTGCATTTATTTTTTAAGTTCTAAGTTCGTTGTTGTTGGCCTGACTCCAGTCCAAATCTCGTGAAATTGAGAACATTTGGCCTACAGTAAGACGCAAGGTCTTGCAGAAGAGTCCAGAGCCAACGCTCTTAAATAAATTACTTATCTGGACCTGGAACGGGTCGTAGAATAGTAAAAAAATTAATTAGTTTGCGTTATGCATCCCACTTCCATTCGCATTTCGCATTCTCTTATTCTTCCACGAATCGCGAAACCCACAGTTTAATGCCGACTCGAAAAATTTGCATACACAATAAATTTGAGTCTCTGTCAGCGAACTCAAAGTTCGTCAATCATTGGATGAACGTCCAAAAGGAACGTAATGCGATGCAAATTCCCTGTTTCTCACTCATCCCAACTGTCGGCCAACTTCAGTTTTGAGCTTCCCAGAAATATCTAAATCCCCTCCAAATGCCAACAGATCAGCATGTAATTTGGCAGCTGTCATTTCTCCCTTCGCGTCCGAGGGCGAGGGAATCGCAAAAAAATAATTATCTCATTTTTCATTCCAATCCCCGGCCACGCGGGAGGTATGAACTTTAAAACTAATCCATTCAAAGAGGTCGTCGTGATTTGATTAACACCCCCGCCTGATTGTCGGCGTCATCGGCCGCCTCAATCCGGGCTCCACAAGTGAATTCCTTTTCGTCTTCACTTTATAATGAAATTTTCTTAACGAGAATCACCAAATTACCGGAGGCCGGCAAGAGGGCACCCCTTTTTCACTTGATGCGCCTTGAATTGATTAAGTTTTTTTTTTTCGTTGCGAGGAATACCGATCTTCGTCGGTACTGCAGGAAAGAGCGTCTCCGTCGTCGTCACCACCACCGCCGCCGTACCGCTGAATGCCTAAGGAAACTAATTTCGATTAAAATTCAGCGGGCGTGCCTAATTTCGGCGGTTGGGCCAGGGCGCGCTGCCTTGTCGTCTTTGAAGAGGTCGCCATTGAAAAACCAACTTCACAAGTCAATTGTTATTCATTTGTCCTCCTCCCCCCCCATCACGGAGTGGGATGATTTGCTGGAAAGAAAGACGAAATCTTCAATATCCGCCACTAAACAGACGACAACAAGGGGACAGGAGTTCGGTGCTCCTTGCACAATGAAGGTGCGGCACGGTTGTGAGGGATTATTTTTGGCAGAGGAAAACACAAAATAACCGGGAGTGAAGAAAATCAATCAGCGGAGCTCGCTGGATGCGGGGATGTCAAAACAAAGGCTCCGGGCGCCCAATTCATTGCCCTCGACGGTTAAGATGCGAAGCGGAGAAATGAAAATAAACAGAGAAGGCGGTCGGAGTGGGCGGCTGACCGGGTTATGGATTGAAGGTGACTTCTCGGCACCGTTCACCGTGGACCGGGTCGGCTTTAGAAACTTTTCCCCACCCCCCAACCCGGGTGTGATGTAAGGGTGTATGAATAAATTATGAGAAAATGACTTTTTCCTTAGTTTTCGCTGCCGTTGTGTGTGCTGAGCGATTGTGAATGTTTATTATGTCGTTGGCCTTGGTGGGGGGGGGGGGGGTGTGCGTGCGGGACTATTGATGGTCTCTTTGGCGGAAAGTAGGTCGTGTCTTTTAAGGATTACCCCGACACATGGCCGTCCGATGTGATGTCAGCTTGATTTAAGGGCCTACACATGTTGTGCTGTGTTGTGGCTTCGCAATGCGTTGCGTATTTGTTCGAGTGGCAGTCAAATAAGCACACAACTGGGACGGGATGGGAGGCCAAGTTTGCGTCCGGTGGGTGATTTGTTTAAATGAGTTTTGTTGTGCCCTGCAGGATGTGGACAGGCCTAATGACTGACCTAATGAGTGTCTCTTGTCTACTTTGCAAATCATTTTCTGTTTTTTTTTCGTTTCGAATCATTATCTCGCATCATTGTTTTGTGCTCAGTCGATGGCTGTTTGCTGCGGCTTGTTGCCTCGGATGGGTAGGTGGGCGGAGAGTCATTGTTGTGGGAAGTTGAATGAGGGGTTGGATGTGAGAGTCAAGAGGGCGCACATTAGCATTGAAGGAGTTTTGGAAGGGGAGAGAAGACTAAGCCTGACTCAGAGGCTACGGCATGAATGTTTGACGAAGCTATGCTCAGTTTGTTGACATAGTGTCCAAGAAGGTAGTGTTTAGTGCGGATATTGATTCATCCAGGTGTATGTCGCGATCAACAAATTTTCAGATGGAGTGGAGAACTTGGATCTTGTAAGAGCCTTTTGACAAAGTTTAGCTGCAGGGGAGTAGTAGTTGAGTACGTCTACTTGCCGATCTGCTAAATGGCTCTTAGCCGTCAAATGAGGGTGTATTGTTGATCAGTGTGATTCAACGCGTGTCTCAACTGGTTGCGATCTTAACAAGCCGATCTCGAAAGGTGAAATTTGATGAAGCTTGTTCCTAATGAAGTGGAGTTGTCCTTAGCTTCGCTAAATCGCTACCAGACTTCCAGATTTGAGAATTTCTATTGAAGAAGACCTCTATGATGAACGGCGATTGCGGCTAACATAAGCATGTCCGAAATTTGCTGCTGAACTCGATTATTTCAGCAGATTCTTCTTTATGATATGTCCAGCGTCAGAGGAACCCATATGACTCACTAGTGGAGAAGGATTCTACGCCTATTATCCGAGCTAATGAAGTTCATCATTTTTCTGATGCACCCAAGGTTTACTATAACGGGATAGCAGCATGCTAACATAACTAACGTAAGTACTAATCTACAATCTGGACGCTTTTACCACTCTCCCCACGGGACTGCCTTCTGACTTCGCTATACACATGGAGTTCACTAACACCGAAATTCGCGCTTTTTTAGGCAAATCCGGTAGAGAAACGTTACGTGAGATCAATGGTGTTTTGGGGGATGGTACTCTATTAATTCGAACAGCGGAGGAATGGTGGCGACAATTCAGAGCCGGTGAAAACGCCACAAAGGATAAGCCAGCCGGTGGAAGACCTGTGACGACGAATACCGATCGAATCATGGGAATCATCGAGTTAGACCAGCATGTGGCATCTCGTGACATCTGCAAAAAGCTGGATACAAAAAAAACTTGATGTTTGGGTGCCGCATGATTTGACGCAAAAAACCCTTCTGGACCGAATCATCGCCTATGATATGGTGCTGAAACGCGACGAACTCAACCCATTTTTGAAGCGGATGGTAACTGGCGACGAAAAATGGATCACATACGACAATATCAAGCGAAAACGGTCGTTGTTGAAGGCCGGTGAATCGGCCCAAACAGTGGGCAAGCCATGATTGACGACCAGAAAGGTTTTGCTGTGTGTTTGGTGGGATTGGAAGGGAATCATCCACTATGAGCTGCTCCCAACTGGAACGCTTGAAGCAGGCGATCGACCAGAAGCGTCCAGAATTGGCCAACAGGAACGGTGTAGTGTTGCAGCAGTACAACGCCCGACAACACACTTCGTTAGTGACTCGTCAGAAGCTACGGGAGCTCGGATGGGAGGTTTTATCGCTTCCACCATATACCCCGGACATAGCGCCAAGTGATTACCACCTGTTCCTGTCCACGGCGAACGCCCTTGGTGGTGTGAGGAGGCTTGTGAATAGCTGGCTGTTCGAGTTCTTCGCAAATAAGAAGGGGGGCTTCTACGAGGGGGGTATTATGAAGTTGCCGTCTAGATGGAAACAGATTATCGAAGAAAACAGCGCATATTTCAACTTAATCCGATCACTGCAAAACTTTTTATGAAGCATTGAAAGAAGAGCAAAAAAGCGGAACAGAGATATTTGACAGCCTTATGTATGCAAGAAGGCGGCTTCATCTGCCCTTTTTTATGGTTGGGCTCTTCGTAGTTGCTTCTTGAACAACTATCACGGATAAGTAGATTTCTCTCCCATTACTGTGTGACGCTATCATGCAGTAAACAACATCTTCTCGAATTGACAAATCTACAGATTGCCTTTCTTTTGATACGCGACTGGAGATGAAAAATCTATTTCTCCAAATTTGGGTATATTCGGACATTCACATTACCATGTCGGGGATGAGCTTATGCGTCCATCTAATTTTTGTGAAATTGCTCCAGATAGTCTGTCAGAGAGTTAGTGAAGTTGTTCTTTCTTCTACTTTTATTTTCCTCATTTGCAGGCGATCCGATGTTTTCCTGTGATACACCGCCCTCAAGACGTGTCCATGGGGAGCATTTTGTCTCCTGTTAAGGACGCACGTAGCATCATCCGAGATTATTAATATTCATCGTATTGCGCAGAATCTTCAAGCTGATGTCAGTAACTTTCTAATCATGTCAATTAAGAGCTTCGGTCCAAATTGGAATGACGTATAGAAGAGATGCACAGGGCGCTTCTTACGTCGACGACGCCTTCTTGCTTGCGTACTTGATGCCTGTTATCCATAGTAACAGCGAGATACTTCACTGAATCCCTTAATTTCGCCAACTCGGAAAGTTGCTTATGTCAGCTTCTTTTGACTGGTTATAAGAACATCAGTACAGCGGTCTTAAGCCGATTTGTTATTCTTGCCACTGCTCTTTTTGGGGTACTTTCCACATCTGCCACTGGGACGACAACCATATTATCAGCAAAGCCGATCACATGAACTGCTTTGGATTGGTTTAGCCGTAGAAAATCATCGTCCATTATTTTCCATACAAGTAGTCCATTGAGAGATCCCTGTGGGACTTCTACCGTGACGTTATAGTATCTTATGCTTTCATCTGTGTAGTACATAAGTTTCCAATTTTCGAAATAGCCTTTTAATAGGCCTCACCTCGATATTTTTTCTTGGATGGCCCTTGTTGCCAAGTCTAGTCACTTCTTTATGGCGTCAAAGGTCGTCATAAATTAGAACCTGCCAATCATTTAGAAGATTGTTCGCTGAGGTGACCGTAGACTGTGGAGCTGGTGCCACTACATGAGGGCCAGCTATATGTCATGCAAATAAGGATGATTAAAACACACAACCACATCTTAATCACGCACTGCATGAGGGAGAGAGCAGACGTGCTGTTCTGTTACGAGTGGTAGAACAAGCATTAAGAAGAAGTAGAAAACGTGAAAGAGAGCGATAGATTTGTTGCAGGAGTGGACAGTGGTGCAGTGAAGGACCAGAGAAGTGGCGTTGCTGCTTCCGTGATCAAGTACTTGAGACTTGAGCTAACAGGATGAAAAATGCAGCCGATAACAGAGGAAAAGGAGAGACGTGACTGCAAGCGGACGATATTGGAAGATGACAGCGCAAAGTGCCAAGGAGGATCTGCCGCCAAAAGTAGGAAGCATTCAATGACAGTTGTCAAACTGTAGAATCAGACGCAAGCGGGTACGTAAACTTACGTCACCTACCGCTAGAAGAGCGCTTCATTCAATTGTTTGAGTCACCAAAGTGTTTTTCTATATTTTCGTGCGCCGTACACAAGAAGAATTGAGAACAGTTTTGAACTTTACCAAAACCATAACTCCAACGAAATGAGTGGGCTTCCTATTCTATACACTAGTACAGAAGCTCATACGATACTCCATGCCTTTCAAGAGCGTGTGCAAAAAAAAAAGAAAAAGGGAGTCACGTTCGATTTTGACATTTACTTAAGCTGCCACTTCTGCAAGAATTCCTCGATACCAATTCGAAAAGGTCCTTCAAAGCTATTCCGTGTGTCTCTTTGGAGTTTTCAAAGAATTTCGATTGCTCTTAGCCAAAAACCGCTTTCAATTGATTTTTGGAATTCACGTAGTTTGCAATTTCTTCACGATGTGTGCGTCAACATCACAACATTATTAAAGTCCTCTGCCCCGTCCTCTCCTCATATGTCCTTTGTCAAAACCTTTGCATAGCGTCCGCCCGCTCAATTGGAATCCATTCAGCTTTCTCTCTTACTTTCACTCAGAATCCATCAACCGCACAATGTCGTTGATAAAACTTTCGTCATCCTTGTAAGGTCCCTCACCCTCAAGTCCACCAACTCTGCATAGTTTGCATTATGCTTTGCAATATTCAATTGAACTCCGATGGGGATGGTATTCCTTAATCTCGTTCTGTTCCTCAATCTCATCATCTATTGTCAACAAATGGTAAATAAATCTTTATTCTCCTTCACAAAATCCTTACCTTCTTCCATTCCAAAAAAAATCTTAAGAGGAAACTTCAAAACAATCCACTGATAGCTTGTCGTTGAAAACTAATTCGAGAGTTCACCGGTGTGCGGATTGATTTATCTTTAGGAAGTGAAAGTTTTCGCTGAGTCTTAGCGGAATAACAATTGAGCGACGATATCTTTTGAGGGAAGGATAGGGGAAGTCCTTTGGTTTAATTTTTTCAATTCCATTTAATTTTTGGAATAAAATATCTGGTGCCTGTTTTTTTGAAAGAAAATATGTCTTGCTAGTGGCATTTCATAGATAGCCACAAGTCCCTTGGGGGGGGGGGGGGGGGGGGGTGTTTGTATGGGGAGGGGGCTTAAAATCCAGCTATGGCAAAAACAAAGTCTCACAACAGAGTAAATTGCTTCGGATAAAACGACGATGACAGGGCGAGTTATAAAAATAGTGAAGGGACTACGAGTTACGAGTGCGTACCTTTTCAGCACCCCGATGGGAGATCCTAAGATAGTTTGAGACAGACAACACTGCGATCCAGAACAAGGAAGAACAAGGCAACCATAAGGCTTATAAGGAAGCGCGGTGTAATATTCAGCGGTCATGCAAGTTGGCATGTAGGAATTGCTAAGATCAAACGGCATAGCATTTTAGCCCCGATTATTCATCGCCTGGCAGTGATCCGCATTCAAGGCAGTTTTAACGAGAACATCCCCTGCTCTTATCGACACCACTGAGAACCCCATTAGGGATTTTTATAACCTCTAAGACCGTGCCATTGGATCCTCTCCGGAGTACAGTGCCAAGAGCGGTAAGACACCAAGATCGTTTTAGGAGATTTCAACGCAGAAGTCAGCCATGACCTCTTTGCTAGGGCCATCGGATAGCTCGGCCTGCATAATAAGACGTCCAAAAATGGACTTAACCTGCTGGATTTCGTGACATGCAGGCAGGCAACTCTGTGTAGCAAGCACGCGGTTTCCTCCCGTCAACATCCATAAAGGGAACTGGCGGTACCCTGAGGAATCAACTTTCAACCAGACTCATATCACATTGCGATCGACTTCAGACACTCCTCCAGTATCCTCGATGTCCGAACATTCCGAGGAGTCCACATAGACCTTGTTGAAGTCAAAATGGATATCGATAGGACAACGGAGTAGAGCAAGACCACAACGGTTTCAGGTCGGAAAACTATTATCCCTTTGGACCGCCAGAAACTTTGCCGATTGAGTTTACCTGGAGCGCTCAGACAGCCCAACCCTGCAAATGATAAATATTGATTGGCACTAGAGCCTACAACAATTACTCGTGTTGTGCGTGCTACTATTCTCTCACGTATAGAAGGGACCTACAGCTTTTCATAGCCAATTGGTACTCTTTAAGTGGTGTCAGCAACTCGAAAGAGGTGGTGCCGTAAAAAAATGCGGTGTATACCGTCCGGGAACCGAACCAAGACCTTCTGCGTGTGAGTCGACGCACTTACCCACTACGCCACGGCGACCACGCCCAACCCTGTTTGGAGAAGAAAAATGGAATCATTATCAGAACATTATCAGAGAAGCTGCCTTTGATGTGTTGGGTTTCGCCACCAGAAAAATATAATTGTTTGATTCGGGAGCGAGCGCAGGCAGGCATATTCAGTGAAGCTAGCAGCACATAAGGCGATGTTGGATAAAAGGACGACAGCCATCCGTGTGCTCTATTAACTTCAAAAAGGTAAAGAGTACCGGCTTCTCCAAAAGTAAAAGGAAGCCCGCGATTGAAGAAATAGAGGAAGGTTAGGCAGAAAGATGTCCAAAAGTTTCACCACCGGGCTTAACAACTTTCCAAAGGTTGTACATAACTTCAAAACTGTCGGGACCATGAAGGGCATTTGGTAGTAGAGTCGCAGTCGATACTGAAAATTTGGGACAATGGCTTTGGCAGACTATTGAAAGGCGATTATGACACAACTACTGCCGACGGTGATAGAAGAAAATTCCGTCCCACCGATCGGGATGAAGTCAAGTTAGGGATATCGAATAAGGCTGTTGATGCAGATGGGCTGTCTGCTGGGCTTTGCAAGACAGATGAAAATAAGCTAACAGGGCGCATGAACCAATTAATGGAAAACATGTTCAAAAACATGTTTCCCTTAAAAGGAGACTGCGCCAATTGGGAAGGGATAAGCGTTTTGTGTGAGCGCCTGAAACCAATATCCTGATTGATCCTTATCATCGTGGTTTCAGAACAGGGAAATCCGCCAAAGACCAGATTTTCACAAGTGCGGCAGATGCTAAAAAACATCCAAATCGACACCCACCACCTATCCGTTGATTTCAAGGCCGCACATGATAACGCGAATAGGGATGAGCTTCACAACGCCATGTCTAATTCTGACACATCTGCTTTACTCGACGGATGATGCAGGAGCACAATGGAGAATTCCCACTACTCCATCAGTGACGGCGCCGAACACAATCCCCAAAAATGACTTAAGTCAAGGCCACTCCCTGTCATTGACTTTTTTCACATCTTTCTCGATAAGGAAGTGCAAGACTCAGTCGCGAACACAAGCCAATATTCTGATAGATCCTTACGGGAATGACATTGACGTGATCGCAGCAAGCCGTCAATGAAGCAATTGCGGCTTGGAAGCGGAAGGTTAAACGGCGACCAATGGAAAAACGAAGTAAATGCTGTTCTTGAGAATGGAAGCACAATATCGACCACGCTGCAAGAACGTCACCGAAGGCAGCTATAACTTCGATTAACTGACTCTTCCCTGTCTCCCAAATCAACAGTACGGACAACATCAGTACCGAAAGTAAAAGCAGAAAACTCTCACCAATTGATGTTTCTGTGGGCTCAAGATGCAGTTGAGCAGTTGAGCCATCTCTTGAATGGCCAAGGTAACATTATGAAACGCCTTGATCATCCCTGTCCAGCTCTATGGCGCAGAAGCCTGGAAAATCTTAAGAGACAAGGAAAAGTTCTGCTTTGAATGTTAAACCCTGCTTACATAGATGGTTTTTGGAAAAGTGACATGAGTCTAGCCAGGCTTCAACGGATTCATTACCTAAGATGGATGCATGAAGAGAGCATGGATAGCACTGCACCAGCCCGAAGAGTCTTCAGTCCCGACCCAGTTGACCGTCGCCTACAGACTCGATGGTGCACAAGTGGGGAAGTACCTCAACCAACTTGGAGTGCAAAATTGGAGGCAGCTGGCTGTGGTTGGGGACCAGGAAAAACATTCTACACCCCAAGGATACGACAGCACAGTCAAAGTTGCAAGTGTCCGTCTATATTTAAAGGACTCGAAATCCGTGTAAGGCTGCTGAGTGTTTTACGATTCTCTTTGTTTTCACGCACTCCCCTCATCACTCACACAGATCACATTTTTAAAAACTGCCTCCTTCCACACTCCTTCTAAGAATTCAAAACTTCAAAGCACTAAGTTGACTCTTATCCGACATCAAGCCTCAAGGAAATTAAATTTCCCCTGCCTCTGCCCGCCAGGATTACGCATTAAATTCCACTTCCAGCAACGGATGACATCCCTGATAAAGGGACAGTGCTTTACTGCGACACATGTGTCCGGCCTCTCGGTGGACTTATGTCTCTGAAAGCCACAAGACCTAGGAGAAACAATAAAGAAAAGAAGCAAAAATTCAAATCCAAAGCAAATTGCAAAGCAGACCACTGTCAAAGGCGCTCCCCTCCTTATACACTCCTCCACCGTTTACAACAGCATGAGTCATCTCTCGCAGCCTCTCGCTCGAATCAAAGCTAAGTCGAAAAGGTCAAGTGGGTTGCTGTCTCGGCCGTCCTCGTCGTCTTCGTGGAGCATCACATTACTCTTTAAATTTCACTCGTTCCCCGGCAAATGAAAAGGACACTCGCTTGAAGTTCTCCACCCCTTGTGCATAATTCCCTGCCTGAATGTAAGTGTGTGCGCATAAATAAGTTCAAGGAATAACATGTGAGGCTGGCCAAGATAAACATCTTAAGGGCCCATGTCCGCGTTCTTTGGTGAAATTTTGAATTTATGAACTTGGCCATGAACGCTGTCACGGAGATACATCTCCTTGGGAATGACCTCTAAAACGTGAGCGGCTCCGTTGAGTGCGGAACTGGATGCGCGTGGGGGGAGGAGCCAGCCTGGGGGTCGAGGCGATTTTGAGTTGTTTGCGAGTGGTTTTCTGCTTTCGGAGCTTTGGGGGGTGGCACAGTTTTCAGAGTGTATCCGACACCGCAAATTCGTTTATTTGCGTGTTCTGATTAAATTAAACTAATTGTGCGGCCACGTATGGATGCGTTTTTAATTGCTGTCACACATGAGATACAATTGCATTTGTTGTTGACATTTGGCATTTTGAGGACTTAATTTAATTTTTTGCTTTTCACAGCTGGGATGAGTTGTTTGTTGGATTGCGCGATAACTGCGGGGTGTTGAGGGTTACCATGGGACGAAATACACTTAATTGTGGATTCTGGGTGATGGAAAACTATTCTGTGTAGTGATTTGTTCATATGGGAGTAACTGTGAGTTACACTCACGCTTAGATGGTTTTGTTTTCTCAACAGAACTTACACACTGACTGACTAAAACTGCAGCCAACTGGAGACTGCTATAAACCATTGATAAATGTGAGCTGACGTTTGGACACATGAAAGATTATGTTATTGTTTAGAGGGTTTGCATCTCAGCTGTGTTGAAAAATGTTAATCTGCGATTGAATTCAGACGGTTAAAATGTGATTGCTTTATATTTGGTTGAGTAAGTGGAGCTGGATAGAGCCCTCTAGCCTAGAATGCCTTGTGAGCTCAACATATCTTTGGAACGGATGCAACGAAAACTGAACTGTTATCAAACAATATGTCAACAAAAAGATGACTGGTCTTATTTGCCAGAGAAGTCCTTCGAAAATGTTTACACCATCGGGCAGCCATCAGAAAGAAGGCAGTACCGATGGTGTTAGTTTGGGTTGCCATAACCACCGATGGTCGCTCTTCCCTTATATTTTTGAACCATAGCGTCAAAACCAATAATTAAACTATCTTCTAGGCAGTGCTGAAGCCTTCGGCATACAAACATTTCTGTCGGAGGCTGTGGACATTTGAACAAGATTCGACCTAACAAAACGTCTTACAAGGTGCACGTCAGCCAAATTGGTTAAAGAATACTGTTCCACTGTACTACGGTACATAGAGTGGGTCATCAATACATCAATGCTTGTAACCAGAAACTCTTTGGATCTATGAGTCCTGAGTATGGGCGCAGTAGAGGAATACAGTGTCAAACAAGGATTAAGACAAGGCGACGCACTGTCATGCGACTTCTTTAACATCATTCTTGAGGGGATCGTGCGTAACTCACACGTCAACACCAGAGGCACGATCTTCCTCAAGTCCGTTCAACTGCTAGCTTATGCGGATGACAGTGACGTGATCGGCCGAACTCAGCGAGCCGTAAATGAGGAGTTTGCTAGCATCGAAGCGGAAGCGGCTAAAGTGGGACTGGTGGTAAACGAGGGCAAAACTAAGTATATGCTGTCATCGAAGAAGGACGCAGAACATCGACGTCTCGGACAGAGCGTCACTATGGCTAGCAGACATTTCGAGGTAGTTAAGGACTTCGTCTATCTCGGCTCCGTGGTGAATAGGGACAATAACATTAGTACTGAAATCAAGCGCAGAATCACTCTTGCCAGTCGTTGTTTCTTTGGGCTTAAGAGGCAATTGAGCAATAAAGCCCTCTCCCGAACGACCAAAGTAACTTTGTCCCTGTCCTGCTTTACGGCGCAGAAACCTGGACGTTACTAAAAGCGATGAGGAAGCTCTTGGTCTGTTCGAGAGAAAAGTTCTGCTTGCGATTTTTGGTCCTGTTTGCGTTGATGGCATCTGGAGGAGAAGATTCAACCACGAACTGTATGGGCTGTACGGCGGCATGAACCTAGTCAAGCGTCTACGGATACAACGCTTTAGGTGGCTAGGCCATGTAGAGCGGATGGACAGCACTGCTCCGGCCCGAAGAGTCTTCGAATCCGAACCACAGGGACAATGCAACAGAAGACGTTCTAGACTGAGATGGCGCACACAAGTGGAAAAGGACCTCAACCAACTTGGAGTGCGCAACTGAAAGCAGCTGGCAAGAGATCGTGCTAGCTGGAGAGGCATGTTGGTTGAGGCCCAGAAGAAGAAGAAGAAGAGGAATACAGCGACTCAGGTGGGGCACTTAAGCATGCGCGGAAAGAGACCTAAAATAAAATATGGATGCGAAAGTGGAGGCAACCAGCAAAAGATCGGGATATGTGGAGCTGTTTGCTGTTTGAGGCCTGGTCCACCTCGGACAATTTTAAGGGTACAAGGCGAAGATATATTAAAAACTGAAGGGATGACGCAGAACATTGTTAGATCATCAAATGAATAGACAACAACAAGTATAATGTTGCCAAGGACTTTGTCCAGCAGGGCTCCGCATTCACAAGGGATAAGAACATCAGTACCGAAATTAAGGGTCGTCATCACACTTTGTATAGTGAAGAATATTGCGGGCCTCAAGTGACCATACATACACAATCTACTGATCCTGAGTACAGGACCCTCATTCACATATATCGTATTTTACTCCATCTCTCGCGACATGCGGATCAAACTCAAGGAGTTGTACATGTTTCGCGAATTTTGACATTCCATTTTGGCTGTAAGTCACATCTTCCCTTGAGAGAACACAAGGATGTACAACATTACTACTGTGAGTGTCCAGTTTTTGCCAGGACTAGATACACACCGTTAGCTAAGTACTTCTTTGATTCATAAAAAGACGAGGTGGCCCTGCAGCCGCATACATCAATTTGCTCAAACATTTCAACAACAACGTTAACGCTTAGAAACGATGATTCATGGTGAGGTTTAATTTATATTGTAAAATAAATTACACACATTTAAAAGATAACTTAAAATTTGTATCATAAATTTAAAGAAGAATTCATGGCATTTACTTTTTGAAAGAAATGTCATGTAAATGTTGGCCATGACTACGTCTGAGGTAGTCATTTCTGATGGTCCCATGTTGTGTGACTCGTTCGAGTATAGCGACTAATATCTCGCGGCGTATAATACAAATAATGTTAACTTTCAAAGCGTCACTCGTAGCTTACTTATTCCTGTTGGCCTGAAACTTAACTTGTCCCCAGAGAACATAATTCAAACATGTGATATCGCAACGGTGTTGACGGGCTATTTACGGTGGCAAAAGGTGAAATAAATTGCTCACTAAAATTATTTCTCTATAGACCCATTGCTTCACACCCTTTATGGCTCGTAGCGCCATCATTTTGAAACTAGAGCTCAGCGGGAATTTCAGGATGCTTATAGTCCAGTAACAGGGCCAAGCCGTTGAGAACGGCGATGAATCGATTTGTCACAGCCTTTGACTGTACTCTCAGCTGCAGCTGCTGCAGTCTCTCTTTATTACATGGATGTGGTCTTACTTACTTACTTATCAGGCCGGTGACCCATGAAGGGTCAGAGCCTGAGCAATTGCTGCCTTCCATCGCTGATGGTCCTGTGCACGCTGCTTCCAGTCATCAAGGCCAAGCTGTCTTACGTCCGCGATGACTTGGTCTCTATATCGGAGGTTCGGTCGTCCTCTTCTTCCCGAATCAGGAGGCTCAGATTCGAAGAGCGTTGCTGTCCCTGTGGTCGATGTGGTCGATCCAGTGTAGTCGACGGATTTTTGCCTTCCGGACTACATCCACATCCTGGTACAGCTCGTAGAGTTCGCGGTTTTGTCTTCTCCTCCATTCACCTTCCTTGCAGACGGGACCATATATCCGACGTTGAATTTTTCTTTCGAGGGCACCAAGAATCAGCTCTGCAGACTTGCTTATCGTCCAGCTTTCAGCTCCATAAAGCAGAACTGGCAGTATAAGGGTCTTGTAGAGCAAGACTTTGGTCCTTCGAGTCAGAAGTTTGGACCCCAGTTGTTTCGACAAACCGAAGTAGCATCGATTGCCAAGGGTGGTTCTACGTCGGATCTCTACTGTGATGTCATTTGTGGAGTTAACGTTCGCCCTGAGGTAGACAAACTCCTTTACTACCTCAAAACTATAATTGTCGATACGTACATTTTGTCCTAGGTGTTGTGTGACGGGACGTTTCTTAGTCGACAGCATATACTTTGTTTTCCCCTCGTTGATCTTAAGACCAGCTCGTTTCGTCTCTTCTTCAATTGCCGCAAAAGCCTCCACTACGGCACATTGGGAACGCGCGACGATATCGATGTCGTGCGCATATCACAACAGCTGGACTGGTTTGTAGAAGATAGTGGCTCCTTCGATGTGGTCTAACCAGTTGAATATCATCGACTGATGTGAAATGAAAACATTTTGCACAGAACGCTGGTTTTCGATATACAGCTAAACAATTTGGAGGCGCTGCTGTGGTGTGAGTTTTTTTGACTTGCCAAATATTACTGAACAAAAATGCGAAAGCACTTTGATAAGCGTCACTTCTGTTCTGTCTGAGAACGTCCATTGAAAATGAAACCACACGATGAATCTCCCTTTACTTAGGTTCATTCCATGCTGCTCTGAACTTATGTAAGGGGCAGCAGTAACCCTTCATAGATGGCAAACTATTTCTTTTTCCTTTAGGTACTTGCCCAATGTAGCCAACACAACTCCACAACCTCGTGAATGACCTGCAACATGTCTCCAGATTATTGCACATTATTTGGTTCCACGAAAACCACAAAAGTTTCGAATGAAACCATCAATCTATCACAATCGTGGCACTTTAAATCTCTTAATGCGGTTTTAGATTCAATCGAACGTGTGAATCCCAACATTCATCTAAGAAGACACTTTGCTGCCCCATAAACAGCGTCCCCGAGAATGATGGCTCCAATAAACGACGCTCGCAAGAACAAGAGCACAAAAGAAGAAGAAAAAAAAAAAACGAACACAACGAATAAAAACCCAATGAATCAAACAGAAGGCGGCAGGTGGCGCGGGGAATCGACCACCTTCATACGTATCCCTTCGCGATAAATATTTACTCAAGCCTCAATCAATTTTATTACGGCCCACTTCGGGAATAAGAGCAAACAGCGTCGGGGGTATAGCAAAAAGGAAAAAAAAGGAAGAAAAACAGATACAGCAACGAATGCACACATTCACGCGCACACAAGCGTACACCCGCCCCCCAACCAGAGGAAATGAACAGGAAAAGGGTTAAGCAAGTGCACTCAGGTGGAAGTTGTATTCATCGGGAAGCGACGGAGGGGCGAGGAGCCAAAGAGGGGCCGCGTGCGATGGTGTGTGCTGGTGTGAAGTTGTCATAAAAATAAACCAAGAGAACGGCTGCCACAGTCTCGGTTTGGGGAGGAAGATGAGCACGTGTGCGGCGAAATGGGAATCTTTGTCGTTTTCAGGTCAAACTGTTTACAGTTAGCGGCCAAACAATGAATGGGGCCATTGTCCCCAAGGACATACTGCCGCCGGTCCACTCATTACCGGTAGTTAGATTTTTTTTTCGAAACATTCAAATTACCGTTAAAACTCTTTCTTTCCTAAAATTGGCAGATAGAGTGTCGACGACTGGCCCCTTGCCAACGACGCCCCACATCCTCTACTCGGACCATCCACTTGAGGCAGACGTGGGAGTGACATCTATCGGCGATTGCCGATGGCCTAAGTATCGTGATTTAGTGTCCCGTTATTTATATCCATGGCGGGCGCTTGTGTTTCTCATTAATCGGCTGGAAGTAATCTTAAATTGATTTCTCAAGTTCTCCTTGTCCGGACATTTTGAGTGGGACGATGAGGACACTGTGCCGACGTCAGCCACGACACCATGTCGTTAAGGTTGTTCAGTCTCCTCCTGGTGGTGGCGGACCCTCCTTCCTTTCCCTTCCCTCCCTTCCATGCGTGGGAGAAGCGAGTGATTGCGGGAATTTATACTCATCGTCGCTTAATTTTTGAAATTGTCAGTTATCCCCCTGGCGTCGCTCCGAAAGAACCGATTTTACTTTCGATTTAACAGACATTCGCCGGAGATCTATTAAAATTGACCTTTTGCTTAGATCGGCTCTGATAAGCGAGACGAAAGACGCTCCCTTTATGAATGGGGCCGAAGTTGAGGAGGGCAGTCGGAATTTATGGGATCCATAATTATTCACTTTCGAGAGGACGGTAAACAGGAAACAGATGGGCGGGTGGAGTGGAGGTCACTCCAGGGAATGAAATCGCTCATCAATTGATAAAGACGATGTCTGCGGCAGAGAGGGGGAGGCGATTTCCTGGAGATCCAGGCAGTCGGCCTGCAACATTAAGTGATTTCACTTGGAGAATAAGGACAGCTGCTTTGAGAGGGGCGATATCTGAACGTGGAAAAATACAATTTCGTTGTGATGGCAGTGGGGGGGGGGCAATGTCCTGGGGTAGGTAAGTGATTATAGGAGATCCTGGAGGGTTTTAGGAGATACATGAAGAGAAGTGTATGCCGCAATCTTTATATTGGCTGATGTCCTGGGCAGGGAAACAAAATCAATCCCACAATGCAGATGTTGTCAGACAGCAGCGTTCTGCCAGAAAGAAGTAGAATTTTATTTTTTTGTTGAAGGTTGGGATACACTGCACTGGAGCACTCAGACGGTCCATTGCAACCTTCATTTACTGAAGTTTCCTGGTTTTCCGAAGAAAAGAAGAGACCAGCAGGCGCTTCTGAGATAAAGGGCTTAAGATTTCTGCTCCCACCACATCAGCGCCAAACAGCCTCCACCTGATACAACCAAAGGCAGGGCATTGACAGAGAAAGTGCTCTGAAGTGTCTTCACCTTCTCCACAGGCGTTGCAAAGGGTGCCATCACTAAGCCCAAGCAGAGTTAGGTGCCTTTTTGCACTTTTTTCTGTCTAGAGTCGACTGCCGCTAAGCCGCGGATTGTTGATGTTTCGGAACATACACTTGCTCAGCCTGCATCTTAGAAAGTCATGCCATCTGTGGTTTTGCTGTTGGGAGACCCAACTGTCGACGGAAAACCTAACCAAGGAAGTGGGTAGTCTCAAGTTGGGTTCGGGTCCTACGAATGCCTCTTTTAATCCTTGCCTAGCAAGTTCCTTGGCATTCTTGTTTCCCATGATCCCATAGGGGTCCAGAACCCAGAGAGGTCTGAGCGAATTTAGTCTGCCGACCAAATTTCGGAAAGACTTACATTTCTGTTCGATCTTAGAAGTGGTCTGAGGGTTGAGTAAGGCCTTAAGCACAGCTTGGCTGTCGCTGCTGACACAGATACTACCACCCTTCCACCTATCCTCACATTATAGTTAGTGGCCATTAGAATCGAAAATGTTTCCGCCTCCGTCGTCTTGGAGCCGTCAGTGAAAATCCTTCCCGGTTCAGTTTCTGGCCAGAGCCAGTCTTCGACACAGGGAAAGTCGACTTTGTATTTATAAGGGAAACAGCTGGATCGTTGGCGACCGCATCAGACGGCATGTCCATGAGACTTGTGTCACAGGAGATGCGTAGCGCGAGGTCATCACCACCCAAGAACCAGTTTTGGAATATATGCCAGCACAAGGCTGGCAGTAAAGATTATTTTCAGAACCAGTAGTAGTCTATCCAGATGACTTCAAGCCATCAAATAACGCGACGGGGTACTTGAAAGCCTCACTTCTACCACAAGCGGTGCTGTATACCAGCCTCTGCGAGTGGTGTTCGTCTGGTCATCTCCAGTTCCGAAAGTTGGGCCTGGTATTGAGCCAGTTATGATCTGGTCCCCTGGGAAGTTAGTCTTTAGCGAAAACCGAAGGGTCTCGGCTTTTGACTCATTATAGGTATCGTCGGGTTTCCTGAGTGTGTCCATCTTGACTGCTTTGTCTTTCTTAAGGACTTTCACCAGTCTACTGGTTTCACCGAGTGTTGCCGCAATCGAGTGTCTTTCCACAAAAATCTTTGAAGGAGGGTAATTTTGAAGACTTGCATTTCTGTTCGATCTTGGGAGTGGTTTGAGGGTTGAGTGAGGCCTCAAGCACAGCTACAGACGCGAATTCTTCGCCCCTTTTACGTGCTCTTTACACTACAGTTAGTGGCCATTAGAATCGCAATTGTTTTCGGTTGGAAGACCGACGCGAAGTTGTCTAAGGAGGAGTAAGGTGAAGCCTCGTATCCCTCCATCGTTATGGAAATCCGACTACATTCCCTTCCTGGCTTAGTTTCTAGCCAGAGTCAGCTCTGTCAGCTGACAGTTTTTAGCCGGAATCACTTTTGGACTTATGAAAAGTCGACTTTCTATGAGCGGCGCAGATGATTTATTGTTGTCCTCGCAGCAGACAGCACATCCGTGAGACCAGATAGGCGATTCAGGAGCGCGAGGTCTTCAAAGCTTCAGTGAGAGTTGAACCAAAGACAACTTCTTTTAAGTCGAAAGTGGGCCTTGATTGTACATCCCATGACCTGGAGAGGGAGATTTAGCTTCAAGAGAAGAGCCTGGTGGTCTAGACAAAGCCCGTGTACAGTTTGGAAAGATCATTCTTAGAAATTTGCGCGAAAACCTTTTTCCACCAAGCGACTGATGCATAGGAGAGAAGAGGTTTTATCCTTCCTGTGTAGATTCAAACAGATCTTCTTGGTGATAGGCCCCAAGTTTTGCCAAAAATTCCCTTACACTGACAGAAAACTGAAAGGTCCTTGGAAGTTTTCGTTTCAAAGTGCCATATGCTTAGACTAGAAGGACCACGTCCATAGTCAATGGATACTGACCGATGTAACGGTTCCGAAGCTGGGCAAGAGCAGCAATAGAAAAGAAATCAATTTCACCACCTCTTAGAATGTTTAAGGAGCTTGAAAAATTGGCTAAAGTATTCAAGAAAAGCAGCCTATTCTTCATCACCAGTTTGGGTTTAGGAGTGGGCATTCAACAATTGACCAAGAGCATCGTGTAACTGATATAGAACCGCCTGAATCCTAAGTATGCCCAATCGCATATCCTGGTGCTCTCCAAACGGTTGACAATGTCTGGCACGACGACTTGAAATTCAAACTTTACCAAATTCTGTCCAGCAATCTTTACAGCACATTCAAGGAATCTATTTATCAGCGTAAAGCATGGAAACGAATCTTAAGGCCCCACCAGTATGGCCAGATGCAAAAAATATTACCAGAGGTTTTAGCCATCTATCGACTTTTCTAACTTGATCTACCCACTCCTTCACATGCATCTCGAAATGTCAAACTAGTTCTCAAAGAACACACACCTGTCATCCGTCCCTCAAGGCCAAGCCACAAAACTCGCCCACTCAACCTTTTCCACAAAAAGAATTTCGATGCATTGTCCTGAACTTTCGCTAATTTTAACCCAATTCAAAATACCCACTCATGTGAACTTTCAAAATACAAACCCCCACCCCCCCTCCACAGGAGTTTGTGGATCAGATCTTTGGATAAAAATTGTGCCCCTCAATCAAATGTCACACAAACAAGAAGTTTACGTGTCAAATCTAAATGCTACCCCAAGAAGTTTCACTCTCCTTGAGTCAATTTGAAGAAGGACAGCCGTGTCCTGTGTGTCAAAGCAGAACACAAATATCCGTCGGTCATCTGGGTGCTTTATGTTGTCATGGTAGGCGCAGGATTGTA
Source organism: Eristalinus sepulchralis (assembly GCA_944738645.1). NCBI lineage: Eukaryota > Metazoa > Arthropoda > Insecta > Diptera > Syrphidae > Eristalinus > Eristalinus sepulchralis. Next base: position 84,148,982 of record OX122882.1, on the reverse strand, counting down.
TGAGTGTTCGCACCTCGGTTGTATGGACTTTCCGGATTCCTTGGATACACCCTGAGGAGTATTATCTTACGACAGCTGTTGGAGGGATTTTGAGTAGCATTGGCGACACGGCGCGTGGTTGGATGGATTGGAGGAGGGATTTTTTCCTGTTTTGGGGGGTTCTTAGTCACCAATGGGAACATGCTTTGAAGTAGCTCTGAAGATGATCAAGTTCAATGGGAGTAGTGGGAAGTTGGAAAGGTCTCGGAAACAGCTCTGCTAATTGCGTTGCTAGAAGTGATGTTCTAATTTGGAAAAAATCTGTTCTGAAATGTGGATGGTAACCGACTGTTTAAATTGTGAAGAGAAAAAAAGAGAAGACTAAGATGTGAATCTTGGGGTACCCCAATTTGCTCAACACTTGTTTACCGGTCAAGGATTCCTTCAGGCACTCTTCTTCTTCTTATGGCGCTACAGTCCGAGGTGGACCTGGGTCTCAACCAACATGCCTCTTCAGCCAGCACGATCTTTCGCCAGCTGCCTCCAGTTGCGCTCTTCAAGTGGGTTGAGGTCCTTCTCCACTTGTGAACGTCATCTTAGCCTAGGCTGTCCTCTGTTGCGTTGTCCCAATTTGTCAGATTCGAAGACTTTTCGGCCGGAGCAGTGGTGTCCATATGCTCTACATCGCCTAGCCATCCTAAGCGTTTTATCGAAGACGCTTGAGTAGGCGCATGCCGCTGTACAGCCTGTGTAGTTCATCTTCCCCTCTAGACGCCATCAACGAAAACAGGACCAGAAATCGCACGTAAAACCTTTCTCTCGAAAAGACCACTTCCGCTTTTGGTAACGTTCAGGTTTCCGCACCATAAAGATCTTGGTGGCGTAGCTGGGGCATCGATCGTATATTCTTCCTAGAAGATCATAGAATTCATCCTTGCTTGCCTTCTCCTCTGTCGTTGCGTTAGCGAAATCGGGCTGATGTTCCCGAATTCAGCCTCGATGCGAATTGTCATGAGGCGTCGCAGATGGGTTCAAAGCTCAAGACTTTTTGCCTAAGTCTGCCCAGACTAACAAATCCGCATCCGAATAAGCGCTGCCTGCTCTTCCGGCAGCAGTCGCTGTAGTAGATGTCGCAGTTCTTCATCTTCTTTTTGCCCAGGACATCCCACCGCACTTCCTGGATGTTGATGGCAGGGTTGATGTCTGCGTTGTAGCAGTCCAGGGCCTCCGCAAGTTCTATGGCTGCACGTGGTCTGTTAAGGGACTTTACATTCCACTTGCAGAACCGAAACTCGTTGTCCTTTAGTTGTCTGCTGCGGTCGTCAATATTAGATCCGTCCAAATCTGAGGCATGTTGCTGTCTCTGAACTTGATTGCTTTACTTGGTGAGGGCGTTAGTGTCACACACAGTCCACAAGCTAGTAGGCCAGGCTCAGGCGTTCGTGCAGAGGTGTTCGCTGGGAGTGCCACGAGGAGGCCGTATGTTAACTTGACCTGTGCACGGGTGAGGATAGCATTGGCAGCTCGCCATGTTGAGTGCGAACAACGACGTTGCCTCTTGTGCACAGGCCCATGCCCCCGTTAGGGACACCATCAGATAAGAAGAAGGACTGAGGTGGAAACCTTCGAAGTCTGAGCGTCGCACTTATCTCTAAAGGGAAACAATTTGGCCACAGCTCAATTCTAAACACACGTTCCACCTCATCTGCTTGGACAAAGCTGGTTTGGGGACCATAGGAGGTGTTATATTAGGCCACTGCGCCTTCAGGTTTGGTATCTCATACTGTAACTCCTGCAGTGACGGGTGCAGTCACATGGGTGAAGGTTTCACGTCCGCTGTGACTGTCAAGCTCTTGCAGAAAGAAGAACGAGACACCTAGGGAAGCACTTCTTTGGCTCTCTAGTTGTACTTAGCGACATTAGTGACAAATAGGGAAGCACTACTTTGACCACCTCCGAAAAAAGTGTAGGATACTGCAACAGCTGTTAAGCTAGCTCACACTGGTCTAATGCGCACTTAGAGAGGACCATCTGCGCTGTGTCACAATGGTTTCTAAAGTGGTCTAAGTGTGGTTGCCTATTGACAACCAGCCACTTCAACCTAGGGTAACCGAAGATGAAAGCCTTCTGAAAAACTCTATTGTTCAAAATTCTCCGAAAAACTGTCGTAGTTGCAAATATCATTCGACCTATTCTTCTTGTAGGCCCACTCTCACGAAAATTCAAATGAAAAAAAGTATAGAGACATAATGAGAACCCTGTGGAACTCCATTGCTTGTTACAGCTATTGTGCCTCAAAATGCATTTCAATCTATGAGTTTTCGAAGAAAGCCCCCGGAAGAAAAACTATAAAAAAATATTGAACTATGACGGGAACCCTGTGGAACTCCATTCTGTTAAATACTCACAACAGCTGCTGTGGTTCAAAAGTGAAATCATTTCATTGCTTGTCATTTCAGAACTTCCCAGGACCGTCCAAGACACAAGTTTACCACTCCAATCTGCCGCTACACGGCGCATTTGTCAACCAAAACAAAAGATCACAACACAAGCCACCCAGCCCCTTGCAAGTTTTTCTCGAAAAATGAGAAAACTTTTTGAAATCCTTTCCCACTCCACGCCATCCACACAACACTTTCGTTGACTTTTATACGCTGTGACATTAAATTTCGAAATCCACTCCGGCATTTAAAATGTTGGGAGGGGGAGCGGGTTGGCTGCCGTTTGCCACATTGGCAACATGACTCCATCCAGTGCGCCGCTGGTGGCTTCCGTGTGGCACAACTATCAGTTTCGAGTTGCCGCTACCAATTTGCACTTAGCAGGCGTGCTGTGGTTTTCGTCTCTCGTAAATGTGATGAACTCTAATGACGACCCAATTACGTTGAATGCAGCACTTTAACGCCATTACGCTAGCTCACCCCTTCCGGGGGCTCTCTCTTGCCAGCAGCCGCAGACCGAATCTCAACCCCAACCGCAAACGGTTGCATGAGAATCATTTTTGCTTTGAACGAATTTCACTCCAAAAATTGTTGAATCCTTGAAGGGATCTCTCTCTCTCGGTCTCCGGGGTGCTTTTGTTGTATTTTCGTTTCAGATTATTATCATTTTTCTGCCTGGCACCGGGGAGGCATAGTTGCTGTGCTGTGCTGTGCTGTCTCGGCTGCTGTTGGTTTTGATTTGAGTTGGGCGGCTTCCGCGGTTCTTGTGCACGACTGCTGTTGTTCGGGGCGCTCTACTGAAGATGATGATGATGACGAGGAGGAGGTGGGGGGTTGGAGCCTGGGGGCGGGGACAGAAAACAGCTGCTGAGTATTGGCGTGGCGTATATTTTCCGTTGCGTAAATCACAGGAGGCAGGAGGCAGTGAGTGTGGCTTTGTCGGATGACGATGATGATGATGTGCCGCAGGCTTCAGGATAAATTGAATGAAAATGTCCTCAGATGCCTCTCACACAGCCTCACATTTCCGCGTCATGGCCAAGCCTCCACAGCTCCCGTATGAGTGTATAACCTGTCGCTCTCTTCGCCACTGGATGCGTTTTCAAAGCAAAAGTGAATCACTTTAAGGACATCGCCGCCCGTTTTGAGGGAAAATTTATCCTCCCCCCCCCCCCCCCACTGCCTTGAATCTGGTTCAATTTCCATAAAAGGACGACGCACAAAACAGAGGCAAAAAGTGCGAGAAGCACAAAACCCGAGCTCTCCCAGTCCATCGCAACGGGTTTGTTTTCTCATTTATCTCTTCCGCGTGACGGTTGCTTATGGCTGCCAGCCGCCATTCGAACGAGACGTCAGCCGGCCGAGCTTAGCATTCGCGTTGCGTGGATTAATTTTTAATTTAAATGAAATTGGCGGCAGTGAGTGGCGGTGGCGGTGGCGGTCGAAATGTGAAATTATTTCGGGCTTGATTGGATTTAGTTTTATTTGCTTTTCGGTTATTTGGTTAATTTTGCGGCAGCACTTGTTGCGGCGGCTGATTGGGCCGCCCTCTCACGTCCAACGACAGACTATGGTGGGTGGTTGGGAAAGAAAAACTTTGCCGCGGCAGTTCTACGTCATCTGTAATGATTGTGAATAATCGAAATCGGGCTGTGATGCGTTCTAATTAGGTTTAACGCCCGGAGCGACGTTAGTTGCCTCTCCGCTGCCTGATGTGTAACTTTTGGGCTTTTCAAAATGCCACAAATTAGTTCGGTGTTGATGAAGTATTCATGGAGTTGAGCGGAAAATGACGTTCATTTGGGTGCGGTACGCCGCCGTGTGGTAATTTATCGCAAAACGGTAGACATGGAAATAGAGCATCTGACATTGCAGGCATTATTTTGATTTTACTGCGAATCGATGTGAAGCGTCGGTATGGTCGGAAAGAAACCAAGGAAAGGGCCGGATGAGTGGAGTCTTATCGTTGTCGCCTCTTCTTTTTTTCTTTTTTAAGTAGGGCTACAGTCTGGAGCTGACCTGGGGCTCAACCAACGGGTCTCTGCAGTTAGCACCATCTCTCGCCAACTGCGCACTCCAAGTTCGTTGAGATCCTTCTCCACTTGTCTGCGCCATCTCAGCCTAGGCCGTCCTCTGTGACGTTGTCCCAATGGCTCGGCCATCTTAAGCGTTGTATCCTATGACGCAAGGCCCATGAAGTCGTACAGCCTATAGGGTTCGTCGTTAAATCTTCTCCTCCGCACGCCATCAACGCAAACAGGACCAAAATCGTAAGCAGAACTTTTGTCTCGAAATGACGAAAGGCTTCCTCATCCGCGCTTAGAAGCATCTAAGTTTCCTCGCTGTAAAGGAGGACTGGGATGATAAAGCTGTTACACAGTTTAGTCCTTCGAAAGACGGTTCTATTACTCAATTGCCTCTTGAGCCCAAAGAAGCAGCGATTGGCAAGTGTGATTCTGCGTATGATTTCGGTTCAGTTCAGAAAAAAAACTACATGCCTCAGATACGGATCGTTGTCTCCTCAGTCCACAGAAAAGAGAACGCATTTATCAGCTATCGCTCCTAGGATCTACCCAGTGGAGTCAACGCCTGAAATCCATTGTGAGCAGTCTGTAGGCAGGTCTTTATAAGTGTGATCTCTGGCCAGGGCAATCCACGATAGTTGATCTATTTTCACAATGTAGCAGATTATGGAGAGGATCTAAAAAGGGACAGACCTACTCAAGGCCACATATGACATCGTGCATGGACATGAGCTATACACTGCCATGTCTAGTTTTGGCACTACCACCAAACTTGTTAGATTGGGGCAATGTACAACCCAGCTATTGGCTTACCACGATTAATAATGAAATGGTTTGACGGACACAGTGAGCCCTCAATTCACTGTTTGCTGATATTAGACCGGAAGGGCTGAATATGGCCCGACGGTAAGCGTGTGAAGTAAAGTGTGTCGTCATCAAGTATGAACACAGATCATCGACTTCTCGGGCTAGCACAATGGCCAAACAAAATTTTGAATCAGTCCGTCGACTTCTGCTTCTTCGGCTGCACTGCATAAGGCTAATAATATCGGTACTCAGAGCAAGTGAAGAAACCCCTTTGGGAATCGTCATTTCTTTGGATGCCCATAGAGAACTCTCTCGAAAGACGAAAGTGCATAGCTCCTTGCAAAACCTGCTCTATGGTTGATACCTTAGACGTTGTAAGTTGTGGACGAGAACGAGGTCTGATACTTTAGTGGACGAGAAGGCCCTTTATCTTTTCAATAGTTGAACTTCATAGGCTATACGAGGGCTATCTGATAAATAACCGACCTAACCATGATGCACGCGACTTTTTCAAAATTTTTTTACTTATTTTTCTACATAGTCTCCTTGTAAACAATCATGTTCCTGGAATCTGCGATATTTTTAAATTCTTTAATGAGAGCACATCCCTGCTGTTATCATTTCTGAAAACTCTCAGTAGGTTTCGAAATTCGTTGTTGTTCATCTTCCACGAAATTTGGCCAATTACGGCAAAACTGATTGAGCAAGAATGCTTGAAATTATTTCATTCGAAAGTTATCATCGAATACAGCATTTTGTGATATTTTAGAGGAACGCCGGTATCAAAATACAGCTGGTGCAAGAATTGAAGCCGAATGACCTACCGCAATGTAAAATTTTTGGTGAATGGGCTCTTGGAAAGTTGGCCGAAGATTCACTTTTTTGCCGAAAAATTGTGTTCAGCGACGAAGATAATTTTTGGCTCAATAGGTACGTAAATAAGCAGAATTGTCGATTTTGGGGAGAATATCAGTCAGAAGCTTGGCAAGAGCTACCAATGCATCCAGAACAAGTCACAATTTCGTGCGGTTTATGGGCTGGTGGCGTCAGTTGACCGTACTTCTTCAAAGATGATGTGAATGGTAACGTAACGTTTTTTTTGCCAAAAATGCAAGAGCTTGACCTGCATGACATGTGGTTTCAACAAGACGGTGCCACATGTCACACAGCACGCCCAACAACGGACTTATTGAGAGGCGAGTTGGGTGAACGTTTTATTTCACGTTCGTGACCGGTCAATTGGCCGCCTAGATCGTGCGATTTAACGCCTGTAGACTATTTTTGTGAGGCTATGTTAAAGCTCGTGTCTATACAGACAAGCCCGTGAGAAAGCGGCCGAAATGTTGGAAAGAGTTTGCCAAAATTAGACAAAGCGGATGGACCATTTGAGGTGCAGTCAAGGTCAACATTTGCATGAAATAATCTGCAAACATTAAGCTATATGGACCGGACTATAGATTCAAATAAAGATTTCATGCATTTTTTTGAATTTTGTGTGTTTTTTTCTTTTGAAAAACTTTCCTATAACTTTTAAAAAATCACCCTTTAGGACAATGACATTCAAGTGACTGTCTTACTTTGTCTCACCAAAGTCTCCAAAGACTTTGTTGATGGTTTTTGACTGTAGTGACCTACAAATTGCTCGCACTTAAAAACCATTAGAGCGTTTAGGAATTGTAAGCGCAACATTGGTTCCAAATACAAAAACTCTAAACGTCATGACATGGCGTCCAGTTTTAGAAGATGGTGTCAAACAGTACGATTGTTGACGTTAAGGAAAAAAAAGCCGGTCAACATGACTCTGAAACACGCACCGTTGGCCGAAACCTTCCTCTAAGTATCCAATGTTACCACCATTCCGCAATTGGCGCAAAACTTGCTGAGACTCATATGCCGTAAAGGAGAAAAAAAAGCAGCATCCATAGCAATGTGGTACGTCAAATGGAACGCCTCCGCATGTGCTCATCCCAGTCATTAAGACCTAGATACCAAGATCAGCAGTGGAGTGGCGAGGAGGACGCAGAGCACGCAGTTTTTCACTGCAGGCGCTTTGCGCAGGAGACACAGATGGTAAACTTACCAAGCGCCGACAATATGGTCCCCCACATGATGAGACCTGTAGAGCACTGGAATGAGGTATGCTCAATCATTCTTCAAGCAGAAATTGCTTTCCTTCAGAGCAGAGGGTAAGTTGGGAACCAATCACGCGAAGTAAGACCTGAAATGTGCAGGGTGTGGATTTTTTTGAATACGGCAAGGCCGAAATAAAACTGCGCCTCGTCGAAAAGGCTGATAGAAAAAGAAATTCAAAAATTCCTCAAACCTATGAAGCCATTACAAAGCCGATGGGTACGCCTTCACTATCGAAGTCAATTGAATATTGTAAGTGAAATATCCGAGAGCTTTGTGATTGTGATTGAAATTTGTGTGAGAGACTTTGTGACTTGAGTCTCACAGAGCCACAGTCACCACAGTCACAGACGTACAGATGACGCGCCGGTGACCATGAGTGTTGCAGCCGGTGCTTCATCATCATAGTTTTCAGTAACTTGCATGTTTCGCAAAAGAGGTACGCATGAGTGACCTCCAGGCCGCCATCGACACCAATTCATCAGGAGCTATTCCCAAGAACAACCAGGCGAGCTTATAGACTTAAATCAATCACTTCGACCTGAGTCTGACTAGTGATCGCTTTCCTGGTGTATTTGCACCTAAGACACTCCTCGGAAGTCGATGAAAGAGACACCCGTAGCTCGTGGCCAAGCCATCGAAGCATATCGGATAAGTTGCTGCTCAACACTAAGTTCCGATCACAGTGTCGCGTTTCTTAGTACGGAGATATCTCTTCTCGACAGATGATATTCGAGGTCTCATTTTTTCGGCAATTACTCAAATTCTCGATGACCATAGATGAAACTTGGAATAAGCCCTGACAACTTGGCTTTGACACCAGGCTCAACCTTGTTTTTGATCTTCTAAGTTACTTCAATATTGATCCAGCTTAGCCTGTCATGATTTCAAGTGTGAAGAAGCTGTCAAAATAAAATACACAGGACGGAGATAAGCGCTAAGTTCAGAAAGTATCGAACCTGGGACTTCGTACCTTCGACATGGCTGCCACGAGTTTCTTTATGCACATGAGGGTGCTCTCTCTCTAAATCCTCAATTCCTTTTAAGGATACTCTTCACCGCGTCCCTCACAAATGCCTCAACTCTGACTTAGTTAAATTTGAAACTGGCATCGCTCCGCCCCTCTGTCACTTCAAATCAAGTCCCGAAAACGTCCACTATTGTTCACAGATTCACAGGACTCCTCCAAAAAAAAGGATATCCTGAAAGAAATCACTTACACCCGAGTGACAGGCCATTTATTCGCTATCCCCCCGCACATCTGTGCACCGCCCTCCCGTTCAATCAATCACATCAAAATGTGGCTCTTCGAAGATCCTTTTTTTTTTTCGTTGCGCCATCGCCCTCTCCCCCCGCCGTGTCTGCTCCAAACAAAGGGCACATCCCAACGAATGGAAAACTTTTCAAATATCCGCTCTGTAATTGCCATATTTTCATGTCCATCAACTCTCCTCCCTTCAACACAAACAGACACATGCACACACACACGGGCGCACATCCAGGAGCCAGAGCCAGAGCCAGCGCCAGAGTTGTGCATCTGCACATGTTTCACTTTTGAACTTTGCAAACTCATCCGAACGAAATCGAATTTCAATTTCAAAAAAAAAAAAATCTGTATGTTTTCACACCAACGCGCAGCGCGCCACACCGACACGTTGTTAGGTCCTCCTGCCGGCAGCAGCACCGGCACGGGCACCAGCAGACTCACGCCATAAATAAATAATTTTAACTCGATTAACTTCAACCCAATTTCACATTCCCTTCGTTTCTTTTTCCGCTCTTTCCTCTTTGCAGACACTATTGACAGAACGATGACAGCAGCAGAAGCGGCAGCAGCAGTGACGCGGAGCATACTTCATGTTGAGGCCAAATTGAAATTGCAATCAACAACAAATCAACCCCGAGCAGCAGTCGAAGCAAAAACGTCAACACCAACAGCGTCAGCATCAGTAGCAGCAGCAGCAGTGGACGCGGCCAGACTTGAGGCTGGGGTGGCGATTGCGATTTGCATCGACTAGAGGGCTTAATTTTGAAATCAAATTTAAATAGACTCATCGTCAGCTGGATACTGAGAGGTGTCGTGTAGAGCCTTTGCACACGGGTGCGTGTGCCTGTGTGTGTGCGCGGGGCCACAGAGTGTGCCGCCATCTCATCCCACATCGCTGTTCGACAAACGAAGCCACCAGCGCCCATCTAAATGAAGTTACCAATCTGTCAATATTCTAAATTATTTCTGCTGTTGACAGCCTTCTCCTTCCTTGACTCCCTCAAAGCTGGCCGAGCTGCACAAACTTCCGTGAAAGACATCTCACCATCGCCACCACCAACGCCAACATCAACGTCAACGCCAACGCCAACACCATCACCATCACCATCGCCCTCGCCATCGCTAGCGTCGTCGCTGCTGCCGTTGTTGTCCCGGTCACAATCGACCACCATCGTCCGGGGTAGTAGGTCACTGCAATTGGATACTGTAGGTGGTGGCTCCACGGCGGCAAAGCAGAACCGGACATCGTCGTCGGAGCATCGCGTTGGTGTGCTAATGTCGTCGGCGGTGCTCAATACAATGAAAATGCAGCAAGGCTTTGAGGATTTTGTCGAGTTTTTCAAAGTGAACTTGGACAACGTTACTGTGGAGTTCATTAAGGATGATGGTGAGTGCTTGTGCCATGAAGATGGGTGGAGGGTTGGGGGAGGGGTGTATCAGTATCATCTTGATGATGGGTAAGGGGTTGACTATTGAAATGTATCTCTGTGCCTGGCTGAAGAGGTGGATAAACATCTCTAGTCCGAGAGTTATTCTCTGGGGTTTCGAAGGTCCAAAGACCGACACAGACGAGTGTGGGCGAGGAATGGATTAGTGAATATTTGCATTGGAAGGTGGGGGAAGAGTTTAAAGCTTGTGTCCTCGATGGGATAAATTATTTGAAGCGATGTGCTGGCAGGTAGGGGTTTGGCACTTCATCCAATTAGGACTTTGTGTTAATTTTGCGATGAATTTGCAATCGAGTGTAGCGGGTGAAAGCGTCAGTGCTTTCAATTGGCTTAAATGGAGAATGGGAAGTACTTGTGCGGATGCTATTGAACTCAGGCAGGCTTACAGTTCAATGGCTTACAGTTTCCTTTTCCATTTAGCTCTCAGAATGTCCCACCCCGCCAACATCGAGTGTAGAAGACAAGTGGCACTATTGCCAAGATGCCGTCAAAAGAGCCAGCAATATTATGTTCTACCTATACCCGAAGGGGAAACCTATGGTTCGATGAGGAATGCCGGCAAGCACATGATGCAGAGCAGGATATTTACAAGCTGCGCTGCAGAAAAGACGTGAAGACCGTTGGATTCCCCAGCAAATTTAGAAATGTCATGCTGCAGGGAGGAATTTCGAAAATTCTGACGGAGCTAACAAAAGAGAAATCGAACGAAAGCCTGGTGCTGAGAATGTGCAAAAAGCACTTCTACGGACAACGGTGATAGTGATGCTTACCAAAACCGCCGTCAGGCAGAGTCTTTAATGCTGCTAGACGAATAGACGATAATAGACAAGAATTCGTACCGATCTGAATGAAGTATTGGCTATAATTGCCAAGTTGAAGCTCAACAAAGCCGTTGGCTCTGATGGCGAACATATCAACTCAAGCTGGGATGAGGTAGATGCATATGCCGATGATATTTACATCATCGAAAAGTCCCAACGGGCTATTAGTCACTTGTTTGCCTGAAGAAGAAATCCAAAGGGGAGTGAGAGCGACAACTCCTCAAAAGCTGAAAGGAATGCCACGGTAATGACGATGTCTGTCTCATCTCATGAGGTTGATGCCGATGAAGTTTTATCATTTTGTGGGGACGAGGACATCGCTCTCATTCAGGAGTCCTGGTTGGTGGCCACATAGGCACATGCTGTGATTCAAGAGGGCACTACCTGCGACTTGATTGCTCCAACAAAAGTTGCCTTGATGGACCTCTGACTGTCAGTAAGACTGGTAACGTTAGGTAGTGTCATCATTCTTAACCCTTTAATCACATTTTTGACTGACTGAACTTTCGCTTGAAAGACACTGCTGTGATCAGTCGACCGAATCGATCGAGTGAGAAGCGCAAGCTTAACATGAACAGGGAATAAACATGGAATCATATATTCCCGGGGTCGACTCCCTTGAGGCCTTTGATCTGGCAGTGTGCACGTGAAAGACCTTCACTGTGCTATGTAAAAACTCGGTAGATAGTCACCCTTCACTTCATTTTAAAAAAACGTATCCACGACGGTGGCATGTCCTGAAGAGTTGGTTCCAGTCTTGCGCTTGCAAAAGTAAATCCTACCGCGTATTTTTAAGACGAAGGCTTGCAAAGAGGGACTCTGTGAGAAGAAAGGTTAGGATCACTTTAAAGTCCTGCTGATTGCCCCAGAGACTCTCATGCAGAAATGATGCAAAATTTATTCGCACTTGCAGTGGTAAGATTGTCACAACAATTGTCCTTTTCCTTTTCCTTTTCCTTTTCCTTTTCCTTTTCCTTTTCCTTTTCCTTTTCCTTTTCCTTTTCCTTTTCCTTTTCCTTTTCCTTTTCCTTTTCCTTTTCCTTCACCTTAGGACCCTTAGACCTCTTACGTCGGTGGGCGATCCATGGTGGAATAAAGCACCTGGGCTATCCCTACTCATCATCTTGTATGGATGCCAAAAATGTCTAAGGCACATTTCCCTTTAACTCTTTTCAAAATGCGCTGATTAGTCCTCGATCCGTTCTTAGGTGAAGCTCTTCATGGGATATAAAAAGACATAAGGAATATATAACTCAAAGTATTGTCCATCGGAAGCGACTACCACTTTCCTATCTTTCAAGTCATCTTCGGAAACCCACCGTAAAACATGAGTCCTCTCTGGCATCAGTCCAGTCATTGGGCCATTCTTCGATTTCTTCAAGGGACCCAAACCAATGATCCCCTAAATCGTTTTGCATCCATCGAAAGACATGTAATCAGAAGGAGCATATGGTGAGTGAAGTAAGACCTCCCATTTCAACGTTTGAACAATTTTTTACCGCAACAGCCACGTAGGCTTGGACGTAGTCATGTCGCAAAATCACTTTGTCATGCTTTCGGGTCTTTTCGGGCCGTTTTTCACGCAATGCACGACTCAAATGCATAAGTTATAGTCGATAACGTTTTCCATAAATGGTTACGCCTGGTTTTAGCAGCTAATAGTACACCACACCCGTCTGATCCCACCGTATGCAGAGCTTAATATTTGAACTGTGGAACCGTGGATGCTCGTTTTTGGTGTAAATGTAGAAATATGGTCCTTTTGGAGAAGTGGGTAAATGCGTCGACGCACACGCAAAAGGTCCAGATTCGATTTCCAGACGGGACACCTTGCATTTTTTACACTGTAGCACCTCTTTCGAGTTGCTGACAACACTCAAAGATTATCAATTATCTAGGAAAACTTCTCAAATCTGGCCTTTTGAAGTCGGGAAAAAATTGTAGGTCCCCTCTACTCGTGTGAGAACGATAGCACGCACAATGCGAGTAGTTGCTGAGGAAGCAAGACCCTGGTCCCTCGTGGGCTGTAGTGCCACTCAATATTAGTACTACGACACTTCCGTCTGATCCAATCCTATGTAGAGTATGATTATTGAACCGCGGAACTGTGGACGGTTTTCTTTAGCGTCAATTAACAAGTAAACGAAGATGGAGCGGGTTAACCATGCACTGCATTTTTTTCTTCATACAGTCATCGTAGTAAATCCTATCGTCAGCTCCAGTCACGATCCGGTGGAAAAATCCTTTCCTTTGATATCTTCCAAGGAACTGTTCCGAGGTGAAAAATCGTCCTTCAACAACTCTCAGCACGGCACGCTATTTCCTTTCTTTCGTGTAAATGCAATCAAACATAAATTGTTTACTGACCCACTCCCAATAATTCTGCGAGTTCACTCTGAAGATCTTGATCCAGTAAAGCCTCCAATTCCCCATCTTCATACTTCTTGGACTGACCAAGAAGCGCTCTGCCTTCGACGCTAAAATTACCACTTTTGAAGCGTCGAAACAAATGTCTGCATGATTTATCTTTCGGACCAGATTCGCCATAAACTGATACAAACATTCCATGGGCTTCAGCTGTACTTTTCTACAGATTACAAAAGAAAGTCAAAACTTCCCGCAAATGCAAATGCAAATGAATCCGGTCATCTTCAAAGAGAAAAAAAATTATGTTGTTGTCCAAAACAGATGCCGATGCAATCTACACAAATGTCTCACCCTTCCATCGAAGTACGTAAAAGTTTTCAAGATCAGTCACATGTACGAGTTAACTGATTTTGAATTGAAGGTACAAACTTTAATCCTTTCCAGGGGTTGGAATCGTATTCTGACCTGAATCATAATCGTCTTTATTTATCTTGGAGACCTATTGCTGCAGATACTGGCCAACATCATCAACCCAGTATTTGCCATCCCAATACGGCTGTTGTTACTCAAACAAAGTATTGCAGATACGATGGCTTCCCGGAGTCGATTGTTTTTTTAACTGACAAGGACTAATCAAAAATAACTTTGATTTCCATCACTGGCTTGTGCTTTACGACTTGACGCACAGGTACACATCTAAATGTCCTTGACATCGAATTGCGATCAAATATTTTCAAATTGCGCGTTATCTGTGTAATTGTACGACTTCTTCCTTTCCGAATGAAAAGACAGGCTGTTCTACATTTGGGTCACGGTCTCTCACCAACTGCTTCTAATTTCACGTATAAGTTTACTGAGGTCTAAGTTTGTTGAGCTCCTTTTGCATATATGTTCGCCATCTCAGCCGAGATCAACCTCTGTTGCGTTGTACCAATGGCTAGAATTCGGAGACTCTTCAGGCCGGAGCAGTGCTATCCATCGATTCTGTGGCTTATTCGGCCCGAAGAGTCTCCGAATCCAAGCCATTGGGACCACGCAACAGAGTTTGATCTCGGCATTGTATCGGTGGACTCTTGACTAGGCTAGAGTTCATCTTTGGATCTCCTCCTTCAAATGCCATCAATGGAAACAAAAAAAAAAAAACAAAAGAAAACTCGCAAATAGAAATTTTCTTTTAAAAAAAGATCATTCTGCGAAATTAAGTACAACAGGGTGATGAGGATGCTATACAAAGCCAAATTGATCTTTCGAAAGAGGTTATACATTTGACTCTTAAATTCAAGGAAACAGCGGTTGTCAGAGAATTTCTACGCTTAACTTTGGTACTGATGTCCTTACATCCTTATTATCTGCTGCTATCTATCTGATCCTGGTTAGACGAAGTCCTTGACTACCTCAAAGTGCTTGCTTAACTTCACTTGTGCACTAACAGCCCCATGCCTACCATTCTATGATCTAACGTCTATCTCAAATTAAGCCCATTTCATAGTCATTTTAATTATTTTGATCTTCCATGACACTAGAGGGCTCTAACCGTAAACGAATTTCCGGAGAAGAACGTTGCATATCCACTCCTCTGCCTCATTGCCACTATCCTTCGCTTCATCTTTCCAGCAATTAAGTGTCAAATCTTCAGCGCAAGCACCTAACCGCCCATTTTAAAGCTCCCCTTCTGCCATTTACACGCGGTACACCATTTCCCTGACAAATGTACCTTCAAAAAGAAAATACCACTTCGCATCACTACGCATAACAGCATTCCATCCTGAACGCGCTCCATTCGCATAACTCACATAAAATGTAAACACCCTGGCAATCAACTCTTTCGACGCACCCTATACCACGTAAAATTTCGACACGTCAACCGACAGAACGACTGAGAGAGAGCCGATGGAGCCAGTGGAAAAAAAATAAAACACAACTTTTGTGCAATTATAATAAAATTAAAATATTCGCACTCGGTGAGGAATGCAATTCTCTGACAAGCACCGTTAACACGGACAAGGAGAGGTGCGAGTGAGTGCGGCACATAAAGCGTAAATCACTCCGCAAATGAAGGGGTTGAGCGGAAGGAGAGAGACTCCATCATAAATTCTGTTTCCTTACACTTTCGGTGAAAATTAAAATCTTTCTGTTGTTCACATGTTCACTTGGAGGGGGGAGGGGGCATAATTTCGCAACGCAGAGCGGCTTGATACGAAGATTAATGGCAGGCACTTAAGCTTTAATTTGTTCTCTGTCTCCCCTCGTGAGAGACACAGCACATCTCTAGGAATTCATGTTTTCAACACCTTGATCTCCTGTGTTCCGCTGTGGGCCTCTGCAGCAGTGACAGTGACATATGTGCGTGTGCATAGGAACGCTTTGAGATTGTGACAAAAGGACGGGATGTGACATGGATTTTGCTCACTCTTAGGCAGAGACAAATTCTGTGAAAGAGATGTGCGGGTTTTTGGACCAAAGAAAAAAGTGTCACCCCTTTCGAAGGAGTTGGCAAATGGCAAATGCAAATGGGGAGAGACAAACCAATCAAATTGAAAACTAATTGAAATGCTTGGAAACAGGCGAACGTGGAACAGCTGTTGACAGGAAAGCCAAACACAAGCGGTGGCATCAATCGTGATGAATGATGACTGGGGCCGTATAGGCCACACAGTTGCTGGCTCCAGGTCATCCATCAGGAGGTGTCGGATTAAATAAATAAATAACCACACGATTGAAAATTGTGATGATTTCATTTTAATCGAATGTGTAATCTCAACGCTTCGATAATTGGAATTTATTTTTCCGCGAAGACACTCAGGCTCAAAAGCTGGCATGCATTGTAATTTCTTGGTCTTCTAAAGAAAAGGTCTTCTGTGACAAGGAGCCCACATCATCAGCCCTCATCAGGTCAGCGTTCAATATCTGCAACCTGATGCGAGCAAAGGCCGGACAGTGACAGAGAAAGTGTTTGGCCTCTTCACTGGCGTTGTGGAGTTTTTCATCACATGCCAAACTTAGGTCCTTGGAGAAGGTGTAGTGCAGTCTTCTCTGTTAACAAGAATGGTGCAGATTTCTGACAGAATTTTATTTTGCGCGTCTACATACTTGGGAATTATGCCACCTACGGTTGTGTTCTCTAGATGTCCAGCTATCGATGAACGTTGGGGGGAACTCCAAAGTGTGTTCGATTCCTAAAAGCACCTCCTCCTATTCTTAGCTAGAAAGTTAATCGTCAGTGTTTGGCAAAAGTGTAGTATTCAATTTCCTCGCTGATGAGCCCTTTGGAGGTTTTTCTTCAAGAGGCAACAAAAATAACACGAATCTCTTACAAAGGTATGGAAGAATGCGCTTGGCTTGTCTACACCATGGAGAGCCATGCCAACTATAATGGAGCTCTCGAATTGTTCAGCTATCAAAGGAAGCACAAAACAGGGTAGCGGACATCCCCAAACGTAGATTTGGGTCTTGAAGGTAACTTCTCTGATCCTCGCCAGGCAGAGGAGGTACCGCCCGGCAAGAATCAGAAGAAAGATCGCCTTGTCGGTGATCTTATTTCCCTTGATCCCATGATGACTTAGAACCCAACAAATCGGCGAATTCAAAGTTCTCATCAAATCCAGAGATGTCGTTCACTCCTCACGGCTTCCTGAAAGTGCTTTAGGGGCTAAGGCCTTGGGAACAGCTGAAGTGTCGCTGCAGAAGAAATATATTTCCTGGGCATTAGGACCACATTGTTTTATGCTTTTAAAATTACCTAACGAGGCGTATAGTCTGACGTGGTCGTCGTCGCGCCATCGTCCTAGACTCCATTGGTCTTGGAGTCTTGTGCAGAGATTCAACTACAATCGTTTCCGGGACACATTCTGGCGGGATTCAGTTTTGAGTGCCTCAAAAAGAGGTACTTAGGCAAGTTCCTCATGAACCTTAACTGGTTACCTTGACACAGTGGTCCCATATAGGATTAAGTGTACACCTCAAGCTAATTTCTTTCCATTTTGTCTACTCACCAGAAGTGCAGAAAAAAATCAAGCTTGTTATGCGCCGTCGTCGTCGATTGTTGGCGTCATTCCGATACATCGCATGTCCATGAGACTAGTGTTGAAGCAAATCCTTAAATTTTTATTGTGAGTTGTGCTAGAGGTCACCTCCTTTTAGTCGGAAGATATTTTTGGGAAACTTTGAGTACCTTCGCTCCGCGATAAATAGGGGTAACAACACCAGTACGAAAATCAAACTCAGAGTCACTCTTGCCAAACGCTGCTTCTTGGACTCAAGAGGCAATTGAGCTATACAGCCCTCTCTCGAAGGACTAATCTGGCTTTGTCTAAGAGCTTGAGCATCCCAGTCCTGCTTTACGGCGCTGAAACTCAGACGTTCCTAAAAGCGGATGAGGAAGCCCTAAGGCTCCTCGAGAGATAAGTTGTGCGTCTGACTCTTGGTCCTGTTTGAGTTGATGACTCCTCCAGAGTAGATTCAACGGTGAACTCTATAGGCTGTACGGCCGGTCAAGCGTTTTCGGACACAATGTTTAAGATTGCTAGGAGCGTATGGACACCTCTTGCCAGAGCCATTGGGACAATGCAAAAGAGGACGACCTAAGTTAAGGTGGCTTACAAGTGGAGAAGGGCCTCAATCAACTTGAAGTGAGGAACTGTAGGCAACTGGTGAGAGATGGCGCTGGTTGGAGAAGCATGTTGGTTGAGGTCCAGTCCACGCCATATTTTAGTGCCAGTAGAAGAAGAAGAAGAACTCCTGTAAATATTCACGAAATGGTCGTGAAGAGGAAAGGTGTATACCGTGGCGTAGTTGTTAAGTGCGTCGACCCACATGCCGAAGGTTTAGGTTCAATTCCCGGAAAACCTCATATTTTTGCACGGCAGCACCTTTTTCGAGTTGCTGACAACACTCAAAGAGCACTAATGGCCTATGAAAAGCTTCTCGCCGTTTGGAGTCGGCAAAATGCTGTGGGTCCCTTCTACTCGTGAGAGAATAGTAGCACGCACAACACGAGTAGTTGATGCAGAAGCTAGGCCCTGGTCCCTTGTGTAGGCATTTTTTTACACTACTGTAAGTGTCTCGTATAACACATACATAAGATTGTGAGAAGTAAATATTAACCGAAAGTAAGAGACTATTGTCATATCGTATGATTCTCACACTATCTCATTTCTTTTACATAAGCATACCGCTTCATATGAAAGTATAAATACAACCTGTCATATCAATTTTCTTTCTTCTCAATAAACTGTCGTAAGTAACACTACTCCTCTCAAGTTATTTCATTTGACTCGCTCGCCTATCCTACACTTGTGAGCTGTAGTGCCACTGAATTATTATGCTTACATATGCACCTAGAATAAAGGAGACCATATCCTGGCTAACAACGTATCTTCTTGGTGGGAGGTCACAGTTTTAGCCCTTAGATTTGAAAACAACATCTCTAAAACAACATCTGATCTTACCAAGGTTCTTGATGTCAAACACGGCTTTTCACGAGGCGATGATGAAGACGATGAACACTAGCGGGACGATCTACCACAAGTCTGCTCAACTGCTAGCATATGGCGATGATTTTTGTATCATAAGAAGATTTTCATTATCAACAGATAAGGAAAATATCGTTAGTGGGGCTCTTGTGTGCAAGGAGAAGCCAGCGGCTAAAGTGACTCTTGCAGGAAATGAGAGCAAGGGAAAATACATGCTGTCTACAAGAAAGGTTCAAAAACACCAACATCCTGGACAACGTCTAACAGAGACAGATTCAGCTTGAAGTACCTATGAATTTGATCTCTCTAGCCTTCGCAGTAAACTCCAGGAATAGCATTGTAACACAGACAAGACAAAGCATCACCTTGGGCAATGGATGCGTCTTTGGACTTGGGTGGGAATTCGAATTTAAACACCTGTAGAAGAACAAAACTATCTTCATATACACGTGAGACCTAGTTCTACTGAAGCATATACAAAACCAAATACCGACTAAGATATGCGTTCGCAAGAAAATTCCTTTTAATTAAATTTGATCCCATTTGTGAAGAAGGAGTTCGGAGAAGTAGATTGAACTATGAACTTTCCAACTATGTGACGGTGCTCGCTTTTGCCAAATGAATTCGATTTTCTGCACCCATAAGCCTAGAGAGAATGAACACTAATGTTCCGGTTTAAGAAGTCCTCAAATCAAACACGAAGGGCAAACTTGGTTCAGAAAAGCCTCGCTTCTGAGGGCTTAACCAGCTGGTAAGAGACTTTAAACTGGCTGTACGAAACTGGTGACAGTTTGGGCACTCGTTTTGTCGAGGATTACAATGAAATCTTACATGACCACACCACAACCTGTGACTATAGAAAGAGAGAAGTAAGCCTGGTATCGTTGCCTTTAAAATGACTACTGGTCTAGACTGGAATGAACAGCAGGAGCCGATGAAATGGTTTCTGCTCGGTTGATATATTGCCAGTGTCTTTCCCCAGTCAACTACTTAGGAGAGCTGAGTTTCCTACTTTTGCGGCCCAAGTAACCGAAAGTCAGAAGAGTATTGCACACAGTGCACGTTTCAAACCGATTCAAGGCCTGTATCAACCCCCAAAATTTCACATGTATAGCAAGGTGAACAATTTTTCCAATACTCTGTGATGAAGAAGGAGATCGGCAAAACATCTTACAATATAAAAGCGAATGGAGTGAGGATTTGTAGAACTTCTTAATTGTATCAAGAACCATAGACAACAATCAAATCTTTTGCTAAATATTCACATATCCTTAATTATGAGTGACAGAAGAAACAGATCAGAAAAAAATAGGGCTACTCCGAATGACGGACTTCATACATGGATCCCTTATGATTCAAGAATGCAACTGGGTATACGTATAGAACGAAGTACTTTCTGTGTCCTGTGATGGATAAGAACAAAAAATAAATTAGAAGATGCTAGCACCGTGGAACTCTTGACACTCTCTTGAATCCATTGCAGTAGAAGATCAAACCGGCGATCAAATTTTCGCACACTGAAGAATCAGTTCCTTCACAGAACGCAGCTGACAAAAGATTGTCTCAAGTGAAGCAAGACACCTTCGTCCACCCAATGAAGGGAACCGCAACTTATTTCTGCAGAGTACGCCAATAACCGAGGGATCGTTTAAATCGCATACAAGGTCCTCTCTGAATGCTTTACCTAACCTTCTGAAAGTCCGTTCAACTCCTGACGTAATAAAAATAATAATTGAGTGGCACTACAGCCCAGGGCCTAGCTTCTTCAGCATCTCCTCGTGTTGTGCGTGCTACTGTTGTTCCCTCACGAGTAGAAGGGACCTTTAGTTTTTTTTTGCCGACTCCGAAAGTCGAGATTTAAGAAGCTTTTCATAGACAATTTGAGCTCTTGTGTTATCAGCAACTCAAAAGACTGGGTGCCGTGCAAAAATGCGAGGTGCCTCGTCCGGGAATCGAACCTAGACTTTCTGCGTGGCAGTCGACGCACTTACCACTACGCGACGGCGACCATCAATTCCTGACGTACACTGCCAATATTGGCGCAAATGAAAGAACACAGGGAACCCTTGAAAAAGGCGAACAAAACCGATAAACAAGGACAAAACATAGAAATCGAAATTAGAGACTTTTCCTGAAACCATCTGCAATCAGTCTCACCCTCGTGTGTCCCTTCTACTCTACCGACAAATTCAAATTGCGAAACAATCGCATTAAGCAACCCTGTTCCTCCTCCTCGAGTTGAAATTTAATACTGAGTGTAGAACTGTATACGTCACTCCTCTATGAACAGAACTGTCACTCACTTAACCCCCTTTGCCAACTCATCTGCCAATACGCATCTACCGAAGTGAGAAATTGAAATTTTGTGAATAACCCAGCATTCCACTTTCTCTTCCTGCAACGGCATCACGTTGCCTACAATGTGTGCACCTTTGACAGAGCCGCTGGCCCGTGCAAAGTGCAATTCCCCTTCGGCCGAAGTTAGTCCCCACCATGAACCAGCACACAACTGATACCAGGAATCCATGCTCCACAGGACTTCACAGGGCTCCACAATGAGTCCAACCGGGAGGTATGCAAATTTCCGTTGAAATTCAATTTCCTCTGCGAAATTGCATTAGCATATCCCCACGCAGTGCAGCCATGGAAGAAATACGACACCACACAGGGCAGTCGTAAAGGGCTTCACAATTAACAGATGTCATAATCTGACTCTCCATCCCCCCTGACATAAACGCTCGCCTCGCAAACGGGCAATCGCACGCAGCGCTATCCGCATCGCCATCGCGTCTCAAGATTTTCAGAAGCTGATAGCGAAGCAGTTGCGAATTTGTTGGTGCTCTGCCCAACCAAACCCAACCATCACGCCGCACAGAGGAGCGTCGTAAACTCTGCCGTGGATATTAATTCAATTAAGCGGGGGCGCCGTCACTTCATTGCCTTGGAGCTCCTCTCCGTTGGCATTGCTGACCTCCATTGGCTGGCTGGCTGGGTGGGTGGGTGTGCGAGGGAGGCTGTGACAAAAAGCACTTTACTGCGATTTCATTGTTCCATTTTGCGACCGCCGAGCACCATCACCGGGGTCATGTCGGTCGTGGGGGGGGGATTGAACCGAGAATCGAGATTGGGGTTATCGGTCACCCTCGGTGCCACTCTCATGTGTGTGCAACGCATTCACTTTGCTTTCTTTTTTTTTTTGCAGGCTTAAGTGGCTTCATTAAGCAGCTAGAGAGCAACGAGTACACGACAATAGTGAAAACCCTCAACGATGATGGTATTAACGACGACGAGGACAACGACGACGATGATGACGTTGACATTGACGTTTACACAGAGGATAACAACAGCACCAGTACGGCCACCTCCGACCCAACCCTCTCAAGCACACCCGCCACCCCGAACAACGCGAGCGAGGGAAGTCGTCTTGGGAACGCTGTCGGCTACTGCCATCTCATGGAGGGACTTTCAAAGAACTTCAACAAGACGGTGCTCCTATGGCCGTGTCCGAGGATCAAAGTGAGTACAATTCATTTCGTTTACTTTCTGCCTTTCAGCAGAGAATCCCTGCTCGGAGGTGCCAACTTTGCACACACCTCCCCCACCCCCTTCTCCTTTGAAACTGGCAATTTTTTCCAGTCTGTGAGTAGGGAGAGCGAAAAAAAAACAAACGCCTTTAAAATTGTTTGTCGAAGTCGTTAAAAGTTGAGTCTCGGGGTGCAGGGGGATGGGGCAGAGTCATACTTTGTTGTGAATCTTTGAAAAAGTTCGTCATTGGGCCTCTGCTTGTGCAGAAACAATTTGTTTGCCTTCAATAAGGGGAAGTTTTTAATGAGAAACGGAAAAGGGGTATGAGCGGGCAAGATCCAATTTTTCGGTCAATGAATTCGAACACCGAAAGTCAGAGCTTGTACTAAATTTGTTGGCGACAAAGTTAAAGCTTGTTGTGCACATTTTTGTTTTTTTTTTTAATTTTTGAGCTCATAGGCTTAATAGATGAAAAGCCTTTTTGTTTGGCTTTCCACTCATTTGTCAACTTTTCTTCGGGTTTTTAACGGACGGGTGTCAGGAGTTAAGATGGTAATGGCTGACAATAAGCAGTGGATTTATATTCGGTGTGATTTGCGAGAAAATTACCCTCTATCAGAAACGACCGAAAAGTTACTAAGGGGCCCATCTCACTGAAGAGTGTGCACAAATCAGGGGTCACCCTCCTCCAAAATTTTAAATGCTGAGCGAGATGAACGATTTTACTGAAATTTTGGAAGAGAATTAAAAAAGCCCTTTAAAGTGGAAACTGTGGCGTATACGTAACATTTTTCTTTTCACTCACCTTAAGGTTTCGTTTGTAAAACCAAACGATGCGTTGGATCGATGCAATTTTGCATATACGTGCGTTTTGGCTTTTGTAAATTTAGACAATATGTTACATGTCGATTTTAGGGCCACATATGACTGTGTCCATAGAGACGCTATGCAGTGCCATGTCTAGTTTTGGCTTTCCTACCAAACTCATCAGATTGTGTAGGACGACAATCGAGAATTCTCGCTGCTCCGTCAAAGTCAGTAACGAACTCACTGAGACCTACAATGTCAAAAGATTTTTTGGACACGTTGATACGCTGTCATGTGACTTTTTCAACATCATCCTTACGAAGATCGTGCGCAACTCACAAGTCAATGCCAGAGGTCCGTTCAACTGCTAGATTACACCGACGACATTGGCGTGATTGGACACACATAGTGAGCCGTTAAGGGGGCATTTGTTGGCATTGAAGCGATAGCGGTTCAAATGGGTTTGGCTATAAATGAGGGCAAGACGAAGTCATAATGAAAGGACAGTCAACATCGACATCTTGGATAGAGTGTAGTGGAAGCTGAAACTTCAAAATAGTCAAGGATTTCATCTATCTCGTCGCCACGTCAAATTTGGATAGCATTATCAATGCTGAAATCAAACGCATAATCGCACTTCCTAATGACTGCTTCTTTGAGATCAAGGGGAAACTGAGAATAGAGCCCTCTCTCGAAGGACTTAACACCTTGATCATCCTAGTCCTCGTTTACATCGCCGAAATTTGGATGCTCCTATTTCAGGGAAAAGTTTTGTGTGGAATTTTTGGTCCTGTTTGCGTTGATGACATCTGGAGGAGAAGGTTCAACGACGAACTCTATGAATGCGACTAATCATGCGTCTTTGGATACAACGCTTAAGGTGGCTAGGCCATGTAGAGCGTATGGGCACCACTTCTCCAGGCCGAAAAGATTTTGAATCCAAGCCACAGAGGACGGCCTAGGCTAAGGTGGCGCACACAAGTGAAGAAGGACCTCAAACAACTTGGAGTGTGCAACTGGCAGCAGCTGGCGAAAGATTGTGCTTGCTGTGCGTGCGGACTGTAGCGCCACAAGAAGAAGAAGAAGAAAAAGATTCAGAAACGGTGCAGCAGAGAACTCAAATGAAATTGCTAGCCTTGCTGTATGCACTGTTTACAACTGTTAAGAGCAGCTAAAAGCTTAGCACAGAGGACGGCCTAGGTAAAGATAGCGTATGCAGGTGGAGAAGGACCTCAACCGACTTAGAGTGCGCAACTCAAAGGGAAGTAACGTTCTTCGCGCTTAACGGCAATGTCTAAGCTTTACAAAGAACTTTTTGAACAATTTTTATCATAAATATTTCGCTGTGTGCATTGTCTTAAGATTTGCTTGCGAAACCAAAAACTGAATGACCCTATAGTTGTGTTCGCTGCTAGAGTCTTCATCATCATTCAGATTTGGGCCTAACGAAGACAAGACACTTCCTTAAGGCGGAGATATGCTCTTCATTCTCGCGCTTTGTCTGAAAAATCAGCTAAGCTTTGAAGAATTCCAAATCTGTCTTTCAATCATCGTTACAATCAAAAATTTTACCTGAAATGTGTTTGAAGTCAAGTCTGTGTTCAGAACTGAATCTAATTTCATATGTGTCATGTCATAGACTAATGGTCGCCGTGGCGTAGTCGTAAGTGCGTCGATCGCCACGCAGAAAGTCTAGGTTAAATTCCCAGAAGGGATGCCTCGTATTTTTTCACGGCACCACCTCTTTCGAGTTGCTGACAACACCCAGAGTACTCAAGGGTCTATGAAAATTCTCGAATCTCGGAGTCTGCAATAATATGTAGGTCCCCTCCATTCGGAAGAGAACAGTAACAAGCACAACACGAGTCGATGTTGTAGAAGCTAGGCGCTGGTCCCTTCTTGGCTGTAGTGCCACCCAGTTATTAATTATTATGTCATAGACTGGGTTCATCGAAGATTAACAACCCGTAGGTGAAAGATCTTCTCCTTTTGGATGTTGTGGATCGCATTCTTATTATCTCGTTAAACAAACCTTTACGTAAGATATTCAGCTTCAAACTAGAACTGACCAAAATTGAACCACTTAAGTCCCAATGGTTTTCCACAAGTGAACACAAATCTTCAAAACGCGGCAGCTACAACCTCGATCTCCTCAATTACATCCCGATATTGTTGAGTCATCACAAAACCGTCCCCAAGTGGATGTGGTAAGCCACAAAATTTCACAAATAAATGAAAATACCTCCCATTGCACGATGGGAATGCCTATTAAGAAGGAAAAGTTAATTATCCTCTTCATTATAATACCGTTATCGCAATGAACATCCCCGCCGGAATAACGTCCCCAAATTAAAGTCCATCCCCAGCGGGCAATTAACTGCGAGGGTTAAGCGCAGGAAGGCAAAAAAAAAAAACAACATATCACGCCCAAATGAAATTCACATCATTCATGCGGAGACCGAAACTATGATGAATTCATTTAAATTCACTTAAGCCATTACCGTTAATCAAAGTGTCATCCCACAAAACTGAAAGCCGAGGCGTGACCGCTCACCAATACAAACTGCCATCAGATTCGAAGCGGCGGTGGCAGTGGTGGCGTTTTAATGAGAGCGCAGACCCGCTGAGAATTAATTCAAAAAATCGAGGGATTAAATTCGATAAAGGGTTGGTGGCTGTCCCCCCATCCCAGGTCCTCAATCAGTGACAGACGGCGGTGTCCTTGGCTGTGGGCTGCTCTCGGGGAATGGGTGGTTGTAGACAAATTGTTTTATTACCACACAATCTCTTCAATTTGAATTCATTAGAATGTGATTGGATCTCGGGTGGGGTGGGCGTGATAGATTGGGGATCTCTTCGACCTGTGGTCGGTACCTTTGGGTGGTTTGAGGTTAATCGGGTTGAGTTGACATTTATCATTTATCGTCTAATTGACACATGAGTTGAACAGATCGAATGTCTAAACGTGGTTGGGGCGGGGGGGTGGACTGGATAGCTAATTGAATGACATCCGAGTTGGAATGTCATCAAAGGACTTGAGTGGGTGGGGGTTGGACGACTGTTGGGAGGGATATGCTTACGTGCTGGTGATTGATTTCTGTTGCATAAGAGGATCGATTGTCTGGTGATGCAGGTGATTGGTGTCAAAGAACTGTCTTAAGCGGTCACAGATAATCCTTGACTCATTTCTGTAGCATCTGTTCGTCTCAGATCACTGTTCACAAATGACCTATCACGTCTACAATTCCCAAATCTGTTAGGCTACCAATTAGGCAAACACTTTGTCCAACACACACACGCGCACGTGCACTTTACCACATTTTGATGGTGATTACGATAATGAAACCTACGGATATCGAATAATTAACACAATATTAGACCGTTATACAGTGTCACATTTGAAATTAATGACCTCCAGCTCCTCCATCCCCCTCCCCCGAACAACATCTGCTCCAAGTGTCCCTCACGCACGAAACACGCAGCCCAGCCGAACGCAGCCATGGTCACGGCACACAACCATTTCAGAGGCCTGCCCCACGTTCGCAGTTTAACTGCAAATTAATTGTCCATAAACTGGACTAAGATGACACATCCCGACCAGCAGCTGCTCGCATTAAATTTGTATCAGGCAACAATAATAAATGATTTGCTAAGGCTAAGCCATGTAACACGCCTAATCCGCCCTCCATCCCCTGGCCGTCGCCGGGAGTTCTTGGGATGATGATTTTGCCACTCCCGGGGTGGGGGTTTTGGGTATGAACGACGGTTCCACTTATGGTGAAGTGAAAAATTGTTTGTGCCCATTTTGGGCTCAATTTATCATACACTAAACTTCTGCAGATGTGTGGGGATCAAAGAGCAAATCTATCCCAACTGAGCGGATAATCATCGGACAGCAGGTGTGGACGGGCGAGAGACTTTAAGACTGTCTGAAAGACAGACCTTTCATTCGGTCAGGGTCGGTCTAGAGGACAGAGAGGGGCACATACCAGGAGCACACATAAAATAGCACTTAAGCACTTTAAAGTCGGTGGATGCATCTGTGGTCTCGTTACTGGTTTATAACTTCATTTCAGACATGCTCGACGCCGCATGCTGAAGGGGTTTGAAGAGGGCGCAGGGACGAAGGCAAGTCATGAAATTGGTGCAGAAAATGTTAAGACTGGTGATTTAATGACTGGAACTGAGTTTATTGCATTTTCATTTGACCAAGGGGTGGGCAATTAGGGTCAGAAACGGGTGTTTTCGAAACATTGATATAAACTCCGACTCTAAAGTGTCTTGGAAACGTATTTTAACTCATGTATGTTATGGAAGAAAATATTATGTGCTCAAAAGGTTTAAGCAACAACGGCTTTTTATCCTATTTTAATTTAAAGAAAACCTATGTTCTGAACTTTCACTTAGCTTTAAACGTAAATAACTCTATTGGGGATTGTGCGATTTCAGTTATGTCTACTATCAAATCAAGCTTTAGATGCCAACTTTCATACAAGCCATGGGGTTGCCAGGTGCGATGAATATTACCAAAGGTACAACATTTCAGAGCCACCGATTAATTGTCATCGAAGTTTTTCAAACACCCAATATTGGCTACAGTATGGAGACTTTTGGACTGTGTTGACAGTTGACAAATAAAACTTAAGAGTTATGGAGTTAACGTCATTCTGGATTGAAACAATGCGACCTACACCTAATTAAAAAGAAATATTTAAACTGATGAATGGGTCCTCTTAATAAAGAGGATGAGGAAGAGCTTTGTTTTTTTTTATTTGTAACTCTTGATACATTCATAGCCAGGGAAATGGTTCAGCTCCATGAGTACCCTTTCAAAAGTGACAAATTTTATCTGCCAAGAGATTAAAAATTTGCTTATCTTGAGAAATATTTATGAAACAGTGGAAATCATTTCGAGAATTAATTCAAAAGTTAATTTGCTGTGGACAAAATCGTGAAATCGAAAATCTTGTAAGAATCAAATTGTCAAAATTCCAAATTGCCCTTAATCCCGAAAAGTCATAATCCGAAAAAATGTGATCCCGACAGTGAAATGCAGAAAAAATCTTTGCAAGAGAGTATGAAGGCTCTTAGGACCCCTGAAACCACCCTTCTTAGGGGTAGAAAGGAATTGGCATTGAATTCGAATAGAGCGGAATTCTGAATCCACTAAATTTCGGATTCTAACATTTTGGCCTTTTCGAAATTTCGGACATCTGGGGATTTTGCGCAGTTAGGTTTTTTGGCATTTTTGGAAGTCGGTTATTTAATAAATTTGGGATTTCGATAGTTTCAGAATTTTTAATTTTCAGATTTTTTTTTCACCTCACGATTTGGAACATTATGCATGTACGAGTGTGGAACTGGGATTATGGGATTTATGGCATTTTGGAACTTTCGGGCACTTCAGGGTTTTGGTCATTTTAGATATTGAGCGTTCAGGTATTTGGGGATCTTAGCATATCGAAATTTTTATACTTTGGGACTTTGCCCAATTTGGACATTTTGCAATTTAGGGAATTTTGAGACTTTGGAACTTTGGGACATTTCGAAGTCTAGCTATTCGGCATATTGGAGTATTTACATATCGGATTTCGGGGCACTTAAGAATATTGAGCATTTTAGATTTTAGAGATTGGATTTCGGGATTTTGGGCCTTTGGTAATGTTGGGCACTACGGTGCATTTTGGAGCATTTTGGAGTTTCAGGCTTTATGGGGATCTGGGTATTTCGGGATTTTCTATTTCCGGAGTTTGGGGCATTTCAGAACTTATGACATTTTGGTTACCTCGGAATTTAAGGCATTTCAGGGTTTTGCCATTTTTGGTACTAACACATTTCGAAGTTTTGCGACTTAAGCATTGTTGGCGTTTCGGAACTACTAACATACACACTGGAATTTTAGGCACTTAGGAATATCGAGCATTTTAGATTCTTAAGTTTGAAAACTACATTTTGGTACTTTGCGAATTTCGAAAGGTTCACCACTACGGTGTATTAAAAATGTTAGAGATTCACGATTTTTGGGAATCCAGGCATTTCAGAAATTTGATACTCTTTGAGTAGTGTCAACTCGAAAGAGGTGGTGCTGTGAAAAAATGCTGGGTGTCCCGTCCGGGAATTGAACCTAGACTTTCCGCGTGGCGGTCGACGCACTGACCACTACGCCACGGCGACCACAAACTCTTTTTAAAGGGCTGAAATATATAATTTCTTTGAAGGATTCACCCACAATATACACTTCGCTCGGAATGCCTATAAGTCCGCTTTCAATCGTGCAAATAAGTGTAGTGACTTGTTCATAAGCCGCACCACACGAATATGAAATGCTCTTCCCAAGTCCATTTTATTTTGTCAAGCCATTGTGTTTCTTTTTTTTCCGTCTGTGCCACCGGCCCATGTTGTGACCTGAATCCGATTGATTAAGGTTGAAAATATTCAAAATTCTCTTAGAAGGCCTAAATTATAAAAATAATCCGGTGTGCCTAGTGTCGTGTTTCATTTTTCGCCTGTCATAGCCTACCCATGTAAGAGGGACTTATTTCCAAAGTAAAAATTTCCGGCATGCATACAACATTTTGGCCTTTCGAGACTTCAAACTTTCTGTGAATTTGGGCTTTCCCTATCTTGCGCAGTTCGAGGTTTTGTCTCGTTTTCGTAGCCTACCTTCGCCTTCGTTAGCTTCCTCATCCTTCCTTCATTCGCGTCTGCAATTACCACTCAATACGAAAATTAACAAAGCGAACAGATATTCACTTTCGACAATATTACAATCACTGGGCGATCCCTAAAGATGAGTGAATGATGTCAGGATTTCAGAAGGTACTCCACCAGAAATACGAGCAAGTATCTCGTAATTCATCGTGAGGTTCAATTTTTAATACGCTTTTTTGACAAATCACTAGTAAATCTTTTCAAACTGCTTTGTCTTTTTAGTTCTCTATCTTTTGGCAAGTTATCATAACAAAACTCACACCACAACAGGGTCTCCACGGACCTGAAATTCAAGCTCAAGGCCTCAGTCAGGTCTGATTGCAAACGAGGGTGCTTCTGTAAAAACAAATCCGATAAGCAATTCTAAACAAGAAGTACAGATGTGGGATTTGGTTTTACGTGATCAAAAGCCTTGCGGTCCATTATCTCGAGAGTCGTGGATAATGCAAGACTAGACTCTAAATTAACCAAGTGCCAAATGAATGCTTGAGGGACAATCACTCCACCTTTGTATGGAGCGAGGTCTTTCTAAAACCACTCCCGCTCTATGGGACGCAGCACCCGGTTAAGAATGCAACTCCACACTGAACCGGCAAAGTCCGCCTGATCTGAATCAGCAGGGTGAACAACCTGATTCCGACCAGTCAGCACGGTACACTAACCACGGCTCTGTCCGCGATATAGGCTTTAAGCCTCAGCCACCACGATACTCCCACAAGGGGGACTAACGCACGTTCCAGGGGCTCCTGATCTCGCGTGGCACCTGAATATAGCCTCTGGTCAAGCTGTCACTACCAGTCAGGTTCAAGTAAGAAGTACAATCAAAATGTTTATAAAATAGTTGGCTTGGATCCGAATGCCTAAAATAAGAAAAAAGAATGCAGCACGAAATCATCAATTGAAGCAATTCCAAGTGGATATGACTGTTCCAACACATTCATCTGGAAGTTTAAAGGTTTTCTTACGAACCCTTATCTCAGCATTCAGTCAGTAAAGTCTCTGCTTTCAAGACATCGATTAACCTCCATCTAAAAGTGGAACTTTAAGAAGATGCACTCCCCTTGAAATTGGAAGACCAAAAAAAAAATAAAATATCCTCCCGAAAGTGTTTCTTCAAAAGTTCACTGCCTTCATCAATTTCAGTTGCAATACGAGTATCGTCTGCCAAGCTCATCATCCAGCGCCACATTGTGGTTACTTTGTGAGTCAGATATCTGCCCCGAAAAGCCACCAACTGCGGGCGAACCACCAAACTTTCCGCCCCTCTGCAGCTTGTGTGCGTATCTTATGCGATAATTTGCACTTCCAATACATGCAGCAACAGCATGTGCTCAGGTTTCGTGCGGCGCCAAGGGAGATAAGTCTCTGCACATGTTCGACGATACACCACGCCGCAGCGCCGCCACATGCAAAGTGCAACTGCATTCTGCAGTGCACGAGGCGGCAAAGCTTTGCAACTTTGCACCCCGATTGCGTGCTGTTTGCTCAGCGCGCCAGCATGCCTGTGCTTATTCTTCTTTTTCGCCCGCGACTGTGTGCATTCATCAGCCACTGAGGCGCTCTGGGGTTAAATATGTGTGCCAGTGCATCTCTTAAAGCCGACGCGGGGAGCAGTTATTTAATGAAACGATTTAATCCTCGCCTTAAGGGGGATGATGTGAACATGGACTGAACAGAAAAATGCACTTTCAGCTGGAGTGCTTGTCGCCCGTTTGTGGTGCGGTGTTTCACTTGCCTTGCCACCGCCCTGTTAATGGAAGTTTTTTATGCTTTGCCGGTGCAATGCTCTCTTGCGGTCATAATTTCATGCAGGAAAAAAAAACACTAATGGAGACCAATTTTCGATCTGCTTCTGTCTCGTATGCTTTACTCCGGGGACCACTGTAAATTCCCGTCTCCACACCCTGACACCTCATGCTTTTTTCAAGAGCAATTCGATCCATCATTAGTGTCAGCAATAATAACAAAATCAACCTGTCACCGACACAGCGCCTCTCACAGCTGACACAAGCAACCGCAAACAAATGACCTTTCCACCGCTGTCCGAGGCACGTCAAATCCAATTATCTGCTAAACAAGGAATAAGCCCTCAGCCAACAATCCGACATCACATCGCATGTCATCGATCACTTATCCGACAGCCAGCATGTTCGTACGTGCGGCTGCGTGCGGCCACAGCTCACGTGTCAAGATGACGTTCACCCGAACGGCGAGCATTCTTAAAATAGTCCGAATGCACCATACATCGCATGACGTGCTATCACTTGGTGGGAGCGTTCGTTTCGTATGCAGATGCACATTAACTGTCAAGACAAAGCGCACTTCAGATAACGAATGAATCGGCATTCATGCCATCAACAGATGGCTCCCTTATTGAATATCCCTGCTTACCGCCCCCTTCCCATCCCCCACGCAGCTGAAGAGTGTCCTGATGGGACATTCAATGTAATGATCTGTCACTGCAGGTGGAAGGGAATTTGAAATGCTCATCCAGATGTGTTGCTCTCAAAACACGAATTTGTTTACACTGCATCCGCCCCAACTGACGCCTCACCCTTCTCCAGTATTTGCTCAAGCACACACACCCGCCTGGTGTAATAAAATCGTCCTTAGAGCAGAAGAATGCGCACACATCGTCCCAGTCCTCCTCCCAGTTGTGAAGGATATGTGTGAGAAGCACACAACTTGTCTAGTGTGCACTTCTGTGACGAGAGGGTCTCTGTGTCATCGAGCTTTGGGTGCTAAGCGGGCGGGTGTTTTTGGGCGGCGCACAACCCGGTTGCTCTCTGCAGCGGAGATGAGGACAAAGTGATACTTTGTAATTCCAGAGCGGTGGGGGGGGAGGAAGGGGATAATGGATCCTGTTGAAGGAATCTTATCCATCTTCTGAGCACATCTTCATCCCAGCTTGTGAGTATGTGCGGCATGCAGCCAGCCCTCCCATCGAATTTTCACTCTGGTTAATGACTTTATGGCACGAGTGTGAAGTGGCGATAGGATTAGGGCTGTGTTGGCATCGGCAAACGCACTGTTGCGCGACTGTTTGAACGACAACGTAATGGATAGCTTTGTCAACAGAATCTTCTTGCCTGTCCAATGAGCCCTCGTCAACGAGGAGAAGGAGACATCTGCTGAAGAATGACTCAAATTAAGATGTTATACTTTGGAGTGTATTAAACTGCGAGGAGAGGAGACAGCTTTTTGAAAAAAATAAGTTCTTTGGCGGGAAAGAGACACTCGGAAGCGGGGGTTATGGCCATGTGGGAGTCGTTTTGTTTGGAAGACACGACCCAGTTGAACCTCCAAGAAGCAGAGGGTCCACTAGTTCCTTGCTTGGTGTTTCTACTTGCGATGTACGGAAAGAAGACGGCGCTACCCTCGCTGCGTTGGTCGATGACATAGCTTTCCTAGCAGTAGACGTAACTTTCAAATAATCCACTGCAACACTGGAGATAGATCTTAACAAGGTCTGGAAATGGATAAGAGACTGGCAACTGTCTCTAGACGAAACTAAAGCTGTTGATCACTTGTAGGTTTTTCTAAACTTTACTGACATACGTTTCTCGAACGAAGGTACTGCTTGACGCGAAGCCGAAGTGGAAATCACAACTGAAACTGAAACGACATTCCCCGTTGAATACCAACAAAAAACTGCTTTTATTGAGATATGAGCTTAAATTGAGATATTTCACATTTCCCCTCGCGCTCTATTACTTTATCGAAAATCTACACGTACAGCAGCGTTTATATTTGGTCGATGGTGGATTTTCCTGATCTAAAGCCACACTGCCATGCACCGACCAGGTTGTTGACGAATGGCTTGAGGTGTTCACACAGTACCGCGGATAAGATTTTGTATAATGCCTCTATAGTTGGCGCAGATCAAATGATCTCCTTTTTTTTGGATCGGACAAACAATGCTGAGGCTCCATTCATCGGGCATGTTTTCCTCCGACCATTTTTGACAGATGAGTTGCTCCTCAAATCTTCGCTTGCGGCTTTAAAAAGCTCGGCGGGTAGGCCGTCAGCTCCCGCAGCCTTTTTTAGATATGGCAATCTTCACTTCATCCGGGTCAGGTGAATGGAATTGTTGATCTTCATCGTCCCCCTTTCATTGGGGTTGAATGGTTCGTTCTGCGGGATTTGGTTCCTCGTCGCCGTTGTACAGTCTGCAGAAATGGTTTCTCCACATCCTCAGCATCGATTGTGACTCTACTGCGATGTTATTCTTGGCGGAAACCCATGAGCAACAAATCAATTCTCACCGCCTTTTCATCGATTTAAGGGCCACGTACAGAAACGAGCTATACAGAGCAATGTCTAGTTTTGGCATCTCTACCAAACTCATCCGTTTGTCTAGGATGGAGAATGTACGCTGCTCCATCAAGGTCGGTGAAGACCTAACTGAGACCTTTGATGTCAAAAAAGGATTCAGACAAGGCGACTTTTTCTTGTAAGAATTGTTCAAAACTCGAACGCCAAGACCCGAGGAACAATCTTACAGAAGTCCGTTCAACTACTCGCATGTACCGACGATATTGCCATTATCGCAAGAACACAGCGGGATCTCAAAGGGGCTTTTGTGAGTATTGCAATGGAGGCCGCGAAGAAGGGTTTTGCGGTAAACAAGGGTAAGATCAAGTATATGCTGTCAACGAGAAAGGACACCCAACACCGACGTCTCGGTTGAGACGACACAGCAGACATATAGTCAAAAACTGTGTCTACCTAAGCACCGCTATCAATTCAGACAATGACACCAGCACTGAAATAAAACAAAGAATAATTCTTGCCAATCGCTGTTTCTTTGAGCTAAGAAAGCAATTGGTAAACAAAGCCCTCTCGGACAAGCAAGGTAACGCCTTACAAGACCTTCACCGTCCCAGCCCTGCTATATGGCGCGAAGGCATGGACTTTGTCAAAAGCGGTTGAAGTTGCTCTTGGTTGCTTCGAGAGGAAAATTCTTCGTGTAATTTTCGGGCCCGTCTGCATAGATGGTGAGTGGAGGAGGAGATATAATGACGAACTATACGGGCTGTTCAGCGACATCGACTTAGCCAGAAGAGTGAAGATCCAACGATTGAGATGGCTAGGCAGATGGAAACCAATGCTCTGGTCCACAAAGTCTTCGAATCTACCTCCGAGTGACGGCGCAGTAGAGGACGACCGCGACTCAGGTGGAGTACGCAAGTGGAAGAAACTGGAGACAGCTAGCTAAAGATCGAGCTGGTTGGTTGAAGCCCAGGTCTACCCCGGACTGTAGTAAGTAAACTCTATTACTTTGTCGCAATGGTTCGATTCAGAGGGCTTCTCGAGTTGGAGCTTTGTTATTCCTACTGCCACCAAAAGTGTTGTAACTGCACTAACGCTTGACGCTTGCCAGATGTCAGTGGGTGGTGGGTGTTGATTAGTATTTCTTGTCTCTATCTCTCATGCAGCAGAAAATTTGATCAGTCTTTGACCTTGCTACCTGAAACCACAATAATTATGATCCTCCGCGTAGCCGAGTGGAACCTGTTCACAATGTTAAGGAAGTTGGCACAGTCAATGTAATGGATCATTCAAACTGCACTGAGATTCCAATAGGCGAGGATTTTTTCCGCCAACCATGTCCAAAAGAACTCAAGCATGCTTCTAACCTGACCATCTACAACTGGTTTTAAGAGCCCTGCGGATAATCTATTACCTTAAGCAGCTCTTTTCACTTTGAGGCTCGATGTTGCTACTTTGGCCTCCTCTAAGGTTGGGGATAGAATTCTAATTCATGGTCGGCTGAACTGGGGGAAACGTTCAGCCTGGGTCCTCGCCGTCCTTTTACAGTCCACAGGATTGATTTTTTTCAAAATTGTCTGCTTCACGTACGACTCCTTTATCAAGTTGTCCCTCTGCATTGCGGTAGGCTTTGTTTTTTTATACAACCATTGGTAAAACTCTCGGATTTCATTTCTGCCAAATCACCCCTCCACATCGTCAAATGGAAAAGAGACGTTACTCGATATGTAAAACACATCCAAGAGCCACACATACAGTCCTTTGGCAACGGCTGTACCCATTGGTTACCCACCTTGTCCTTTTCATTTTAATTGTACTGTCAGTTTTGCTTTTTCCATTTTTTTTGCTCTGCGATTCAGTTCATCGCTTTCAGGGATTTCGATAATCTCCAGCTGGCCCATCGCAGTTCACCTCATCTGAATGTTAATTGGCAGCACATGTTCTGCTGAAGCAACTCAAATCCGGAAATGATTGATTTTCCTTTGTTCGTGGGGAAGGTGAAATCGAAATAGGCCATCAGCCTGATGACAACTCTTTTGTTGATGCAGCTCAAAATGTCCAGCTTTGATTTAAGTCATTGCAAGCTTGAGACGCTATCAACCTTTAAGGCGAATCCAATGTCAGAAAAAATAGACACCTTTGTACAAGAACTTGACTCTATTTGTAGTAAACATTCGCCTGGGCAATGCTTTTCGGCGGGACGATCACGAGCTTAAGACTACACAACTCTGATTTACCGGAAGGCAGCTCTGTGGTCCTCGTGGCGTAGTGGGTAAGTGCGTTGACCCACACGCCGAAGGTCCAGGTTCCATTCCCGTACTGAACTCCTTGAATTTTGGCCCGGCACCACCTCTTTCGAGTTGCTGACAACACTCAGAGTACTAAGTGTCTATGAAAATCTTCTTAACTCTCGCCGTTTGGAGTCGGCAAAAAACTGTAGATCCCCTCTATTCGTGAGAGAACAGCAGCACAACACGAGTAATGGTTGTAGAAGCTAGGCCCTGGTCGCCCTTGTAGCGCGACTCATTTACTATCATTAATTAATAATCAGCTCTGATGTTGTCTCCGACACTCTTCTTTTTTTTATTTCTTGTAAATGAGCTCTTGTTTGGTGCTTCTAATCGAATCCATTTCTTCGTCGATGACAGTACCCCAGTTTTTCCAATTAATTCCTTGCCACACGTCCCTCCTCTTCGGGCGTAAATTCAACGACTGCGTTTGCTTTGACAGCGCAATCCTTCTTCTTCTCTTCTTCTACCAACAAGCCTCTCCAGCCTGTAGCATGTACCAATTTCAAATGCCAAGTTGGTTGAGATCCTTTTTCACTTGTAAGCGCCATCGGTTCCGTGGGCATCTCCTATTGCATTGAAGTGTCGTCGGAGCGCAGCAGTATTGTCTATCCGCTCTAGATTACAAAGCTGTCTAGATATCAATTGACGCGTGAGTATGCGCATGCCGTCATATAGTTTGAAAAGTTTTTCGTTAAATCCTTGTCTCAAGATGGCATCAACTCAAACCGAACCAACATTTGAATGAAAACCTCTTTTTCTTCCTCTGTTCACGCTTCCTCACCGTTAAAGAGGACAAGGACGATCAAGATTTTATAATGTAAACTTGGTACATCCAGAAAAGGCTCTAACACCTAATTGCCTCTTAAGCAAAAGAGAGCATCATGCTAACAACAACGCAATGTACTTTATAGTTCCATTCGAGGACCTTAAAGTCGTTTGAAAACTGCACCGGATTTCGGGAAGCAGATACGCTGTTGCATATCCATTGAACGTAGAACGTGACGTGACAACGCAATTTAAACAGAGACTAAAGACAAAAAAAGGTAGGTAGTGAAGGAGTTTGCTGTTAACTCCTCACACGACATCTCAGTGGACATCCGACGCAGAATCGCTCTTGCCTACGGGTGATATCTCGGCTAGCCGAAACAACTGGGATTTTGTCTCAAAAGGACCAAAATCATGTTCATATAGAGGCGAAAGCTAAACTATAAGCAACACCGTGGAGCTGGTTCTTGGAACCTTCGGTAGAAAATTCTGCCTCGGATAAACCGTTCCGTCTGTGAGGAAGATGAATGAAGGAGGAAACACAATCGTGAACTCTGCGAACTGTAACAAAGTGTGGACTTAGTTCGTGTGACAAAAATTCGTCGACTAGACTGGCCATCAAGCTCTTGAACGCCAACGTTCTTGTATCCGAACCTCCTGGTTCCAGACTGAAAGAAAGACCGACTACACGAGATTGGGACATAGATGTAAGACAGGCTGGTCGTGGAAGCAGCCCTTAGTCTTAGTAAGCAGATACTACTCATGCTCGGACTTGACCTGATAAGCAATTAAGTAAAACCGAAATTTTGGATCTCAGTACACTGCATTCGCGAACACATCACGGTCTGTGTAGACGCACGGGACATTTCTTTGCAGCAATTCCTTGTGGAAGTGCCCATGATGCAACTGCAGGAGGCTCGCATTCGTCTAATGTCTGTCATCAGAAATTCGAAAAGTTTAGCTTCCGAGCGCCTGCAGGGCAAGGGGATAGTGCTCCTTGATATCCTTCAACAACCAATGACAAAGAACGTAATCAATCCTAACCCCTGACGCCAAAGGCACACCATTGATACAAGGATCTGAATAAACGTGGCATTTTGTGTAAATTGTTCGGCATTATTCCTGCCCCTCTAAGGGCCCCCCCCCCCTTTCCACGTTTATTAAATTTCTTACACAAGAAATCCCCGAATATCCTCTGTTTCCTGAAGAAAAAATATCCACAGGATAAGCACTCGACCTCTACCCTCATCCACGAGGCTTCTCTTTCAAAATTTTATTTCATTTTGATCTTCAGAGAGCTGCCACCGCGACAACTGCCTCTGCAAACCTGACCCATAATCCTTTCTTGTGGTTCATCATCCATCATCGTACGTCCGCCATTCAAAATCCTTTCAACGGGCGGCTCTGTGGCCAATTCAAGGCAACCCACAATGAACCTGTTTAACGACCTGAAGCAGCTCACAATACAACCTTCTTAAATATTTAAATCTCCCTTTGCTCGAAAACATCTCCATCCTCCACTCACACACACTAACATCATCATCCAAGGCATTCACTGTTGACCTTCAATGAACTGAACTGATCCACACAAAAAAAAACACATTTCCTACAAATTACGAGCGAGTTGAAAATTAGCATATCCTGTCTGAACGAATACTCTTTTCATTTGCAAGAAAATGAGGACACTGTGCACCAACACACGCACACACACACAGCATCCCCATCGACCCCGTGAGAAAAGAATCATTTTGTGTGGAAAAGAAGGAAAAAAACGGAGAAGAACGAAGAAAATAACGACAAGCGACCATTGAATGGAAGGATTTGAGTTTACTCCTTTTTCTGCCGCCTCATCGGATGGAACACGAACAATTTTGTGGACCCCGGTCCCCCCCACCGAGCATCACCTCCGCCACCAGACAGCTAGCTAGATGAAACGAATGCCTGGAGGTTAATGGCGGAGCTTTTAAAACGGCTACAAACGGACTTTCCCTTTCTTGTCGGTGGGAGCACATAAATTAATTGGGTTAACTGCCGAAAGGGGGGACGTTGGGTGATCCAGTCTCTTTCCTTTTTTTTTTGTGTTTTATTTTTCTAGCAAGAGACAAAGGCAAATGCTGACGGCTTGGAATTTAAGGGCAGCTCATTAGCACATGCCCTGGGAAGGTCCTTTTTTCGTACTGGCTAGCTGGCTGGCTGCTATCGGGGATCTCTAATCGTCGGAGGGAGGTGTTTAAGTGAGAGAAGAAAACTGTCTCCAATTATGAGGGGATTTGTTTCGTGGGACTTCAGCACTTTCAACACGAAATCATTGCTCGACGATAAGTGCTGGGTGTCTAAGTGGTTAGTAGCAAAGTGCAGATTATAAGACATCCCCGGTTGGACCGGAATGAACTGTGGCACTCAATTTTGGGGGCAGACTCCCAGGATGATATGGTTCTATGAG
Organism: Eristalinus sepulchralis; assembly: GCA_944738645.1. Classification (NCBI taxonomy): domain Eukaryota; kingdom Metazoa; phylum Arthropoda; class Insecta; order Diptera; family Syrphidae; genus Eristalinus; species Eristalinus sepulchralis. The sequence continues at coordinate 84,109,413 of OX122882.1, read as the reverse complement.
TGGGTTGCTTGAAGTGTATTTGACTTCCTTTGCAGACTAATTCTGTAGAGACTGTCAAACTTTCAAAGGAGGATTTGAGCTCTTCAAGACATTTAGCAGTTGGGGCATACCTCTCCTGGATTTTCGTATGATTGAGAGTAAATTTGAGTGAACCATTAGCACTGGAAGATAGAAAATTAATGCAGGACTGAATTTGGCTTGACGAGGCTGGATCAGATTGGCCAACAGACCTTCAAGCGGTTGGTTCCAAATTTGTTGACTTACTGTGACGTAAGGCCACACTGCCTTGTCGGCGTGTTCAGAAATATTGAGTCCTTTCAATTTGCACGATGGCAACCTCAAGCATTTGGTCCTTGGTAAAGGTTTTTCTATTGAATGGTCTTCCTAGAGTCAGAAGTTGAATATGTTCATCTTCTCAAATGTAATTTAACGCCATGTAATAGTCAGTTGGCAGCAGGATTACCGCAACTGGGTCTGAACGAACCCGAGCATTAGTATGGGGAACCCAATGCATCCATAGGAAGTGACAGTTTATTGCTGTCTGCGGAAAGCTGGCTTCATTGCGAAGACAGAGCAACAGAAATAGAGCCATATTACCCGCCTATTTTTACACAGAAATTTAAAACACCACGTTGGATGACTTTTGGTTCATGCGGGATGTAGCGCCGTGCCATATATTCTGTGTCAAACTCGATGATTTGCGCGACAAAACTTCAAATCGTATTAGCAGTCGTCTTTGAGCTGTGAATTTGAAAATTCCGAGCTGCTGCTGTTTGACCTCTCTGAGCATTTTTCTTGAGAAGCCGTGAAGGTGCGATGTTCTGATATCAGTCTACAGGAACTCAAGACTCAAGAACAATATCTTCCAACCAATACGTAAGCTACAACACGAAACCATAAGCAATGCTTCTGGGAAATAAGCGAAAGAATTAAAAAAACTTGTTTGAAGCCACAAAACGTGGACAAAATTTTATTCTGTTCACTTTATTGTATTTTTTTAAAAGGAAGCTTGAACTTGGCTCAACTCTTATTGATACTCGATAAAACACGTACAATGTTCCAAAACCAGGGGATGGATTCGATTCAGGAGCAAAATCTTGCGAACAAGGATCAGATCCAGAAGTATTCAGGATCATGCCTCTTGGAAAAAATTTTAATATGCAACAAAAATGTAAAGAAGTCATCCAGGAAGCAAAGTCGTCCTTCAATTTATAGTCCCCTTCTGCTTAGTCTTCGTCTTCTTCTTCTTTTTTGCTTTTTCTTCTTTTTCTTCTTTTTACACTTCTTAGTAGACATAAGTCTTAGCGAGCATGCCTGTCCACTTGGAACTGTCTCTCAGTCTTTTTTCACAGGAAGGTTGCAGAAGTCCTCTTCTACCTGGGTGAGCAGTCTCAAATGAGAAATACGAAATAGAATTACCAGATTAATGTTGATCGTCTACTCTACACGACATGGACGTCCCACCCGTAGGCGCTTGACCAGGCGTATGCCGCCATAAAACTCTTGTGATTGCTTCTTGAATCTCCTCCAGATGCCCACTTTGCAAAGAGGACCAAAAGTATTGGGAGCCCAAATTAGTTGTCCAAATTGTCCATCAAAAGCGACTACTTTTTCCCATCGCTCTGGCAATTTACGAATCTTCTTCATCATTGGCGCTACAGTCCGGAATGGGCTTGGGCCTCAACCAATATGTTTCTTCCTCTATCACGATCTGTCTCCAGTTGTTTCCAATTGAGCACCTAAAGTTAGTTGAGGTCCTGCTCTTGTGTGCGCCATCTCAATGAAGTCCGTTCTCTGTTGCGTTGTCCCAATGACTCGAATTCGAAGACTTTTCTGGCCGGAACGATAGTGTTCATTTACTCTTCATGGACTAGTCATCTTAAGCGTTGTATCCGCAGACGCTTGAACAGACTTGTGACACCGTGTGACGCCTACAAAGTTTGTCGTCGAATCGTCTCCGGCAGACGCTATCAGCGCAAACAGTAATCGCCCCCTCATACGCTTTTAATAACGTCCGGGTTTCCGCGCCGTAAAAGAGGACGATCAAGCTCTTGTAAAGGATGATATTTTAAGAAGTACGGTCCAATGATGCCACCAGCCCATAAGCAGCACCAAACTGTGACTTTTTCTGGATGCATTGGTAGCTCTTGCAATGCTTCTGGCTGATATTCACTCCAAAATCGACAATTCTGCTTATCTACGTGCCCATTGAGCCAAAGTAGAGCTTCGTCGCTGAACACAATTTTTCGGTAAAAAAGTGGATATTCGACCAACTTTTCAAGAGCCCATTCACCAAAAATTTTACATTTCAGTAGGTCATTCGGTTTCAATTCTTGCACCAGTTGTATTTTGAAAGGCATCACATCTAAATTCTTCCGCAAATTTTTCCATGTTTTTGAGTAACAGAGGCCCCAGAGGAAGGAGCAAGGTCTAGAGAATACGGTGGGTAAAGTAAGACCTCCCATTTCAGCGTCATCGTGTTGCAAAATCGCCTTGTCATGCCTTTTGGTCGTTTCTGGCCGGCGCAATACACGGCTCAAACGCATTAGTTGTAGCCGGTAGCGTTTCCCATCAATGTTTTTGCCTGGTTTTAGCATCTCATAGTACACCACACACGTCTGGTCCCATCATATGCCAAGCATGATCTTTGAACTGTGGAACCGTGGATGTTCTTCTTTGGCGTAGATGTAGACGGTGATGGAACGGGTTCACCTGGCTTTGCATATTTCCTTCATTTGGATTTTCGTAGTATATCCACTTCTCATTTTTAATCACAATTTGGTGCAAAGGTGCCTTCCTTTCAAAACTGCCCTCTGTTTCAAGACGTGATAAATCGCCCTTCGACATCTCTAGGAACATACGCCACCCATTTTCCTTTCTTTCAAATAAATTAAAATTTCTTTGACCAAACGGGAATTCCTTGCTAAGTTACTCCCAACGATTCTATGTTCACTTTGCGTTTGGCATTCAATCCTCAGCATTCAATTCATCTTCTTAAAAATTATTGGATTAACCAAGACGCTCTTTGTCTAGGACAATAAAATCACCACTTTTGAAGCGTCGAAACTCCTCTCCGTATGATTTGCCGCTCGGACCAGATTCACAGTAAACTTCTATAAGCATTTAATGGGCTTCAGCTGCATTTTTCTTCCAACAAAGGAAATCAAAACTTCCCGCAGATGCTGTAAGACAAATCCTGTCATTTGTGAAAAGGAAAAAAAATATTGCTGTTGTCTATAGCAGACCGCGATGCACACTTATGATTGTTGACATATATCGCACCTTTCCAATGAAGAAGGTAATGGCTTCCAAGTACCTGCAGGTGGCGCCATCTTTTGAAAACCGTTCGATTAAGCAGACATAACTTCTGAGATACCAAGAGTTCCCTCACGGGCTCTTCCATGTCTTTGCGCCATACAACAGGATTGGGATGGTCCCCAGCTGAGTCTTTCGTCTGAATGTACCTTTACTGAGATGCTTCTTGAGCCCCGAGAAGCAGTTGTAAGCAGGAGTAACCGGTTGTTGGTGCTGTGTCCCCTTTTTTGCGAAAGGAGACGAGGCTTGGTAGTAGTCAATAACCTCAATGAGTTTTCGTTGCACCCTCCTCGATGACAGCAAATACTTAATTTTATGGCCAGATTCACTTCGTCGGCATCTGCTGCTGCACCTTCTAAGGGCTCTGCGTATTTGTCCATCACCTTAAGTAGCACACTAACTTGCAATTCCTCTTATACGCGCTAAATAGTAAGCACACAAACTCCATCTAAAACTGAATCTTACACAGACACCATCCATCTAATGTCGCACTCCCCGAGACCAAGCAAAAATAACCAAAATCGCAAGGGACCCATTAAACTAATCCCTTTCGAAGTTGAACTCACTTTAAATGTGTAACAATTTCACTCCCAATTTGCAGGAGCAATCCTCCCTACCCCAGGCCATATGGTCAGCGACATGTCCACTTGCCTCTGGCATCGTCCGTCCAAAGGACTAACTTCCCAACGAAAATCCCCAACAAGTTGACACCCGTCTCAGCTGAGCTCTCACTCGTGTTCTAAATAAATAAACTCTCTGCCCCCCTTTCAGCACAATTTCAACCCCTTGGCGTTCATTAAAAATTCCAAATTAATCACGACTCTCGAGCATATCGCAAAGCATTCAACTCATAAACTTTTACTGGTCCCGCCATTGCACAGCAGAAGCAGCTTACTCTCGCTCTAAATGTTTAATGACTCCTCCTCCGGAGTCCGGCCACTGTGGCGAATGTACTCTGGGTCAGCGAACTTTACGTCTGACATTAAATCTTCACCGGGGAACATTTATGCACTTCTGCTGTAAAGCCATTCACTTAACCAGACAACAGCGCCCCCTGGAGTTGGCTCGTTTCCGTGGTCATGCGAACGAAATCGACGTGACACAGCACTCTCCCGGGCATTGCCGGGGATCGATTAAATTAGCTACAGACACACAAAAGCTGTCACGCACACAATGGTGTCGTTCCACCAGTGACGGGAACATGATAATGGCAGTTAGGACTGTCAGGCCGCTCCGGCCGGGTCGCGTTCCAAATTATGATTGATTGAGACACGGATTCTCTATTTATCCAACAAGATGTTGATTGATTAACAATTAACACAGGAGAGCGGCTAATCCTGGGCGGGTGGACACTCGTTTGAGCGGGACCGCGAAGAATGGTTGCTGGGTGAAGTGACGGCTGGATAATGTCGTTTTGGAGTGTGACTTGCCACCTCCTTTCTTTAGTGATGGGCCATTAGCGGAGAGAGATCCTGGAGCTCACGTGGCACATCTTTCGCCAAGGGGGGGTGAGAGGTCAACTGAGGATGAGGATGAGGATGAGGATGAGGATGAGGATGAGGATGAGGATGAGGATGAGGATGAGGATGAGGATGAGGATGAGGATGAGGATGAGGATGAGGATGAGGATGAGGATGAGGATGAGGATGAGGATGAGGATGAGGATGAGGATGAGGATGAGGATGAGGATGAGGATGAGGATGAGGATGAGGATGAGGATGAGGATGAGGATGAGGATGTGGATGTGGATGTGGATGAGGATGAGGATGAGGATGAGGATGAGGATGAGGATGAGGATGAGGATGAGGATGAGGATGAGGATGAGGATGAGGATGAGGATGAGGATGAGGATGAGGATGAGGATGAGGCAGAGGAGGGGGTGAGGATGAGGATGAGAATCGCTCAATCAATGTCAGTCTCATCCACACCCCCTCCTCTGCCTCTTCCCCAAATGTGCCACCCAATCAAAGCTGAACCTATTACTCACACACTATCGAGTGACTAAATCTTCTCGGATAATAGCTGTAAACACAACCCGCGCGGATATCTCGTACACAACATACGTTAGCACGCCTGTCGCACGCTGTATGCACGTACAATTTAAATATTGACGGCTTGATGTTTCATTACGCATATTAAGCGGCTACCGTGGGAGGTGGGCGTGGGCGGGTAAACACGCCTCGCCTTTATTCCAAAATTAGCGCAACTCTGGGGCTGTGACACACGCACCCACACGCGTGCCGAGCAAGTATTTGCACCTCACCCCCCGCGGCAAAATCGATACGTGGTCGGATTTACGTTTGAACGCAAGATACACATAATTTCCGGATACCCGTGCCGGCGACGGGACAAAAGTGGATTACACCGATTGTGAAACTGTATCCGTTCGACGGGGGAAAAGAGGCGCATTGAATTGAGCAAAAGAGCGACCAGATGATATGCAGGCGGGAGGACGCTACGCAATCGGCTTCTGGACGGATTGACAAACATAGAATGGGGGGGAAATCGGTTTTGACAAATTTTCAAACTCCAACAGAGAGCCATCGTCTGTGCCTGACATTCTGCGGATTCCTTTGTGACGGCTCGGAATGGAAGAGACTTACGCACAGTCTGAGGAATCCTTTGTCTGTCTTTATGTGTGTGTGTGTGTGGCGCAGAGGAGTGAAACGTTTGGCGCCATAAATCCCGCCATGAATGTGGAGGCCCGTCGCTTGCTAAGTGTTTGTTTCTTGTGGGGTTTGATCCTGGTTTTCGAAGTCTGTGTGGGATAGCAGGTACAAGATGTGGTGCAGGCATGGGGGCTAGAGTGTTATCAATTGCAAGCAGACGCAACAACAGTGAAAGGGATGGTTGCTAAATCTGTCTTGATTTTGGGTTAAACGATTGCAATCAGATCAATGAGGAGCACCTGTCTGGCACAGGGACACTTGTGTGTGAACTCAATGTGAATGCTGCAAGTGTGAATGGATTGGAAGAGGAGCGGAGGGGAGGGCAACGAAGTACAAATCTCATTCCGTCATCTAGAATGAAGCAATTAAAGACAGATGGACATGTAATGAAGACAACGTTGAGAAAGTCCTAAATATTCTGTTTCAGACCAAAATTTGGAAAACTGAACAAGGGCTGTCCTTTTTTGGAGACGATGTCCATAAGGTGAAAAGGAGAAACGTTGCCTATACAACTGGAGACAGTGGCATTGTTGATGATACTTGTCGGTGGGACACTGTTCATTCAGAGACTGTTGAGATTCAAAGAGAAGAGAAAGAAGGAGCTCAACATGTATGGCCTTGACAATCGTTTAACATTTACTTTGAAGACCAAGTTGAAAACAAAATTATGCACCCCAGCTGGATACATGGGTTGAGCCACTACCGCTCACTTAAAACAACAGATTGGGTTCATTGCCCTGAAACTCAGTGACTCAAGAGACGATCTGTGATTACACATCTATTGTGGCGAGCCATGAAGGCCATGAAGGTCACGGTCACAGAATGCTCTACTATACTTAAATGACGTTGTTCTTCATTAATAACGTAAAAACGACATTGATCTGAGACAGACACAGCTTTCTATCCATTCGGCTTCTCTTGGAGAAGTCGATTATTCACATTTCCCTTGGAACATGCTTATATTTCCGATGTGGAAAGGACTCACGTTGACAGCCAATGGAGACAGTGAACAACCAGTGGAAACAATGGACGATGGATGGCCAATGGACACACTGGAGAGCCAATGGACGTACTGGACAGCCAATGGAAACAATCGACAGCCAACTGCCGCACTGGATAGCCAGTGGACTCACTAGAAGGCCAATGGACATACTGGACAGCCAATAGGCACACTTGGCAGCCAATTAACGAACTTGACAGCCAATGTCGAGTTTTTTTGAGTTCTGTGCTTAACCAATTTCCCAAGTCCTATAGCACAAAGGCAATACCTTAACGCTACAGTCAGCTGCTGGCTAGCTCTTGAATCGCACATAAGGTTGCAGACAAATTTAAGCAGCTTCTACAGAGTTCGCTTTATGTACATTATACCTCATGCTTATGAGTTCCTCAAGCACAATACCCTGTTAAGACCGCTATTAACAATCTTTGCTCTCCACAGGCTTCGCTGTAAAAAAAATCGTTTAATCTTTCCGTTTGACACTGTTCACAGAGCTCCCAATGTGGACGCTGTGCTTAAATCCTTCCGATATAGCTCAGGACATAGCTGAGTATTACGGTCATAAGCGGTGAAATGTCGTTTATATTCTGCCAAGAACCTTTCTTCCCTGTCGCTATGGCTGCAGACACCTGTGCAGATGGCAATTGTTTTACCAGTCAAATTATTTCTGAATCTAAGTTCTTCTCGACAGAAGTTTTGAATATTTAAAGAGAGCACAGAACATCAGGGATCTCCTGGTGTGTCTAGGATAACTTAGGAACTGTCCACGTACTGGGCTAGATTCTTTCCACCCACAGCGCACCAACTCCTCTGTGGTTCTGAGTGGAATTGCAAAGTTCTCTTTTCCGCTTAGCCGGCAGATAGTCTGTGAATGAATACTTTTGCTTCGGATGCTCGAAGGTCTCACATTCAGATTTTCCCAGATTCTCATATCTCTTAGTTTCAGAGCACCTTCGAGTAGTCAGGTCAGGCCTCAGCTGCGTCTTAGGGGTAACAACCAACCCCACTATTGCCCAGCACTTCTACATTCGATAGGCTGAGTTTAATATAGATTTTCTTCTCCAGAATGAACTGAATCTTGGTGAAGAGTAGCAGTTCCTCAAGACAACGTTGAACACCATGATTACCCGAGTCATGCCCTTAAAGGATTGAAATCAGATTGAAATACGAGTGACGGGGGTGGGCGCCGTGGCGCAGTGGATAAGTGCGCCGACCCACATGCTGAAAGTCTAGGTTCTATTCCTGGACGGGAGCACCTAGTGATCACCTCTTTCGCGTTGCTGACAGCACTTAAAGAGTACTAGTTGCCTATGAAAAGCTTCTCAATCTCTCCGCTCGGAGTCAGTGAAAATTGTGGGTCCTTTTTACTCGGGTGGGAACAGTAGCACGCACAACACGAATAGTTGTTGTAGAAGCTAGGCACTGGTAGGCTGTAGTGCCACTCAATTATTATTATTATGGCCGACAAGGACAAAGTTTCCCCATAATGTAGGTCGATAGAGGCGACAGGCTGCATAACTTGCAACACACCGATTAGACCAAATTAGGCTCCCTGTTAATTTGAATGGACCAAGGATCTCTTTCACATAACCTAAGCCTCCCTGTTGAAGGTTTTTATGAAATGCACTTGTCTCCTGGCGCTTGTTTCATTCACCTCGCGCAAATTTCGGAACAAGTTTCGTTTTTTCTTCGCCTAGAGAGGGCTTCACATAAGAAGGCACCTCCTTATCTCAACCCTGTGGAGAAGACCTTGTCTGTTTGCTTGTGTGACAATGACACAATGAACTCTGATGACGCCAATTAATGCTCTGATCGCTGATCGGCCTAATTTGATGACGAGTGAGGCTTGGCTTGGGCCAAATCATCTTGATGATACGATAGGCTTTTCATTTCAATTATTAGACGCCTTCAGTCGAAGAATGTGCTTGATCAAGGCGTATTGCGGGAAAGGTAAATGAGCACTGGCACCATCTCTAGCAAGTCCTTCGGCTTTGCTATGAAATGCAGCCCCTTGTGGTAAATATGGTCAATAGCCATCTTGTATAACTTACGGCACATTAAGAATGTTCTGCTGTTAACGGTGAAACCATCCAAAGAGTTGAATGGTTGCCTGTCTATCAGTATAAAAGAATGAATCCCTAATCGATGTTTAGTTGTTCTTAAGCTAGGGAAGTGGTGCCCTAATCGCCATTCTTTTGGCCTGAAATACACTACAATGCATTGGGAGATTGAATGAAAGGTTCACATTGAAAGTGGGTGACAACTCCAAATCCTACCTTCGTCTTCTACCCGTCTGTGAAGATGCGCGGATGATCTGCCTCTTACTGTGATGGAGACTCCTCCCAATTACCCCTAGAGTGTAAGCTGGTAAGGAGTTTCTTTTCACGAGGGTAAAGTGAGCTCTGTATGCACCGGACAAAAGTTGAATTTTACAGTAAGTTGGAAGTGGCCAAAATTAGAAAAGCGTGTACAAATGCAGTGGCGTTATTAGAACGACTGTGTATGCCACCCTGCCCCTTTGCCTACTAGCTCTAGAGCGGACAACCGAAGATGCACATATATTAAGTGCAGAGGTTAATGTACTTCTTAGCTAACCATTGACTCATAAGCAGGCCGATCTTTGTACATGGCCCTTTATACTGCCGTTTACAACTTTGTTGAGAGGTGTCCCCTGTAAAGAGAATCTGCTGGGAAGGTTTGGCCAAAGAAGTGTATACTCAGTCTTTTAAGCCCCTCATTTGCAGAAAAAACCAAAAGTCAAGTGCTTCCTGAACCAGTCTCGGGACTTGGATTTGCAACTTACTGCGCTACTAATGAAGATACCCAAGAATTTTGCTGTCTGGGAATGTTGTCTGATTTCTTACGGCAACACTAGAAGTCCTAGACTGAAAGAGGGAGCTTTTGGAGATCCCTAAGGTCGCAGAAAAATGTGTGAATTCTTGTTTTTGGGGAAAACCAACCTTAGCCTAGGACGTCCTCTTTTGCATTGTGCTAATTACTCAGATTTGCAGACTTTTCTAGCCGAAGCTGTGGTATCCATACACTCTACATTGCCTAGCCATCTTAAGCGTTGTATCCGAAGACGCTTGACTAGACGCATGTCACTGTACATCCCATAGAGTTCGTGTCACTCCTGTATGTCTAATCTTAATTTTGAAGTGGAGAGATTGCGACGATAAAGTCTACTCTTTGATGATGAAAAATTATTCACCGCATTTAAATGCCCTCTTAAGTTACGTTCAAAAAACCTCAATTCAAAAAACTCATTTCGTGCTACGTGCACTGTGAGACTAAAAGAAGTTCCTTCCCTCCATCTCTCCCAGCAGGCATCACGTCAAAACTATCAGAGTCTGTCCGTCGGGTGCGATTATCAAATTTCGTATTCAACTCCTAGATCAATGCAGTCAGTGCAGCAATTCCCCAAGCCTCAACTTTGCGATCCTTTGGAGGCATCATGGACATCCCTCATCTCTCGCCATTATTCCTTCCGTGCACGTACATCTCGTCTCTGGCTGCACTGCTCTGGGGTCAAGAGAGACACAACCGGAAAGTGCATTTCTGAATCGATTGACGGTTCATACAGAAATCAGAGCAGTCAGGAGGGATTCCACCGGAATTTAGCTGGACGTATGCACACTGCCGAGAGTGATGAATTTTTTACTAGACCCCCCTTTGAACAGAACCATGACCCTTTTCAAACAAAAACCAAAAATCCACTCTGCTTGTGGATTTCTGTAATCCGACGGCAAACTCCAGCCCACACAGTCTCACATTAGATTCCCTTCCATACGGACTCCAGTTTTCGTGAAGATTATTCAAATCATCCGTCTATTCCATGAGTGTCCTCCCCAGGCACACACACAAAAGACATCCCCAGCTCCCTGCGCTGAAACTTCATAACTCCTTCCCCCAATCGGTGGTTAGTGCTTGAGGTGATTCCACGATAATGCCCCGGCAATCATATCAGATTGCTGGCAATTCAAAAGACATTAGCTCCTCGCCTCCGCGCATCGTCGCAGTCAAGCGGCCGTCAGGAGGAGTCACATAAAACACAGAACCGCCCCCCGTGCACCTCGCGGCCGGCGCCGGAGCGACTTGTCACACCGAACCCGCTGCAAGGACGAACTGGGGAGCATTTTGGTGGGTCCCGAGTCATAAATTATATTTCACCACGACTCTTGGCCAGGATTGGGAGCAGAGCACTTCGCCTTTCTTCCCCAGCAGCGTGAGTTTCGCGCAAACAAAAAACAATAATGGTTGGCCACATTTGACTACAGCCACACTCGCCGGACGGCAAAAAGGATTGCTCTCCGACAACAAGGATTATGTTGTGTTTATTTTATTTTTTCTTTTTGGTGCTGTCCGACAACCGCCGCTCGTTCACGTAATGGGATGATGCGGTTGAATGTTGAATGAGAGTGGTAATTCTCTTCAGACAGGTTACACATGTGAAGGGGGAGGGGAGGGAACAGAATGTGGTGTCGGAAGTGCTTTAGTGGCCGAATGCAGCGGCGGACGAGAGTCGGATTTGTATGGAGAAGGGACTTTAATTACTGTTATGCATTCAGGAACTCGATTGTAGTTTGCATGTGGAATTGGAATTCGTTTTAAGGAGAATCCTTTTGAGGTAGGTGGAATGGAATTGATTGAGTACACATGCAGGATACCGATGCAACGGACGTACTTTGGGCTTAAAAACGAAATGCCACTTATTGCAAAGCGACCAGAACGTTGTTTTTGGGGATGTGCTTTCCTGGAAAGTGGCTTCGGCACAAATCCGTATGGTCAGTCGGAATGTTTTGGGGTAATCCCTGAACTGCCTGTGGCCCTCGCCTTTCGCAACGACTCTGTGAAGTCTCCATTTGGTCGAGTGGCTACCGTGGAGTAGTGGGTAAATGGGTTTTCTCACACGCTGATGATCATAAGTTTGAATCCTGATCTGAATGGTTCACATTTTTAAAAGGCTTTCGAGTCACTGGCACCCTTTAGAGGGCGTTGACTGTCTGTTCAGAGTCGGCAACAGATCTGCTTGTTAGAGAAGGAAAGCACGCACTACATGAGTGGTTGCTAGAACTAGACTCTAGTCCCTTGTGGGCTGCATTACCACTTAACTATCATTTTGAATATATGTGCAACAAAGGATGCCGTAAGAATATAAAATTCTTGGTCATTATATGACTTTACACGCAAGTTGCCAGGAGGCTAAAATGACATACACATGGTAGCAAGATTTTTCTGCAACCTTCCTGCCTAATCGTTGTCAGCATTTTGTATCAGTTAGAGTTTGGATACTCGTCTTCAGTTCTTCCTCATCTTGTAGGAGTTATTGTGGAATGCCTTTTATGTATGCTTACAAATATCCACTCTAGCAGTAAGTCTGGGGGCAGATTTGAGACTTGGTTTCACGTGGTTACCTTCCTTGACTGCCTTATATCACGTGGACCACGCAAGTCTAGACCCCTCAGTTTCCCAAGTTCCGATCACTCCACCTTTGTGAGAAATGGGGTCTTTCTTACACCTCTGCCATTCTTTGAGTTACAGGTTCAGTTGCAGTGCACAATAAGTTGGAAAAGTCTTTATAATCGCCGTATCTGAGTCAGTAGAGTAAGAGTAAAGTCTTAGTCAGCCTATTCAGCACGGTGCATTCACCTTGGCTCTGCCTGAGAATTTGGACACTAAACCAAAGCCATGCCCGCACTCCCAGAAGGCTGAAACAAGTTCCATTGACTCCAGCTCATCTGTTGCATTAAAATAAAGCCTCTGGTTGTTGCCACTATCAGTCAGATTCCTCTAACACCAGGGATTGGTAGTTACCATCACACCAAATGGTCTTTGGGTCCATCATTGAATGCGTTGACACTAGTTTCAACATTAAGGATGTGAGCTAAGCAGCGTCTATCGCTGTTTAAGCCTTTGATCACTAAAACCACCCCAAGGTTTCTTGACATCAGGCGTCTAAATCTTCGTCAAGTTATGAGCGCGAGAGAGAGTCTCCCCTTCAAATGAACGAGCCAACAGCAGTGACAATGGAGGTCTTCGGCTGATTTTCTTCCTCGTCCCTAGAACTCCTTCAGAAGTCGTTTCCTCACCATTTCACCGATGGTGCTACGATCAGTAATGCTTCGTCGCCATTTTGGTTAAACTCAGTCATAAGGACTTGGACATGATGCAACCAGAGTGCCTCTGTGACAATCCTCACTTGGTAAGTTCACAAATATCTGCTCAATGTGTCGTTTGGTTGCACTACTGTGGGAATGGACGACATTGCCAGCCGATTCAGTGTTGCTTCATTTCCATTGCTGCCGGGATATCCAGACACCCAGCAGAGGACGATTTTGTGGCGTTTGAGCTCCTTAATGCACCCGCCGTGGCGTAGTGGATAATTTCGTGGACTCACATTCAGGTCCCAGATTCGATTCCCGGACGGTACACTTTGCAATTTTTTCACGACACTGCCTCTTTCGAGTTGCTGACAACACCCAGCGTGCTAAGTGCATATGAAAAGCTTCTCAAATCTCACCGTTCGGAGTCGACAAAAGACTGTAGGTCCCTTCTAATCGTGAGACACAATACGAGAAGTTGTTGTAGAAGCTAGACTCTCGTCTCCTGTGGGCTGCAGTGCCACTATTAGAAATAAGCTCCCTACTGCAGTCTTTGATGGCCTTGAAATTAGTGCGATGGGATTTCAGTGCATTGACGGCCGGGCGAGTGTCTGTACAAAGTGTGATTCCCGCGTGGGGATTCCACCGTCTGTTTCTTTATGGCAACCATTTCAAGTTGAGAGAATAGTCAGTCAATCAGTCGTCCTCTCAGACGGACAGGAGATCCCGTGCCGTCTTCTGCCTTCGATCTCCATAAATGAAGAGGGCAGTGCCATTATTCAGTTCAACTTTTTTAAATTCTGTCTGTATGGTCTGAAACTCTTAAAATATTCGTAGAAACCACACTCTGGTCTGTAGTAGCTTAACGGCCCCTGCGACTGAAGGACCATTGATTTGATGCCAGTTGTGGTATTTTTGGAATCTGAGAGCTGCTTTGGCAGCAGAGTTCTTAAATTAAAAATTGCAAAGTTTGAGGGCAAAGTATGGTTTCCAATCGCGCATTAGGGATGGTCTTAACTTCCCCAATTATGCCTTGATAGACTAGCATTAGGTAGAATTGACTGTTTGGACCAAGCATCAGCAAATATAGCCTTCGAGAAGTGTACAATCAGTGGACAATGTGCAATTCAAGACACTGTCTCTTGCCGAAAGTCTGTTAACAGTATCACACAGCAAGAGACTTTTGAACATTCTTGGAAGAAAGGAAAAAGGGGCAACTCCTGAACCAATCTGTCCTTTCGAGGCCACGAGTCTGTGGAAGAGTGCCGAATAGTGTCCCTTAGTGCAGAAGTGATTTGTAGACAAACTCTGCATTAACCATCCAAGCAGCCGTCTTTAGCATTGGCAGCACTTCATTAGCCATGATGTTCCACAGGAGGGGTAAAAGGACACCTCCGTATGAGTGCCGCAGGTTTCACTCCTTCTAAAGTAAATTACTCTGCTGACTAGACAACAACACCGCTAGAATGAACGCCCACGTAAACCGTTCACTACTCTTGTTCTAGTCACTTGATGTCTCAAAAGTCCAAAATCCAGAAAAGACATTTGCACATAAAGTAGGTTTTCCTTTTTGTCGCCGATTCAAACTTTTCATGTCCCAAGCCATACCCTTCTCCCTTCACCACCCACATCTTGTACATCACCAATCGCGTGCAATTCACACTCAAATCAGCAGAGAAAAACTTGCTCCAATTTCCATCGCTTGCTCATATCTCGTTACAAGTAGTTAAAAGTTTTTCATCCAATCATCACGAAGTTTCTCCACGTTCCAGCGCGAGAACTCCCTCCCTCCCCGTGTAATGAATTCCAGTCGCACATTATGCAGTTTCACTTACGCCTCCTTTGCATACATCATTCTGAAGCGCGAGGGGTGGGCATGCGTCACCTGGCGTGATTTATTACAGCGGAACGGGGTAAACTTCTGACAGATGCTCAAGAAGCCCCAAACGATGTGAGTAATCCTTAAAGCGGCCGCCCCCCCCCCCCCTCAACGCCGCACATTCGAGAATATATTTCAAAACCTGATTGTATGGCTTTTTGAGTTTCCACCACTGTTGGGTAATCTATTCTCGTTGCCGACGCAGCAGGGGGGGGCGACTCCCGCTCCTGATGTCGAGATGAATGAAGCGCGCTGGCCCTTTTCATTCAAATGTAATTCGAGGTCTTCATCGGAAGACGCTTGAATTGTGCTGTCGGTCGGAGGTAACCCTTTGTGCCTTCCATTGAACGTGCAGAGTGGATTTCGGTTGCCGGTTATTGAATTCGTGCTCGCCATCGAGAGCAGAGCGTATGGGGGGGGGGTACTCGGTGGATGATTGGGAGGCAGAGAGGGAAACGGTTGCCTTGAAGGGATGCGGAATTGATGGATTATTTTTTGATTAACGGACGGACGGAGTAGGCCTCCATCGTTTTCCATGGCAGATGCCGCTTCAACGAATGGGAGTGGCGTTCCGTACCGTGGGCAGAACTGGATGGGATTCTGAGGATGAATTCTTCGGCTCGGATCATAAATTACAATTGTGAAGTGAAAGATGAAGAAAAAGCCTGGAATTGGAAGAAGTGACGCGTAACTGACCATCGGACCGGAAAAGTGTTTTAGAAATTTCCTCATCCTCATCCTCATTCTCATCCTCATCCTCATCCTCATCCTCATCCTCATCCTCATCCTCATCCTCATCCTCATCCTCATCCTCATCCTCATCCTCATCCTCATCCTCATCCTCATCCTCATCCTCATCCTCATCCTCATCCTCATCCTCATCCTCATCCTCATCCTCATCCTCATCCTCATCCTCATCCTCATCCTCATCCTCATCCTCATCCTCATCCTCATCCTCATCCTCATCCTCATCCTCATCCTCATCCACCCTTCCTCCCCCTCGACACACAACTCTTCTATGATTGCAGACTAGAGTCACTCTCTCTACTTAAGGGTCAATCTCTTGTAGCACACGCTCGTAAAACATGTCAACACCCCAAAAACGTCTCAATAAAGTCCTCCCAGAGTTGCCGTCCCCCCCTCTAGACTTCCGCCTGCCTCATCAACTGAAACGGATGCCGCATTTGTTCGCCACGAATCTGTTCAAACAGACACCACATAATGCTTGCAGGCAAACAGAAACCACCCCACCCCTGTGAAAGCAAACAACATTACGCCTTCATGGGTTTACCAAAATTAATGTCCTTGATGAGCCACCAACCCCAGTCAGCGCGAATAAACTGAAAACAGCGCCGGAAAGCGCTGTCATTCCGCTGAAACACTGAAACGCCCGCCCTTGCGAGGCCAGTAACATTCACAAACATCCTGTCTCCTGAGAAGTTTTGCCCAAAAGTCACAAAGTTTACTGTGACAGCGGCACTGTCATTGTCTACATTTTCATTCAAAAGATGCGCATCGTCCTCAAAGGACAGTCAATCTTCGCCGCACACGCCTCGCCTTTGTTTAACTTTTTTTCGCCAGATGGAGCGGGGCGGGCCTCTCGCATCTGACACGATTTATGAGGGGGACGCTGGCGGGCGAAGGCGACGGTGCTGGTAACAAAGTCAAAGTGAATACCCTCCATGGATCACGGTCGTCGTCATCGTCTGCTCCTCATGCACACAACGCCCCGACTCTGTCGCCCTTCACATCAGGACTCGCAAATGAATACAAATCTCCTCTCATCTCGCTTAGATGAAAATGAAAGGAAGCGGGGGAGGACGGGAGTCTCACAGAGCGAAAAAAAGGAATAATCCAGAATCGATTCTTTTTTGCGGCAGATGCACGTTCGAAATTGCCACACAGCCGCCGCCACCGCCTCTGCCGCAGCCTGAAGGCATAAACGTTCAACAAATGTTTGCCATCGCTGTTGATTGGCCGCCACCACCGCCATCGATACGTCCCGCCGAGGAGATGGATGACAGGAAATCTTTTGCGACACAAATCCACAATCGGCAGAAACCCTTTTTCCAATTATCTCTCAATCTCCTCGTCGTCGTCGTCGTAGACTGAAATCCTCTCTCCTTCCCATCAATCTAATGTACATTCCTTTCTTTTTGAATTTGAATTTAAGTGATTGTATCCTTTGTGACATATTTTCCTTTGGTCTCTTGCAGGAGTCAAGCAACTTTCTGCCGTCGTTCGAGGCGATATCCTTCGCCGTGAAGAGTGTGGCCACCAAACTCAATTGGACGCAGGTTGACATCTTTGTCGGAGGTAAGCTCTATTAAATTATTTATCAAAAAAAAAAAGAAATTGTGAAAAATTTCATTGAGTGCCGTGTTGAAGGGAATGGGTGGTGCTCGTGTCCTTGACGCAGACAGCTTTTTGTCTAGCCTCATTTTTTCGCCCTCATGTACCTATTACGTGGGTCCTTTGATGAACGCCCTTGCCCATCATGAAGTCCTTGTCACTTGTCGCCAAAGTGAAGCCGAACACATGTCCGTTAATGGGAGCGAAATGGAAAACAAATTTTCGTAACAGGATAAGGGGAATCTGATTTTCGTTCGTGCGTTACCCAATTTACTGTCGTCAGGCTTTTGTTTCTGTCGGATCTACTTTGTCATTGGCAATAGCGTTGGCGATGGTGGGGCTCTGTGATGTTGACAGAATACTTGGAACTTGGAATTTCTTGAGCAGCTCTTAAAGGAGATAGAATGAACACATAATTCGCATTCTGGTGGAGATTTGCAGTGGTGACAGTTGTCGGAGAGGGAATGTCCCTCAAATATTTACGGAAAGCAGATCGGAGCTGACATCATCTGACAGAAATCTTCTTTTACATGTTTTCTTGTTTATTTATTGCAGATTTTGCTTATAACAGGATTTTGGAAATTATTATTATTATCGCGCACCGACAAGATGTCTCTCTACTTCTCTCCTTTTCTGCATCTGAAATTTAGCTTATACATGACTTAATTGATGGGAGTGTAGAGCGTCAGCGATTATAGCAAGAACTCTAGAATATTTTCCAAACAAAAAGTGTCATTCATTTTTCGGTTTCGCAAGTAAAGCTTAAGGGGGAGCATACAGTGACATATTTTTACGCGAATTTTAACTCTTTATAAAGTGTGGACCTTGCCATTAAGTGTAAAATGTAATACAACTCAAATAAAGGCATGGAAAAGTTTAACAACATGCTGTTCTCATGAGTTACATTTTGTGACTACTTTTTCGCACATTTCGGCGGTAGCTCAGTCATAACTTGAGTAACGATGGTTTTCAGTGCGAATAGAGTTCGAGGATTATGAAACAATTCCCAAGAAAGCCTTTCATCACTTCACTTGAGAGCAAGGGCTTCCACGCGGCTTCTCCATCTCACTCGGTTAGTCGCACGTCAAATTTTTCTAGTTTCAGGAGTATCAATGGGACGCTCTCTAGCCCGTTCCACTTTAACGCCATTCTGGTAATGTTGTGGGCTTTTCTTTCGTGATTTCCATTTCCATTTAAGTGTCCTAACCTGTATCGTGGTCGCCGTGGTCGCATAAGTGCGTCGACCCACACGCCTCTAAACATGTCCTAATTCACCGAGTGTGTGCCTCAAGATTAATGTTAACAAGATCTGATTTTATGCTAGATGATACTAACTGTAATTCCTAGATGACAGAAGCTGTCTATATATTCGACAGGATGGATCCTTCGATAGAAATGTTTCCTTCGTTGTCAGTGTTCATTTTCATGGCTTCATTCTTTTTCTTCTTCTTGCAGCGCTACAGTCCGGTATGGACCTGAGCTTCAACCAACATGCTCCTCCAGCCAGCACGATCTTTTGCTAGCTGCCTCCTGCTGCCCACTCCAAGTTAGTTCAGGTCCTTCTTCACTTGCGTACGCCACCTTGGCCTAGGCCATCTTCTGTTGCGTTGTCCCAATGGCTCAGATTCGAAGACTTTTCGGGCTGGAGCAGTGGTGTTCATACGCTCTACATGGCCTAACCATCTTTAGCGTTGTATCCAAAGACGCTTGACTAGGAGCATGTCTCTGTACAGCCTATAGAGTTCGTCGTTAAAACTTCTCCTCCAAATGCCTTCAACGCAAACAGGACCAAAAATCGAAAGAAAAACTTTTATCTCGAAATGACTGAGAGCTTCCTCATCTGCAATTAGCAACGTCCATTTTTCCGCGCCATTGAGGAGGACTGGGATGATCAAGCTGTTGTATAAAGCAAGCTTAGTCCTTCGAGAGAGGTCAGTATTACTTAATTGCTTCTTGAGCCCAAAGAAACGCTTGTCCGAGACGTCGGTGTTGTATGTCCTTCCTTGATGACAGCATGTACTTCGTTTTGCACTCATTTACCATCAGACACATTTTGGCGGCTTCCTCTTCAATGCTTGCAAACGCCTCATTGACGGCTCGCTGTGTTCGTCCAATCACTTCAATGTCATCGGCGTCACCTAGCAGTTGAACGGACTTCTGGAAGATCGTGCGTCTGATGTTTACTTGTGAGTTACGCACGATTTTCTTCAGAATGATGTTGAAAAAGTCACATAACAGCGCATCGCCTTGTCTAAAACCTTTCTGGACATTGGAGGTTTTGGTGAGTTCGTTATCGACCTTGGCGGAGCAGCGAGAATTCTCCATTGTCATCCTACACAATCTGATGAGTTTAGCAGGAATGCCAAAACTAGACATGGCACTGTATAGCTCGTCCCTATGCACGTACCTTTTTGGTCTTTTCCACAATCTCTGGTCGATGGTGGATTTCCTTGGCCTGCAACCACACTTTTAAGGAAAAGGTTGTTAACGAAGGGTTTCAAACGTTCACACAATACGGCAGAGGGGATGTTAAGGAGACTGGTCTTTCTATAGTAACCGCAGTAGAAGGGATTTATTCTTTCTTGTGGACCGGACAGGCAACGCTGAAATTCCACTCATCAGGAATGCTTTCCTCCGACCATATCTTCAAATGAGCTGGTGCATGCACCCAACCAGGTCTTTTTCAGCTGCTCTAAATAGTTCTGCGAACAGTCCATCCGCTCCAGCATATGGAGAGCGCGTAATACAACTCTTTGATGCTGTCAAATGCCTTCTAAAAATCGATGGACAACAGATACAGGGATATACGCCATTCTCCAGACTGCTCAACTTTAGGGTGATTCATCGTGAGGTTTTGATTTTGAATAACCACGCCTGACTCCTATTTAACTACATTACTTTGTCCTTTTCGTTCATCATAAAAGTACATACCCACACCAGAACAGCGTTATCAATTTGTTTCAATTTGTTTCAGATGTTCTTAATGCGATTCGAGGAACTTACGGTACATGCATTCGACCTACTGAATTCATTCTTAAATTTGTGTCCCAGTTTACATCGGTGGGCAATACTCGACCGGTATCACCCCATCCAGCAGGTTGTAAAGAGATTATAGCAGCTGTACCTGAAGAACATGATGAGTTGATTCGTCATAGATCTCAGAAGCTTGGTCATGTTAACAGACTACGTGCTTTCTTAAATTCAAGCAAATGGCCTCGGGCCCCCTGGCTTAAACAAGACGCCACTATGAGTCATAGAGCGCTTGAAGCAATGGACTTGTTCATAAATCGTTTTGGTGAGCAGTTCATTTTACGTTTCACAAAAGCGAATTGACTGCCTAGATAGTGGAATTTAGCAGCTTTAGACTCTTCTCTGAGGATATAGTCTTCCGTCTTCGATTGAGTCTTCAAAAGTCGACTCTACTATAGATACTCATAAGAAACCAGTCAATGTGCTCGAACGTGTCGCCCAAAACTGGACCTTCGAAATAGGTCATCTCAGACATAGTCTAGGCCAATATTTACATGACATAATTTTCAAAAACTAGATGCCACAAATTGTGCCTTCAACCGCCAGTCAAATTTTTAAGTTCACTTTCAAATTTATCTGTTTTATTTAACATTATAATTCGAACCATGCGATGAATTGCCCTTTTTATGACCGACCGTGGTTTAATTGTGATCTTGTGGCGACATACTAATTTGCTGCATTTTCCCCACAAGGATTTTTCAAAAAGCCAGCCTCGCTTTTCCCTTTTGACTTGTATTTTTAGCCCGAATTCCTTTACGAAATGGGGAACCAATTGCCATCACCACGTCCTTATCTCTTCGATTGCTGTAACTCTCAGTTTTGCCCTTTGAAATGTTGGCTGTCTTCCCCGTCTTTTCTGTTCTTTCTGTAACGCTCAAGCGCTCATTGCCACAACAGGGATTTCTTCTTGACTACACTGTTGATCACACAATTTTGGTGACATTGCGTCGGAAAAGTTCCTAGTGTTCTTCCTAACTCAACTCCCAATGAGGTTTGGTTAAGAGAATCAAAAACAACCAGGGAACGATAGAAGATATCATTTGAAATCTTACTTCTTGTAACCTTCCCTGGCTCACATACTGGCTGAATCTGTTTGGGTCAACTGAAACCAAAGAAGGATTTGTTCTCCAACGCTCGTCATCCCTCATGTTCATTACTGATTTGGCGGAGTAATTATCCAGAATCTAAAACAGCATTCAATCAAAGTTTCCTTACGCAGGCTTCCATGGTTGGATTCTGATTCATATGCTGTATCACAACCACATCCGGGAAAAATCGATTTCTCGCAGGCGGAGGAAATTCACAAACACGAGCACATCTGTGGCAATTTCCGCCACCCGGTCAAAGCCTCCTTAACCTCTGCTGCCAGAGCCACGCCATAAACAAGGATCTTAAATTCGGGGGTCTCCCACGTTCTCGTGAAGCTGACATTTGTGATTCTTGCTGTGACACCCCCTCCTCCCCCCACACCCCGCTTCAACACATCAACTTAAGCCTGTTAATAAAAGCAAATATACAAGTATAAAATCTTATCACGGGTAACGCGGTGCATCCCAGGAGCCGAAACGAAGACATTCGCGAAAATCAGTCATGTCCTCGTAAATGGAGACGCACGTCTCAATTCCAGTGCCGTCACCGTCGTCGTGGTCGTTATTGGTGGTCGTCTGTAAATCCGCCCAGCAGTTATAACCTCAAATATGCTTATCAACACATTCAGCTGTCTACGATCGTACGAATTGCCTGCAATTAAATTTAATGGGGTGCCCGCCCGACCACCGTCGCCGTCGGCCACAGCCCATCAATCATCGCTCGGCGACCGTGGCCGAGATATCTGCCCGCCCTCCGGCCCAGTCACACCACCGTAGCCAGCGAAATGCCGTCACAGTCCTGGCTCAATTTGTCTCCGATAAAACTTCAAACGGCATCCACTCGAAGTTTTTCCCGTTCATCTTCCACCCGCCCCAACTGTGGTGGGGTGCTTAAACGGCGCGCGGAAGCGAGTTGTTCCCCTTAATAGATAAATGTTTACGGCCAAAATCAGTTTACAACTTGGGCGGCACATAAAATCGGAACGGGGACGTGTGTGCGCTGCGCGGGATGCACACACTCTCGGGCGGACGTTTATGATGTGACACCGGCAATAAACGTCAATAATTTTGGTGTCAAATCGGGTGCTTGATATGCGAACGGCGTCGTCGTCATCTGACCCATCTATCAAGTATCAGTCCAACTACACTACATCGTGAGCGAGGATGCTTTGCATGCGAAAGGTGCGCCGTCCACAACGTTATCTTTCGTGAGCGGGAGTGCACTGCAGCGAAGGTTGCTTTAATCCATGTTTGCGGGCCATGCAGATATCTCCCTTGTCGTGGGCATGCACAGCAAGATGCGTCCATGAGCTGCTGGACATGAAGCTTTGCTTTGCCATGTTGCCTGCCCGTAGTGCAGGTGATCCGAGAGGCAATTAGAAGGGTAGTTCATTCCGGATTATTTTAGGTTTGTGTTACACATGTAGGACGGTGCAGCGACACGTTCTTTACCATGCCGATGGCCAGGGGTTATTTGGCGAATTGGTGTCAAGTGAAGTTTGTACAAAAGTACAAGGTAAAAGAGCGAATTTCTTCTAGAGTTGGTCCACATGACACATATCATCTAAGTCTTGGATTTGGGCCTTAATTTCTTCATTTCTGCAAAAAGAGATGATTTTGCTAAAGTTTCCTACCCAAATCAAATTCTGTCGGCGTTTAGAAACACAGAAACACACACAGTGCAGAGCTTGGATTCAACATAAGTACTTGGTCCACAATTCAAAAACGAACGTCTTGAAAAAGTGAAAATAGGTGCTTACACATGGCCTCTCTTTAGCTCGACACACTTCACCCGATAGTGTTCCAACTTCTTTAAGCCGTTTGAAAGGTACAATTTCTGGAGTTCTGCGAAGTAGGCCTCCATGTCGGTGCTTATCCCTTCAAAGGAATCGAATTTCTGCCCAGCGTTCAAATCAGTGAACTGATCCAAATTTAGAGAATTCAGAGAATTCGGTGGATGGGGCAGCTGATTGAAGCCTAATTCGACCCAATTGGCCGTGACGATGGTGGTGTTATGAATCTGGTGAAGGGTAGCAGATTTTTTCCTAAAATTGAGCATCTATTCCAGAGTTTTGAAATCGGCCCAATAATTCAGCATAGTAGAGCTCTGTATCAAATTTAGATCAGATATGTAGTTGATGTAGAGCTATCTCAATAGTTCATTTTCGACTACTGATTCATTTCAATATTGTTATCGAAAAAGATAATTCAATCGTTCCTATAACTTCGTTCGTTGAAATTATTTGGATTTCTGAAGTTCATTCTTCTGGCAATACCGAACGAAATGAAGTGAACGAACAAAACAAATGTGAAGCGAACGATATGAAAGTATACAAGGGCATCATACATATAATCCAAGAAGTTAGAGAGGGTTTCTCAAAATTAGGGAATCCCAAGGAAAAGGATTGGAAAAAGGGCGCAATAACGAGACCAAGGCAATCAAGTTTTTTTGAGCCGAAAGTCGGGACGGGCGATTGATCGATTTGTCGTCGTGTGTAAAATAAAATCGTCAGTCCTCTTAAGTGAACGGGTCAAAATTAACAAATCAGCTTCAAGTTAATATAGTTAGATCACACCTTTCATTTACCATGTCACACTCTGACTTCTTCGGAGCACGTTCTCCAACGATGGAGGAACTTTTTCATATTCCGCTCAAGGAGAGTCAATCACTGCAGTGAAGTGAAGTCTCACGATTTTGCCTGCAGTCGGAAGGGACCAAACATGGCGCCCATCACGCAGACAGCTTTCTTATGACGAACTTATCACCAATTGTTTTAATGAAAACTGTTTCGATATATCGATGAATTTTGTCATTTTAGCCTCCGTTGAAGCCATGCGCCAGTGCATGGCTCATAAAAAACCGATATACCACCTTGTTGAAATTACTTAAACCAATTTATGACAGACACCTTCAAAAATGAAGAACCGCCGCATACAGCATCCAATTGCACTATTATTTCGCTTTACGACTTTCCACCAAAAAATAAGAAGCGAGACATCGGGCAATTTTGTTCTCATTTTTTTTTTTAATTTTATTTAAAATCGAAATCTAATCCTAAGTTTGCTCGTGTGGAGTACCACAAGGAAGTGTTTGTGGGCACTACGCCGATGACGCAGCAATAGTTGGAAATATTCAAATTTGCAGATAGTTGTTTTTAAAGTCAGCGAATAGATGAGAGACTGGAGGCTCACGCTCAACTAAGATAAATGTGTCCATGTAGGAAAATTGATTACATGCCAGTTTCCCTAATCTCGGTTAAAAATACCTTACGCGATCGTACTGGTTACTCAAAAAGCATTCCCAATTGAGTACCGAATACAAGCTGCTCTCATATTTACAAGCTAGTGCTTAAGCCTGTTTGGCGATAAACGAAAAAGAACAGAGCAATTTGCAAGGACGCTCCATCTCATATTTGAGATGACGAAAGGAGAAAAACTGTCTGTTCCTCTTCCTCTTCCTCTTCCTCTTCCTATTCCTCTTCCTCTTCCTCTTCCTCTTCCTCATTTGAATATTGTATCGATTCAAACCCAATTGCCGTATTTGCAAAAACGGCAGTGTGCAGACAAGAAATGTGAAGGCTGACAGTTTGTTGCCGATCTTACTGTCCAATTCTCGATGACGTAAATAAGCCTACATGATAATTTTTCCTTTGAAAGGACGTCCGACATGTTGTTAGTGCTACTGATACTACCCGTTTATCAATTTTCATGCATTGGACTTGTTGCCGGTCCGAGCTTTTAATGCGGCATATCCTCCTGATGAGCTGCTGAGAGCACCTACTACCATGTAAAACTGCGCATCAAATGAGATGTTTCTAAAGTCGGCCGCCTATAGGCTGACATGATAGTCCTACAATGACCGCTCCAGCCCAAACAGAGACAACTGATTACCTTGGTGACGTCGTTTTCATGTGTCGTGTATATGCAGGCCCGCCAATGTTCGGGAGCATTCACAAGAGCACTCCTTGTGTGAGTGGCACCCTCTCAATGTACAATAGTATCTTTTATGTATGTTTCTTAAAGGAGGAGCTGTTGTTATAGGTTAATTTATTGTCTTATCTCAAATTACGAAACACGTGTATTACACCTTCTGAGGCCAGTTATTAGTAGACCCTCGTTTTTATAGACTGCTTGTTCCAAACCAGTATTTTAAGCCAATCTTAATGCATTCGTGGCTTCTTTTCTAATGTTACAAGAAATGTCGTCGACAATTTGTCAGGAAGAGAAAATCATTAAGCGCATAACATAACATTCCACAATAGTGGTCCAAGGGCAGACACTTGTGGTACTACCGCTGTTATGTTGTAATGCCTTATACTATCCTGCTTGCGGCACAGTTCTCTAAGTAGTACAGGACTATCTTTAACAAGCAGGTGAGTGTATGCATTGCGAGACCTTTGCTTCTGCTTTCAGTTGGCCGAGTCAAATGTCCTTGCGTATCTGGATGGATAAAAATCAAATTTCATGTGACTGCTAAAAACGTCCTTTCGGGAAAAAAAATAAATTTGCCAACGGAGACACTTTGGAAAAACGTTTCTCAAAAATAAAACTTAAATTCACCTTCTATCTGTGTCTCTGATCTTCTTGCTTTCTTGAAAAGCCATTAACTCTAGATCCACTCGCCTGATTGTGGCACCAAAAATGATTAATGGCACGACCCGCAAAAACCGGATTCACCCAGCATTTTGGGTCGCTTCCAATTCAATGTCCAAGTGAAGATATGGGTTCTTAATTGCAGCCAAGCGCATGCTGTTAGGAGATTGTGTGTCTTGCTTGAAGGCCTGCTGGTTTGTTTTTGCGGCGAATTCCTGTCACGATATAAAACTGAGAACAAACGAGTTTGTCAAGTCAATTTTTAAATTGATAATTTGTAGATACGTTCGTTGTGACCGACGCACAGTGGGGCAGAATAGACCAAGAAATGACCAATATACCTTTAAGGTCGCAGTACTGGTGTCCTTTTTTACGGTGCACCGCATCTCCTCCCATTCAAACATTTGTAACGCTTCTAGAAGTAGTTTTCAGGTCTCACGGGAAGCTGATCTTTATTGTCCTATATCCTGCAATCGTTGGTCATTCCACTTTGACCAAATCGAAGTCTGTTTCTTAAGGCGGAACTGCATTCTGGCCAATCATCTTTGAAATTCTGGTAAAACGATATTTTTTTGGTTTTTCTCTCAGTTAACTGAGTAGACACAAAGAAATCGATGAAAACATCCAAGCAGAAGCGTCCCACCCTCGGCATCGTCCTTCCTTGCCTCATTAATTCAAATCATGCTGCCGGAAAACTTGTCCCGTCCACGCACCAACAATAAAGACAACATCATGTTGCCGTCGCCGCACCGCGCCAGCCGTGCGCTCTTTCCGAGAACCTCATTCGCCAAAAGGACACCCCCCACAAAGTGTGACAAAGTATGTAGCGGAGCTCATCAATTTTAATTTTGTTCCCTCGTTTCCCAATCGCATGCATTAAAGTGCCAGTTTGAGCGCCCTAAATGCATCATCACCAAGCCATCACGGCCTGCTGACCATTAATAACGCTTCTTGGGCGTTGAAACGGCGGACAAGAAGCACCACGGTTAGCCCACGGTATTAGAATAACATTGAGTTTGACATCTGTGGACGGAGTGCATGAGAACGAACCTGATGCCGGGTCTTATTTTGATATTCCTATCAAACTCCTCAGATTGTGTAGGATGACAATTGAGAACTGTGGCCTCTCTGCTACGGTCGGAAACGAACTCATCGAAGCCTTTAGTTTTAGAAAATGGCAAGTAGACAAGTCTACGCGCTGTCATGTGACTTTTTCAAAATCATCCTTGAGAAGATCGTACGTAACTTGCAAGTCAACACAGGAGGCACAAAAGTCCGTTTAACTGCTGATACGCGCGGGCTGACTACAGTTGTCAATGAGGCGTTTTCTGGAATTTAAAACAGAAGCACCTAAAGTAGATCTAGCGGTAAACGAGACCAAAGTGTAGTAAAGGCCAACTGAAAAGGAAGTACATCATCTTTTCTTCTCGGTACAGAACGTCACAATGGGCAGAAAATAGTTTGTGGAAGCCACAGACTTCACCTACCTAGGCTCGGCAGTAGTCAGTTCCGAAATCAAGCGTACAATCACTATTCCTTCAAACACAGGAGGCAAGCGAATAATATAGCCTTCTCTCGAAAGACCAGGCTGTCTCTATAAAACATCTTGATCATCTATCTCCTGCTCTATGGCGCAGAAACTTAAATGTTGGATGAGTAGTCTTAGTCCTTTTCAGAAAGAAGTTTTTTTCCGTTGATAGCACCCTGAAGAGAGGAATTAAAAAGCGAACTCTATAAGCTGTACGTCGGCATGCTCTTAATCAGCTATCTAGGGACACAAAGGATAAGTTCTCTATGCGAAATAGAGCGGATGAATAACACTGCTCCGGCCCGAAGTGTCTTTCATTTAGAGCCATTGGGAAAACGCAACAGAGGACCACTTTGCCAGAGATGGCGCACGCAATTGAAAAAGGACCACAACAAACTTGGCATGCGAAATTGGAAGGTAATAGCTAGAGATTGTGCCAGTTGCCAGTGGCTTGTAGGACACCCAAGTACACCGCAGACCGTAACGCCGCAAGGACAAGAAGGAGGCACTAAGACCCCCGGGTGCATTTTCTAAAATAAGACGCTAAGTAAGTCAGTCTAGTCAGTCAGTTCTAAAATAAGACGCTAAGTAAGTCAGTCTGAGCTTTCGACAAAGCAGAGTAAGTTTTTGATGGGTGCTTGCTAAAAATCGCTTAAACCGTCGAACTTCAATAAAAAGTGTTCTTATTTCGACGAGACGCAATTGTGGAATAGTTGCATAGCAGATGACAGTTTCTGCATAAGGTCAGTCCTTTTAGATGGTTACCTAAACAGCAGTGATCTGTAAAAACACCTGCTTCTGTGTTGATCTTGTGCTAGTTGCAGCTCATCATCTATCATCCATCACGGACATCGTTATGGATTCAAATCCATTCCATTCGGTTGATCAGCTACCGTGTAAATGTGAGCCATAACGTCAATTCATTAAAGCAGCACTTAAGTCCTAGACAAACAGATGACCAATATACCTTTAAGGTCGCAGTACTGGTGTCCTTTTTTATAGTGCACCCCACATCCTCGCATTCAAACATTTGTATCATTTCTAGAAGTAGTTTTTATGTCTCAAGGCATTTGGTAAGTTGCGCTTTCTTATCCTTTCCCTTGCAATTGTTGGTCGCTCCACTTTGACCAAATCGAAGTCTGGGCCTTAAGGCGAGAGCTGCATTCTGGCCAATCATTTTTGAAATTCTGGTTAAACGATTGTTTTTTGGTTTTTCTCTCAGTTAACTGAGAAGACACAAAGAAATCGATGAAAACATCCAAGCAGAAGCGTCCCACCCTCGGCATCGTCCTTCCTTGCCTCATTAATTCAAATCATGCTGCCGGAAAACTTGTCCCGTCCACGCACCAACAATAAAGACAACATCATGTTGCCGCCGCCGCACCGCACCAGCCGTGAGCTCTTTCCGAGAACCTCATTCGCCAAAGGACACCCCCCCCCCCACAAAGTGTGACAAAGTGTGTAGCGGAGCTCATCAATTTTAATTTTGTTCCCTCGTTTCCCAATCGCATGCATTAAAGTGCCAGTTTGAGCGCCCTAAATGCATCATCACCAAGCCATCACGGCCATCGTTTACGACTTCAAATCCATTCCGTCCGGTTGTTCGGCAATCAAACTCGATTCATTACCTCGCATTGGCATCCAGGTGGGGTGTGTGCATGTGTGTGCGCGGCGATACAAGGACGAAAAATCCAATTTCACTGAACATTGAATAAAAATCGATTTTCCAAAATAAAATTCCGCACACATCTCACTATCGGCGAACGTGGTGGTCTCTGCGCTCCCTTCGCCTCCTGCGGCACACGTGGCTAAAGGAGCGAACGCCCCGAATTCGATGAAACCGAGAATAGGGCACTAAAAAGTCTCGAATGAATATTTTTTTTTTCTCGTTTTCCGTTTTTGGTCCGCTTCTCACGGTCGCGGCTTCGTCGTGGTTCGAAAAGCCATTAAATTATCTTCGGAATTTAAAGCGAAATAAAATATAAATATGGCGGGGCATCGGGCCGTCGTCGACGGGGGTTATTTATATTCTGCGGCGCCGCTCCGTCACAATAGGATTACATTTTGTGGATTGATGGCCCTCATCTTGGCGTCGCGCCTCGGCGATGGTGAACACTGGGAATACGTAAAAGTTCGCGGAACTCCCTGAAGCAGAAAATTAAACTGCAATGAGAAGTAAGTGTGACTTGCGGTAGGTGTTGATGGTCTAATTGGTGGATAGGTTGGTTCACATTTTTATTGACATCACGACCATAGAGGGTAGGGAGGAGAGGGGGGTGTTCCTTTTGGAGAAAGAAAGGTTCGTGTTAGAGTCTATATGACCTATTTTCAAGGTCCCACCATGATAAGGAATTCCTACACCATTCAGTACTATCAAGGTCATGCATTGCTGGAATTCCGTGTGCTTATGAAATCCAACACACTGCTCTGTAAAAGGAGTTCCTTTTAAAACCTCTCCCCATTGTTGGACTGAGGATCAGGCCCAAACTTGGGTAGCAACTCCACGTTCTGTTGCCGAACTAGTTTCTGTACTAGAGGTTCCTACAGCTGAGAGTTTCGTACGGTGAAATTGGGGAATCTTTGTGCTCGGAAGGTGTATCATCATAGTCGACATTATTTGTCTGAGATTAGGCTTATTGTGTTAAGGTGGTATTTAAGTCCACAATGGCGAGTTGGATTCTTTAACTGGGAGAAGGATCTGATAGTGGACATGGCTTCCATCATATTTGATGGATTCACTTAGACCCGTCATTCCTCTACTGATTTTTATTCTTTGAAATCAACCTAGGACATGATAAATAACAGATCATATCAGGTCATCCGTTTTTTGTTTTCGAAAGTAGAGATCAATTACTCTCACACAGCGATACATTTTTGATGAAAATTTTATTTTTTTATAAAGATTGGACTCTGCCATTAAGTGCGAAGGACAATATTAACCAAATTTTTGCCTTGGAAAAATTCCCATTGTCTGATTCTCTACAGATGATTTTTAATTACTTCTTCGCACATTTCGTCCATACTTTGAAAAGTGTTACTCTTCAAGGCGTTTCGTGCTCAAGGATTCTTCGCCTAAATTCGGTTATTTGTGCAACCGTACTGAAACAAAATTCGAAAAGTGTCCAATAAAATTATTTTGGTGGCCAATTGATGTCGCCAAAAAGTGAAATTACACGACCAGAAAACTTCTCACGCAATAAAGCTATTATTGGTGTAGATTCGATTCGGACGGGACACTTCGCATTTCTTCATGACACCACCTCTTTCGATCTGCTGACAACTCTGAAAGAGTATTAATTGTCTATGAAAAAGCTTATTAAAATCACGCCGTTCGGAGTCGGCAAAAAACTGCAGGTCCCTTCAACTCGTAAGAGATCAGTAGCACGCGCAACACGAATAGTTGTTGTAGAAGCTAGGCATGGTTCCTTGTGGGCCGTAGTGCCAATCGATTATTATTAACCAATGACTCTTTTCCACCAGAGAGCACACCAAACAGTGACTTTGTCTGGATACAGCGGCAAATTATCACTCACTTGTGGGGTTTTTGAGTCCGAATTGGCAATTTTGTGAGAAATGAGTGAGAAATGTGCATTGTCACAGAAGAAAATATTTTTTCCAAAATTTGTGTTTATTTTCTTTTGTCCAGGGCTGTTGTCTGTTGTGACTGGTTAGCAGGCTTCAAATGTTGCGTAAGTTAAACTTTTTAAGGATGGGGATGCACATCCCATTGCGAATCCGCCATAGTGAAGTGAACGACAGGCAGGAAATCACCTGCATCTACACTAACAGATGCAAATGTTTTGCAGCTCAGTTAAGCTTCCATTGGCTTTAAATTTCTTCAAACTTCTTCCATTCTCGTACGTAGTCAGTCGATTATGGTGACCACAATTATGGCGTAGTGCACGAGAACTGTCTGAATTTTTATTACCCCATTTTGTAGTAAGTTTTATTTACTTTAACTCATGGTTCGTTTGTTATGCGAACCACTTTATTAAATGGCAGGCATTCATATTATTTAATTATACTTCAAGTGACAGCTGGGTTAAACAGATGTCAAATACCAACACAGTCAACTTGAAACCACTAAATGAATGGCCATGTACTAGCATGATCGGGAGAACAAAATATAAATGAAATGGAATCATCATAATTATAGTTTTCCTTCACCCGCATGTTCCACTAATGGGGTCGCAGAAGCTATGAACGAGGGAGATTTCCAGCCCGCGCCTCCGCCATCAACTCTCACTCAACAGAAACTATCCTCAAGCGCAACCAGGGAAATTTATGAATTTTGAATTTTTTGCAACCATCTCGCCCTGGGTCTGGCGTGCCTGGCGCCTATCTGGAGGAATTTCATCAAAAGCACTCCTCGGGAACATCTGTACTATGTGACCGAACCGTACCATGTGGTCAAACCCTTTTCCTCCAAAGGAGAAGCTGCTCAACATTGAGTTCGCCCCGAATTGCCTAATTTTTTATTCTTCCCCGGCGAGTAAATCCCATAACAGAGAGACGGAGAAATCTCATCTGGACAGCTTGTATTCGCGATCTTATTCTTTCGGTTATTACCCAAATTTCATGACCATTGGTGAAAATTGAAACTAATACTGAATTGAAAACCGATTACTTGGCTTAAACACCAAGCTCGGGCTTCTTTATTACTGATCTTCTAAACTGCTACCAAATTTATCAATCTTGGCCAGTCCTTCATGAAAGCTCTCTCATCACTCGAGAAAAAGAGATAGAAACTTCTTCACATGTTTGAAAGGGTGTCCACTAAGAAATAGATTGCATTTTGGAAATGACCATAACTTCGGAGTTGTCCACATTCATTATGGTATGAGTACATATGACCACAAACCTACCGAGTGCTTGGAAGGGATTGAGAGAAAAGAAGGAGAGCTCACAAAATGAACCTAACACGCTTGGGTTCAATAACGTTCAAATCTGGAGATTGTGGTGTGTAGCTGGGTGAAGTTTTAAAGGGAACCTAAACACCCGGCATTCTCTAACGGTTTTTAATGTCCGCTTGGAGTCGCTGTCCTAGTGAAGTTCCTTGTCCCAAAGGCGTACAAGTTACAGTGGAAAATATTAAAATATTAATACTGATCCACATCCCCTTCAATAAAAATTTTCCAACACCAGAAGTTACCATTGCTCCCCAAACTAACAAATGACTACCTTCGAGCTTGACAGGAGGAGCTACGTTCTTCGACCCCATTTCTTGGTTAGCCTTGTGTCAAACTTTTCCCTTATCATATCAAGGGACCCACAATTGTTTGCCGACTCCGAGCAACGAGATTGAGAAGCTTTTCATAGACAATTGGTACTCTTTGAGTGTTGTCAGCAACCCGAAAGAGGTGGTACCGTGGAAAAATGCGAGGTGTGCCGTCCGAGCATCGAACTTAGATCTTCTGCGTGTGAGTTGACGCACTTACCCAATACGATACGGCGACCACATATTGCATATTCCCTTTAATAAAACTTTCCAACACCAGAAGTTCCCATTGTTGCCAAGACCATCACATGACCACCTTCGAGCTTGACAGTAGGTTCTTCAACTACATTTATTGTTGGTCTTGTGCTAAGCTTTTGTCATGGGATCCTCATCTATAAAAAGGATTGTTTTCCAAAATCCTCTGAAATTTAAGGATGTGGGAAATCTAAACGTTTTTGACGGTTGTCTTCACTTATCCACGGTTTCTTCCTTGAAACTCTTTCATGAAACCCTTTCGATCTTCAAACTCTTTGACCAGGTTCTGGATGAAGTTCCTTGCTCGTTGTATTTGCGATGTCTTTCGTCAATTTTGGAGCACTTATTTGAAAGTTTTTGGTGCCCTTACGGATAATACTCTCAACATCGCGGTTATTGAACTTTTTAAGGCCACCAGTGCCTCTTAGGACCATGTCCTTGGTCATATTAATTTTCTATTATTTCCTGAATTGCTGAAAACTGAATTGCAATTTCACCATTCATTTCTTTGTTCTACGATAGATTTTCTAACTTCTATGAGTATTTCTCTTCCACTCTCCATTTTCACAAAAATGAATACCAAAAGATACCCGTCGCTGACAAAAAATGTCACGAAACTGAATATCAATGAAGACAAATTCACATTTGCTAAGATAGATAACGGTGCTTAGTCCCGTTGATAAGAATTTTCGTCTAAAAAGCAGCTTTTGAAAACTTAGTTTTTGAGATTTCTCTCGATTTACCCTTAGAATCTGAAGGAAATGGCTTGTTTTCGTTACCAATCATGTTTTTAATTAGGAACATGCTAGCTAGTAAGAAAACTAAATTTAAATCTTGCATTTAAGAATTGATTTAGCCCTTTTCAGGACTCCCAGGGTTTTTTCTTCTTTAAAGAGGCCACGGCACCAGAGGACTTACATTCCCTAGAAACCTGACGACAGTTTGTTGCCCTTAATTTATTTTCAGTTGCATCATAATCCCGGAAAGTTTCCAAATCCCTCGGAATCTTCCACCAGATTTGACCATTTATCACGTCGGGCACTAATTCGAAACAAATTTCCATCCACCCACGACCGCCTGCGGTACATCTCACTCGCTGACCTTTCGCCGATTATCTACCCAACATCCGTACCACGTCTAGCGAAGTAATTAATCCATCGCCAGTGACTCTTTAATTTCCATTAATTCACGATAAATCCCCTCCGAGTGGTCACACAACAATACCACCACCATCACCACCACCACCACCCCCACAGCCTTACAGCACACCACCCGTCCCATGTGGCACAGTTCAATTGTTTTTGTAAATAACTTGCAATCAAAGTTACTACCAGAGCATTGACATCGTTTAGCCAGTTCCGTTAATAGACCGCATACAAATTACCGCCACTTCGCCGTCCAACAAAAAAAATCCCAGCCAAACCCAACCCATTATCGGAGCGGGTGAAGCTAAGCCGCGCTGTGCGTGTGTGCTCCGTCGCCACCGCGAGCCATTATTTCAATTGCACAGTCCTTACTGGAGCACAGACGCCCGCACCGAGCGGCAAACAGAGAGCGTATTGGAATAGCAAAAGTATGCCTAGAGAGATAATTTTTCATCGCGCGTATCCATTATGCGAGCGTTGAGTGTGCAGGGTCCTTGTCTCCGCGTGTCTTGGCCACCGCCGCCGTATATAAATTATTTACGATGCAATTACGGTCTTCCCGCGACTAAAAGCCCATTAGATGAGAATTTCGGTTCGTTATCGCCTTGAAAGCGAAACAGGAATTCCGAAAATGACAAGGATACAAGGCCGCCATCCGCACAGAAGAAGCGTCGCCGTCGCCATCGTCGTCGTCGTTGTCGTCGTCGTAGTTGTTGTTGTCGTTGTCGGCAGGCAGACAGCGGTAGAGGGTTGATTTACAACACAGTATTTGAATGTGGATCCTGAACAAATGGCTTACTCCAGTGTATTATTCGGGTTAGGCTGGCGGGGAAACTTTGACACACAAGGGCGGGCAGCTGCAGAAGATTTATGAAAGAGCGGATTAATTGTTGCTCTCCTCGGGGAGATAAGGCAGCCAGCTCATAATCGAATGTTCTATTGACAGAGAGTCGCACCTTGACACCCGCTAAGGCTTTAGTCTGGTGATAGAGACGAGATAAAGCACCTGTCCTCGCAATGTTATCCTTGTTTGGGAATAAATAAATCATATGGTGAAATGTCAAGCTTCGGAATTTATGGCTCTTTGGACGAAGAGGTCAGCCGGAGTGGAGCATAACGAGGGCGATTCGAAGTGTTGGAGTGGAAGACGTGATAGCTGGCGAGGTGTCCTGGCGTAGATCGAGATCCACTTGTTAAGGAGGAGTACAGGGTTTAGCTTCTCAAAAGACCAGAGCGGAAGAAAAGAAAACAGGGATATCAACCATATCAAGAATTGGTTTCGAAAAATCTTCACACAGGTCTTTAAAACAAAAATTTTTGATTTTTGTGTTGTGGGAAAAGAAGAGACGATGAACTTGTCAGGCAAGCATCAGAATATGTACTCCCAATCCTCGAACCTGCGTTGGGCTTCCACCGCTGGATAAGCCTCTGCAGGCCTCTCCAGACCACCACCGTACATACTTACTTGCAGAGAAGCTATGAAAGTGCATGCTCCCTACCGTCTGTAAGGAATGTCGGCGGCATTCTTGTTACCTTTTCAAAGGAAAAAATTGCAGACGGTTTCCTTGTCCACACAGCAAAGTTCGCTACGGCTAAGAAAACAAATCCTCTTTGGCGTTGTGGAGGCAACTGGGAAAGATACTGCAGAGCACTCCTTATGTTATTGTCTAGCCTTTGCTCGGAATAGGCGTCTCGGATTGGGATGAGAGTTTATGATGTAGGCTCCTTGTAACAGAAGGTCTTGTGGGTATTCTCTCAGAAGACAAAAACTTTCAGTTAATTAATTTCGCTGCTCAGTGGTTGTTTCAAGACGTCCACAGCGAGTACGAATAATGTTACGTATTCGCCACAGTGATTACCAGTTATGCCACAAAGAAGTTTGTATGGCCGTCTTCGTCTGTGAATTATCAAGGAAATATGCCCGAATTTTTTGGCAAATTGCGCCGCTCATGTTAACTTAGTCTGCTTACGCGGTGCTAGACATCGCGATGCAGGCGCATATATCCGAAATCTCGTGGGAAATTTTATAAAGAGGA
The DNA here is from genome assembly GCA_944738645.1 of Eristalinus sepulchralis. NCBI lineage: Eukaryota > Metazoa > Arthropoda > Insecta > Diptera > Syrphidae > Eristalinus > Eristalinus sepulchralis. The sequence continues at coordinate 84,073,207 of OX122882.1, read as the reverse complement.
ATTGTAAGCAACGCAAATCAAATTTTTATTATATAATTGACGCGCGCTAAAGGTATTGCTTAGTACCTTTAAGTGACCGGAATTAAGTTACAGCACGGGTCGAAGGTGTAGAGGATGAGAGGGAAAGGTGGTACCGGTGCACATTAGTTTTTATTGCCTGTGGATTGTAATGAGAGAGAAACATTTTATCGTTCCATGTTGGGTTCTATAAGGTTGTCAAATATCTCCCTTCGGATCGGATTAAGTTCAAATATGCGCCGTTTTGTTCGATAATCTGTTTCCATCTAGACGGCAACTTCATAGTACCCCCTTCGTAGAAGCATCCCTCCTTATTTGCGAAGAACTCGGACAGCCAGCTTTTCACAAGCCTCTTTTAAGTTCAACTTCACACCACCAAGGGCGTTCGCCATGAACAGGAACAGGTGGTTATCACTTGGTGCTAAGTCCGGGCAATATGGTGGATGTGATAAAACCTCCCATCCGAGCTCCCGTAGCTTCTGACGAGTCATCAACGAAGTGTGTGGTCTGGCGTTGTCCTGGTGGAACACCACACCCTTTCTGTTGCCCAATTCTTCTGGTCGATCGCCTCCTTCAAGCGGTCCTGTTGTTGGCAGTAGATGGTAGAATTAATTAAGTGGATGATTCCCTTCCAATCCCACCAAACACACAGCAAATCCATCCTGGCCATCAATTCTGGGCGATGTCACGAGATGCCACATGCCGGAAACACTCGATGATTTCAATATTCCATCGGTATTTGTCATCACAGGTCTTCCGCCGGCTGGATTATCCATGGTGCCTTTTTCACCGGTTCTGAATCGTCGAAACCATTCCTCCGCGGATCGAAGTGATAGAGTACCATCCCCCAAACACCATTAAACTCACGGAACGTTTCTCTAACAGATTTGCCTTTAAAGAAGGAAAACTTTAAAAAAATTTCGGCGTTAGTGAACTTCATGTTGAACGCAATATCCAAACTAATCGTGCATAGCGTCGTTGTTTTGTAGGTTATATCAAGACCTTTCAAAGATGTATAGTATTGCCAGGTACGACCTCTGTAGCGCTTTGTACATAGTCGGAAAAATCAAAAGACAAAGAGGCGGAAGGGAGATAACCTTATATCTAGTAGGTTCAGGGAGGTCTTAGAAGCTCCTGACCAGATAGGAGGATTTTGCTTAAGTTGTGGGCGGATGTGAAATATTTCTTGCATCGCTCTAAGAAACCTAGACATTTCGAATCGAATTGCATTTCGATCTCGAATATGTGAGCGCTCCAACTAAGTACACATACCGAGGATGGAAATTCATTCGTTGTCAGCAACGCTAGAGCCAATCATGGGTAATGGTTGGACAGCACTGGGTCTTGGAAGTATTAAATTCTACTCTATTCTTCTTACCCTAATCAACTATGTTGTCAAGATCGGAATTTAATGAGCTTAACATGCATGTGCTGCCGTTCCAAATCTATGAACGAGGAGTAGGGTCGAGAGCCAAGAAACGGATATGAAAAGCCGTGGGTAATGTTCTCAGCGAAGAAGTGCAACAAACGATAGTTAGGAAAAGCACACCCATATTCTTGAGCAAAAACAAGACGAGAGTGGCAAAAGTACCCTTCCGGGATTTTGTCTTCTGTGCCAATGTTGACCTTCCTCAACTCCTGGTAAGCAAGGAACCCGGAACCGCATGGGAAATCTAAAACGGCAAAAGACGACTTCATTTTTCGTGAAACGGTGGATGCTGACAAAAACAAAAAATTAAGGACGTCTAAACACCTGTGCATAATCACATGCGATGAAAATTATATTTTATATGTCAATCGCAGGGGAGTTGATGGATGAAGACAAAAGTCCGAAGTTAACCCTCAAACTTGGTCTTCAGCCAAAGAAGTTCATAGTGACAATTTGGTAGGTATCGAAAGGACCAATCCACTGCATACGGAAGTGAATGAAAAGCAGCTTGCCAAAGGGCATTGTTCGATCTTATTTCATGACAACATGAGACCCCATACCTCACATGTTAGGGCTTAAAAGCTCCAATATTGGGATGAATTTTCTTCTACATCATCTCCTGATATTTCTCCACCGGTTTGTTAGCTATCCTGGAGTCTGGTGTCATTCCGTAGGCAAATAGTGTTCCGAAACCGAGTAAAGGCAGCGTCCAAAAATTAAATCTTCTGTAAAACGGGAATACTCGACGTTGTATCATGGTGGAAGAAGGTTACAAATTCAATACTGGTCAGTACTTGAAGTTATCTAAGTTGAAAGGAATACTTGTGAGTGTTTTCTTTCTTTCAACTAGGTACGGCGTACATACGGCCTACTTACATTGTGGTTGGAACTTAAGATTTGATTTATACCGTTATTTTGTTAGATTTGATTAAAGGACAATTTCAAAAATTTGTTAACTTTCCCTACAACCCGTAATAGATCTAGGGCTACCTTCTTTAAAAATAACTCGCATTGAGCATCCAATTTTTCTCTTCCGAGTGCAGAGGACTTACAGTTCAGTGTCCATTTCGAAAGGCGAAATTTTAAAATGGCAACATAAACAATTAGTACACACTGGTAATTGTCAGCAGCTTGAATAAGGTGGAGCCGTACGAAATTGAGAGATGCCCAAAGTTCGGTTACTTAAGCTCGGTCCTTGGTATCGGACTTACCGTCAAACTCCCTACAAAATTTTAAATTAGTCTGTAATAAAAAGTTTACCAAGAGAATCGTATCCTTATGCTGTTTATATGATTTGAACTGAAATCACAATAAGTAAAACGACCATTTTAAGGTTTCGTTTCCAATGAAAGTAATCTTCTCAGTTTCAGTGTACGAAGTCTGATCAAAAAATAAGGTGAATTTCCAAATTTCGCGGTCTACGTACATTCGATTATCATTTTTTTTTATTTTGCAATGTTGGTACAGTCGTCTGTTTACATTTTTACAGTTTCAGCTTTATAGCATAGAGAGGTATAAGCGTTAAACATGTTTTACGTGTTCGACAACTTCCTGCTGTGGGAAAAATGCATTTAATTTAGTGTAACTGCATGACCCAATTTTTTCCTTGAGCAGAGGTGTGTGGAGTGCAGAGATTTCCTCCTTTCCGCAGATTTTCTCTTTCGATCCGTAATCTCTATTCATCTGTTCTCACCGCGCTATTAACATCGAGTGACCAAGTCTTATGACGGGCGCCAACCGCATTTTCTGGACTTCTGCCGTTTACGATCCTGGTAACGTGAATGAGAATACAACACAATCAACTTTCATTGTGAATCTCGGTTGAATGTGTCAACTTTAAGATTGAGTTAAATAATTGCGCAAATCATCACATTTTCCGATTGCCTGTATCAAATAAAAACGAAACCCTCTCCGTTCGACTTCATCACGCCCTTAGCCACTTTAATTCACATAACTGCAAGAAAACCTCAAAATCTGTTTCCAAATCCTCATTCTCATTCATTTCAGCGAAGTGTAAGAAAACTCCAAAACACACACACAACCCCCTTCAACCCTTGAACGTAACACTCAATTCAACGACGTATAACAAAATTTATCACACCGAGCTCATAAAACCACCATCCATCTGGAGGAGGGCACAATTGCAATGCCAGCAATCGCACCCCCTCCCTCCGGCCAACCCAAGCATTATATATGGTGTGGAACAAAAGTTATAATCGTCCTCGAGCAGAATTGATTCACATGGCAAGTCATTTTCAGTCAACTATCAACACTCGCACAATGGCCTAATGCACAATCTTCCTGGAAATTTGTCGACGACCATCCGAATGGCATGTGAATCAACAATATATCTCAGCAATCCGCAATCCACTTGCTCCACAGTCCTCGAAACAGAGTATCACTCTGCCGCTGTCGTCCGCCATCCTTTGTCCTCCAACGAACACCGAAACGTGCCCATGGGCACCCACGAACGTCGACGTACGGTGCCTTTCTGCGGCAAGAACTGCTTTGCTGCCACTCCAGCATGCGATCTCCCAGATTTTTCACCCATTCACCCTACAACCCGACTCACCCACCAGCAGCTAGTGTCACGAATAGAGCTCACTGTACCACCGAACCGCACACAATGGGCGCCCAGATGCATGTCCTCGTTTCGTGCTTGGTTCGCGCGAACGTCTGCAACAAGGACAGCCCCCTGCCAACGGTGGGATTGTTTTTTTTTTTTTTTTCTTTGGGATTCATTTTTCGAACAAGCAGAAGATTCGTGTTCACGGCAGAGGTTACAGACGGTAATACTTGTGTACACACCGTCGCCGCCACGACGTCGCTTGTGGGATGTGTCCGGAAAGTAATTCCTGGCGAATGTCTTCGTTGAAGGGCTGTGCTTGCGCTTACCCTACCGACTGCGTATTATAGCAGTAGCGCCCTGTTATGAAATTTTCACACCTGGCCCCTCGACGGGAATGTGGAGAGAAATCCTGGAAAAACGCGTGATCGTCTCGAATCATCTGTTTAATGCAAACTTGTGGTTAATTTGGCAAATAATTCGTGCAAATATTGCCAGCAAAAAGGAACCGGTGCCGGATGGAAGCAAACAAACCCTCGTTTGAGGGATGTTGGCGAATTGCAGTGAACACAGCCCGCGGAGCGGGGAGCTTTGTTTAAATTGGGCGTGTCATGTGGTCAACACAATTGCTAGGGGATGGCGCTCCTGTGTGTGTGTACTGAACTTGTTGCGGTTACCTATTTATTTGAATGTTTATTTTGAACTTGTCGTGGCAAATTTGAATGACTTTTGTTTACTCTGTCAGATTGTGGGGGGCTCACTCAGAATGACTCTTGGGATGGAATAGCAAAAGTTAAGTCGGCAAATGGTGATGATAACTAAAACAGCTATGAGTCAGGAAGCGGAAGGCACTGAGGCACTTATTTATTTGGAGCTCAGCAGTTCCCTGACTTTACGTTTTGTGTCGCTGTCAGCAATGAGTCAGGCTTTCAAGGGTTTCGCATTAAAATGATAGCTACAAGACCATAGAAAGGGTGCGGCTGCCATGTTTGCTTGGAACATAAAATGGTCGTTCAGGAAATGAAACGGAAAACTTTGAAAGGAGCAGGACACGGCATCTCAATAGGTCACTTCAAATCTATCATAGCAGCCTTGGGATGAGACATGTGTGGCATTTGAAGTAATGTGATCCACTGGTTTGATGGGTTCATGCTTCAGGGACAGTCACTGCACGTTGGTCGGGAACGAGGCTTTTTGAACACCTTTGCCGCTCTTTGGGCCGCAGCATATTATTGAGAATGCAACTCCCCACTGAGCAGAAAAAGGCACCTTATGACCTGATTTGAGTGCGTAGGCTGAACTAACCTCCACTCTGCCCACGATATTGCGCCTTAAACCACACCCTCCGTGATTCTCCCACAAGGGGACGGACTGGTATTTAGAACTGTACCGCATTTTCACGCAGAAATCAAAGTCACAAGAGAACCACACAAAACAAGGGATCACGCTTGACAATCGGTTTATTTTTGGTCTTGGAAGCCCATTTCAGAATAAAGCCCTTTCTCAAAGAACAACGACATCCCTGTTTAGGGCCGTGGTAGTCCCAGTCCTGCCGTATAGTCCGCAGGCATGGACACTGAATAAAGCGGACGGGGAGATTTTCGATCGCTTCAAGAGGTAAGTCCTTCAAAACATCTTTGGTCCTGTCTGTACTGATGGTGCTTGAAGAGGACAACGATCGATCTATTCAAACGAGATCGAGTCTCGATAGCGAGCTATTGTAGAGCAAATGGACACTAATGCTCCGCCCCTGAAAGTCTTCAACTCCAGCCCTGAAGGACAACTTGGTAAACAAAGACAGCTGGAAAGAAACCTCAATTAATTAAACGTGTGTGGCTGGAAGCAACTAGCAAAAGACGAACTTAAATGTTGAGGACTGTTGGCTGAGGCTCTGGTTCCCCACGGAGTATAGCTTCAACACAAGAAGAAGTAGAAGAAAGAATCACTCAATCCGCTCAGACATTCACTGAAACAGCCAAAACGCAATGAATTCAGCATCAGCAGCCTTCACGCGCCATAGTCTTAACGAGAAGACTAGATTGTACAGTCTCATACAACAAGCTGAGGAACACCAGTGTCAACAATGCAAACAATTCAATGAAGACTCACAAGAGGTTGCATCATCGTGAGCTGTTCTGCAAGTGAAATACAAACTCTACCCACTGTCCCATTAGGTCATGCAACACTTCCCCAGAATACAATTAATTCACGTATTTATCCTTCTACTTGTTCAGCAGCCCTCCTGCTGAATCTGAACCTCCCCTCAAGTCTCACATTACTCCCCACAAACAAGGGGAGCAACATTAGTTGCAGTCCGCGCTTGCCCCCGTTGGCCAGTCGGACAACAAGCGCTCTCATTAAATCCACTCACGTCATCATCGTGAAACACATAATTAATTTCATTATTAACTGCGGCAGGAAATTAATTTTAGCACTCCATTAATTTGACGACCGCGCTCGCCATCCGGCCGAGAAGCCCACACGCCAGCCAGGACCGTAACACGAACCGGCTCGCCAACCGGCAAACAAACATCCGTCCGATGCGTGTTGTGCATCCTCCGCTGACACCGGCACTAAGTGCCGTTCCACTGCGTGGCCACCCCAGTTCCACTCCTTGAATAAAAATAAATCCTGTCAATAGCAGGCACTAACGACGCCAGCCTCATCTTTGCCATCGCTCAGGCATTGTTCGACTGCAGGCACTTTGCGACGCTGCAGCCCGTAATTAATCGGAACCAAGCGCCCCGACGATGAATGCCGGTGTTTTGTCAGAAACCGAACGCTCAACCAGGCGGAGCAGCAAAAAATAAACTAGCCGGACTGGCAGTGGCAACGTGAAACTACAGCGCGTTCCCCCGCTCAGATCGATGGGGAGATGTGGGTCGCGTGGGTTGCCGCAACAACAGTAAACACAGGTTCATGGCTGGTGAAAGGAAACGGAGCATCGAAAGGGCAGACTAAGCAAATCCCGGCCACATCAACCCCGCCAAGACCAAACTTCGACCACCGTCGCTGCCATGCCAACATTCGCTGGACGGCGCGATGACTTTTCGCTCTCGTTCACCCACCACATGAAGCACACTTGGAGTTTGCCCCGATTTTTCCGCCCCACCGTCGTGCGCTCCGTGTTTGTTTGCCTTTCCGCCGGGTCCCTGAAGGAGCCACGGCGATGTGGCGGCAGCGTGTATGCGCCAGTGCCTGGGTGGTGCTCCGCAAAATCCAAGTGATTATGACTTAATAATTTAATCCGTGAGGAGTTTTCGGGTAAATTAAACTTTATGACCGGGAAAAATGAGTTCTGACTTGTGGGGTGGCGCGGAGGACGATCTCATTGGCTTCGTAAATGGTTAATGGTTCGTCTCAAATGAAGACTCATGGGGAGGCACGGCAGCGGCGGCGGCGGCGACAGCGCACCATATGCATGGCGAGGGTCATTAAAAGAAATCACAGCTCTCATGCATAATGGAGAAGCGTGAAGAAGAGTTTTTCTCAAAAGTTTCCCGGCCACTGGGTGACGCTGCTGCTGCTGCCGCATAGTTCGGGTTGTTCACCGCTGATGGCTGTGGCGGCAGAGGGGCTAACAACTTTGTTTGGAGTTTGATGGCGGTAAACTCTGGAGGAACCTTGTTTTTCGAACAACGAGAAACTGGCTACTTTATGCAGTGTCCCAGGGGCGATGCAAGCTGTGGAGGAGAGGAAAAATAAACGGATTGGTTGTGAATAGATCAAAACTTGCACATGAATTGTTCTAAAACCAGTTTTTTTCAAAATTTATTCTATTCGGGGTTTGGATGGAGACAGGGGGGCTTTAGGGGAGTGCACGTGGCCCCATGCCATTTGTTTGTTCATGTTGGTAAAGCTGACTAAAGACATATTGGCCAGCGGGAGCAGATGCTTTTGTCTGATTAGAATAACCAACGCAAGACAAGCAGTAGCAGTGATCAAAATATGCTAAGAGAGAGAGAAGAATGTTTGGATGTGTACGGTCAGCATTTCAAGCAGCGGCCATCACCAGAAGGGAGTACTAGGGGACGGAGAAACGCCAACTCAAATCGATGAAGTAGTGAACAAAGCCGCAATTTCGAATAGCTTCCTATCAGAACCCTTCAAGGCTGGCGGCGGTGCTCAGAGGGGGAGCATGCATCAGATCGTCTGTAAAAATTGAGTCCGACAGTTGGCTTACCAGCTTCATATGTCCTATCTGCTAAAAAGGTGATCCTACCTCGATATCGAGGTATTTCGCCTAGAAGTCCTGTCTACCATACTGTGTGAACGTCTGGAGCCGTTTTGCAGTGCACCCCAAGCCCAGCAAATCGACTATAGACCAGATCTTCACACTAAGGCAAAACTTGGAAAAGACCAGCGAGTTTGTAATGACTTCTTGCTATCATGGCCGAATTCGGGATTCCGAAAAAACTACAGTACAGGGTGTACCTGAACCTCAACCAACATGCCTCTCCAGCTAGCACGATCTCTTGCCAGCTGCTTCCAATTGCGCACTCCAAGTTGGTTGAGGTCCTTTTTCACTTGTGTCCGCCATCTCAGTCTAGGACGACTTCTGTTGCGTTGTCCCTGTGGTTCGGATTCGAAGACTCTTCGGGCCGGAGCAGTGTTGTCCTTCCGCTCTACATGGCCTAGCCACCGTAGACGCTTGACTAGGCTCATGCCGCCGTACAGCCCATACACTTCGTACTTGAATCTTCTCCTCCAGATGTCATCAACGCAAAGAGGACCAAAAATCGCACGCAGAACTTTTCTCTCGAAGAGACCAAGGGCTTCCTCATCCGCTTTTAGTGGCGTCCAGGTTTCTGCGCCGTAAAGCAGGACTGGGATGACCAAGGTGTTGTGCGAAGTCACTTTGGTCGTTCAGGAGAGGGCTTTATTACTCAATTGCCTCTTAAGCCCAAAGAAACAGCGATTGGCAAGAGTGTTTCTGCGCTTGATTTCGATACTGATGCTGTTGTCCCTATTCACCGCGAGCCGAGATAGACGAGGTCCTTGCTTACCTCGAAACGTCTGTTGCCCATAGTGACGCTCTGTCCGAGACTTCGATGTTCTGCGTCCTTCTTCGTTGACAGCATATACTTGGTTTTGCCCTCGTTTACCACCAGTCCCCTTTTAGCCGCTCGCTGATCACGTCAATGTCATCCGCATAAGCTAGCAGTTGAACGGAATTGTGGTAGATCGTGCCTCTGATGTTGACGTGTAAGTTACGCACGATCCCCTCAAGAATGATGTTAAAGAAGTCGCATGACAGCGCGTCGCCTTGTGTCGTATCACGCTAACATAAATGCGACACACCACGTAGTTTGGTTAGAGAATCACTAAACCAATCCAAACCTCCACCGGATTGGGGCAAAGAGATGCACTGTCGTGGGACTTCTTGTGCTGAAGAGGATAGTCCTACACATCAGTGTGTATGCTGATGACATCGATAACATGCCTCAATGCCAGTAAGCCGTAGTTAGCCGTGGTTCATGGTTCATTCATGGTTCATGGTTATTGAAGCGCAGGCGAAACGAGTTGATCTTAGTGCGAAGAAGGATAAGACGAGACATATGCTGTCGCCAAGGAATCAATCTGTCGAACATCACCTCGGTCAAAGCATAACAATCGAAGTTACAACTTTAAGGAGTTTGTCTTCCTCGACAAATGACACATTACATCATTTGATTGCCTGTATCAAATAACAACTCTTTCTGTTCGAGTACATGTCGCCCTTAGCCACTTTTATTCACATAAATGCAAGAAAACGAACGTGTGCCCAAAACCTCATTCTCATTCATTTCAGAGAAGTGTAAGCCACACACAATTCCCTTCAATCATTGAACGTAACACTCAATCCAACGACGTGTTAACAAAATTTATCAAACCGAGCTCATAAAACCACCATCCATCTGGAGGAGGGCACAATTGGAATGCCAGCAATCGCCCCGCACTCCGGCCAACCCAAGCATTATATTTGGTGTGGAACAAAAGTTATAATCGTCCTCGAGCAGAATTGATTCACATGGCAAGTCATTTTCAGTCAACAATCAACACTCGCACAATGGCCTAATGCACAATCTTCCTGGAAATTTGTCGACGACCATCCGAATGGCATGTGAATCAACAATATATCTCAGCAATCCGCAATCCACTTGCTCCACAGAGAATCTTCTTGTCTGTCTTCCTTGGTAAAGAGAGAGAGAGACACACCCTCAGCAGCCGCCGTTATTTCGGTCTGTCGAAACAGATGCGGTCGAAACTCCAGACTCGAAGGACAAAGATAATGCTCTTAAAACGTTTGTTCTATTCGCACGGAGCGGCGGAGCTGATTCTTGGCACCTTGGAAAGAAGAATTCTGCCTCGAATATATGATCCTATCTTTAAGGAAGGCGAATGAAGGAAAAGCAACGGCACAACGGCAAAATCTACGTACTGTACCAAGATGAGGATGTGGTCTTGAGCCCAAAAACCTGTCGACTCCACTGGCTCGACCACATAAAAACAATGAACTTCAATGTTTCAGCAAAGAGAGACTTTGATTTAAGCCTCCTGATTTGGAGAGGAGTCTAAGACCGAATCTCCTGCACAAAGGCCAAGTCATTGCGAACATAAGAAAACATTGACAACTTGAACTTGAGAAACTTGACTTTGTCAACAGAAAGCAGCGTATCAGCTCAGGCTCGTTGCCTTGCCTTATCAAGTGCTGGACAAGAACAGTGGAAATAAGTCAATGATTCTAAGTCTACTGAGTTATTAAGACTGAGGGTGTGTTAAGAGAAATCCCTAGTGTTTTTTGGAATGCGCCCAGGGCTGTGTGACTCTTCCAAAGATACTACCAGCCGGAGCTGCTAGTATACACGATTCGCAACCCAAGATAATCGATTACGCCTACGCACGAATCCAAACCTGGCTCACATCAACCACTCACCCCGCGTTAGATATTACTCCGCTGTGTTGATAAGAGACTTACACTTTGCTCTGGAGGGACGCCCTTTCAGCTTCAACTTGTTTCATGAATAAGCATACCTCATTCCAGTTGTCTACAGATCTCATCATGTAGAGAATCATATTGTCGGCACTTGGTAGGTTTACCATCTGTTTCTCCTACGCAGTGAAAAACTGCATGCTCTGCGTCATCCTCGTAGCTTGGACATTGTGGGCACAGCGGTGAGTTGTCGTGCCCAAACCGGAGCAGATATTTTCGGAATCATGTCCAGAAGGAAACTGTGAGACTGGGTAGTTGCACTCCCCTGCGGATTCTTATATTCAGGTCTCGATGGATACGCACATGCGCCCATGTACCTTTTGTGGAGAAATCCCATCTGGCTTGTCACGTTGCTATGGTGCCGGTCCTTGGTTCTTCGCTGGAACACCCTCAAAAGCTCGCCGGCAAGAATGTCTATGGGTAGCATTTCTATTAAGACAAACGTCACCTCATCAGAAATGGTCCTGAATTCACTGATAGTCCGTATTGCGCAAAGTCTGTACGCTGACGTTATGATGCGTTTTAATAATAATTATTGAGTGGCACTACAGCCCACAACGGACCAGGGCCTAGCTTCTACAACTACTACTCGGGTTGTGCATGCTACTGTTCTTCACGAGTAGAAGGGACCTACAGTTTTTTGCCGACTCCGAACGGCCAGATTTAAGAAGCCTTCCATAGACAATTGATACTCTTTGAGTGTTGTCAGCAAATCGAAAGAGGTGCTGCCATGAAAAAATGCTAGGTGTCGCGTCCGGGAATCGAACCCAGACTTTCTGCGCCGCGATCGATGCACTTATCACTACGCCACGGCGAGTGGTTTATTCGCCTTGAAATCCACAGTTTAGCTACATGCGTTTGCAGTCGGCCACTATTCCCCACGTTTCGCTGTAATTTTAGCAATATCTGGGCGAGTCCTATTCGGCTATAGTTGATGGTTAATGCCCCAAGTGGAAAGTTAAGCTCCATAGCAAACGAGATACGGAAGGCAGCTGCTTCTTTGGTCAGTTTATCGGCGTCCTTGTTGTTGGAAACATTTAAATGAGCTTCAACCCGTAATATTGAACTTTTCGACGACCGCAGCAACCTCATTGTGACATTCTCGGACTTAATTCAAGGTTGATTAGGTTGGTGGAACTGCCTTGATGACAGATTGATGGCCAACACAGATACCTATTCTTTTCATTCGTGTTCTCCTCGAATGGGATTTAAATTGAAGACACACTTTCTGAATGGTAAGCACTTCAGCTTGGAAGATGCTGACGTAATTTGGGAGTCTGTTGGCTGAAGATATGCCCGGAGTCTGTGGTACGTAAGTACCCGCGCCCATTCGGTCTTTCAACTTTGAACTGTCTTTGTAAACATTAGAGACCTATTAGCTTGCTATCCTAATCAGGAATGAAGGGAACTTATTTAGATTCCGTGAATAAGGAACCTCTACAGAAGGACCTCTTTTCTGCGGTCCTAGGAGTTGTACATAATGGCTTCGAATGGATGTAAATTCACTTCGTTGTTGTGTTGGGCGCTGTTGTGCCCTACCACCTAGCTGGCACTGATTTACGAACTCAATTTTAATTTTCCAATATTTAAAAGCTTTCTTAAATTTTCCACAATTCCAGACAGACTCTTTGAAAATTTCACTCTCCTCAAGCAGGGGCATCTCGCAAGTGCCTCAATTTGTAACCTCTTCTAATAGAAAATTGCATCGTCTGTCCGGAAGCGCACTTTTAACTCATCTCCTCAAATCCACCTCACAGTCATTTTCTCCTGTCCTTTGTAATACAACTTAGCTGGTCAACAAACCAAATCCTTCAAAGTGCTCCTCTCCCAAAAGAAACTAACCCTTCCCACGGCTGCATGCATTCACAACGACTGACCTCCAGCGTCAAACAATTCCACAAATGTCAACCTCATCAGAAATCCTTTCCTTGTTCCAAGCTCTAGACAAACATTCTCCTCCTCTCCTGGACAGATCATCTTCCTCAGGAAGTCCCAAGCTATTCTGTTCTGTTTCGTAAAACGGGAATTACATACACATCCTTGGCTTTGTGTTCCTTGTCAGCCGCAGGGCCACCATCACACGATTACCTTTGCCATCCTACAAGATCCCTGCAACGCCCAGTTCCTCTTTGTTGCTCGTTTTCCTCTCCTACAAGCAGTGACAATCCGTTTTTTTTTTGTTACCACTCTGACTTTTGTTAGACATAGAACGACGTCCGATCCGATTACAAGTTCCTCTGCAGCATCCGTCGCCGCCGCCGACAACCGCACAAAGGGCACAGTGCATTACGGATGAGCGTAATTTGCTCTGCGTTCGTTTGCAGTGCTTAAACATTTTCCTCACTACGTGTCGGTAATCACTGTTTCTCTGTTTCTCCTTCCAGATGAGAACTGGGGCCTGCCGCTGACGATAGCGGCCAACCTGCACATCCCCTACAGAATCGAGATAGGCGACAACGCCCCCACCCAGCTGACAGCCAACGACATGGCCGGGAACGGTAATGACTTGCACGCCACAACCGAATGTCCTTGTAATTAATTGAATCTATCCTTCTCTCCCCCGCGCATTCGCCACGGTGCAGCAATAATCATCACCGCCGACATGAACGACGCGTCCACGCTGCGGATTCTGTCCCTGCTCGAGGCGCTCAACCACACCAAGGTGCTGCTCATCGACATCATAGCGACGTCGTTCAACTCGGAGAACCGCTTCTACAAGAACCTCTCGCTGATGAAGACAACTTCGCGGCTCATGTCCAATCTGCTGCTCCTCACCGTCCTCAGCGACAAGTACCGGCACTTCCTCAACGTGGCCTTCGACGACAACCGCATCGGCACCGTGCAGAACTTCCATCAGATTCGTCGCTGGCAGCAGCAGCAACAGGAGCAGGAGCGGGGGCAACACAGCATTCTGCCGGAGAACGTGCATTGGCCCATGCACCTGGATCGGTCCGCTAAACTCAGCCCCCTTGCACTACCGGACGCCTGCAGCGCCTCCGCCAAGATGGGAAACATTACGCAAGTCTGCAAGGACATCCAGTCGGTCGTGCGACAGTGCAGCGCGGCCAACCAGACCCACGCCACGCTCCTGCGGACGCAACTCGAGAAGTTGTGCAACTTTAATCACAGCCCCCCGCACCCCACCCCAGAAGTCAGCCCCGACGGCAGCAGTCAGGCCACAGCACGGATATCCACCCTCCGGAATTTCATTGATTTCTTCCATTTGTACGACTTCATCATTGCCAACGCACGCGGGCCCTCGTCCGGCAGCATGCACGTGCCGAAGTTCGACTTCTTGGTCCTGGACGTGGTGCGGAGCGCGGAGAATGAAACCGCCGGTCCCCACGAGTTCAAGTGGCGACCGCTACTGATCCTGGAGCAGCATGAAATCAACCTCAAGACCTACATCACCCACTCAATCCTTCCGGGCTACAATGATTGGCTGCTTGTGAGCACGTCCCAGCTGTGGCACTGCGGCGTCATCTGCTGGACGGCCATCGCCGTGTGCATCGCCCTCTTGCTGTGTATTATCGGCGCGAGTGTCGCCGCTGGAATCGCCATGAGGTAAGTATCCGCAAGTATGCACAGAATTTAAAAATTGAACAATGCACAAGGGGGGTTGGGGGATACGGGCGCCATTGTGTCCTCCAATTGCCTGTTGTTCCATTATACAGCCGTTGAGTGAATGTTAACCGCTGCGAGTGGGGGCGGTTTTGTTTGGCAGCATAAACGTCAATTGTGTGTTCTGTGGGAAAACAATTTTCTCATGGAATCGATGCACGGGCGGAAGGCACGGCGGTTGCCCTAATGGAAGGCTTTGTTTTGGAATTTTTCCACAATCGAGTGTTGGCGGAGAGATGTTTTAGATTTCTTCTGAATCTGTAGGTACTCGCGAGAAGTTGTCGTGGTCACATAGCTGCAAGGTTGAGCCACAATTTTGTGCATGAAACTAATTTGATGGCAATTGGGGAATTGTGAGAATGTTGTAAAGGATGCCAAACTTTGCAACACGAACTGTAGGCGTTTCAATTTTGATATTACCAAATTAGTTTGAATGGTTGGGCCATATAGAGCGTATGGACACCACTACTTTGAATCTAAGCCATTGGGAAAACACAACAGACGACGGCCTAGGCTAAGATGGCGCACACAAGTGGAGTAGGATCTCAGCCAACTTGGAGCAACTGGAGGCAGCTAGCGAAAGATCGTGCTGGCTGAAGAGGCATGCTATTTGAGGCCCAGGTCCACCCCGGACTGTAGAGTGTTGAAGGAAAATCTTTTAACCCGCATATCATCTGCGACTGACTAGGAATCTGGCTTACTGGCGGTACTGACGTTAGACGGTTTTCAGCAATTTTTGACGGACAAATCGAGGGCAAACGAGGGATCAGGATCCACTTCAGAGTCCGCAAGTTAAACCTTGCGTCAATTTCCCAATTTAGTGTACAATTTATCTGGCTAAAACAATTGTGACCAACGGGGTACTTTTCTGATAACTTTACGTGTACCTTTACTCAGGCAGCTTCAGAATCCCAGTTTCAACAAAAAAGATCTCTAACTGCATCGCCTTCTTCTCTACCAAAATTGCTACGTTGTACAATATTCACCTCATTTCACTGCCGATACTCTAACATTTTCAGGAACTGCGAAGACGAAGAACTCATCAAGAGCGGCACAAACTCTGTTGCTGCTCACTCGTTAAAGGTTTCACTACCCAACTCAACGATACATCTGTACAATGTGATTTTTTAAAAGCTATAGGAAAGTTTTTCAAAAAAAAAAACAAATAAAATTCAAAAAAATGCATGAAATCTTTATTTGAATCGATAGTACGGTCCATATAATTTAATGTTTGAAGATCATTTCACGAAAATGTTGACCTTGACTGCGCCTCAAATGGCATACTCTTTCCAACATTTCGGCCGGTATCTCACAAATAAATGCTTCAATGTTGTCTTCCAATGCGTCAATTGATGCGAGCTTGTCTGTATAGACATGAGCTTTAACATAGCCCAACAAAAATTAATCTAAAGGCGTTAAGTCGCACGATCTAGGCGGCCAATTAACAGCTCCCGAACGTGAAATAAAATGTTCACCGAACTCGCCTCTCAATAAGACCATTGTTGCGCGTGTTGTGTGGCATGTGGCACCGTCATGAAAGTCAAGCTCTTGCATTTTGGGTAAAAAATATCACGGTAGCGCTCACCATTCACAGATGATTCGCATCATCTTTAAAGAAGTACGGTCCAATGATGCCACCAGCCCATAAGCCGCACCAAACTGTGACTTTTTCTGGATGCATTGGTAGCTCTTGCAATGCTTCTGGCTGATATTCTCTCCAAAATCGACAATTCTGCTTACTTACGTACCGATTGAGCCAAAATTGAGCTTCGTCGTTGAACACAATTTTTCGGTAAAAAAGTGGATCTTCGGTTAATTTTCCAAGACCCCATTCACTAACAATTTTACATTGTGGTAGGTCATTCGGCTTCAATTCTTTCACCAGCTGTAATTTGAAAGGCATCACACCTAAATCCTTCCGCAAAATTTTCCACCTTGTTAAGTAACAGAGGCCCTATTGCTGCGAACGCGACCAGTCGATAATTGATGGTCATCATTAACACTGGCCGATACAGCTGCGATATTTTCTTCAGTTCGCACTCTACGTAAGTGTGTTGGTGGTTTAATGTCGAACAATGTAAATTTGGTGCGAAATTTAGTCCCAATATCCCGAAAAGCCGCTTCAGTGGGTCGATGAAACTGACCATAAAATGGAAGAAGCGTGCGATGAACTTTCTTAACAGAGCACTCATTTTGATAATAAAATTGAATAATTTACCAGCGTTGTTCGTTTGTAAGACGATTCATGGTTAAATTATAGGCCAAACTGAAGATGTTTGACAGTGAAACAAAACACGAAACGTGCGTCAGCTGTTTAAACCAGTGTTGCCAAAAAGATAATAGCTAAAAAATCAACCTTTTTTTTCAAGCCATTCCTGAGCTTGCACGGCATTTTTTGCCATTGCAAAGCAGAGTTTAGTCAACACACGAAATTAAGTTTTTTCCATTATTTTAAAAATCGCAAAAGTAGGTTTACTTGAAGCACTGTAACTTTTAACCTAATACTCAGATTGTCATGAAAATTTGACAGGTATTATTTGAATGTTTGCACTACCTAACAATAATATGGGTTTTCTGTAAGTGGAATATACATATATCCTAGTCTCGGGACTAATTGAGTAATGTGTTCTGTAAGTTCAGCAAGACTCTCTCTTAATGTTAGAAAGTTACAAGACAGTACGTCGCCTTGCCTAAAGCTGTTTTGACTGTAAAGATCTTAAGAGTTATAATCGACCTTGATGGAGCAGTGATATGTATGATGAGCAACACAATCCGAAAAGGTTGAGGAGTATGCCAAAACTGGACATATTTCACTTCTGATGAGGTCAGTCCAGATGACAGCCTTACACTAAGCATGCCACACTGCCGGGGGTGTGAGAGTTTCAAGCTTTTTCCGGTTTCGTTTTTAATTTCCGAAGTCACCTTAAAACTAAGTCTTTTTGAAGTCGTTTATCATTTGAAAACTGAAGCCTGTGTAGATGCAGGCAAAAAAGACTCTCAAACTTGATCTCTCCTCAGTTATGTTGACAATCTATGTCCCCCATGAATCCAACTCACTTTTAATTTCTTCAACCAGGGGAAACGATAAATTTAGTCATTGTGAGGAAAATGCATACAAAACTGGCTGGAAAACAGCCTTCGGTCGCCAATAGTCATGGTTCGATCCTGTAACTTTTCAGAGTAATGTGCAGTCTAGGGTGGTCCCGGACCTTGACCAGCATGCCCCTGGAGCTGAGACTGTTTCTCGCCAGCTCACGTCATGTAGATTGTGACCCTTTTCCACTTGTATGCACCGTCTGAACAGACCAGGGTTTCCTGTGTTTTTTATCCCAATGGCCTGAAAACTTCTACAACCGGAACAGTGTTGCATAGTGTACATAACCCAACTTTCGCCAATAGTCATGGTTCGATCCTGTTGGATGACAACGCAGTGCAAAAGAAGCTACAGTGGGGACGCAAACCTCTTTCGCATTCAACACACTCTACCAACGAAAACTTACCTTTTCTGCAGTCTGGCATCACTTTGTCGGCAAAAGGTGTCCCGAAACCGAACGCCATAAGCCAAATCTTCTATAAATCAGAAATACTAGTCCTGGAGTCACGTTATAAAACTAGATGCCAGCAATTCATTTGTCAACTGTTAATTTTTTGCAAATAGATCTGGCATTTCATGTGGCACAAGATGCGTCTCTAAGACCCAACCCATGAATTGAATTATTAGGCAAGCATTTGAAGTCCTGAAACTTCACGAAATGTTCGTGACCTTAAAAAAATTGCTTGACATTCTTGAAACATTTCCATTGAATTTCAAGAGATGCCAGTCCTTGACAATTCTCCTCTGTAAGGCGCAGTGTTATTTTCGTTTCGCATAGTAACATTGCTAAGAAGAAAACTTTGTTTTAAATGTTCTTCCAATTTGTCTGGCAAGCAATTTTCGAACTACTGCACCTTTTCTTACGTCTCTTAACGGCCACGCAGTGACAGTGTTACAAAATTTGTTTCCTCCTTATTTGCAGACAGAGGTTAGATTTGATTTTTCTGCAGAAACCCATTTCTAATGTTTGTTCAACTAGTCCGAACAGCAATTATGCAGCAAGCTGCTTTCTTGATTTTATAAATTATACTCTGTCACCTTTTCTTCTCATCCTTCCGATAATAAACTCCCCAAAGAACCATCCTATTCCTAGCTAAAATTGATCCTTTTCAACTCCCGGCTTGAACTACGCACTTTCACTTGCCACAGTCTCAACCTTCATTGTGCGCCCTTAAATATCAAGTTGGCCTCATAAGAAAAATAACTTCATACAAAAAAATTCTAAAAAAAACCAATGTGTCTTTGATAATGCATCACTTAGGCTTCGCTTACACCCTCATGGCGGAATCAGTAAAATGCCTCATGACAAGGTGGCAGCCACCCACACCGGGTCACCGTTTGAATGTCAAACATGTTTTGCCAAAATGACTACACATATGTATATACCCACGTCATTGAGACACTCACTTCATTGTATTCAATTTGCGCCGACACGGTCTGGAAATGACTGTCAGTTCATAAATGCACTTAACGGCTTTTAAAATGTCGGCGGTGATAAATCGCTCTTTTTAAAATTACCATTAAACAGTCCGTTTGTTTGTTTAAAATCGATTTTGAGGTCGGTTTTTGTGGGATAATAAAATGGAGGGGGTTTTAGAATGCAGACAGATAAATCAAATGTAAAGAGTTATACTCACACACCGAGGGTTCCGTTTAGTAACTGAGAATGAAGGGAAAAAATTCAACTTATTTACTTATCAAGCCGGCGACCCATGAAGGGTCAGAGCCTGCTGCCTTCCATCGCTGACGGTCCTGGGCACGCTGCTTCCAGTCATCAAGGCCAAGCTGTCTTACGTCCGCGATGAGTTGGTCTCTTTACCGGGGGTTCGGTCGTCCTCTTCTTCCCGAACCAGGAGGCTCAGATTCGAAGACCCTCTTCGCTGGAGCGTTGCTGTCCATGCGTTCGATGTGGCCGAGCCAGTGTAGTCGACGGATTCTTGCCTTCCGCTTCCGTTCGCGGTTTTGTCTTCTCCTCCACTCACCTTCCTCGCAGACGGGACCATATATCCGACGTAGAATTTTTCTTTCGAAGGTACCAAGAATCAGCTCTGCAGACTTGCTTATCGTCCAGCTTTCAGCTCCATAAAGCTGGACTGGCAGTATAAGGGTCTTGTAGAGCATGACTTTGGTCCTTTGAGTCAGAAGTTTTGACCCCAATTGTTTCGACAAACCGAAGAAGCATCGGTTGCCAAGGGTGGTTCTACGTCGGATCTCTACTGTCATTTGTGGAGTTAACGTTTGCCCCGAGGTAGACAAACTCCTATACCGTCTCAAAATTATTGTTGTCGATTGTTACATTTTGTTGTAGGTGGTGTGTGACGGAACGTTTCTTAGTCGACAGCATATACTTTGTTTTCCCCTCGTTGATCTTAAGACCAGCTCGCTTCGCCTCTTCTTCAATTGCCGCAAAAGCCTCGGCTACGACAAAATTCAATTCTTAGCAAATTCAGATTATTCATGACAAATTTAACTTTTCAGAGTGATGTGCAGTCTGGGGTAGTCCTGGACCTTGACTAGCATGCCTCTGGAGCTGGGACTGATTCTCGCCAGATCACGTCATGTAGAGTAGACCTTTTTCCACTTGTATGTGCTGTCTGAACAGACCAGGGCCGCCTGTGTTTTTTTGTGCCAATAGTGCTACATGTTGGTGGTCGCTGTGTCGTACTATTAAGGCAACTCCTCTTTCGATTTTGAGGATCTCTACAGCCGGAACAGTGTTGCATAGTGTACATAACCCAGCTTTCTTATCATTGTATCAGCAGACGTATGTCTAGGACCATGCCAGCATTTGAATGCAGTTTATCGTTCCATCTATTCTTCGAAACTGTGAGGGTAACCCACTTACTGAGCCGCAAGGAATCCTAACACCAACTCTCGGGAGGTCGAGGGCCTCTTAGGTAAGTTCGTGTTCCATCTTCTATCTTTTTTCTGAAAAGAACCAGGTTGCTTTTAACAAGATCCACATTTCTATGCCATACAGCAAGCCGGGTATGAGAAAGATGTTGTACAAGGCCTTCACGGTCTATCGAGAGAAGGCTCCTTGGACCTAAAGCAACGACGCTTCCTACACTCTTCTGTGCTAATGGTCAAAGTCTTCATCTAGGTCATACCCATTTACTGTGGTACATATTTACTGTGGTACTGACCTAGATGAAGACTTTGACCATTAGTACACAAGAGTGTAGGAAGCCTCGTCGTAGATGAAGACTTTGACTACCTTCAATTTACTGGCACCCTAAGACCTCAATGTTCTCGAAGTTGTGCGTCGATGTTCTGCGATGACAGCATTTACTTTGTTTTCCCCTCGCTTACCGTCAAATCTTTTAAGGCTGTTCCAATATCAGCAAACAGTTCATTGATGGGTGCGCTATTCCATCGTTCATCGACGTCCTCTGCCGCCTTTTTTGACATTCATGGTCGTGGTGAGTTCGTTGCACACCTTGGCGGAGCAGCAAGCATTCTCCATCATGATCAGTTTTCAGGTCATACATGGGACTGCATACCTCGTCTCTATCCCGTTGTTAGATGCGGTCTTTAAATCAAAAAGTAGGGACTTCTGCACTTCTTGTAATTTCCCCACGATCTTCCGCAGTGTGGAAAACTAGTCAATCGCGGACTGAACTGGACTACAACCAGACCGACATGCTTGCCTGCTCTTACTACCTTGTAAGACAAAGTTTCAAAATCATTCGCCAGTCTCCACCGCATCCCTGTGACAAGGAGACAAACGTTTGACGTTTCCCTGAGTCCTTGACAAATTGCAGCTAAGTTCCTTGAATTCAGGAATTCATCGCAAAAAAAATGTCTACCCTTCCACGCTGGCAGCATGTATCCGCTGCAAATTGCCTACACCCCCCTCCTCAACCCACCCCCCTTCAGTGTTGCTTAAGTAAACAAGAATTTGAATAAAAGGAACGCTAGCATATTTTTCCGGTCCCTCATTTTGCATGCAGCATTTCTCATTTCGACAGACGAATGAAAACAATTAATGCAAATGAATTTAGATTGTCGGTAACTTTAAGGAAATGGCTCAATAAATTCGCAATAAACTTTTCCACCCCCCTCCAAACTCGCCCCCCCCCCCCCCCACGAAGAATGAAGTGGAGCAATGATTGAGCTCCACTTCCACTGATGACGTCTCCGAAACTCGGCACCGTCTTCTTCTAGTTTGCATACTTTGCAATCAGAACTTCATGCGGAGCGTCCATCTGGGACACACACTGGCAGCACAACATCTCTCATCTCGCATCACTGCACCGCAGTGTCTCTGTGATCTAGCGGAGGGACGGGGTTTATGGGGGAAACGACGTGAAAATCCACCCCCCCACCCAGATGAAAAGTTGACTTTGACTTTCTCCTTACACAATAAAAAGGGGAGGAGGCCCTCAGGGAAAAGTGTGTATCCATGGAACGGCAGCAGCAGCAGCAGAGGACGGATGTGCGCGCCGACCGAAGAGTGGAGGAAATCAAGAAGGTGACTCGGAAATTCTCACGCGCTCAAAGGAGCACGACTAATCTCATCAAACACCGGCGCGAAGGAAGAAATTTCATCCTGGCCGTTGTCGTCGTCGTCATCGTCTTCATCTTCATCGTTGTCGTTGCCGACATTTCTTGTTCTAATTACCTTTGGAATATTTTGAATTTCATCAGTGAGCAAAAGGGAGCGCAGTCGGTGTCTCCTGAACGCGCATTCAACGTTTCCACCTCAACAGAGACGGACAGACGACGGTGGCTACGACGAGCTGTGCGAAGGGATTCTATTTAGATTCACACCCACTGAGCAATCACAAACTATGATTGTCGTTGGCAAGGACATCGCATCGGAATCCTGGATTCGAAATAAATGGACCCTGAGCGGAATTAAAGGGAGGAATGAAGAAATTTTTCAAATTGAATGAATCTCCGCTTCAGATACAATCTGTTCTGCTTATAAATCTTGAATTAAAACGCCTCGGGCCGGCGGGGGGGGGGGGGGTGACCGCCCATCGTTTGGGGATTACTTCAACTCGAAGTAATTGAATTCGAAGGTGTAGCGGGTGGGTGAAAGGAGCCAGCAAATGGAAAGACTTTTCTGAAAAGTGCTTAGCGTGATGAAGCCGCAAGCGGCATCGTCAGTTGAAAAGTTTTTTTTTCAGAATTTTCTGTTAACTTCCTTGCCGCCGACGACAATGGGGACGTATGTACGTTTGTATCTCCTGCCGGCGGTAGGAGCAGGAGCAGGAGCAGGAGTGCTTCACTTCAATAGACTCTAATTGGAGAGCCACAATTTAGATCGTTGAGGTGATAGGAAGGGTATTGAACCGAAATCACATTCTGGTTAAGTTTTTCTTTGTGCTGCGCCCGGTCTTTTCTTTTATCTCGTTTAATCCTCCCGCCGGTAGATGGAGGTGAGTTGAGGAAGCCATTAGGAGGTTTCTTAAGCGGACACAAAAGGGAAATTACATGAGGGACAATGGCGCACAAATGGTTGCGTGAATCGAGATATTTTCGTAAATATCTATGTGTCGGTTACCTTGACTGGAATGGTGTGTAGGGGGGGAGAGGAGGTGAACTTAATGCTCACGGGTACATGGCTGTAGATTTGTGAAGATAGCGAGGGAGCAAGGGTTCGTTCTCATTGATCGCCTGCGATATCCTTTGGCTTTAAAAGGTACTTGCATGTGAAGTGTAGGGTTGAACGATGTGGGACGAGGCTTTATTTTCTCAACCTTCACTTGTTCTTTTAAACCGAATTGTTTATTCGATCTGAAACAAATCAAAACAAGTTAAAGAGAGAAACAAGATTTGCCGTGGGGATGGGGAATCCAGAATAAGTTCAAAATTAGGGCGATTAGGCAACCAAAACGCTGCTTTTTTGAACTTTGCATGACTTTGCTCTCGAGAACTAAAACAAAAAAATCGGTTTAAAGTGCAAACAATCACGAAATTATAGTTTCCTTCAATTGTCATGTTTCCTGCCCTGTTTTAACTTTCCCAGAGAATCTGTTCATATCTGTGCTAATGCACGGACATACAGCTGCATGGTGGCGCCCCCTGGAACCTCTGTAAGATGAGCCTGTACGATGGGCCTCTGTACGATGAGCCTCTGTACGATGAGTCAATGTATTAAGCTTCAACCTGAAAGCATTAAAAAACAGTCTATCCTTGCAGGTATTGCGTGAAGTTAAGTCTCCCACCACAACTAGAACCCTAGGAATGACTAGAAACGAATTAGGTTCTGGATGGGTCTTTTAGATGACAGATAGGTCTCTTAAAAGACCACGTACAGTTGAAGAACCTATACAAGCTCCCCACTTTTACAAAGAGGACGTAACAGAAATCCAGAAAATACGGGGTTAGTTGTTTGGTTTTGTTGTTTCTTAAGCATAGGTTACTTTGACACTGACATCTGCTTCTCGCTGAAGATCTTGACAGAAAGTCAGTGTCATACCTCTACGGTACGAAATGAGTCGCTTTACGCTTGAACCTCTTAAGTGAATATTGACAACTTATTTCCTAAGTGAGAACTTAATGTTAACAAGTCGTCACTTTGGAGCTCCGATTTGACCACTTGAGACTTTGG
This sequence comes from Eristalinus sepulchralis, assembly GCA_944738645.1. Lineage (NCBI taxonomy): Eukaryota > Metazoa > Arthropoda > Insecta > Diptera > Syrphidae > Eristalinus > Eristalinus sepulchralis. Next base: position 84,048,944 of record OX122882.1, on the reverse strand, counting down.
TTTGTCCGGAACCACGAAGGTCCAATCCGAAAAGGATTCAAGGACTTAAGCCTTCGCGCTAATAAACGTGTTGGGCCAAACCATTCTGCTGTGGCGTATACGGTGCGGTGAGTTGTCTCTTAATTCCATTCTTCAAAAGATAATTGTGAAATTCGTGGCTGCAGTACTCACCCCCATTATCTGTCTGTAGGAATTTTATCTTTTTTCCTGTAAAGTTTTCCGCAAAGGCCTTATATTTGCAAAATGCTGCTAATACTTCTGATTTTTGTTTGAGAAAATAAATTTCACACCATCGAGACTTTTCGTCAATGAATGTCAGGAAGTATCTTGCTCATTTTTCATAGGACCGCACACATCGCTATGAATTACTTCCAAAAGATCAGTAGCCCCTTCTTTCCTTGCTTGCGGAAAACTTGAACGCACCTGTTTTTCACTAAGACATGTTTCGCATTTGGACAACTTTGAATTGCTATTCACACCAAGCACCATATGCCTTTTTACCATTATTTTCAGATCGCGTTCATTCAAATGACCTAATCTCCTGTGCCAAATGTCCATTTGTGTATCTCTGTTATCGGCGACGGTGTTCGCGGAATCGTGGTTTTGCATGACATAATATAAGTTTCCTTCCCTCTTTGCTCGTAATATAATTTCATCGTTCGCGTCTGTCACAACTGCATCATTTTTATTGAAGTTCACTTTCCATCCTTCGTCTGTAAATTTTGATACAGACAGCAAATTCGTTCTCAAATCCGATACGTAAAGAACATTCGAAAGATTAATTTTTCTTTTTTCATCCACCAGAAGACAAACATTCCCTGTACCTGTAATTGTAGTTTTATTATTGTTGGCTAAATTCAATTGTTTATTCATTAATGTCAAATCCTTGATGTTTTTTCTTTCCCATGTCATATGAGCAGTGCAACCACTATCCAGACACCAGACATGATTGTTGTCCTTTTCTTTGGTGAAAAGAGTAGTATCTGTAACACTCCAAGCTAACTCTTCTAAGAATTTATCATCTGCCTTTTTCGCACACTGTACTTCTTTTGACGACGACTTTGAGAAGCAATTTCGTGCGAAATGTCCGACCTTTCCACATCTGTAGCAAGAACCTTGTCGTTCTTTTCTCTCTTTTGTTGATACAAAATTCTTTTGAAATTTCTTACCGAAAGTAGTGTGTCCCTTTTCTGTCTGCTTTCTTTCGCTTAAACTTTTTGTGTACATAGTCTCATGATCTCTTCTTCCCTCCTTTGCAATTCGAGACTCGTACTCTTCGAGAATTTTGACGCGAAGTACATCTAGATTTGGGAGTTCGTCTCTTGTTTCCAGAGCACATCGAAATGTCTCAAACGAATCTGGTAAACTATACAAAAGAAGAATCGCCAGAAGCTCATCACCAACAACAACACCGATTTCCTTTAGTCTGTCAACTGATTCGAAAAATTCGTTTAAGTGATCACGCACTTTTTCACCTTCTTTCATTCTTGAAAGTGCCACCTTCTTCAGTAGGGCGGCTTTTCTTGCTGGTCCTTTTGACTGGTAGGTACCTTTCAGCATTTCCCAAATTTGTCTCGATGTATGTCCATCCTTTATGAGTCCTAGCTCCGATGGACTCATTGCTAGAGTTATATCCGCACTTGCTTTCGCATCGTGATGCTTCCATGTTATTATATTTGCTTCTTCTCCGTCTTCTACTTTAGGGCATGGTATACTTCCATCGACGTATCCCCATAAATCATTTTTAATCAGAATCGCCCGCATTTGTAACTTCCACATGTCGTAGTTTTCCGAGTTTAATGGCTCGATCCTTACTGCACTGCCCGCCATGGTCGCAGTAATAAATAAATGTGTACAGCTAAAATTTTTGATTATTCTGGCCTGGGCCCATAACCTGTTGGGCCAAAATAAAATAAACTTAATACCTTTATGTGGAATTCTTTATTAATTTGTTCCTGTTACAAAATACACGTCTTTTCGCGTCTAGGCCTGAAGGAACAAACCAAAAGGTTATAATAACTTAACGAAAAAGAAAGAAATGTACATATGTTACTTCATTTATGTATCTCTTTTAAATCAGTCTTGCCACTTTGCTTATATAATTCCAACAAAACGAGTGTCTGAAAACGCGGTGGCAAGAATATTTCTCTAGTTGTGTTGTATCCTCGTTTATTTTCTGAGGAATAAGAACGACAGTCAGCTCCCATAGACCATCGTCCGCAGGTCAAAAAGATGAAAAAGTGGGGAAAGAGGTTCTTTTACCACGGAACACACACCTGCTCCGACGTAAATTTCGGTCTTAGTGGTCTTACAAAAGTGACCAAAAACAGCGATTGCTCTTTGAGCTTTGAGAGGGACATAATTTTTATTTCTATAGTATAGGAGGGCCGTTTGGGAGGGGGGAATTCTAAGTAAGTCCAAAATTAAAGCGACTTAGCTCTTGAGAATTAAGCATAGATTTGAGCCTCAATCAACAAGCCGCTTCAGCCGGCACGGTCTTTAACAGGCTGCTTCCAATTTTGCACTCCACGCTGTTGAGGTCCTTCTTCACTTGTGTACACCATCGGTTCCCTAGGCCTAGTCTATTGCGCTGTAACACTACTTCGGAGTTGAAGACTTTTTGGGTGGAGAAGTGTTGTCAATGCTCTTTACATGGTCGAGACTTATTAGGCGTTGAATCTGTAGACGCCTGCTTCGGCTCATTTGGCTGTACAGCCGGTACAGTTCGTGGTTGAATCTTCTTCTCCAAAGACCGTCACCGCAAACAGGATCAAAGATTGAATGCAGAAAAACTAAGGGATCCTCCAGAAGAACTAAGGCTTCCTCCTTCGCCTCCTCTTGAAATTGTCCAGGCCTCTGCCCCATAGAGCAGGACAGGGAAAAGCATCCTAACCTTAGCTTGAACCTTCGAGAGAGAGAAACAGAGAGCGGTTGGCCAGAGTTTTTTCTGCCTAAAATCTCAGTGCTAATATTTCTTGTACTGTTTACTTGGGCCCCGAGGAAGACTGGGTCCTCTCCTTGAAGTTATAGCTACCTACGATTATTTTCTATCTGAGTCGTCGTTGTTGTGTGCCCTTTCTTACTTCGTTTCGCTCTCACTTACTTTAAAGCCATTTTGGCCACCTCCTCTTAGATATCAGCAAATGCTTCACTGTCTTCTCACATCAATGTCACTCGTGTATGTTAGGAATAGCAAAGATTTTTTTTAAGATCGTGCCTCTTACCTTTGCGAGTGAGTTCTGCACGACCTTCTGAAGGTGGATGTTGAAAAAGTCACATAACAGTGATAGCGGCCTTCACGGAGCAGTGAGAATTCTCCTACACAGCCTGACTCATTTGGAAGAAAAGTCAAAACTAGACGTGGCATTGTGAAGTTCGTCAATCTGTTTGCTATCATATGCGGCCTTGGATTCGACGAATAGGTGATGAGTGTCAATTTGCATCTCTTAACTTGTTTCCAAGACCTGTGAAGTTTTGATCGATGGCGGACTTCAACTGCCTGAAACCGCACTGATACGGACCTATAAGGCGCTCACACAAAACGGCAGAAAAGCTTTGGAGACGTATCCCATCCTTTTTTGTGTATCCTAATTGGTCGTATAATATGAAATGGGTTTGAGAGTCGCCTCGTTACAGTCCGCTTCAAGGCCTAATTCGGGAACATCAGTGAGATTTGTAGCCACGCTCTAATAGGAAGGATGACACTACGCTCTCTCAAAGCAAACAAAGGACAAATGCCCTTTCAAAATCATTCTCAGAGATGAAGCCCATGAAAAACACAACCTGCAAGACAGTTCGTCCGAAAACAGACTCAATCCGATTGACATCTTCTTTAGTGGAAGTTAACTGTAGTCAGCATCTCCACAGCTGCGATTTTCTAATCAATCAGTCGTTAACCATCGGGAAAAGGTGACTCTTAACCTTTTGCGAAACATCCTCTCATTCCCCGCAGGCCAATTAAGCCCCAACATTCACTATACCCACTGTCAAACAGTCTCAGCAGTTCTCTGAAAGCCAATTCGGATGTTTCTTGACTGGAAATTGCTTCTTGGAACGCAGTATTTATCGACTAATTAGACGCCCAAACTCCAACTCTTTGAATGCTGCCTTAATGATCTTTGAAGCTACTCCCCCACCACTTCCGTCGCCGTCTAATTGCCTTAAATACTTTGGCAGTTAAACCACAAACGTAAAAGCAAACACGAGGATTATTCGGTGAAATCCCGATTTCCCCCCCCCCCCCGCCCCCCTCTGACTGTCCTTCAAGTCATCGCAATAAGTTCCTGAAAAAATAATAAACATCATCAGCACCCAAAAGCTCATTACCCCAGAGAGCCCCGCTCACCGAGTCGCCACCGCCACCGCCACTGACGCTCCTCCGTAAGCAAATCTAAATTACATCAACCAGCAGTTGCCTGGTGAGCTGCCTATCAGCGCATGCCGCTGCTCTTTTCCCCAGCAAGTCCTCCGCCACAGCCACACCGTGTCGTCGCACCCACCTCTTTAAGCGATTATTTATAACCCTTCTGATGGAGAGCCGCCGCTCACTCAAGAGCCCACTTGATAGACTAGCTCTCTGCACAAGCGACGACCGACGGCGCGGCGGCGGCGGCAAGAGAAAAAAAAGACGAAGAGCAGAAACGGAAACTTAAATCATGTATAACGACGGGATAATTAAGGCTCTTGAAGCGAAATCCTGCATTGCGTTTATTTTAGACGCACACAGCTGGGCGGCTTGTTGGGGTGGAGGGGGCGGGAGGAAAAAAATCGATACCCATCATATCCATGACGACTTCATACGGGAGTGATGATGGAGCTGTGACGGAAGGGAACCGAGCTTATTGAGGGATCGAATTATGAAATGAAAAACAAAAGGACTCCTCCCGCGGGTCTTTCGAAGCGAATTCGAACTGCGTGGGCTTTTCGTATCCAGCCATCCATCACGAGAAGCCCCCCGCCCCCCGGAGAGGAGGCGAGCGAGCAACAGCTTTTGAAATGGTATTTATTTACGTCGTGAGTGATGGGCTACATTTGGGGAATCTGGGTGGAAGGTGCTCGCTTTCAATTCATCAAATCCTCAAATTAGCTCGCATTCCGAAACTCCTGTTGTCAGGGATCTGTTTCGCTTTCGCTAGTGAGACGGCAGCGGGAATGTCTAGTTTCGTCGATGGGGGTGGGGAACTCTGGTTGACGACAATGGAATGAATGGAATTCGTTTCGAGGTTTCGTCCTGTCAAATGAAGACTTTGATGAGGTTTTGGAAAGGGGCGGGGGTGAATTGAAATTATATCAGGTGTGATTGAATGAGGGCGGGGGGGGGGTAGAAAACTATGAGGTGGTGAAATCTGTCTGAAGACCAGAAATCAGTTGGGAGAGCTCATTTGTGTTGACAGCATGGAATGTGATAGATTTCCGTTGCAGATCTCAGGATACTGCTTGTAGTCGTAGCTGCAACTGTGAGAAGCTTAAATTTCCTCAACTTCCCTGACTTGGAACCACATTTATGGGGATTTAGTCGATATGTTACGAAGGTTCGTAGCTTTTAAGCGTGCACGCAAAATGACAGCGAGGACCTTGAATCCAGTGCTAAGGACATTGCCCGTTGGTGGTATTCGTTTTTGTGAATCACTCGTTGAGCTTTCCTATCTCCGATCCTATCTCACACATGAGCTGGCGCATGTGCTAAGCTTTCAACTGCTCTAAACAGTTGTAAACAGTGCGTACAGTAAGGCCAGCAGTTTAATTTGACTTCAGTCACGATATTGCTATTTTTTTACCCCGTCTTAGTCGGGGAAGTCAAATTTTTTTTTGCCATGGTTCAGGTTCAATGGAACACCCTGCGTGACAAATCATGACTTTCGAAATGTTCATCATCGACTTCAACTCTCCCACCAGTTGTTTATTTCGACTCAAGTCCTTTTCCACCTTTACGCGCTTTCCTTTTGCAAAAGTTGTCTGCTGCGCCGTTTCTGAGTCTTATTCTTCTTTTTCTTGTTGCGCTACAGTCCGCACGAACAGCCAGCACGATCTTTCGCCAGTTTCGCACTCCAAGTTGGTTGAGGTCCTTTTCCACATGTGTGCGCCACCTTAACCTAGGCCTTCCTCTGTTGCATAGTGCCAATGGCTTAGATTCGAAAACTTTTCGGGCCGGAGCAGAGATGTCCATACGCTCTGCATGGCCTAACCATCTTTAGCGTTGTATTCGAAGACGCTTGACAAGGCGCATGTCCCCGTACTGCCGATAAAGTTCGTCGTTAAGTCTTCTCCTCCAGATGCCATCAACGCGAACAGGACCAAAAATAACACGCAAAACTTTTCGAAAGGCAAAACTGACTATAGGCATTCTCATTCGCTTTGAGTAACGCCCGTCTCTGATCGTTGTATTGTGAAACCGAACCAACAATGACAAGCTTGGTAGAAATGTCAAAACTGTCTGTTTCATATCATGTGTCCCTTTCTTATCGACAAATAGTTCCACACTTCTTGGATAAATATAAGCACTATACAACTGTGCTTATAAAGACTTGAATTGGCTTTGTAAGAAAAATTAAATATATGTATACAGGGTGGGCCATATAGAATTTTGTTCAAATCATAGGTAACTTTGACACTAAGAGGATCCTTCTTGCTTGACATTTTGACAGAAGTTCATACCTCTCTCCCTCTAACCATCTCTCCATCACTCAGTGGTGCTCATAATCCCTGTAGCACGTGGGTGCTGTGCCTCAGAGTGTCAGGCACAATTCAAAAGCCTCAACTCATAATTTATGTCGACAGCTCATCATTTCACACTTTAGCTTGACGAAAATTATGAACAAAGATCTGAGATTATTCGCTAACAAGATCAAATTGATTCATCTATTGAAAGCGTGCTGCCATACCCGTTTTTGTCGCTTCGCAACTTGTGCCTTAAACTTGGACCCACATTTTGTCATAGAATCATAAAATCTATAACTTATTTCGTGCAGTTTGCTCAGGGATGGCGTAACTCTTGTGGAACGCAATTTCCTTGCTTTTGAATATGTCCAGTATCACCCAAAGATTCTGTGAGCTCTTCTTGTGTTTGGCACCAATCTTCATAGAGGAGTGCTTCCAGTTCTTCATCTTCAAATTTTTTTGGCTGCAAGGGACGTTCATCGTCTTCGAAGCCAAGATCACAACTCTTAAATCGAGCAAACCATTTTTGGCATGCGGTTGTTTTCAGTTTTTCACGGTAACACTTCTTTCGAGTTTCTGCAAGCACTCAAAGAGTATCAATTGTCTATAAAAAGGTTCTTAAATTTGGCTGCGCGGAGTCGACAAATAACTGTAGGTCCCTTCTACTCGGAACAGAAGCACGCTCAACACGAGTAGTTGTTGTTGAAGCTAGGTCCCTTGTGGGATGTAGGGACACTCAATTATTATTATTCAACCACTTTTGGTACGTTCGCTCAGCATGTTCACCATAAACTTCCACCAAAATACGATGACTTTCGGCAGCAAATTAAAGCAATGAAGAAGACCTTCCCTCAAGAACACTTTTTCAGGTACAGAGGTCTACATATTTTAGTGGAAACAAAATGATTGTTGTTAGCAATTCAAACGAATTACATTCGATGGCAGTACGCATGCTCCAACCCATCTTAGTCGCTTCCCCTTGAATGCCATCAAACGCCTCCTTAAAACGGCTCCCTGTGTTCGTCCAACACGTCAATGTCGTCGGCGTAAACTAGCAATTGAACTGACTTTTGAAAGATCGTGCCTCTGGTGCTGGCTTGTGAGCTACCCACGATCTTCTCAAGAATGATGTTGAAGAAGTCGCGTGACAGCGCGTCTCTTTGTCTAAAACCTTTTTTTTAACATTGAAGGTCTTGGTGAGTTCGTTACCGATCATGACGAAGCAGCGGAAGTTATTTTTCGTCATCCTACACAATCTGTCGAGTTTGGTAGGAATGCCAAAACTAGACATGGCATGGTATAGCTCGTCTCTATGCACACTGTCATATGCAGTGTCGATTTGCATTTCTTGGGTCTTTTCCAGGATCTGCCGTAGTGTGAAGATTTGGTCGATGGTGGACTTCCCTGGCCTGAAACCATACTGATAAGGACCTATTAGGTTGTTGTCGAACGGTTTCAGGCTTTCCCACAATACGGCAGAGTGGATGATAAGGAGACTGATCATTCGATAGTTAGCGCGGTTAAAGGCACTCCTTCCTTTCTGATATACCACTCATCAGGCATGCTTTCGGCCGACCATGTCATACAGATGAGCTGGTGCATGAGCCCAACCAGATCATCTCCAGCTGCTCAAAACAGATCTGCAATCCGTCCGCTACAGCAGCTTTGTTCGACTTCAGTCTCGATATTGCTTTTCTGCCTTCGCCTAAGTCGTTGGGACGGAATTCTTGTCCATCGTCGTCCAAATTGAGTGGAAAATTCTGCCTAACAGAGGGACTTGGGACGCTGTCCCGCTATGTAGTGCAGTCGGAGTAAATTGTTTTTTGAAAGGCATTGTGTGCCATTGCCACATGTGGCCTGTAACTTTGTGAAAAATTCGACAAATTAAGACGAGCTTTTGGTATTTTCAAATTTCCTTAAATTGTAGTTAATAGGCACTATTTATCGATCCAGTTACAGCGCGATTAGAATGGTAGAATCCACAACGCGACGCCATTATTTTTTCTGTCATGGATAACAACACACTCTCTTATTCAGACAGCCCTTCTTACAATTCACAATTTATTACTATACCATCCCACATTCAACTCCAGAACGTCATTCAGTTTCACATTTAGTGTATATTCAATTTCCCAGTTAACCGTAACACGCGCATACAATACGTCAACTTACAGACACCCATTTGCCCACATTTCCATAAATAATTTATCATCAGATTCTTTCAAGAGCTCGGTGTTTGCCTTTTTCACCAAAGTGACTCCATCAAGATACTGCCAAGCAAGTGCTCTCTTCTTGCTACAACCGCAATGTAATCCGTTAGGTGGTTGTATCAATAATATATAACAACCATCCGGCACAAGCAAGTCACTTCGGTAATGGTGGCGGCATTGTGCAACCATTTGGGGCAGCGGCGGGAAATGTGTGAAAAATGTGAATAGAGTAAATTGAAGTGATGGGGTACTCGTTGAAGTGGGAATTTTTTCACAAAAGCAAATTTCAAATTTGCCAGGAAATGAATTTTATGATAAGTGCAAAACGGGAATTCTTCGAATTGATGCTACAAAATGACAGCGCAACAGCAGAGATGTGCTTCGTGCGGTGGTGTCCTTGTAAATTGAGGTGTCGTCAGATGGTTCTGAAATGGTAACATTAGTTCCGCTTTACAAATCTATGGCTTGTGTAAAGGGTGTCATCAAAAGCATCATTTTGTTGAAATCATCATTTTCCCTGAAAGGTTTGTTGGAAATGACAACTTTTTAAAATTTATTTTTTGATAAATTGTACCAAGCCAAAAATGCATCAATTTTCAAATTGTTTCTGTAGTTTTCAGCATGCCTCCCTTTGACGCACCTTGAGACGGGCGAAAAGAGCATCGCAGGCTGCACGCAAGTGGCTCTACAGTATTCTTGGACCGTTTTCAGCGCTCCAAACCTTGGTATTTTATGTGCCAACTTTCACCTTCCAAATACCACAGACAATGAAATTCAACGAATTTTCATTTTGAGAACCCGCAATCCAATGTGTCGAAGAAATGAAGAGTGGAACATTGTTTTCTTACCAATCTTGGGTGACGTGTGCTTTGTGAGACGCTGCCGAGTCTGTCCACGGTCTCCGACAAAAATGTCTGTTTGTCCAAGTGCACCTAAGACAGATTCACAGTATACGGTCGCATCAATTTTGACGGAACAGTCCAAAAAAGCGGAAAGCGTTTATGGCAGCCGAAACCTTCGCCACCGGTGCTGCCTGCTTTCTGCTGGCTGCCCGAAGGTGTACATTTTTAAAGGACCTCTCTGACAAGTGCACATTATTTTCTTTGTGGACATATTGCTCAGTAGAAAGTGGCGATTAATCGAAACAAAAAAACTCAAATTCGGCAACTCACCACTTTCCTGTAAGCGTAACAACTTTAAAATCGTTTGTTTTTTGGAACAAGACTTTGAGCCCAAACTCATTTTCCAATCTGCGATACATTCGTTTCAACGATTTGTTGACCTCACAGGCCATTTTTCTTCGACTTCGACGCGGTTTTCTCTCAATTTAAGCCATTACTTTCGACTTTGCCGATGTTGCTGTTTTTTTATGACTACCACCAGGCATTTTGCAACGGTTATGAGCGATGGATCGATGTGCAAATCATTTATTTACATTGAGGTGCCACGACAGCTACTTGTGGTTTTCAATCCAAACATGAAACAGTTGCACTTTTACGTTTAAATTCCATAGCGGATAAAAATTCTCCAATGCAACTGAGACACAAATTGTTGAAAAAAATTGATTGTCATAATTCACTGTCATGAAAGGTGTGGAAATTAAAACAGTCTGAAGTTGACTACAGCTCAAATTCGTCAGGGCTTAGGTCACGACATGCTTTGAAAGTGGACTGTCTATCATCTGCAATGCCTTCCATATAAAAAAAAACACTTAGTGGAGGCTATCACTCTCCCGTAAGTGAAGGGATGATGATTGAGTGGCACTACGGCCTACGGCCTACATGGGACCAGGGCCTAGCTTCTAAAACAACAACAAGTGAAGGCATACCGACTGCAAAAATCGAAGTTTAGCGAAGCAGAAGAAAGACAAGAGACATTCCATACCTTCCGAGGAATATTCGCAGAAGTCAATTTAATTTGAAATCGAGAGCTTGCACGCATGGCCACTCAAAAAAGTTCGGTAGCAAAATGTCAGTTGTTCGTTATCAGGCCGGCGACCCATGAAGAGTCAGAGCCTGAGCAATTGCTGCCTTCCATCGCTGACGGTCCTTGGCACGCTGCTTCCAGTCATCAAGGCCAAGTTGTCTTACATCCGCGATGACTTGGTCTCTATACCGGAGATTCGGTCAGATTCGGCTCAGATTCGAAGACCCTCTTCGCTGGACCGTTGCTGTCCATGCGTTCGATGTGGCCGAGCCAGTGTAGTCGACGGATTTTTGCCTTCCGCTTCCGTTCACGGTTTTGTCTTCTCCTCCATTCACCTTCCTCTCAGATGGGACCATATATCCGAGGTAAAATTTTTCTTTCGAAGGCGCCAAGAATCTGCTCTGCAGACTTGCTTATCGTCCAGCTTTCAGCTCCATAAAGCAGGACTGACAGTATAAGGGTCTTGTAGAGCAAGACTTTGGTCCTTCGAGTCAGGAGTTTTGACCCCAGTTGTTACGACAAACCGAAGTAGCATCAGTTGCTGAGGGTGGTTCTACGTCGGATCTCCACTGTGATGTTATTTGTGGAGTTAACGTTTGCCCCGAGGTAGACAAACTCCTTTATTGCCTCAAAATTATAATTGTCGATACATAAATTTTGTCCTAGGTGTTGTGTGACGGAACTTTTCCGATCACTTGTTAGATCATACATGAAGTTCAGGTGGACACTAACGGAACGGCACCAATAGTATCCGACATCGAGCCTGATGGATAATATATGATATAAGGAAGATAAATCCAATTTGGCGGCATCAGAAGCTCACTTAAATGTTGGGATGCTCATATCAAGATATTTCTCAGATCTTCCTAGGAGTGCAACGTCCGTGAAAGAAAAAGAAGATGAAAAAACTAAAAGCACGCTTCAAACTTTGACAGTAGAAGGACAGGTTTGAAGCGAAGTTTTGTTGGCAGACACATTTTAACTGTCGATTGCGATGGCTCAGCTCACCAGAACCATTCTGTTCTGATAACATGAAGAATTGTCTATTTATCTTTACTGACGTTGCGTTACGTTACGTTTACGGTCATCAAGACAACCAATCATGGAGCTTGGACTAGGACAGCCTTCCACCTTGACGGTTCCATTTACGCTACTTCTAATCATGAAGATCCTGCTGTCTTGCATCCGCGGTAAATTAGTCTTTATAAAGGAAGTTCGGCCTACGTCTCCTTCTTGAAACTGGACGCTGGGAGGCAAGGATCCTCTCTACTCTAGCATTGTTATTGATTCGGGCAATTGTGGCCAAGTTAGTGTAGTCGACGATCCTTTGCCTTTGCAACTATTTTCACATCTTGGTACAACTGGTAGAGTTCGTTTATACAGCCGAGAATTCTTCTTTCAAAGGCATCAGGAATCTGCTCTGTCAGCTTGGTTTTCATTTAGCATCCGGCACAAAATAAAAAGACTGAAAGGAAAACCTACTCTAAGACAAGGTTTTCAGTCCTTAAAATAGAAAGTGTTGGCCTTAGTTATTGCGAGAGATGGAAACGGATCATTTGTCAAGGATGATACTTCGTCGGATCACCACCAACGTTCCGTTTGTGGAGAATTTTCCTCGTTTGACGTTTAACGTGGACAAACTCCTTTACACATGAAGCACTCCCGTCAGCTTTTGTAGAATTCCCGAGCGTAACTTTGACACTTTTTTGACTGTAGTGATGAGCCGACAATAAATCCCCTATCAGGAGTATTGACTTTTCACTGAATTCCTTCACACTTCAGCTCCTGCAGATTCAAACTTGGTTAAAAGACGATTCTTCCATTTGTCTCTACTATTACAACGACGTTCCAGGTTACGACTTCTCTTAATAGCGGTTAAACATTGACTACAAGGAGTATGACGCCTCATTAAGACCACCCATGAAAACATAAAAAACAGAAATGTTTCGTCCACTGCTGGTTAAGGCAGTTGGAATCTAATTGCACATCCAAGCCACTAAAAAATTGTAAAAGCCCACATAAACTAAGACAATATCGCCGAGCAGACATTTCAAACCAACTGACGCTGTTTTTTACGCGCTTCGCGTCTGACCGTAAACCGCTCGAATGCCGCCGTTGATAGTTCATTCCCAGACCACTCCTAGCCTCTACTCAATTATTAATTTAAGCTGGCACCAAACAACGCCATTAAGGAATCCGATTTAACTTTAGGACCCATCACTGGACTGCAGCCATTAAATTTCGCTTAACAGCAGCTACCATGCCGCGAGATATGAGCGGAAATTTACTCACCGCCCATTTCCGACTCCCGACTCGAGGTGTTCTAAATTTTATGAATCAAAACTCGAATTACCGTGAGTTATGCACCAGCAAGGCCCTAAAGCTAAACCCTCTCACTCCCTCGCTCTCAATCACTTCCTGGCGCAGGGACGCGTGCAAACTTGCCTTTTTCCATAAATTATTCCGGTGGCCGCTACTGCCACCGGAAAGTGCTATCAGTTGCTGCCGTCCAATGAAAGGATCATCGTAATTAATGGGGGAAATGAAATAATTATTTCTGCCCATAGAAAAGTTAATGTCTCGTCCTCGGCCGTGTTTCAGCAATTAACGGCAACAACAGCAACAAATGGCTTCGGTTTTTAATTAATTTTTAGAAGAAGGCTACAGGACACGGGTAATTGCTAACAATGGACACCCGTGGAAAATAATCCATCCCACGCGGGGTCCTGTTGAATGCGATGAATATTTTTATGGGCGGGGCGGGGGAGCATTGAATTAATCACACGGGCGCTGATGGCCGTCTAGATTTGGTGACGACAAGTGTGCGAATCAATTTACGAATCAATGTCACGCTGTGGTGACAGCTGTCAAACCGGGATGATAATTGTCCATCGAAATGCTTAATGATGATGATTATGTGAAGGAAATGAATTCGTGAGGTTCATCTGAAGGACACACTCAGCCGGGGGGAGATGTGACCTTCATTCGGGTCGAACGCAGCAGTTGGAGGGGATGCAGAAACAAGTTCTTGTTTCTGACACAAATTAATTCTCGAGGTTTATTGAGTTTGCTGCTCTTCCTTGCGGTCTTGCGATGGCAGATGTGGGTCAAGTTTCACGATGGAGGATTTGTTTCTTTCATTGTGGCGCAGCATTCCGATAAAAGGAACGGTGTTTCTTTGCTTTGCAATAGCTTTGAGTTTTAGGTTGAGTCAGGGATCTTTGCGATTTGGCTTGCTGCTCTTCAAGTTTTTACTGGGCTTCGCAAAGGGTGCGCCTTGTCACCTCTCCTTTTCATTTATCAATTGAGTCGAAGCGAGGAATGAGATATGATTTGAGGGTAAGACAACTTATTGACTTTGTTGTTCTTACACCCTACCAGATGGAACTCCAGTACGCGTACTCGACAGGCTTGTGGCCGTATGCTGGTCATGATGATGGAATGAAGGTGAATGTCAACAAGTCCTAGGTTATGGTCAATGAACACAGCTACTTCTTCAGACGGAAAGAGCTTTATCTCGATGGTTTGGCCACATGGTACGGATGTCCCCTTTATCAAACTTCCAAGGCACTTCGAAGACCCAAGACGAGATTTCTTTGCGTCAAGTCCATAAATTCGCCTAGTTGTGCTTGAGAATTGCTTCTGATAAGTTGAACTCTATGGCGTAGGGTTAGGCGACCTGGAGGTCTCTTGTGTGTGCATTGTCCCCAAGACCACTTAGTGAAATATCCTGATCACTGAAAGAGATGCTGATGATGATATTAGATAACAAATTGAGTTCGAAAGTAAGCTTTCAAGAAAATTCTCAAAAAGTTTCCACAGCCTGCGGCCATAATATTCTGATTTTGCGACGCTGTCGATGCCCCGACGGTGGACGGCCCTAGATAAAATTACTTACTCGCATATATGTGAAGCCCTTAGAATTATTCCCTCCACTGCACTGGACCGACTCCCTTTTTTCTTCCTTCGGTAGTTCTGATAGGATTGGAAATTGTAGCCCCTTACGGCAATCCAGATCATGCTGATGTTCAAGAATTTAGCCTTATTGCGGATTGTCATGAGGCGCTCGCTGACGGGATCAAGACTTTTTGCCTAAGGCTGCCTCTAACAACAAATCCGCATCCGAATAAGTGCTGCCTTCACTCCCTGAAGTAGTCGCCGTAGAATATGTCGCAGTTCTTCATCGTCCTTTTGCCCGGCCTATCCCACCGCACTTCCTGGTTGGCGGTGATATCTGCTTTGTAGCAGTCCAAGGCCTTCGCAAATTCTTCGGCTGCACTTGGTCTGTTAAGGGACCTCACATCCCACGTGCAGAACCGAAAATCTGCTCGGGTCGTGAACATTAGATCCGTCTATTTTCGAAGGCATGTTGCTGTGTCTGAACTTGATTGATTAATGTGGTGAGGGATTTAGCCTCATGAACAACTTATAGACTGGTTGGACAGGACCACAATTTCGCCCTCGGGCAGAGGTGCTCGTTGCATACATTGCTTCATGGCTATCCAGAGGGCTGTATGTCAAATTGACATCTGCACGGACGAGGATTGTGTTGGCCGCTCGCCATTTTGAGTGCGATCAACGACGTTGCCTCGTGTGCACAGGCCCATGCTCTTCCGTTTTCATATCCACACATTATTGGGCACCTACTTCACTTTGAGTGCCCAGTTATTTCGATTCTCAGCAAACATATACAGAGTCCTTACCGCTACTTCTATCACGTGCACATGCGCCATTCAGGTCGCAGTTTTATAGATCAATTACCCCGATACGTACCACCAGAATGACGCAGCTCGAGTTCTTTCTATATCAACGACACAGTGTCGGGTTACCGGGGTAACTGTGTACCGTCAAAGCCCTAGCCGACGGACTAACATAATTAAATTCTCCACTACAAGAAAAAATGTTGCGTATACGCCACAGTATATGTCCTTTCTCTCAAGGTCTGAGTCATCGTCTTGTCACTCTCAACGCATTGCAAGCAAAAGAATTCCTTCACATGACAAAATCCATCTTCTCGCAATCCAAAACAAAGAAAAATCATTTCCAACAAATGTCCTACAACAATAATTAACTTATCCACAGCACAGTGTGAAACAGGTGAAAGCCCTTAAGGTGTTTGATGTCTCCCCGGAGGTCTAGGCAAATAACAGACCGGCCCTAAATCACCATCATAATTACTTCCCATTTCTAGTGGGGCGGTGTAGGAGTCTCCTGTTGCCTGCAGTTCAATGTTTACGTGTCGCTTGAAAGGGAACAAAGTGAAAAACAATGAAAATCAAAATGCCATGAAATCCACAGGTAAAGACGTCCCTTGTTCCGTGACATCCCTCCCGCTTAGGGATGACCCGTCTTCGCAGCGAACGCATCCCTTGGGTGCCGTACAATTTCCCTGTCTCACACTCGTCCCCAACCGCCGGTTAATCTTTCCGTTTTCCTTGTTTTCATCTTCTCCATTTTCTTCTTCTTATTCTTCTTCTTCTTGCAGGAATTACTTTCTTCGGCAGCGCCTATCGAAGGGACCCAATAAAATAGTTCTGTCCGCAAGCGACTTCGTCTTTCCGGTCGACTCGAGGCGGGTAAGTCCCCAGTTCGGAAACAGACACACACACACACACACCCCACTACACAGACTCACAATCACAGCCGAAACACTCGTGTGAAATGTTGTGTAAATTTTTCCGTTTGAAATTGTCCTCCTACAGGTGGACGAGGGAATCGAGGCGATGCTCTGCTGCTGGCTGCAGCAACTCCAGGAATTCGGTGGACCCGAAGTGGATAAACCAGATTTACTCAAAGGATCAATTGGTTCGTTGAAGAACTTCGGCCTGGCGCTGACCGGGAGCGGAGGTGGCGGAGCTGCCGGTGGCGGCAGCAGCAGCATTGGCGGCGGGCCCGGCAATGCCACGTCGGGTGGCGGCGGTGGCAAGAACACATCTGGGTCTGGAAGTTTGGCAAGACATAATCCAGGACTATTAGACATGAGAGCCCGATACAACGGGGACCTGGTACAGCTGAAGGAAATCCCCTTGAACGGCTCGACGGAGCTGAAATCGAAGGCAATGGACTTAATGGTCATGGAACACGGACTAAGGCATGAAAACGTGAATCCATTGATAGGTAAGGGATTTCAAAATGGGATACATTATTTTTAATTGGATTGTGAAACTGATTGTATTGTGTGTGTGTGCATGTGTGTGTGTGTGTGTCTGTGTTGTGTCTGAGTGTAGCAGCTGGCCCAGGGGCTGGAATTTAATCTGCAGACGAGGGAGTGAATTGATTCCGCTTTATAAATTATTCGCATGCGGACTTGTTGGTGAAATGTTCTCTAATTTGACAGTTTATCTTGCAATTACCCAGTTTATTGTATTCCTAGCTTTGGACTAAGGATATTGTTACGAGCGATGGAACATTTGTGCATTGATCGAAGCAGAAGGACCCTGAAGGAGGAAGTTTGTGTGTAAATAACGTGTACTTGGGGGAAGTGAATAATTGAACATGTGCTACGCTGAGAAATGGTTTGGAAAGCGGATAAACTTATCGAGTCCCAAGCTGTAAGCAGGCTTAAGGCTTAGGGATACTTAAATGGTGCTTATTCATATTTCCTTTTCGTTTCCTTGTTAAAATGGAAGCAAACGAGAGTACCTGTGTCTTGTAGTTTTTTAAACAAATAGTACCAATAGAGAAAAGGAATTGGGTTAAAGTTTCGCGTCTCCCGCCCTTGAATTCTAAAACATTTCCCCTCCTTGAAAAGCTGATGCACAGATAGGGTCGTTTTTCTTGACTGAGAAGACGTGTGAGCTGCGTAAGCAACTGAAAAGCTTCCCGCGCAAATAACTGATGTGAGTGAGGAAGACAGGGATGTTGACTCTCTACTTTACCTATTGACTTATAACAAGAACTCCACCACGAAATAATGGTTGAAACTGCATCATTAAGGCAGTAGTTTCATCTATAAGGCTATAGTTCAATTTTAGGGTTATGGCTTTCATCGACTGTTGGGTCTCCCAACAGCACAACCAGAGACGGCATGACTCTCCAGGATGCAGGCTGACCAAGTGCATGCTCCCGAACGTCAGCAAAAAACCGGTGGCTTTTCTGTTATCTCTAGACACAAAAGAGTGTAGAAGACTTGTCGGCATACAAACGGGACACGTCACCTTCGCTCAGCACCTTAGTCTGCCTGGGCTTGGTGATAGCACCCTTTGCGACGTCTGTGGAGAAGGCGAAGACACTTCCGGGTACTTTCTCTGTCAATGTCCCACCTTTGCTCGTATGGCTGGTGACGTCTGTTTGGCGCTGATGTGGTGGGAGCTAAAAACTTAAGCTCTTTATCCCAGAGGCACCTGCTGGTCTTGCTTCGGAAAACCAGGAACCTACAGTAATTGAAGGTTTCTGCCTGGTAGCATAATGGACCAGTTTTTGATTCTGAGCGCTCCAGTGCAGTGTATCCCAACCTCCAGCATGGGACCAACGAATGACTAGTTGTCTTTCATAGTTTTGGAATGTGTACGTTTACAATTTAACGATGTCCTGTTTTTTTTTTATTTAATTTTCACGTGTACTTTTTTTATTGTTTATAGCGATGTTCAAACAAACACTGTTCCAGGAGAATGATGCGCACTTTTTCATAGATCTCCTTGTTGCTTTAGAGTTTCTTTCGATCTTCGCCAAATGTGAAACTGGTGCAGATGCATAGTATTTTCATTTCGAAGATCTATAGTTTCTCCATGCTGGTCATGGAGATGCTGTACCACACAGGAAAGCCTTGCGCTATGATGGGTTTCATAAGCTGCTTGTATAGTAACAGCTTCGTTTTCTCGGACAATCCGTTCTCACGTCGTATCAATGAGTAGATGCGATGGAAGTCAAAACTACCCTTTTGAAGCATCACTTTGGATAGGGATTAAACTTCAACCTCTCAGTGAAGTTCAATCCAAGATACTTCGACTTGTCTACTGTTGCTAGTGGAGTCTCTGGCATTTTCCGGCTGTTCGGGAGCCTTGTCGTGCTGGTCTCCGCAGGAATTTCACTTCTGGTAGTAGAAGTAGAGCTTCTCCAATTGTTGCTCTCTATTTGTTACTCCTCCGTGCAGCGATCTCTGCGTCGACGTCGATGTTGATAATGTCAACGAGTCATCCTCAAACAAGCAACAGTTAACTTATGGAGATAATGTCGGTTGATGATGTTGAATAAAATAGGTCCCAGTCGCGATCCCTGTGCAACGCATGCTTGAATGTTCCTTTTTCTTGATCTGCTTCCACCTGTTTCAACAAAGAATCTCCTGGCGTGAAGAAAACTATGGATGATGGGAATGAACTAATAATACAAATTGAGTGGTACTACAGCCCACGAGGAACCAGGGCCTAGCTTCTACAACAACTACTCGTGTTGTGCATGCTACTGTTCTCTTACGAGCAGAAGGAACCTACAGTTTTTTGCCGATTCCGAACGGCGAGATTTGAAAAGCTTTTCATAGACTCTTGTGTTGTCAGTAACTCGAAAGAGAAGGTGCCGTGAACAAATGCGAGGTGTCGTCAGGGAATCGAACCTAGACTTTCTGCGTGGCGGTCGACGCGATCATGGCAATGAACTACTTCTGTTTAAATGTCGATGACACTAAAATCAATGAATAATTTGCTGTGTATATCAAGATGGCTGACGAATTCACGAATTGTGGGCAATTACGGATGTCTGACATTACTGAGGGCAAATAGTTAGGAATTAGCCGAAATAGTGCCCTTTTTTAAAGGGAAACCTTAAACAAATGTGAGTATAATGAGAAAATATTCGATGTCCAGTAAACAGCTGTCAGAAATTAGGCACTATTCTCCACAATTCGTAAATAACCATCAAACATTTGATGGGTAGAGGAAATCAGCTGATTAATCAACTGTTCATTGTTCTCTGGTATTTTCTTGAATGTCCTTGTCAGTCAATTGGCATATTTGTACTATCTGCCAAACTGGCAAGTGGCGAGCTTTGCATCACTTACTAACATTACTTAGTTTTGTCTCCATATGTATTAAATGTAGATAATCTCTTGAATTAAAAGTTCGTGTGTGCATGTTTAGAGTCCACGCTGTTGTTACCACTTCTTCTGAAGTTTTAATGGTTTTCCTGATCCTGCCCTCTGCCCTGCTCTTTAGCATCCTAAACCTTCTCATTCCCCGAGTGGCATTAAAGTTCAATGAGGACCTGGGCATCAACCGACTTACTTCTCTAGCAAGGCACGGTTTCTTATTAGCTGCCCACAATTTGCATCCCAAGGGGACCAGTACGTTGTTCTTCAAGATCGCCCTTCTTTCGGTCTAGGGTGTTAGTCCTTTTTTTCATAGGTTTGTTTCGTGGTTCATTGACTATATACAACACCTATATGGCACATTCTTATGACCGAAGTACTGATATACATATATGGTGGCCCAAACCAACACAAGCATCTTTAGGAATGTTCAAAGACAGGCCTAGTGCTCTCACTCTGACATACTACATACTCCACTTGGCACCTTTGGTTCTTGAAGTCCTCGTGGCTTGGTGATTATGCATTTAGGCAGCTGAAACTGACACACAACCAGCACAGCGATAGATATTCACCCTTATTACGATTGGCGTTTTATTTGTTCGACTCATGGCGTTTAAGAGTCGAGGCGGTTAAGTGGCGTTTTACTGTCGGAATTACCGTAGCGAAACGCCTTGAGTGTCGTTTTACTTATGTCCCACATATATTCCACAAATAAAATATACAACTGACAGTTTTATTTATTTCAATTCTTTAGGTAAAAAAGTAAATTGGTAATAATATTGGAATATAGTTTTGTGGTAAAACTGGACAGCATTTTTATGCCATGGAGTAGTGATGAAGAAGAAGATAAAAGAAAAATTGATCTAATGCGAAAACGTAGGACTATTAGAACGAAGTCCATTAGATTTACCAGATGATATGATATTTTCGGTTAAACAAATATTCTAAGTGCAGTGCAAGATAAACTTCCGAAAACAGTAATGCCTTTTTCTGCCCCGCCAATACTTAAACTTGTCGAAAACTTGAGATTTTTTTGCTGAAGTTGGGTACCAAAAGTGTGTAGGAAATGATCCCTTACTGGTGGTCCTAAACTATTTAATTCCGTAGCTACTTCTTCCCATTCATCTTTAGTTCCAGCCGTTTGTGCAACTCCTCTCTCGAAATTGGTGGCCAGGTTTTTTTTCCTTCCATCAGCTCGACCAGCCGTTTCATTTACCTATTATTTGTAACTTTTACCCTTAAAAATATAAATTAAACCAAACACATCGATAAATTTAACAAAACTTACATTTGAAAAAAATTTTTATTCCCTGTCGATCACTAATTTTTTGACGCCAAAAATAGTCGTTTTAACAAGCGTTTCGCCACACTAAAACGACAGCCAGAATACCGATAAAGTTACGTTACACAAACAAAAACGCCATCTGTCGCTAAACGACTATCGTAACGCCTACTAGAATTCCGTTTTCATTCAGTCGTTTGACGACAAGGCGTTCAACGCCACTCGTAATAAGGGTGATTATTGCGGGCCACAAGAATAGTTCGTTCTTACATGAACTTTTACAGAAGATTTCGGGATAAAGAAGAAGAAGAAAATATTTCTTATCACTTCTACAACCCTCATGCACTTGCGTCGCGTAGACACATGCTGGGTGCCTTAACTATAATTTCCGATAGTATTTTCAAAAGGTTGTCTAAATTTGTTTCTTTTTCTTTTCGAGATTCCCCATCAGTACCAAATTCTCTTGATATGTCACTATGGTAGGTACCTGACTGGCGAAACAGTCAACCAAAGGACTATCCAATTACCTGGACAAGTCAGAAGACCAAGCCAGAGAGGACGTAAAGAAAGTCAAAATCACAAAATGAATGAAGTCCAGCCTTCACCCATCAACAATCTCTCGATTTCTAATAACTCATCACATTTCAGAAAACAATTCTCTTCTAGAAGGATATCAGCATTCAAATCCTTGGATCGAAATGTTGACTTTTATCTCATTATCTCCTGTGCTTGATCAGATTTTTCCATTGTTCTCCTCCAATTCAATGTCGTTCGTTCGTTCTCCGCTCTCCGTTCTCTGATTACACACAAGTCTCTGTTACTTATAGTCCTTCCAACACGCGCATTTCTCATTGCTCTTTACCGTTGCGTGTATCCTTTGTCCTCCGCCTTTTGTTCTGAACTCCGTCTGCAGCTGTTGCCGTAGAAAGAAACAAAAGTCCAACCGAAACAAAGCACACGCATCAGTCTAAAGCACACGCCTGTACATCCAACGATTATCCATTGTCTTCAAAACAACAGATGGATTTGCTTGCTGCGCACCGTCTAATCTTCCCTCAGACGTGCACACTTCAGACTGGGAGCGTAGACTGCTCCCGTCCTACGTGATTGATTGATTTTTTGAAGGCATCTCGTGTTTAATCAAATTTCATCTCTCTTCCAGGTTGGCTTAGTGACCCCAATCGCAACGCCATGGTGTTCGACTACTGCTCCCGCGGCAGCCTGCAGGATGTCCTGATCATGGACGAAATCAAGCTGGACTGGTCGTTCCGCCTCAGTCTACTGACGGACCTGGTGCGCGGCATGCGGTACATCCACTCCTCACCGCTGCGGTTCCACGGCAACTTGACGTCCCGTAATTGCGTGGTTGACGCCCGGTGGGTGCTCAAAATCACCGACTATGGCCTGTCGACGTTCTACGAGGCGCAGGGCCTCACCCCGCCACCAAAAAGTCCGAAGGAGCTCCTGTGGACAGCACCCGAGCTGCTCCGCAACTCGAAGGGCCACAACCGTGGCGGCACCCCAATGGGCGACGTGTACTCCTTCGGCATCATCATGCAGGAAGTTGTGGTGCGAGGCGAGCCGTACTGCATGCTCTCGCTGTCGCCGGAGGAGATAATTGCGAAAATCAAAAAGCCGCCGCCCCTCATCCGGCCGTCCGTGTCGAAGGGTGCCGCACCGCCGGAGGCCATCAACATCATGCGTCAGTGCTGGGCGGAGACGCCAGACATGCGGCCGGACTTCAACTCGTAAGTGCACAAAGCATACTGCACCCACCGACACTCAACTCTGTTTTCCTCCCCCCTTCTCCACAGGGTATACGAACGCTTCAAAGTACTGAACCACGGCAGGAAGGTGAACTTTGTTGACACAATGTTCCAAATGCTCGAGAAGTATTCCAATAATCTGGAGGAATTAATTAGAGAGCGCACGGAGCAGTTGGACATTGAAAGGAAAAAGACTGAGCAGCTTCTAAATCGCATGCTACCCAGGTACGGCTGAAGAATTTTTAATTAACGCACCCCCGGGGGTTGGGATCCATTTTTAGGTTGGCTCGCCTACTGCTGCTACATTGTTGGCCGGGTGCCTGCTCGGCATCGCACTCGTCCGCCCGTCGACGAGAGCACGAGGAAGTGATTAAATTAACTTTTCAATTTATGCTTTGGTTCGACCAAGACGGGGCGTGGGGGTGGCGGGTCATAAGTTTTAAGGTAAATGAATGGGTTAGACGGCAGGTTTCGGTGAGTGAAATATTTAAGGTCGTTCGCTTGGAATGTCAGCTCGTTTCGCTCTACGGCGCGGGATGGGGGTGTGGGGGCGGTGGAGAACGAAGAGATAAAGTGCTCCTTAGGCAGGTTAGACATGCAAAGTTTGGATGATTAAGTGCGGTGGGTTTATTTTTGGGAAGCGAATTCTCTTAAGAATTCAATTTTAAAGAGGGTTGATGTTGATGGCGGGATCCTTAGCTGATGATGTTTTCTAATGCCGGCAGATAAGCTTAAGGACAAGGGTGCGAAGGCCAAGTCGGATTTTATCTTATGGTGATATCGGGTATTAATCCCCGGTGGATGTCGCAAACAATGCGTTTAATCCCCAAACAGTGAAACAGACGGGAGAGAGAAGAAGAGAAACTAGTAGGAACTGGAACCTGTTTTCCTTAATTTCAGCACTTCTGTTTGATGTAGGAAAACAAATAAATACCTCATAAGGGCAGAAATCACGACGTGGTGCTTTGGGTCAAAATAATGAACCATTCTTAAGGTTTGCAGAAATCTGAAAAAATGACGAAACTTAACCCTCTTGGGCAAATTCATTTACATTGAGCCATTGTCCTGCATTTGAGAGGTTTTTCAAAGAATTCAAAAATGACAAAGCGACAGTTTTTTTATAAATTGCTCTTGCACGGCTCAAGCACGGAAAATATAGAGTCATTCATTTTTCGGTTTCGAAAGTAATGTTTTATAAATCACACACTGCAATACAAATAGGAGGAACAGTTTAACTCCTTACAAAGCTTTAACTGTGGCATGAAGTGTGAAAAAAATATCTTTCGATTGGCAGCCTTGGGAATATTCATTCCCAAGTAATTCTTCTGAAGTAATTTTTAACCACTTTTCCACAAACTTCTAACGGGGTCTCTCTAATAACCTAAACAATGTAAGTCTTAAATGCGACTAAACGGCGTCAAATTACATGATCTTGGTGGCCAGTTGATGTGACAAAAGCCTGGATTTTGCGCGACCTGGAATTTCGTCAAAGGCACAATTGGTCATGGTGTGTATGTTTTTGCCTCCTCTTATGGAACTACAAATCGCCGAAGCCTTAATCTCCTATCACCGGCTAAAAAAAGCCTAAGACTCCGAATCGCCTGTAACGGGCGGACTGCTTGGCATCTTTTACTTCTTCTTCTTCTTCTTGTGGCGCTACAGTCCGGGGTGGACCTGGGCCTCAACCAACATGCCTCTCCAGCCAGCACGGTCTTTCGGCAGTTGCGCACTCAAAGTTGGTTGAGGTCCTTCTCCACTTGTGTGCGCCACCTTATCCTGGGCCGTCCTCTGTTGCGTTGTCCCAATGGCTCAGATTCGAAGACTTTTCGGGCCGGAGCAATGGTGCCCATACGCTCTACATGGCCTAGCCATCTTAAACGTTGTATCCGTAGACGCTTGACTAGGCTCATGCCGGCGTACAGTGTATGGGGTTCGTGGTTGAATCTTCTCCATCTTATACAGAGTAAGAGAATGAGAGGAGCAGGTCTTAAATGCCCGTAAGCCGTGATGAGGGGGGAAATTGAACTAGAAAGCGCACATTCGAACGAATTTCCACTCAACAGTTTGCCCGTTAGTGAATACAAGATCAAAGCTAGACCACCTCCGGTTACAAAATTCAGTACCTTAAGGAAACAAGCTCTGTACAGCGCCTTATCATATGCTTAGGCAACACTGTTTTGGTTTGATATTTGAAGTTGAGTTATTGGATCGAGAATTCTGGTCCAAGGGTGCTTCCAAACTAAATGGCGTCTGGCGTTGGAACTAGCTGGGATTTTTGAAGCCAACATTCATTTTCCTGAACGAAGTGCGAAAATCCACGTAGTCGGGATCCGAGATCCGTGCTAGACATAACATATCTAACGACACCAAGGCAGGTAGAATAATTTTCGTTTTCAATACTCAAGTTTCTCAAGTTTAATGACTCGTCAGCTAACCCTACAACACTTTGGACTACCAGAAGTGTGAAGCAGCTTAAGTTGCAGAAGTTGCAGCAATTAAATGAAACTTGAGTAGGTCCCTGTGCACAAGAAGATTGCAGGTAATGAATCAATAGATAAACGTGTTGGTTTCAAAGCAAATTTTAAGGATTGAAAACCTTACCTTACTAGCGGACAGCGGATTAGAGAACTTAGGGACAGAGAATTTAGGAACTAGCGGACAGAGAATTTAGGCCTTATTACTCCAAAAAAAAGCCTTTAATGAGAGAAAGAGTGTATAAGACAACTTAGGAAGTTGAGGCATCGGCACCTTATGTTACTTTCCGGCACTACAATTGTTAAGGAAACAGATAACAAATATGGAAATGCAAACATTGGCGACTTTGAAAAACTGCACCAGAAAGAGCATATTATCTTTCATAATACGGAGCTTACAAGAACTTCGTTCACCTTCTACTCAGGAGACGTGTCGGTTTCTGTAATTATAGCCAAAGGACAGCAGGACCACCAACCTGAGGTACAACGAATCTATACAGCTCGAAGGATCACAGCCATAGCAACTGGAATTTACGAAAGAGGAGAAAACAATGTCTATTTCTAGCTGACACTTTAAAAGCATATATTTTTGTCTTTAAATAGAATATGGTGGAGCTTCTGTTTAAGACTATAAGGCCAAGGGATCTCTCGTCATGTCAAGTTTTGACATTCCTGCCAATCTCATCAGCCCATTAAGAATAACAATGAGAAATTATCGCTTTCGATAGTCATC
This sequence comes from Eristalinus sepulchralis, assembly GCA_944738645.1. NCBI lineage: Eukaryota > Metazoa > Arthropoda > Insecta > Diptera > Syrphidae > Eristalinus > Eristalinus sepulchralis. The sequence continues at coordinate 84,022,877 of OX122882.1, read as the reverse complement.
CCGACTTTCCTGGAGGTCTTCGACAAGGCGACACGCTTTGTGTGACCTACTTTCAAAACTCACTCGCCAACACAAGAGGCAAGATCTTCCTAAAATCCGTCCAGTTACTAGCACACTCGAACGACATTGACATGATGTGTCGTACATAGTGAGCATTTGCTCGTATTGCAACCGCGCCGGTCGAAATGGGTTTAGCGGCAAGTGAAGCAGTATGCTGTGTCTTTGGTTAATGACGCACAAGATCGACGACTGGAGCAGGACGTGGGAATTCATACACATCAGCCCCCGAACAAATAGTACGAATAACATTGGCACCAAGAATGAAGGCCCAATACAGTTATCAACCGCTGTTTCTTTGGGCTCTCTCGAAGGACCAAGCTTACCCTATGTGAGAACTTAATCATCTTTGTCCCTCTCTTTGTCGCGGAAGCATGGACAATGTTGAAAGCGGATTGGGACGCTTTGTATTGTGAAAAGATAAGTTCTGCGTTCAATCCTTGATCTGGTTTGCGTTGATGGCATCTGGAGGAAATGAATCCACGACGAACTCTATAAGCTCTACGGTGGAATACCCCTAGTCGAGCGTCTACGGATTGAGCGTTTAAGGTGACCAGAGATCCTGTAGAGTGGATTGATAAGTCTGCTCCGGGCTGAAAAGCATTTGAATCCGGGCTATTGGGACAAGACAAGAGGAGACGGCATATCATGGTCTGACATGGCCTTCCCAAGTGGAAAAGGAAATCAACCAACTTGGGGTATGAAATTAAAGGCAAGAAGCCGTGCTAGCTGAAGACAAATGTTACAGCCCAGGACCATCCCGGTCTGTAATGTCGTTCCAAGAGGAACAAGAAGCCCATGTGCAACATGTTTCAAGCTAAGCACGAACAAATGAAACATCAGCCACCTTTATGAACCCCCACACCCCATAAATCCATTTCCCTCGGCAATTTTTTGGAGAAAATTAATTTTTTTAGACTTTTGTTATCACTTTTTTTAGGTTTTCCAATCGAATCTTATTGAAGCCAAAGAAGTAAACCTTCTTCGAAGTCACAGCAAATAAGAAAAAAAAAATTATTTAAAACCGTCGTTTCACACTTTCCCTCTTCATTGCAGTTCCGTTGCTGAGAAATTAAAAATGGGTCTAGCTGTCGATCCGGAAGAGTTCTCGGACGTAACCATATACTTCAGTGACATCGTTGGTTTTACAACGATTGCAGCTCACTGCAGTCCCGTGCAAGTGGTTGACCTACTCAACGACCTCTACACGATATTCGACGCCACAATAAACGCCTACAACGTCTACAAGGTGAGTAGAAACCAATTTGACCCAAAGAACTTCTCACATCCACCCCCACCCCCCTTTATTTAGGTGGAGACAATTGGCGATGCATACATGGTGGTGAGCGGACTTCCAGTTCGAATACCCGACCACGCCGAGCAGATCGCCACAATGGCATTAGACCTCCTCCACCAGAGCGGGCGCTTCAATGTGAAGCACCTGCCGGGTGTACCTCTGCAACTGCGAATCGGCCTGCACACCGGTCCCTGCTGCGCTGGAGTCGTTGGCCTGACTATGCCGCGGTACTGCCTCTTTGGTGACACAGTCAACACCGCCTCTCGAATGGAATCCACAGGTAAAGCAAACAGAAACCATCTTAGAATTACACTCTTCTCATTTGACGTTCGCACAGGATCTTCGTGGCGCATACACATGTCGCAGGAAACGCGAGATCGTCTCGAGCTAACCAACAACTACTCAATTGAGCCACGCGGCCTGATCGAGATCAAGGGTAAGGGCTTGATGAACACATTCTGGCTGCTGGGAAAGAAGGGATTCGATAAGCCGCTTCCGGTGCCCCCTCCTATCGGGTAAGGCTCCCCTCCCCCTCCACCATCCACTCTCGGCCACAATCTAACCAAGTTTCACTTCTGTCTCTTTGTCCGCCTCTCAGGGAATCACACGGGTAGGCAACAACCCCTCTCCCCTTTCGCTCTACTGTCCCCCCTATAATCGCGCTAACCTCTCACGCTTTTTTTCAGTCTCGATGAATCTCTCATCCGGAACTCAATAACCCTCAAGGGCCAGGCCAACAAGTCACGCAACAGTACAAATCCATCCTCGAGCCAGTCCTCCTCACTGGCTGGCGAAGCGGTCGAGGTCAAGGTTGAGATCACCCCGCCGACGAACGTCGAGTCCAGCGCCATCTTGCCGAACTCGTACTCCCTGGACTCGAACTCGACGAACACCATCAGCCCGAACATGACGCTCATGACGGAGTTCCCCACGAAGACGCCCAGTCCCAGCGTGACCTCCCGCAAGATCAACGATCTCACCCCTGAGCAGCTGCTCAACCCGCAAAACTTCAACCGCCTACCCGGCTCCACCGGGGGCTCCTCCTCACGGCTCTACAAGAAGATTGAGGAGATGATCGACCTGAGCTCACCCTACAACCACTACAAGTGTCTCAGTCCGAGCGAGAGCAACCTCACGCAATTCTACGACGGCAAGTACCTGTACAGCTGCACAAAGTTCGACAGCAAACCCGGCTCTAGCCGGCTCCTGAGGCGCCAGTTCAGCCTGGACCGCGATGACGGCACGCAGAATATCCCCGGACCAGCACAAGCGCCGGCTTCGATTGTGAAGCCATCGACAAATCTGGAGATTCCCACGCTGCAGGAGAATCGCTGCAGTCCCAAGTGCACGTTGCCGCGTGTACACAAGCAGAACTCCACGTCAATTGCCCAGGATCTGGAGAAAATCGAGGAGATTCCACTGTCCCCTGCCTCGTCGCAGCACCACAGCAGCCTAGACAGCAACATCAACAGAAGTCCCCCACTGATGGAGGAAAGCCGCATGACAATGCCGCCTAGTCGGGTCATCGAGAACAATATCAGAAAGAAGCAGGAAGTGACGCTCACCGTGGAAACACTGATGACAAGATAGGGTACAATCTAAATCCCTTCCACCTTCCTTTCAGCTTTTGTCACTGTTTGTTTGGTTTTGAGTTTCCGATAGACAGTTACCGGAAAGTTGATGTTGAGTATACAGCGGTATGGAAGAACTGTTGAGTTTCGATCGGTTTGATGATAGAAACTACGAGTTGTGGCAGTTTGTTTCTACATCGATGTATATTCTTCAACTTTGACTCGTTCACTCAACAGGCAAATCAGTAATTAGGCTCTATTACTCAATTGCCTGTTGAGCCCAAAGAAGCAGCGATTGGCAAGAGTGAATCTGCGCTTGATTTTGGTACTTGTGTTGTTGTCCCTGTTGACCGCGGCGCTGAGGTAGACAAAGTCCTTGACTACCTTGAAATTTTGCTGGCTGGTGTGACGCTTTGTCCGAGATGTCGGTGTTGTGTGTTCTTCCTTGATGACAGCATGTACTTCGTTTTGCCCTCATTTACCATCAGACCCATTTTAGCCGCTTCCGCTTCAATGCCAGCAAACGCGTCATTGACGGCTCGCTGTGTTCGTTCAATCACTTCAATGTCGTCGGCGTAAGCTAGCAGTTGAACGGACTTTTGGAAGATCGTGCGTCTGGTGTTGACTTGTGAGTTGTGCACGATCTTCTTCAGAATGATGTTGAAAAAGTCACATGACGGCACGTCTTGTTGTCTAAAAACTTTTTTTTAAATTGAAGATCTTGTTGAGTTCGAAACCGACCTTGATGGAGTAGCAAGAATTCTCCATAGTCATCTTACATAATCTGAAGAGTTTGGTAGGAATGCCAAAACTAGCCATGGCACTGTATAGCTTGTTCCTATGCACGCTGTCATATATGCCTCAAATCGAGGAATAGGTGGTGCGCGTTGATCTGTACTTCTTGAGCCTTTTCCAAGACCTCTGGTCTACCGTCGACATCCCTGCCCTGAAACCTGATCAGGTTGTTGACGAACGGTTTCAGGCGTTCACACAATACGACAGAGAGGATGTTAAGGAGACTGGTCCTTCAATAGACAGCGCAGTCGAAGGGGTAACCTTTCTTGTGGACTGGACAGTCCTCGCTGAAATTCCACTCCCCAGGCATACTTTCCTCGAACCATATCTTACAGATGAGCTGGTGCACGCGCCCAACCAGGTCATGCACAGGCCCATGTCCCCCGTCGGGTTTATAACAGTGTCTGTAAAGTCTGAACTAAGTCTCTAGTTAGAGTTTGACTGACTTTTCTGGACTTTGCTTATGAAACTGCACTTACATGCTTTCGATAAATTATCCCAGGATAACAAATTCAAGTTCTTGAGAAAGTGGGTGAAGACCCTTAGTCAGCTTTGGATTTATCATGACAAACGCACGACTTGTCAGGCATTTTAAGAGTACCTTTCCCGTGCTTTTTGTTAAGTGAGTAAGCATGAGCATAAGTTTCTTTGAAAATCCCGGTATTGAGTCCTGAATTAGCCTCCTGGAGGTGATGACAACGCGCAGGGAATACGCTTCCCATACGAAGTCATCGTGTCAGCTAACGGTCGATGCAACACAAGTGATTTAAGGAAAACCTGTTTTATTTTTTACACTTTCCTCTTACTTCTCCTCCTGCAAACCACACTAAACCTTTTCTTTTCGAATCTCTCCACCAGTTTATTTCAAAATACTCACTGACATTGACAATCTAAAAACAAAGCAACTGATTTGCAATTTTGTCCAGCATCCTTTTCACTCTCATTTCAAAAAATTGACTTACATATAAATGTACTCTCTGCAGATACAGACTAATAGACTAGAGATAGAATTAGTCCTAGATTCTACACCCTTCACAAAAAACAAAAAGAAAATTAAACAAACCAAAGAAGTCACACTCTCAAATGTTGTAGAAAACAAGAAAAACCTAAACTTTAAGTGTTGTAACCTCATTAGTAGATAAAATTAATTTTAATACTAAGCAATTAACTGGTACATGTGTCTAACTGTAAGTGTAAACCTAACCTAAGCAACAAAAAGAAAACTAAAAAGAAACATATGTAGAAGTTAAAAGAAAAAGTCTAGAAAATTGTTACACATCCTAGTAAAAAGCAAACAAAACACCGTTGAAAATCTCTGTACATAAGAAAATTTAAAAAAAAAAATATTTCTACTTTGAAGAAATTAACAAATTGTTATACACAAATTCCTCCCACACGTTTTGTAACAAGTTGCCTAAGGAGTCCTATACGTGGTTCATGCGTAAAAGTCTAACAGAGCAAAATATTTATTTAAGTAGAGACACTCTCGGCTGTCGGCGCCAAAAATGGTAAAGAATACTAATAGGAAATTATATCAGAAGATGTGTTATAGCTAAACGAATGTTTGTTTAAATATCTCCGTTCGTTTATTTTAGAAACTCTCTATGCATTTGAAATGCACTGTTGAACTGTCCGATGAAATAGTGGAAGTACGTATATACTGATGTATTTTTTATGTGAAACTATTTAACTGTGTATGGATGTATGTGTATGTAGGTGTATCTCAAAGTTATTTTCTTATTGTATAAGCAATAGCAATAAAAAGAAAATTGAAAGAAATGTATTTATTGAAGTACGTTAAAAATTGTGTTTTCCTTATGAAATGCACAAAGTGAGATTGAAAAAAAGAGTGAACAAAGTTTACGGTATTTCCATGTTTACAAGGAAAAAAAAAACGGAAACTGCAGAGGGGCGATTTAAATTGCGTTTTTAGAAGGCATTCTTTAGTCCTCTTGAAATATTTGATATAGTTTTTTTTTATCAGTTCAGTCCAGTTTATTTGTAGTTTTCAAAGTTCTTTACAACTATGAAGATACAGATAATTTAATAAAATATTGCACATAATAGTAGAAAAATAAATGGTAAGAGAAAAAACACTTCAATCGCCCTTCCCTTATTATAAAGGTTGACTTTTTAAAAGCTATAGGAAAGTTTTTCAAAAAAAAACACAAAAAATTCAGAGAAATGCATGAAATCTTTATTTGAATCGGTAGTACGGTAAATATAATTTAATGTTTGAAGATTATTTCATGCAAATGTTGACCTTGACTGCGCCTCAAATGGTCCATCCGCTTAATACAATTTTGACATACTTTTTCCAACATTTCGGCCGGTACCTCACGAATAAATGCTTCAATGTTGTCTTCCAATCCGTCAATTGAAGCGGGCTTGTCTGTATAGACATGAGCTTTAACATAGCCCCACAAAAAATAGCCTGAAGGCGTTAAATCGCACGATCTAGGCAGTCAATTGACCGGTCCCGAACGTGAAATAAAATGTTCACCGAACTCGCCTCTCAATAAGACCATTGTTGCGCGTGTTGTGTGGCATGTGGCACCGTCTTGTTGAAACCACATGTCATGCAAGTCAGGCTCTTGCATTTTGGGCAAAAAAAAGTTGGATAAAATTGAAGCACATTCACGTTACGATTCGGATCAACTTTGAAGAAGTACGGTCCAATGATGCCACCAGCCCATAAACCGCACCAAACTGTGACTTTTTCTGGATGCATTGGTAGCTCTTGCAATGCTTCTGGCTGATATTCACTCCAAAATCGACAATTCTGCTTATTTACGTACCCATTGAGCCAAAATAGAGCTTCGTCGCTGAACACAATTTTTCGGTAAAAAAGTGGATCTTCGGCCAACTTTCCAAGAACCCATTCACAAAAAATTTTCGATTGCGGTAGGTCATTCGGCTTTAATTCTTGCACCAGTTGAAAGGCATCACACCTAAATCCTTTCGCAATTTTTTCCACCTTGTTGAGTAACAGAGGCCCAATTGCTGCGAACGGCGAGAATCGAAAATTCATGGTCATCATTAATACTGACCGATACAGCTGCGGCCAGCTTCATATCGCACTCTACGTAAGCTTGTTGGTGGTTTAATGTCCACCAGTATAAATTTGGTGCCAAATTTAGTCACAATAGCCCGAATAGCCGCTTTGGTGGGTCGATTAAACTGACCATAAAGTAGAAGAAACGTGCCATGAACTTTCTTAACAGAGCATGCATTTTGATGATAAAATTCAATAATTTGCAAGCGTTGTTCGTTTGTAAGCGGATTCATGGTTAAATTACAGACCAAACTGAAGATGTTTGACAGTGAAACAAGACACGAAACGTGCGTCAGCTGTTTAAACTAGTGGTGCCAAAAAGATAATAGCTTAAAAATCACCCTTTAACTATTGCAGCTGCAGATTCTTATTACTAATTTGCACCTAAACCTAACTTTATGATAAGACTAATTAGTTCAGAAAGTTGCGGATTAGTTCACAGTGAAAATTCAAAATTAGCTTTAGCACCTTTTTTTGACAAGTTTTTAGCTTCCTAATGTGAGTACTGACACAATATGTCTGCACAGGTGAAGTTAGAACTGGTTGGAAGATGGTTTTAAAAATTAATAATTAGTTTTCAATACAAAGCATCGACTTTCGATTGATAAATGGGTAGAGTATCTTAACCATAAGGTTTACTTTGTGCACTGTGTTCGATATATGCTTTTTAAAATTGATTTTTTTTATTAAAAGTTACTCCTAAGTACTTGGAGTTTTCAGACCATCAGTTTTTAGACAGTGTTGATCGAGTTCAATTGAGTAGAATCTATTGTTTTCTGCGTCTAGTAAACCACATAGCCTGATCCTTGTCAGCATTAATTTTTATTTTCCATTTACTACAGAAATTTTAAAAAAATTTCAAGTGAATTCTGTGTCCATGTTATAGTGTCCTATGCTAAGATGTTGGATGGGAACAGAGCTGTATCATCAGCAGTCAAAACGAGAATAGTGTTTTCAGTAGGTATTGGTGTATCGGGCATAAAGGTATTGTACAGGATGGGACCAAAAATGGAGCCTTGAGGTACTCCAAATTCAGTTGTACATAATGATGAGTTTTTTTTTATCGATTTTCGCTTGACGTCTCGATAGTTCACTACACATGTATTGATTGCCTATCATCAAGTAGATCCTTTGGAATTTTAATGAACGATTATGATCGACAAATTCAATGTTGTTTTGTCTATTACTTGCATCTCATTGCAGATTTCACTTCTAGATGGCTTTAGTTGAATTTTTAGGTTTGCTGACGTAATCGAAATGTCAAACACCGATTTCCGGAAAGGAAATAGACGCATCGTAAACTCACCAAAAGTTCTGTGCTGCAAACGGTGACGAAATTTTAAAAGAACGGCAGTGTCCAAATTTTTTTGCCAAATTTCGTTCGGCTGATTTTTCACTCAAACATGAAAAACATCCAGTTGAGGTTGTTGACGACCAAATCAAAGCGATAATCCATTCGGTTCGTCACAGTACAACACGTGAGATTGCAGAGAAACATCATGTCTCACATGCAGCACTATGCAAAATAATAGCATCATGTTCGACTTTGTCACTATTTTGTTAATAACTTTTTTCTATCGTCATGCAAATACATCATCTTTACAGAACGACATCCTTATTCCATCAGTAACAAATCCCATAAGAAAAAAGTGCGTTCTGAACTAAGAAAATTCCTGTTATCCGGAATGATGCCGAATTTCGGATTGTGCAAAATAATAGCACCAAGTGTAAAAATCCATAAATATGAAGTATAAGTCAATGGAATAGTGAAGTTTTTGTTTTTTTTTTTTTTTTTTTGTTATTGGGTTAGTTCTTGGTCGTACAACCTTTATTTGTAAGTACAGCGTCACAACGTCGTGGCATGGAGTCTGAGGCTTCTTCCACGCAACCTGCACAACATTCCACAGGTCTTTTATATTTTGGGGTTTTGCTTTATATGCAGCTTTCCTTACATCTGTCCAAAGGTTTTCAATGGGATTCAAGTCCGGACACTGAGGCGGCCACTCCATAATTTGAACTCCATTGCTTTGGAAAAATGCTTTGAACAGTTTGCTCGTATGTTTGGAGTCATTGTCTTGCTGTAGAATTCATCTAAACGGCGTATTTTACTCTGCGTACGGTAGCGTGGTTTCTCTGATTTTCTCTGACATATCCCGGCGGTCATCACCGATTTTAGCAAAAAAAAAAAAAATGGGACCAGTATCATAATAGGAAAAGTTAATTTTTGCTCCGCCGTGCTTTACAGTCTTGACAATACACTCCGATGGAAACTCTTGGGTTTTTCGCTTGCGATGTCCTAGTCCCAGGAGCACCAAATAAAACTATTTTCGATTCTTCCGTCTATAATATATTGCGTCATTTAGAAGGTTCCCAGTTCAGTGTTCTTTTGCAAATTTGGTTCATCTTAGTGATTGATTTTTGACAGTAGTGGTTCTTTTCGGGGACTTCTGGCAGGTAAATTCATCTTTATGAAAACCGCGATTATATTCACCTCACTTGTACAAGTCGAATACGTCCTTGGTATCCGTTTTGTAAATTGTCTTGTAAAGGTATTGAATTTTGATTAAACTGAATTTATTCTAAAGATAATCTTCTGTCATATGTCACGTCATGACTGGCACGGACGTTGTCTAATCTAAAGATCCATTTATTGATTTCCAAGATTTGTGGCCGTGTTTCGACAATAACGCAGCGAATGGAGAAGGACACACCAAACTTGGAGTGCGCACCTGGAGGCAGCTGGCGAAAGATCGAACTAGCTGCAGAGGTTGAGGCCTATGTACACTCCGGATTGTAGTGGGAGCTGGCTCCTGGGAACTAGAACTCGTTTCTCCAACAGTTTACCTTAGCTTTCATCAAGAATAAATTATGGCAAACAAAGGAGCGCAGTCATAGCTAAAAAATCATCCGTTCCGAGAGCAGACTACAATCAAATCCCTTGAAGGCTCAGCTTGCATTCAAACATCTCCAACTACACTTGCAAAGAGTCCCTTACCAGCTGTATAAACACATTCAATGATCTTTGCAACGAAAGTGATGTTTGTCGCAATTAGAGCCCAAAAATATTGGGAATACATTATTTAAAAACTAAAAGGTGAGAAACGATTCTTTGAGGACGTAGTACTGTGCTTAAGGGAAAGGAATCAAATAACCAGTCTACAGATTAGCCTTGTCTCATTTTCAAATTGTACATATACTAACACTGAATGAAATAAAATTAAATTTAAAAAAGAACACATTACCAAGACGAAGACCTTACCAACTTCTCATTCCCAGTTCTTTTTCCCCTTCGCAGCGTTATTACCTCACAAAGGACAAACGTTATCTTCGGAGTCATTCAAGAAAGTAAATGTCTTCCTTGTTAAAATGATAGTTAATCCCTCAGCAACATAACCGCTTGAGTATCTTTGTTCATTAACAAATTACACCCCCACTCATCCACAATTCACCTTTCCCTGCTCTTCTCGTCCCACCTCGTTAAGGCAGCAATTACTTCATCTTTTCATCTTCCCAACTACCGGCTGATTTACATGGCAAAGACGTTTATGCACCTTCTCCGGTAAATGTCACAGGAAATTGCCCTTTAGTTCGCAAGTCTCTTGACTCTCAAACAGGACCATTGGAGGTCAAGAGGCGATTGTTCTGCAAAATGGAACTTTGTTCCCCCATAAGCGGGTCTTTTCTTAATTGGTTGCAATTTTGTCTTGGCATTAGTGGACTGACTGAAAAGTGTCCTGATTGCACAGGAAAAATTTTTATTCAAAGGCTTCTTTACAAATTCTTCAAAATATCCTTCACAACGTTTCTCAGCATTCCGGAAAGGCAGCTCTCGTACCTCCTCAGCGAAAGATTCCTCAAGCCAAGCAGAAGGCATCCAAATCGAAACCAGTTCGACTGCTGCATGCAGTAGCGAGCGAGCGATACCAGGACCGCTTGTGTGTAGGACTCCAAAAGGATTGCATTCTCCTCGCTTACGGCAAGCTCTGGAAGCAAACAAATGATGGCGAATATTCTTGGTGTTCCCTATCTCAAGGCTTACCCTTCCTGCAAAGAATCAGAGTCTGAAGGAAGTTCAGCTCCATCACGTCCGCTCGCAGCTCCCTGGCGTCGTTGAGCACTCTTTTCAGTTGGTTGTCGCCGCACGACTCAATGATTCCACTTATGTCGAGCGACCAGTGGGATCCACTCAGCACGAAGCACTCACTCCACACGTTGGCCAGGATTACGTCCTGCTGCCTCATTTCCAGCAACCGGAAGTGCTCGTTGTTCCGCGCCTGCTTGACACACGTCACCAAAATTTGAGCCAGGATCTGGTAGTGCATGCTGTTCGTGGCCAGGACTGCACTTTTGCAAACGTTCGCAGTGAACACACGCAGCACCCCCTTAGTTCGGCGATATCCGTCCAACTGTTTGGCCCTGTTCCTCGGCCCACGCTCCTCCTGCACAGCAGTCACGTTCATACCCACTGCCAGGCATCGCTGCAGCCGGCAGTAGGGACACCAGTTCCGCCTGGCCCGGTCCACAATACAGTTCCCCTTTCCCGCTATGCAGGTGTACAGCGATCCCTTACGGACGCTGCGCTTAAAGAAGCACGAGCACCCGTCGCAGCAGCTCACTCCGTAGTGCTTCCCCGAACTGTGATCCCCGCACACTTGACAAGGATGTGCCGTAAAGTCATCCCCACATTTGTGCGACACCAGGGCGTCCATGAATTCCCAAGAATAATCACTTCCGACTGTCGACCGCTTAGTGCAGCGCACCTCCGACGGCAGCGTCTTTATAAGCAGCCGACTGTGGCCAGGCAAAAGGACACGGGGCACTTAACAACTGTCAATCAGTGAAGACAATGTGCCGTTTGAATAAATAAACTGAAGCTAAATCCGACTCGAGGAGGCAACACCTTGTGGCACTCCATTGTCGCTCAACGACTTCTGAGGAAGCATTGAACGGACTCTGGGCAAAGCACGTGGCGTGGAGGTGGCGAAGAGGTGATTCATTATATTCGTTACAATCCGCACAAATGACCACTTGTGTGTGCCAATCAGGAGGAGGGTGGTGTCGCTTTGATTGTCGACCGCAACGTTTATCAATTTGTATCTAATAGTCACCGTTGGCGTAGATGTTTGTCACTTAACCGGGGGGCGGGACTGTGGAACAGCAGCGCACGCCTTCGCCAAAGCCTGCGATTAAGGTGGAGAAATCAGTGAGTGAATGTTTAACTAGGGGTGTGTCTGTGTTTGCTTGAATTAACTTGTTCAAGCACTGCGCTGCTTTTAAATGGTTGACGGGCGTATGTTTGGAAATGCGTTTTGTACTGCATTTTCAACGGAAATTGGGAAAAGAAAGCACTGACAGCTGACATTCCGGAACTTTTTGTCAATACACCTCTCATGCAAGTCAACCCCTTCCTGCCGCAGGATAAATTGATCATGCACGACAGAGAGACAATGTTTTGAAAGCATACGCTTACATTGTGGTTCTTCGATGAAGCATTTGTATTCATCTTGGGAACGAACAAGGGCAGTTGAGTAATTGTGCCAAGTTTGAAATTTTCTAGAAAACAGTCTCAGTCTCAGAACTGCGACTTACTTCTGGTGGCTGAACCTCGCGTAGACTGACGCGCTCCATTGTAATACCGCAAACACAGACTTCATGTATATGTTGACGTCATTATGCTGAGAGACTTGTATTTACTTTCTTACTTATCAGGGCTGACAACCCATGCAGGGTCAAGGTCTGAGCTAAGTTGACTTCCACCATTGACGGTCCCGGGCACGCTGTTTCCAGTCATCCTAACGAAGATCCCAAACGTCTGCGACTAGTTGGTTCTTATAACGAAGGTTCGATCTTCTTCTTCTCCTCAAACCTGGAGGCTCGGATTCAATGACAATCTTAGCTTAAGCCCTGTTGTCCTCCCACTCAATATGGCCGAGCCACTATGGTCGACGGTGTTATGCCTTTCGGGCTTCACCCACATCTCTATATAGAACGTAGAGTTCGAGGTTGTGTCTTCCCCTCCGTTTTTCCTCCTTACAGACGCGACCGTTCTCTCAAATACCCCAAAAATCCGATCAGCCATCTCGCTTATCCTCCAGTTTTCGGCTCCATAGAACAATCCGGCCCGAAAAGTGTTCGAATCTGACCCATTGGGACAACGACACAGAGGACGGCCTGAGCTAAGGTGGCGCAGACAAGTGGAGAGAGACCGCAATCAACTCGGAGTGCGCAACTGAAGGCAGATAGCGAAAGATTGCGCTGGCTGGAGAGGCATGTTGGTTGGTGTCCATGTCCACCTCGGACTGTATCGCCACAAGAAGAAAAAGAACAACAAGATTGGTGGGCTAAGCGTCTTGTAAAGCATCGCGTTAGGACTTTTGATTCTAGTTGTTCAGACAACCCGACTTAGCCAGGGTTCGCCCCTAGGTAGATAAACTCCTTTAAAACTCAAAAATTATAAAGCCTTTTTCTTTTCTTTTTTTTTAATAAAACGCAAACCATTTGAGATTTTTCAAAAATTGTGAATGGAACTAGAATTCGTTCATAGGATCACGTCATACACGTTTGCAGCGGTCGATTCAACGACTCAGCCATATGTTTCGCCGAAACAGTCGCTATTTCGCGTTCAAAGTTGGCTCTGAGCTCTTTCAACGTCGTCCGGCTTGTAGGCGTAAACCAATGACTTAACGTAGCCTCACAGAAAGTAGACAAGTTGAGTTAAGTCGCACGAACGAAGTGGCCAATCGACTGGGCCATTTCCTGAGATAACACGTTCACCATTTTCTTGAAATGTATGTACCTTGTGGCACCATCCTTTAAAACCACATCTGGTCACAGGCCACCGATTGACGCCATAACGCTGACAATTCATGCAAACCGCACAAAATTGTTTTGTGGATGAAGTGGTGATTCATGAAGCGCGTGTGGATTGTCACCCGACCCATTACGCATATTTGCCTATTGAAGAACCCATTGAGCTAAAAATGAGCTTCGTCACAGCAGATGATTTTACAAAGAAATTCATCACCTTGGCGCATCTGCTCCAGAACCCATCGGAAAAAGAACGTCGCTTCAAATTCTTGAGACAGCATGATCTTCTATGGGTGTCAACAAAGATGATGTGGTGGGATGCTCAATTTTTGAGAACTCCGTGGAATTGATTGATTTCGATCGTTAGTTACGGACACCCAAACGACAGCGATATTTTTGAACACTTCGCCCAACCCGTTGTCTCATTGACGTATTCGTGTCTTCTTCTTCTTCTTCTTCTTCTTCTTCTTCTTCTTCTTCTTCTTCTTCTTCTTCTTCTTCTACTTCTTCTTTTTCTTCTTCTTCTTCTTCTTCTTCTTCTTCTTCTTCTTCTTCTTCTTCTTCTTCTTCTTTTTCTTCTTCTTCTTCTTCTTCTTCTTTTACTGGCGCTGCAGGACGTAATGGACATGGGATTTAACCAACTTGCCTCTCCAGCTAGCACGATATCGGGACAGCTGCCTCCAGTTTTACACAACAAGATGGTTAAAGCCCTTCTCGACTTGTGTGCGCCATCTCAACCTAGGCCGTCCACTGTTGCGTTGTCTCTTTGGCTCGGTTTTGAAGACATTTCGGGCCGGAGCAGTGTTGTCCATACGCTCTACATGGCCTAACCATCTTAAGCGTTGTATCCGAAGACGTTGAGCTTGACATTGTACATCCTATAGAGTTCATTTGCCATCAATGGAATCAGACCAAAAATCGCAAGCAGAACTTTTCTCTCAAAAAGACTAAGGGCTTCCTCATCCGCTTTTAGTAGCGTCCAAGGTTAAGCGCCTTTTGTACAAAACCAGTTTAGTCCTTCAAGATAGGGTTTCTATACCTCAATAGCCTCTTGATCACAAAGAAGCAGCGATTGGCAAGAGTGAATCAGCATGTGATTTCGGTGCTGGTGTTGCTGTCCCTTTTTATTGCAGAGCCAAGTTAGATGAAGCCCTTGACTGCCTCGAAGCTCCTGCTGCCTAATGGTACACTCTGTCAGAGACGTCGGTGTTGTACGTCCTTCCTTGATGACAGCATGTACTTCGTTTTGCCCTCAATAACCATCAGACCCATTTTAGCTGCTTCCGCTTGATTGCCAGCAAACGCCTCATTGACGGCTCGCTGTGTTCGTCCAACACGTCAATGTCAGCAGTTGAACGGACTTTTGAAAGATCGTGCCTTTGTTGTAACTTGTGGGTTCCGCCCGAATGATGTTGAAAAAGTCACATGACAGCGCAACACGGCAACATCACACAAGAAACATGTAGACCAAAATTTTGCACTAAGCTTGTTGTTCGCTGTCTGCTCTGGCGAGAACTACGACCGATAGTTGCAGTTTGCGCTCCTTGCCTTGATGAAAATGTTGAGCGCGTTCACAAAATTTAAAATTGTCAAGTCCCGATTGGAAAAACCTTTAGCCAGAGATAAGCAAGAAAATGCATGAATTTTCGACCCTTGTTGTTGTAAATCCACCGATCGGCAACCATCTTGGGCAAAATGTGGTCGAAAATCCAGGGATCTTGTAAAAGTATGAGTGAGTCTCAAGGGATTTCTTATACAACTACAAAATCTTTGGATTGGATACAGTGGGTGAGGGAGTAAAACTGGTCTAAGTTTAGTATCTCTTTGGTTTCTTTATCTCTGCTTTTAGCTGTCGACAGGTACGTTCTGTCTGAGGTGGAGTATGACGGCTGGATTTGTTTCTGCAAGCATATATTTAATTTTATCCCCATTGACACATTGACATTCCCACCCCACAGCTCCACCTGTTCTTTAATTGCTCAAAATGCTTCTATGACAGCCCGCTGGAAACACGCGATGGTGTCGATGTCATCTGCATAAGCCAGGCGTTGTAGTGTAGCGCATCTGCTTGCTGAAATCCGGTACGAGTTTCTTCAACCAGTTTGCACGGTGCATGACGAGTGTTTTTTCGTGTCGTACGACACAGCCGGTTCAATTTGGCAGAGATTCCGAATTCGGCAAACGCATTAAAAAGGACTTGGCGATGTGTGCTGTCGTATGCGGCCTTAAAGTCGATAAGGAGGCGGTGGGTATCAATTTGGAACTCGCTCAGGTCTTTTATCGATTTGACGGGCCGAAAGCCTTAATATTTCATGCTGATTAGTGGGTTCACACAGCATGCTGGACAGAATCTTGTAGGTGGCGTTCCTCAATAGCTCTTGCATTAAGTAGGATATATGTAGGGTATATGAAACAAATCAGTACCGAAATCAAGCGCAGAACCCTCTTGCCAATCGTTGTTTCTTTGGGCTCAAGAGGCAATTGAGTAGTAAAGCCCTCTTCCGAACGACCAAATTGACTTTGTACAACACCTTGATCATCCTAGTCTTGCTTTACGGCGCAGAAACCTGGAAGCTACTAAAAGCGGACGAGGAAGCTCTTGGTCTCTTCGAGAGAAAAGTTCTGCGTGCGATTTGTGGTCCTGTTATCGTTGATGGCGAAGATTCAAGTACGAAGTGTTTAGGCTGTATGGCGGCATGAGCCTAGTCAAGCGTCTACGGATACAACGCTGGATGGATAACACTGCTCTGGCCCGAAGAGTCTTCGAATCCGAACCACAGGGACAACGCAACAGAGGACGTCCTAGACTGAGATGACGCACACAAGTGGAGAAGGACCTCAACCAACTTGGAGTGCGCAACTGGCGGCAGCTGGCAAAAGATCGTGCTAGCTGGAGAGGCATGTTGGTTGAGGCCCAGGTCCACCCCGGACTGTAGTGCCTTCCGAAGAAGAAGAAGAAGCATATGAAACTAATACTCAAACCGTAGAGCTTGCTTCCGTTCTCCTAAAGCTTACAGATGGTGCATGCGCCCTACCAGAGCACTGCCGCCAACCTTACAATGTTCTGATGGTAAGCGGCTTTGTTGCTCTTGGACGGGGATACTTCTTCATCGGATGACGTTGAGATTTCGCTTAAATCCATTCCCGTTAAGCAGCTTCTAAAAGTCACGCTGAAGCACGTTTACAAATCCCTGCTGGTCAGTAACAAAATCAACCTGGGAGACTTGTGTTGATCGGAAAATGAGGAAACCGAGTGGTATGGCAGACATAGAAGATGTGTTTTAGGGGAGACGGACACAACCCGAAATCCAAAATCCTGAAATTGCTTAAATTCCTTAAAGACCAAGATTCAGAATTCATGAAACTTGACTTCGAATTTTGGCTTTTAGGTAGTTTGGGATTTTGGCTTTCGAGCTCTTTACCCCAAATCTCTGCATTTTATACAAGGATCTACAGATATTCGGTCAAATTCCCAAGATTGGTGATTGTGCAGAGAATATCCTGTTACAATGTCTACTGCTGTGAATCCTGGGTAGGGGTACAAGATATGCAGTCGAGAGGTAAGCAAGAAGAGGTGGCTTGTGATGCGCACTTACGCCTATACAGGACCAATGTCTTGCCACTCCAAAATGTTCGGATGAACCGATAACCAATAAAAGCCATTTAGAGCCGAGCCGAAAGAAGTGCACAAATCACCGGGAAGGATGCTACTGACTTGCTGCAGACCGTCAGAAGAATAGTTGGTTAAGTAGCTGCTTCTACCAAGCATATAGCCAAAAAGAACGCGTGTAATATGCTCCAAATCGGGTACAATTCTCGAAGCCAACGAGTTGCTACGAGTACCCTTTGCATGTGCCGACAATACAACGATAGTGGTGCGTGATAGGTCTTTGCAAACTGCGACCACAAAAGTGCAATGGCAGAATGACAACACAATAAAATGGCTTCAAGATCAACGCATTAATAAGCAGGACAATGCACAAAGCCCGCAATTAAAGGTTCACATCATTTGAAGTTCCATGCAACAAGTTTAATGTAGGCCTGCTAAAATCCGCATGCAGACTCTTCCCTCGCTCCTCTTTCGAAAATTCCAGCGACCAAATCAAATCCACCAAACTACGATTACTTATTTTTGTTTTATTTAAACGAATTACAAACGGCATGGCCCTACAAAGATCTTAGTCACTGTCGCCGCTAGCAGCGCTTCCGCTGCGACGACTGTCGTCGTTATCGTTATCCTCGTTGTCGCTCTTCTTCTTGCTCGCTCCCCCCTCCGACTGATCGGACTCGTCATCCGAATCCCGCAGCGCCTTCGAAACCTTGGTCTTGTCGATCTTCTTGTTCCGTCGCCCTTCAAAGTCCGAACCATCGTCGTCGTCCGACGAGTATATTGCTGAGCCCTTGTTGGTTTCGGCTGCGGCGCCCTTTTTGTACTTGTTCTTGATCGCACTCAGAGAGATCGCATTCTCGTCGTCACTACCCTCGTCCTGATGGTACGAGGTGTTAGCACCGCCGTGTGAGTCGTGCCCACCGGCACCAGCTCGGCCGCTCTTCTTCGGCTTCGGTTTGTTTTGGTTCCGCATCGCCTGGCGCAGCTTCTCCTCTTCCTTCTTCAGGTTGTACAGGCGATCGGTTGTGGGATCCTTGCCCACTTGCGTGAGGATCTTGATGCCGCTCGTCTTGGTGGAACGGTCTGCAAGTGACATTGTCATCTTCTTGTGGGTGAATGACTCGGTGGAGTGCGGACGGAACGTCAGTTTGGTGCGGAACACCGCTTGACCCTGCAGACCGGTACCTTGACGAATGAACATGTGGTTGTGATCGCCGTGCAGTGGCTGCTTGTACACGTCGAACGTTTCGTTTCCCAGATGCAACGACATGCTGCCATCTGACCAACGGACAAACCGAGCATTCGACTCTCGCTTCATTTCGCCGTGGTTGTCCATGTACTCCCTCCAGCGAATGGTGTTGCTCACCTTCAACTTGATGCGCTGCCGACCTTCCTCGTCCATGGTCTCCTCCTCGTCGATTTCGTCCTCGTACGTCTCCGGGTCGAAGGGCCGCGTGTCGACGGACAAGAAATTTGGCAACTTCACGAAGTGTATCTCCTTACCCAGGTCTGTGACGATTCTGGGAATCTCTACGTCGATTCTGGTTTCTGGTATCGGCTCAGGCTCATCCTCTTTCTCTGGTTCCTTCGATTTGCTGCGAGCGTCGCGTGAACGGGACCTGGACCGTGACCTGGATCTGGCGACAGAGTGTCGGGAGCTTGACCGAGATCGAGATCGGGACTTAGACCGCGACCTACTCTTCTTCTTTGCACCATCTGCGTCTCCGTCCTCCGATTTCTTCTCGTCCTCGTCGGAGACACTGATGTCGTCTGCGTCACCGAAGAGTTCATTGATGTCTCCTGCCACCTTTGGAGCCTGCAAACAGAGAAAGAGTTAAGAGACCCAAAGGGGGTTTCGACTCTGCTTCATACTTCATCTTCGCTGTCAGAATCAATGATGCGTGGCTTCTTGGATTTGGCTTTTGCGTCTTCATCCTCCTCGGATCCACTGGAAACAGCCTTTCGCTTCTGCTTTTCCTTCTTCTCACCCACCTCACTGCCTGACTCCGAACCACTTCTGCTTCGCTTTGAAGCGGGGCTCCCAGACTTGGAACGCGACCGCGAATGCGAACGCGAAACAGACCGGCTTCGTGAACCGGACTTCTTGCTGTCTGCCGACTTCGACCTGGAGCGAGATTTCGGTGTGCCCGAGTGTGAACGCGACCTTGATCTAGAGGTGGACCTAGGTCTGTCATCAATCTCTAAGTTCGGTGATTGCGAACGGCTTTCATCGCCGGCATTCTGGTTAGCCGAACGCCTACTGTGCTGACTTCCAGATCGACGACTTCGACGGCCTTCAGATTGTGGAGTATGCGGTGAACCACCAGCACTTTCTGAATGATTGGAACTATTTGAATGACGACTGTCATTGGAGCCAGATCGACGGCTGTTCGGGGTCCCTGAACGCGACTTGTTACTTTGTGGTGTGCCAGAGCGGGAGCGGGAATGCTCACTTTCACTACCAGATTTTTGACTTTCAGGTGATCTGTCGAAGGGAATGATGAACGAATTTGCAAAACTGGAGCATGTTTGTTTACCTTGGAGCGTGATGATCCTGGGGATAACCAGGTGTACGTGCAGTCACTGGAGATGTGGTCCTGCTTGACCCCGATTCTGAGCCTGTTATTGAACGAAAATTATTAATTCACAATGCAGAGGGGAAGATATTTTAAATTTACCACTATCCGAGTTATCTTGACCCATTTGCAGACGAGTTTTTAAACTTTTCTCTTGGTTTTTGGAGGAATATTAAAATGCCGTGCATGCAAACAAAACAGCATTCGGCAAACGGCAACGGTGATGACAGCAGCTGTCACATTTTGACAGACAGGGACGTTTGCTTTGTCTTTCGATTAATGCAATCGATATCATTTGGGGTTGCCGTGTGATTGTAATTTGGAGTACGAAAGTACTTCGATGACTGCAGAAATTTTTAATAAATTTTTTGACGTGACAAAAAACTCTGAAACTGCAGTCTTAAAGTGTTTTCTCCACAGGTGTTAATACAATAAGACAATAAATGACAGCAAAGTTGAACCAAGGCGCCAATTGAAACCGACTTTAATCCAGAAAAGTGTTTCCTACGTAGAGCAACAGGTATCGTAACCATTTGCTTTTGCAAGTGAAATGTGGCTCAAAAAGGATGCCGGCTGTTGCAGCCGCAAAATTGAGACAATCTTCTCGCGGTCACGACCCAAAAGTTGTTTACAAGCTGCACTATAGAAAGCAATTGATGTGACAATGCGGAGACGATTTTAAGAAGTCATTTCTGGAAGGATTGTTGAGAGCAACAGCGAACATTGCAAGGACAATCAGACCGTGCGTTTAATTATTGGATGTAGTGAAAAAACAGGGCAAACGTGTCTTACACAGTTCAGTGTGGATTTTTGTTTTCTCAAATAGAAACACTCACTTATGTTTGTGATTGCCCTTGTGTCACTCGAGAAACTCCTACCCGACGAATGCTATATTTTTCGACTACACTGGCGCCCACATAGTGCATCTGCCAAACTAATTCCTTGCGTTGGCGTTTTGAGATGATCGCCAAAAACGAAAGACATGTCCCGAACATCTAACAGACAACACAACCCACTCTCATCTCTTCACCTCTTTATTTCCCAAACACCACTTCGACCAACTTCATTTCACATGTACAAATGCGACTCATCCTTGAGTTTTGGTTCATATTTGCTCGCGCAATTTATTCCAATGGCTTTAAAGAGCTTCACTATGGGAGCAGTCGATAACGCATCAAGATCCGACTTATCTGTGTAAGCGATATACGAGTTCACAGGCAACTTCTTCGCCTCCCTATATGACGAAACTAACAAGAAATCCAGTAAGAGCAATATCCAATCGTTCAGATGATTCATCTTACCACCAGCAGCAGCACCAGCAATAAAATTGGGCGCCTCCAAATCCAAAATACCTCTCACTCCCGGATTGACTGCACGTAGGAACGTAATCTTATCCTTAACCGCGTCCAAGTTATCACTCTTGTACTCAACCTTTGGCTGAATGGTGAGTGTGATGACTTTCTTTGCCACATCTGAGAATGGAATCAATAATGATGCTACTTCTCCACTTTGAGAAAGGTTCTCCTCCAGCAGTCCAATAATTGTGCTACTTCCGTTCACTTTGTGCAAGGAGATTTTCTGGTTGGGAATTTTACAAAGCTCTGTTGTGTCTGTGAGCAGGACCTTATGGCAAAAATCACTTATGTTGTGTCCCTCAACGAGGAGCAGGGTATCAACAGATATTGGCTTTTCGTTTGTATCCGATGAGTAACTCCATTCCAATCTGAAAAAGAAATCGCTTTAAATTTCTCTCATGTCGAAAAGTAAATTACAATGCACTTGGTATATTCGGGAACACCATCTTCGTCCTCGTCAAAATCATCCCAGAATGCCCGCGACGATGGTTCCTTTATTTCTCCAAAACACGATAAAAACCGAGCCATTGCAAAGATTACCGGATTCAAATCAGAATTTTAATTTATTTGTATGATTCGGCAAAGTTGCGTTGGGAAATGTCAAAATTTCTGATTTGTGTTCAGTTGGTTGAGTGGGTGAATGTATGCTTAGGGCAGCGTTACATTTAGAGAGGTAATTCGATGTATAATTGACTGAAACTGAACCAAGTTTTTATAGTATTTTCAACCGATCAACCGATGTAATTTAACTGGATGTAAGGAATATTGGTCTCTGACTGAAAGTCTTAAGGCCCGAACGCCACGTAACGATTTGTTTGTAACAAACGACCTGGAAGACGTGAATTTAATTGTGTCACTGTAGCTACAGAAGTAAATTTTAGCGGATTTAGTATCCAACTGAAATGGCCCGATACATGTCTAGTGGCCAGAAGAGCAATCTAATAGATGCCAGCAATCCTAGGAATGAAATCAGATCTCACCAGCTTGTTTTGGGGTGGAAGTTGTAAGTTTATAGTAGAGTCAAAATGACAAGCAGCATTCACTCATATGGTCATCACTAATTCTTCTTCTCTCTGAGCAGCTACAGTCCGAATGTGGCTACTCCGTTCCGTCCTCCGTTGCGTTGTATCAATGGAACAGATTTAAAGATCATATTATCTTCGTTCAACATGGACTTGCCTCACATACAGTTGTATTCATAAACATTTACCAAGGCTCAAGCTGTGCATTAGGCTTAGATTCCATCGTACAGAAAATTGCCCTTCAATTTTACTGCCACCAAACAACGAATTCATTATCCAATAAGACCTAGTTCCCCTAAAATAACCTAGGAACCAGTAATGAGTGGCTCCTGCTACAAACATTAAAAGTATCCACACCAGAGACCAAAAATTTCCTTATTGGTCTCTGATCCACACTCGAAAAATTGCTCCCTCCAGAGACAACGCTTAACCCGCCAAAAACCACCAACACCCCACAAAGTTTCGCAAATCAAACGAACCTCTTGTCAAATGTCAGTGGCGCATGCCAATTTTTGCGGCAAAATTAACTTTGTTTCGCATTCAAGGAATTCTAAGGTCTCCCTATATTCTATTAAATCATCAAAAATATTTCGCAAGACGCAACAACTTGTGTCCTCGCCGCAAAGGAACATCTCACGTCTTTATTTTTAGTTAAAAAAATCTCTCAACGCTCCTGCACATCAATCTTGGTCAAATGGCGCAAAACCACTCCAAAGATGCTTCACAATTTCAGTGTTTACAAAATCTCGTCCTAGACGCGCTAGAATGTGTCGAATTCAAATTGAGTAAGCTGCCCCCATCACATCCCCAAGTCTCAATTAACATCATTTTTCGATTTCAGTTCGTTTTAAAGAAGACATATCCGATGATTCGCTCATATTCCGTCCTCTTATGGCGCATCAAATATTCGGCGACAACGAGAGCATCTTTGGCTACGTTGATCTGAAGGTCCGCGTAATGTACACAGCGGGACCATTACAAATATATGTCGGCGTGGAATACAAAAATCGCGTGGAAGATCTTTCGGTGGAGGATATCAAAGCTGACGATGTTGTCGGTGCGATTGCCTCAAAACTGCCGGAAGGTTGTTATTTCGTGAATTTGGATGAATTTCTGAAGACCCTAGATAAAGCGGATAAATTCCAGCCCTTCGGGGAGAAGCTTTGCGAGCATAAAGTCTCCGATAGTCAGGGGAATGAGAGAATCTTTGAGATATATCATTGCAACTACAAATCGGCGGCGTTTTTGAAATTTTTCGTGAGACTGGAGACGTTTGTGTTGTGGTTTGTTGACGCGGCGTCGTACATCGATATCGATGATCCGCAGTGGAGTTATTTTGTTTGGTAGGCATTCAAATCTCTCTCAACTTCGTCACGTCTAATGGTTTACTTTTTGGTTTAGTTATGAGAAATATAAAAATCGTGATGGAGCATATCAGTACGCCACCACTGGCTACACAACTGTATACGAATACTACGCTTACCCGCAAAACATTCGCCCGCGTATCAGCCAGATGCTTGTCCTACCTCCCTTCCAGAAGCTGCAAATCGGAACGAAGTTCATTGAAACCATCTACCAATTCTATCAGGGACAGAAGAATGTAATCGACATAACGGTGGAGGATCCATCGGAGGACTTTCAAAGACTCAGGAATTTTGTTGACTGTCGTCTGTGCTTGAAGCTGGACAGCTTCAGCAAAGACAACATCAAACGGGGCTTCTCAAAGAGCATGGTTAAGGAGGCCAGAGAAAAACTTAAAGTATGTAGACGATGCCTTGCCTTTGTGCAGCTTAACATTCTAAGGTCATTGTTTTTCAGATCAATCCCAAGCAATGTCGGAAGATTTACGAAATCCTCCGCTTGTATCATACGAATGTATACGATGACGAGGAACACAGGGAGTATCGCTTGGACATAAAGAGACGCCTCAACACGGTGTATCACAAGCAGTTGTGCGACATCAAGAAGCTGGAGAAAGTGAAAGTCGACACTGAGTGGATGAGGGCTACGATGCCGTCAATGGACGAGCGAATAGCTCAGTTGCAGCAGGAATACCTGGCTGTTGAGACTGAGTACAAACAGATCATTGAAAAGCTTAAAGCATAAATTTGTTGTCAATAAAAGTTATTGTAGGTTATTGTCCTGTTGTTTTGAACTGAAGCCGTTTTATGCAATCAGTAGTTGCTTGTCTGAGAGTCATTTCGGCTTCGGTTTTGGTGGTGATTTGGTGCCAGGAAATCGTTGTTTGGCAGTTTGCAACTTAAGAACTGTAGTGGGGCAATGAGATCTATACCCCAGGTGGTTTTTGAACATTAAGGGTTATGGGTGAACTGTCCCACTTTGAAATCGCTGTATGAACTGGCGGTAATTGTACCAACCCCATGCCGTGACTTATAAGCGTTTAAGGATACCACTCAGACGCAAGGAGAAACTATCAAATCGTTGATACACTCGCCCCGATGGAAGTGCAGAAAAACCGGTGTATACATGCAGTGCAAAGCCCCAGGTCTGCGTTGAAGAGAATGACTCCTGGAAGTCAGCGCTGTCGTAAGCGTGATTTTTTCGTGGACGTGACAAACAACATTATGTGACTGACATAACATAATAATAACAATTTAGAGGACAATTCCGAAATTTTCAGAGTTTATTCTGCCTCTCGCGGAAACCTGGACGTTACTAAAAGCGGAAGAGGGAGGAAGCCCTTAGTCTCTTCGAGAGTTTTGCGTGCGATTTTTGGTCCTGTTTTCGTTGATGCCATCTGGAGGAGAAGATTTAACGATGAACTCTATGGGCTGTACTGCGCGATGCACCTAGTCCAGCGTCTTCGGATACAACGCTTAAGATGGCTAGGCCATGTAGTGTATGGACTCCACTGCCCCGGCCAGAAAAGTCTGCGAATCCGAGCCATTGGTACAACGCAACAGAGGACGGCCCAGGCTAAGGTGGCACACACAAGTGGAGAAGGACCTCAACCAGCTTGGAGTGCGCAGCTGTAGGCAGCTTGCAAAAGATCGTGCTGGCTAGAGAGGGATTTTGGTTGAGGCCCAGGTCCACCCCAAACTGTAGCGCCACAAGAAGAAGAATTCTGCCTCTAGTGTTTGTTCTCCTCGACCTTAATCTGAACGGCCAATTTGTGTTTTATAACCTGAATTTGAATAATAGAACGGTCATCCTGTTTGCTGTAATTTCAGTGTTCCTAATTTCCAACCCCTTAAGAAGAAAATAAGAACAAACCTTTAATGATTTGAAATTTCAAAGAAACAAAACTTAGAAGCTGTCAAGTGGTTGCATTGCCCTGACATCTGGATTTTAAACGTCAAGCAAAACTGCATCGGAGGACAACTAAAGAGAAGCAGTGTTTGGATTCGGAAAACTTATGTTATTTTCGGAACATGGAAGTGTATACCAAACAGTTTGAAGATGACCTAATTAAACGAGTGCGTGAGAATGATTTCCTATGGAACCAGAAAGCTCAAAGCTACAAAAACATTGCAAAACGCAATCAAACCTGGCAAAAGATTGCCTCACAAGTGGGTGCACCAGGTAAGCCATTGAGAGTCTCTGAAGCTACGCCATAAACGAACACAGTAATTTAGTTGAAAAATGTAAACAGCGATGGAGAAGCTTACGGGATCGTTATGTGCGAGAGAAAAGAATCATGCAGGACCCATTGGGGATATCTGCCCAAACGAACTTCGAACCATGGGAAATGTTTGAAAGTTTACAATTCCTGAGTGAGGTTGTGACACCAAGAAGGTATAATGCGTGTCAAACATTGTAATTAAGATCTCAATTAGTTTTTCTTTAGAAAAAGTGAATCTTATGACATGGACCCATCTGTCTTCATGGACGAAACCTACGACACAAAGTCGAGCTTCTTTCCCGAGGAGTATGTGATAGAAGAAAGAACGCTTACAAGAGAGAGCTTGGGTCCTGAGGAATCTTCGACAGATGAAGCTCCTCCAACACCGAATTATGAAAGTGCACCGAAAAAACCACGCTTGCAAAACCAAAGCCCATCAGCCGACACTATGCAGCCGCATAAAACGCAAAGTTCAACTGCGGATGCATTCACAAACCTATACAAAGTGTTCACAGAGCGCTTCAACAGACCTGATCCGGACGAGAATGACCTGTTCATGAAGATGATCGCGAAAAAGATGAAAACGTTACCCGCAAGGAATAAGGTGCGACTGCAGGAGAAAATATTTCAATTGGTCAACGAAGAAGTGCTAACAGTTCTTGAATCGTCGTAGATAATTGCAAATTTGTCCGTTTGTCGTGTTTTTGTGTTAAATTACAACTTAAAGTATGGGAGCATTAGTTTTAAATTTGTTTGTGTTATTTTGGTGGACAGAGATTCTATAAATTTTGTTTTTAATTTGGGATTTTTTTCATAACATGTAGTTGGAGGAAATGTTTGATGCGGAGTTCGATGTTCCAGAGATAGTTTGTTCTACTTTGTTAAGAAGGACGGAAAAGATCGTTTTTTGCTACAAATGAAGAGAGAGTTTTGAACAACATTGCTTCAAATTAGTCCATCTCTGCGCAAGAAAGGAATCTGGAAAAGCGTTTTCTGCGTGCTTTGAACTATCAACTGCTTTTTAGCAAGGCAATCTACTCTAAAAATAGTGAATCTTGAGACATAGGAACAGGTTATATGGCAGGGTTCTCTCGCGGTAACATACGCGGATTCCACTGTCGTTCGATATAAGTCACTGCTTGCTCAACTATATAATTCAGCTGCAATTTTGTTCCTTCCCAAATGACATCCCTACACAATTCAGCTGCAATTCAGTTGCATCCCAAACGAAATCGCTTAGAAACGGATTCACCATTTGTATTGAAATTTAAACCTTGGGATGCCTCATAAATTTCATTATCAGCACGACTATAAAGACCAATTTCGAACCTTTCCTTTGGTCAGGATTAAGATGCTGCATTGCAACACCCATTCACCGGGTTTCTTCCAAGACTGTCCTGGCAGTTTTGTGAAGAACAATTTTGCGAACATTTTATATTCCGTGCCCTATTAGTGCTTCCTTAGCTTAGGTCGTTTTTCTTTAACTGAACTTACTGATCATGAACGGGTGTAGGAACTTGAGCCTTACTTTTAACTTAACGTACACTAATCGCTTCTCCTATTTTCAGGAAAATGATATATGGTGTTATATAGAGTTTAATCAAAGACGACATAATCCAGAAACCAATAAAAGAAACCTCATTATTATCCTCCGTCACTTCTGGGGTTTAATGTCGTACACATTAAAAAAAAACGAATTATTTTGCAATTTCAAATTTGAAGGAAACATATCCTAAGATCTGTCAATTTTCCCTACGATTTCAATCTGTCAATTTTGAGTTCGCGCTTCTTTTGATGTTCATAATTGAAACGTCAAACAAGAGTACTAGCGCATCGACCGAGCAAAAGTGAGATTTAGAATTAAGTCATTGTTGTTATTTTTAAAGTATGTCTAGTTTTGAGGAAAGATTGTTACAAAAGATCCAAGAGTATAAAGTGCTGATTGACTCGAGCACCAAAAGCCAAAAAATAGTCAAAAAAAGAGACGAAGCTTGGAGAAGGGTTGCTAAAGACCTGGGTGTACCAGGTACGTTTTGACTAATCCATAAATTTGCGCCGTAAATGAACGCAGTAATTTAGTTGGAAAATGTAGGCAACGATGGAGAAGCTTGAGGGAACGTTTCAAGCGAGAAAAGAAACTCATGCAAGACCCCGACTATCTGGAATTCGAACAGTGGGAGTTTTATAAGAAAATGGTATTTTTGGATGACATTCAAGCAAGCAGGTTTGACAAACATGAGATTTAATTAACACTTAACATTTGGTTCAACATGTAGAGAGAGTGAAAATTCTGATGATGATACATCCCTGAACTTGGGTTTCGAGGAATTCTTGACCGAAGAAATCCCTTCAAGACTACAAAACACTGAAAGTGCAGTGACAAGACAACGCACTCAAACCCATGCCCAATTTGAAGAATTATTCACGAATCTGTCCAAAGTATTCACAGACCGGTTCGTCGATGCGCAACCAGATGACAGTGATTTGTTCATAAAATTGATTGTGAGAAAGATGAGTGTATTGCCGAAGAGGAATCAGATGCGACTACAAGAAAAGATATTTCGACTGGTCAACGAAGAAATATTAGCGTATATGGAAGCATTGTAACTGTCAACCATCCTGTTTCATCTTCAGTGTGTTTTGGAATAATTTATGTGAATATATTAATTTCTAACGATGGGTTTAATTTTAACAAAACTGAATTTTTGTAGAGAGTGTATGAAATGCGACAATAGCGAAAAATTAGGAGGAGAACGTCAGAAGAATTCACTTTCTAAAATTTGTTTCTGCGGCGTGAATGCTTTTTGATAGGCCATGCGCGAATCGAGAGACTTCTGAATGTAAACAGAGATTTGTGTTTGGTAGATTTTTTTGTGTCAAAGAAAAACATGATTTGTCTAACGAACTGGACAGTGTTTTGCGTTTTGACAGTTGGAAGTAGAATATAATAGGTGTGTTTCCCTAGCGGTACGGCGTTCCTGAAATACGTCGCAACAGGTAATAGCGCAAATCAAAGAAAAACCTTTGAGTGTCCGTTTCCGTATGCCAAAGTGTTGGTATTGCGTCAAATTAACGCCATCAAAAAAAAAAAAATGTCCCTAGCTCTGTCAGAGTATAGTGACAAAAAATTTACCAACCACACACTGCCTGCTTGGCAAGACTCATGACTCGAAGCAGCGCTCATTTTGGTAACAAATTGTGATTTTTAGGTGTACCTTCCAGCAAACAATTTGGGGATATTTTTGGTGATCAGATATTACAAAGACCGTTATTCGCTTCTTGTAGTGATGGTCCACTGTAATTTGGGTGCGTGAACACACTGAGGGAAAGGTCATCGCCTGACCACAAAAGCTTACACCAATTAATGCACACAATAAACCGACAGTTGTATATGTAGTCCTTTTCGAAAAGAACTTAAAACCTCTTTTGCATGAATATGGTGCACAAAAATCCAGGATATACGCGCATCACCATTTTACTGACAGTTGCAAGGAAACTTAACGGCCAAGCTGTCAATTTTCTCTACCTCTTCGTTTGTCAATTTTGAGGTCGCAGTTTCTCTGACGTTCAAAACTTCAAACGTCAAATAGAAGTGCTGACCAGGGTAAAGAAATAGTGGACATTTTTAAGTTAGATGTTTTTTCCAAATGAACAATTTTGAAGAGTCGTCAATGGATAGAGTCGGGGAATATGTGTTTCTGGTTGACCAGGGGTCTCCAAGCGACAACGATGTACACAATTTCGAAAAGATGTTAATAAAAAAGGCCGGGGAGTATGATGCACTGGTTAATCCTCGAGGTCGAAGCCACAAAGACAGTAATAAAAGACACAAAGCATGGAGAGAAGTTGCTGCAGCTTTAGGCGAACCAGGTAAGTCGCCGGTGCTGTGTGAATGTATACCGTCAATGAATACAATAATTTAGTTCAAAAATGTAAACAGCGATGGAGAAGTTTACGAGAACGTTTTATGCGGGAAAAAGAAAAGATGGAAGACTCATTGAATAAGGAATATTATGAACACTTCGAATGGGAATTCTATTCGATCATGGAACGCTGTTTGAATGGTGCTTGGATAATAAAAAGGTTTGATAGACATGTCATTTGAAAAGAGCTAATACAACTTAATAGAGTATCTTTAGGGAAAGTGAAAGTTCTGATGAGGACACATCCGCGAAAAGAAGAATGAATTTCGAGGAATTCTTGACGGAGTCAAACTGTGAAAGTTCATCCACTAAACGGTGTAGTCAAAAGTGCATACAGCCGGCTGAATTTTGTGAAAAACTATCCGAAACATTAGCACACCGTTTCGGCGTAGAGCAGGCGGATGACAATGAGATGTTCATGAAGTTTATTGAGAGAAAAGTAAAACATTTACCTGCAAGGAATAAGACGCGGCTGCAAGAGAGGATATTTCAACTGGTCAATGAAGAAGTTGTAACATATCTTGAATCGTCTTAGATTGTAATACATGTTCATTTTGTAAGTGTGGTTAATAAAATATTGTATTGTAGGTTTTATTAAGGCTTGACTTTATTTTGCTGCAATCTCCAGGAGACTTGGAAGGCTTCGTTCGCAGGTTTCTTCTTTAATACCTTCTCCTTCATCACTAACAACATGAGTCTTGTACAACACTGATTAATAATAACAATTGAGTGGCACTAGAGACCACAACAGACCAGCGCCTAGCTTCTACACCAACTTCTCGTGTTGTGCGTGCTTCTGATCTCTCACAAGTAGGGACCTCCAGTTTTTTGGCGACCCTGAACGGCGAGATTTGAGAAGTCTTTCTAGGACGATTAGCATTCTTTGGGTGCTGTAACCAAATCGAGAGAGGTAGTGTCCCGGAATCGAACCTAGACAACATTGATTACTCAATCAATAATTGGGAGGCGTTCCATCTTCAAGAATCCCTAGTTTCTTCAACATCACTGGAGTAGTACGTATTACTGAGTCGCGAGATTTTACAATATTTTTTGTAGACCAGCGTTGTTAGCAACTTGGAAATTGTGGTGCGGTCAGGTTCAAGTCAATTGAAAGTCTGGTTCCAGATTCGTATCACACCTCCCAGGCAAGGGTGAGAGCACTTACTCAATACATCCCGGAGGCCGTAATGAAACATCGATTTTCTCTAATTATATATATAAAAGGTTTACTTTATTAAAAGATCAGAGATACGAGGCAGTACTTCCCCGTCTACATTTCAGTGTCTAAGATAAGTGGGGTCGTAGCTACGATCGAAGCCCGCCCATGTCATGTTGAGAAACGGAGTGTGCAGATTATTTTATCCCAAATTAAAACACAGTAAGCTCTTAAATTTATTGTTTTCGCATAAATTGGAAGGCCAACACCTAACTAAAAGTACATCTAGGTAAAAATGAGCAATGATTACAAGTTCGCTGGAGTCTCGAACGGAAACAAAGTTAAGGCTAACGTTCATCTCTAGCAGGAACCGTACTCCTGCATCCATTTTTCAAAACGGCTGACATCGTCTGCTGACACGGATTTCTTGGTTCGCACCATGGCGTCTTGGAAGTCCTGCAGCGTTATGGGCAGATCCACGTCCTCACGGCGAATCTGTTTGATTTCCGAGGGCGATCGTCCGGTGATCTGACGTCGCATTGACATCATGGCTGCATCGCGGCAGACGTTGCTTATGTCTGAGCCGGAGTAGCCCTTAAGTTGGTCACCGATGAAGTTGGTGTCGAGGGCTGGGGAGAGATTGACGTCTTTCAGGCAGAGATTTAGCAGGGCTGAGCGGGTTTCCTCTGAGAATGGAAAAACGCGTGAAAACCTTAATCAAGTCATCAGAGGGCGACTCACCATTTGGAAGAGCAATGTAGATCCTCTTCTCAAACCTACGTCGAAAGGCCTCGTCGATGTCCCAGGGATGGTTGGTCGCCGCCAGGACCATGATGATCTTGTCGTCTGGCATTGTTGCATTCAAGCCATCCATTTGGATAAGTAGTTCTGCCTTAAAGCGGCGGCTGGCCTCGTGTTCTGAGTCACTCCCGCGAGACGCACACAGCGCATCAATCTCGTCTATGAAGATGGTGCTGGGAGCGTAAAAGCGCGCCATTTCAAAGAGCAGCCGAACCAGCTTCTCGCTTTCACCTCTGTACTTGGACGTTAGTGTTGATGAAGACACATTGAAGAATGTGGTCCCGCATTCGGTTGCCACTGCCTTGGCCATCATTGTTTTGCCAGTACCTGGTGGGCCAACCATCAACACTCCGCGCCACGGGCGACGGATTCCTTTGAAGAAGTCTGGCATGATAATCGGAAGCACGACAGCTTCTTGAAGAATGGCCTTGGCCTCATTGAGACCAGCAACATCGGCCCATTTGACGCCCGGATGCCTCTGAAGAATGTCCTTCTCCAGAGCGTCCACCAAATGTGGCTCGTAGCCAATTGGAGAGAAGACTTTTGATTTAGTTTTCGGCGAGCTCTTTGGGGTGCTCTGTGAAGTTGAGTTCTCCTCAATGGAAGTGGCCTCCTGATCGTCCGAGTTAGAATTATCCAGATCCACGGAGTTCTTCTTGACCTTTTCCTTCAGTTTAATTTGTGAAGTCAACTTTCGGGCTCGTAGTCGCTCTACAGATCGACTCTTTCTCACCGCTGTCGTCGTCTTGTTGCTGCGAGACCTCGACTTCTCGGCACCTCCATTGAGACCCACGTTGTTTGAGCTGCCATGATGGCTGAGATTGATCGACGGGAGTGTCGGTTGCAACTCGGGATCTCTGCGACGGAGTGATGAGATCCACCTGTTGTCAGTGGGGTTTGGAAGCGAACTTGTTGGTGGATTGGTTAGGTTGCCATTGTTGCCGCTGAGTGGAGGGCTGTTGTTGATTGTAAAACTTGTCGCTCTTGGTTGAGGTGGAACTTCTGGAAGCAATTGTTAAAAATAGTAAGCAAGGGGATGGGGGGACTGGAGTTTGCTTACCTTGTGTGGGTAGACGATTCTTTTGGGAATTCAATCGGAGTCCTGGAGCCGTAGCGGGATTTGCTGGTGTTGGTGCAAGTCCCCCCAGAGTGGTTGTGGTAGCGGTTTTCTTAACGGTTCCAGTTCTCGTTGGTCTGTGGGTGGTTGTGATTTTTGTGAATGTGAATGGGGGATACTGATCGAGGATCAGGGAATCCATCATTCTGGCCATGTGTGAGAGGCCGGTTGGTGGCGTAGAAGCGCTGAAAGGAAAAAGTAAGGGATGCTTAGAGACTTAAATGCAGAAACAACCTCCTAGTTGGCTTATGATTTTTCGAACAAAGCAGACACACATGATTTCTAATAAGATGGGGATAAATGTAGTTCGAAGGATAATAACCCCAAGGCCTCTTTTTCAATTCAATATTTTTAATGCTTCTTTAAGAAGGGCTGTGTTGGATTTCGTCCAATATACATATGAACTATGGAATTCATGTCTGGATATGGGACTAAGGTCCCCACCTGCTTAGGCGTATTCATTCCTGCACAATACGCAAGTGCTCTTTGGCTCATTATCATGCTGAAAGACCCATCGAACCCTAACTTTTCAACGCTCTTCATGGAGATTCTTTTTAAGGTGTCCAAGTACTTAAACCGTGGGGTTCGATTTTCGCATTTTTCACGGCACCACCTTTTTCGCATTGCACGCACCACCCAAAGAGTGCTAATCGTCTGTAAAAGGCTTCTCAAATTTCGCCGTTCGGCGGCGGCAATAAACTGTAGGTTCCTTCTACTCGTGAGGGAACATTAGCACGCACAGCCTAGATACAGAAGTTAGGCCCTGGTACCTTATGGACTTTACTGCCACTTACGAGTAATTATTATTTTTAAGAACATAAATCTGTCTAAAATACACTCTGGAAAAACTAAGTTTTCCACCTTACTCTCTGATAAACGAGGTCTGTCCAAGAAATAAGATGAATTTTCATTTTTTACAAAAAATATTTATTTATTCATCAGATTGTAATTTGTCTCCCTCTAAGTAGTTCTTCTCAGAGAATACACTTGTGCCAGCGTTTTTTTCCAATACTTGAAGCAGTTCTGATGTGAACTTGTTGGTATGCCCTTGAGCTCTCTAAGCGGCTTGTATTTCCTCAATCGTCACAAAACGCAGTCGTTCCATGGACCTCTTCAATCTTGGGAACAGGATAAAGTCGCAGGGGACCAAATCTGGTGAATGCGGTAGCTGAGGATCGCCTTTAACTTATTTTAACAATTCCTCAGCGATGCTCATGCGAGATTTCTTTTAGTCGAAATTTTGGAAAGAACTTCGCTGTCACACGCTTCATGCCCAAAATATCCGAATAAATTGCATGGCATGAACTAACCGATATGCCATCATCTTCAGCAACTTCTCTACTAGTGTTTCGACGATTCTCGATAAAAATTTTCTTCAATTTCGCAACATTTTCATCGGTTTTTGATACCCGGGGTTGTCCAGGGAGAGCGTCGTCATTAACATCTCTTGAACATCTCATCTTCTCGACCTTCTTTGAAAAGCTTGTACCACTTGTAGACATGTTTTTTACTCAGAGTACACTCACCGTATGCCACTGTTAACAATTTAAGTGTTTTTGAGAACTTAATACCATTTTTCATACAAAATTTAAGGCAAATACTTTGAGCCATGTTTTTCGACAGCAGGAAATCGCCGAACACGTAGAACACGTCTCACTTCTATTCCTTTCACAAGCGAAATAAATATCCTATATTGCTGAAAACATGTGTTTGAGACGAGCGTACCAACATGAAAAAATAAAATATTCGTAGAATAGACGAGATTTGAAAATTTACCTTAATTTTTCAATACACCTTGTACGTTCCTAAAGTCATGCTGGTCTTTCATTGAATCCTTGAAATTTGAGCGAAAAATATACATCTCCTTAATACATGGTGGACACTTTACAACACCGACAAAATGTTTTGTTCTTTTAACTCTTACAACAGTTTAAAATTCGGTGGCATCACAACCCACAAATGGTCAAGTAATACCTTCTTCAGCAACTACTGCTCTGCTGCTCTCTCATGGGTAGGACACAACTCTTTCAGTGTTGTTAGCAACTCGAAAGAGGTGGTGCCTTAAAAAAAGCAAGATGTTCAGTCCTGAAATTGAGCATGGGACCTTAACGAGTGTGTAGACGGTCGACGACACCGCTGCTTCTTAACGAAAGATGCTTAAATTATTTTGCCATCCGCAGTTTCTGGTTTGAAGAATCAATATCTCATTCGAAATGCGCATTACACCACCCTTATGCCCACTTTCGGACGTACGAAGGTTGCCTTTTAAATTTTGGGATTGGGCAACCCTAGTGGTGCAATCCGGCAATTGCCAGCTCTATCGTAAGGTTTGACATTTTTGAGGTTATATGTACTCAGAACGTTTTGACACACGAGCGCTATTTGTGTTGTTTACAGTAACTTAAAAGATTCATCATCGAAAAACTTAATTAAATTTTTGGCGATGAAGCTCCATCAAGGACCAGTGTTTATTAATGGTATGGTGAATTCAACCGAGGTCGTAGTTCACTCCAAGACGAATTTCGTGAAGGTCGTGAAAAATCAGTCGTTGTTCCGGAAACCATTGATGCTGTGCGCCAAACTGATATTGCAAGATCGTCATGTGACCTATCGTGAGATTGAGACAATCTTATGCATTAGTGGGACCAGCATCAATATTGCATGAACATTTGACCGTCAAAAAAATTCGTTCGCGTTGGATCCCACACAATTTGTCAATCGCTCAAACAAAAGGCTCGTGTCGATTGGTCGAAAGAAATGCTCCAAAAGTACGATCGCGGCGCCTCGAAACACGTCTATGACATCGTGACAGGTGATGAATCGTGGATCTACGCATATGAGCTCGAAACTAAACAGAAGTCCACTTTATGGGTGTTTCAAAATGAGTCAAATCTAACAAAAGTTGTTCGCGCAAGAAGCACTTGCAAGCAAATGGTCGCCTGTTTTTTCGGAAAAACTGGACATGTCGCAACCGTACCACTAGATCTACGCAGAACAGTCAATTCTAAGTGGTACACAACCATTTGCTTGCCAGTTGTCTTCCAAGAAATCACGAAAACCAACCGCCAAAGACGGATCACTCTTCACCAAGAAAATGCGAGCTCTCACACATCGGCTTAAACAACTGCATTTTTGAGCACTCAAAACATCGATTTGATGAGTCATCCGCCGTATAATCCTGACTTGGCACCGAATGACTTTATTTTATTCCCGTACGTAAAAAATATAATGAGAGGTCAACGTTTCTCGACACCTGAAGAAGCGGTTGATGCGTTCAGAATGCATGTTTTGTTTTTCGATGATTAATATTTGTTTTTGTTCTCTAATCCCGAAATATAAAAGGCAACCCTCGTACAGTTAAGGTAAGAAACCGCACAAAACATGATATGGAATATTCTGACCAAATCGATGTTTGCCTACACAGTTTTTGGTACCGTTTGGAATTTTTAATTGCTTTGAGTTAACGGTGACATCAACTCTGTGACTTTCTTGAGGTAAATAATTCTTTTAAACTTTGTTTACAGTCCACCGCTTGCCAGTCACCCATATTTTCGGCGTGCAAATGGCTCCAAGATAATGTGTATAGATTCAAAATAAGAAGGCAGTGTTTTCATTAATTTATGTTCGAAGGTTATCCTATTTTTAACCTTTCAAAATTGTTTACATTAAAAAACAGCTTGGAAGAACAGTCATTGTAAAAACTGCCATAACGATGGAATAAGGTTAATTTTCAATTCGGATTCCAACGGCAGGCACAGGACGGGAGGGCAAGGATTCATTGTACGTTTTATGGAATTGATTATGTGTATTCTGACCATTATTGATTTCTCTTTGTTTGGATTGTGACGCTGAAACTCACAAGCATTTGCAAACACGCAAACGAACCAAAAATACGTTTGTTTTTGAAAGAACCCTTAACATGTCAGCAACTTTTATTTCCAATTCATGATCTGACTTTAAGTTTAACTTTTGAAAGGAAAGAAGTGGATGACAGGGTTTTCCTGATAAATATTCAAAACCAATCACTGACCTTTGAAGAAGTTCATGAGCGACGTGAGGAATGCCGCAGACTTCATTTGTTTAAAATTCCGTGCTTAGTGTGTCCAGTCACTTGCGTGATTCTATCGCATTGATATTGACGTGTCAAGAACAAGGCTTTAACGTTAAAATAGCATAGACTGGACGGGCGCCATGTACTGCATAGATGGGCGTTGACAATGTCGGCAGGATGTTTTTCCGTTTCTATCCGTTCAACTTTGCATACCGATCCCAGTCTGATGGACACGTCAAGTTCAGTAACCTCCAATTATGCCCGTTGATTATCATATGTCAATTTTCATCGTCACGCCAAGCCTTCAGCCCCCCACGCGGAAGTAAGGCCTCCTAGGGGGCGCACTTGGGAGGTTATTCATATTTAATTGGAGTGATTCATTGACTCCATTTTCATATTTATTACTTAAGTGAATAACACCCGAATCACAACAGTGGCTGGTGCCACCGCAAGACTGGTCTCTGTCACGATTGCTCCAGCGGCCGGCGGCGCGTCGTTGACTATTTTCGGCTGGTCGAGAAGTAATTTGCGTATCGCGTACATAAGAGGCTTCGTGTTTGAGCTCAGTAAATGAAAATTCTCCAGCGGGGCTGAGGGTCCCTCTTTCTTAAAGTGTGCTTAAGGGTGGAGACTCCGAGTCAAATTATCGTCACGTAGATCAAATTGAAATTGAATGTCCCTGTTAATGAGTGCACGAGTATGTATAAATTTGGTTTCGACCCAAAATAAACTGAAAGCACACAACGATTGCGTTGGTGTCACGGTTGAGTGATGAATCGTTCTGCAGATCTAGGACTTGGTAGCATTAAGACCTTTTGTCTGTTGATTAATTGTCGGTCTTTGAAGGAAACATAATTGTCTTAGCCATTTCATAGTTCATTTGGGACACGGACATGTGACCTAGTTTTGTGTTCATTAGAAAAGGCTAGACGTCACTTATTGACACCGTTCGGAGATGGATTACTTGACATCGATTTAAATAAAGTGGGTTTCGGTCACTCAGTCTTGGTCTTGGACTCATCAGACCGGAAAATATTTTGGCACTTTTCTTCTGCCCAAATAAGGTGTTCCTGCGCAAATTTCTTTGGCGGTTGTACGATACTTTTGCTAAATAACGGTTATTTTCTTGGCCTTCTAGAAGGTAATTCATGTTTGATTAGCCTCCTTCCTTCCGTCAAAGTGTTGACATCGACCTTAAAATCATTCTTTATTTCGGTAGAAGTGGTAAATGGCCGAGTTTTCACCAGCGATTGGCGATTAGGGTTGAGTTTTTAGAAATCTCCCTCTAGTTTCCATATTAAGAAATTTGTGACCATATTTTCCAAGCAGTCAATAATTTGATTTGATTCCAATTGATTTGTAATATTTGCCTTCCTTTCGCAAGGATCTTGTAAGATTTCTAATTTCTTCGATCCCATCGGCTTAAGCAGGAATTAAGGAAACACTCCGTTCACCATGTTGCCATTAAGCGCAGTGACTTGATTAGTGTGAGGAACCAAGTGAATACACCTCTCGGACTGTTTGGACTGAGCCTGGAGAAGTTCTACGCCCGACGTAAGCAGCAAAATATCGTTTACCTAGACGTCTTAAAGTTGGCCTCTAGAGATACCCTTGAGCAGTCAATCGTTTTAGATTTTATTCAGAATTATGTGAAGGCGCTGTTCGACGCCGATGAAAAAAACAATTTGACAGGAGTCGTTAACGTCATCAGAGATTCTCCAGTACATAAGCATATTGAAGGGTATTACAAAAAGTATTAAGAAATGCCAAAGCGACTGCTTACTAAGCTGGGCGCATTCAATGTCCGCGAAAGGAGGGCACTCATGTACATGTATGTTTAGAGGCAATTGTACAACGCCCAAAATAATTTGGTAGAGGGTTAATTAGTTGTGGACCCTATTGAGGACCGGTCAAAGCTGAAATCTTACGTGGAGACTACGAAAAAAGCCACATAAGAAATTACACAGAAGAAGGGTAAGATCAAAGAACAGCTAGCACAGATAATTTGGGAATATTTTCGAGAAGTTGCGGCACCGGATGCAGTCCAAACCAAGTTTCTGGAGTACAATACGGCTTAGGACAGTTTAGACTCAAAGATCACGTACAAAATTAATAGCCTCAGAGCGATGAAGGAGCAGAGAAAGGATTGCGAGGAAAAATTGATATGCTTTGCATCTAATAAAAGCAGTCTGATGAATTGGTTGGAGGAGTGGGAGAATCAGAAGTCACAATCACGTGTCAAATTGGGAAGAAAGTCAAATGGCAATAATTTTCGAAAATATGTAAACCGCGATTAGTCTGAAGAGACTAACTTCATCGACTGACAGAACCAGTCCCCTTAATACCCATTTTTTTTAGACTTTTAATCTTAAGAAGTTCAATTCAATAAACGTCAAAACAAATGTTTTAAGGTGAAATACTGCTAGGACAATTGTAAGTTAATTTAATTTAATATTAACTTTTATATAGACTCAAGCAAGTTCATCAAGAAAGAGTTTGGCATATTGTCCTTTTTTAAATTGGCGGCAAATTTTATTCCTGACATATTTTCTTGTGTCATTCTAGACCACTTCATAGCAGATTTTATAGGTGGTTGTAAAAATTTGGTCTTTAATAATTTTCCAAAATATTCTGAGGTCTTTCTTGTTTTTCTTATAGTGTTCCCCTACGGGATTATTTTCCAACAAGTATGTTAAACTATTTGTCTGATGTCTGATGACCTAATTAATTATCAAACATTAATCAATTCTAAATTAAAGAAGTCGAAGAAAGGAAAATAGGAAAACATACATATCTTGTCTTTTCAATTTCAATCAATTAATGTTAGAACACTGCAATTTCTGCAATTTTTTTTACCGATTAATGCCCTTTTTTCTTATTTTGTCAGTTTTGAACCAATACCTGGACACACACTTGGAGGAATTGTAAAGGAGTTAATGAAAACAAACTGTAGAACATTTATTCTGTGAGTGCACGGTTATTTTCGAAACGACGAACGCAACTCAACAGTTCTTCAATTAACTAAAGAAGGTTGCTGGTTATGTAAGAGTGTCTTATGCACACAGAGACTATAGTCCATTGTATTGGATAATTTGAAAAGGATAGGGCTATAAGAGAGTTTTAGTAGTCAGCCGGTCTTCTCGTCAAAGTTTATATGCGAGTCAGCCTGTGCCTTGAGGAGACCATTTTGACTAAAGAAAACACCTTGTAAGGTTTTTCTTTTTGAGGAGAGAGCGAGAAGATACTTTTCTGTTTCTCCTGATGTAGGCAATTTCCTGTAATTATGTATGTTCAATGCAGCGGCATATAGAATATCAGATTATTTGAATTTTTTTTTCAAGACAAGGCCAGATTTGCTTGGATATCTGACAAGTCATGCCCTGTTATATAAATTATGTCATGACAGTCAGAATAGTCCTTTTTCGGAGATCTCATTAAGAAATCTAGGCTAAGTTCAGGTGGCTGCTTGAGCAAGGTTGTTGAAGCGCTTTTAATTCATGAGCGGTTTTTTGATCCCCTTGGCGCCTATGTATAGTACAGGTATCAGCCAGTTTTTTCTTAAGGAATTTCTTGATCAGAAAGTTTATTCAGGCTATTGTGGAAAAACTTTCCGATCGAAGTCTTTCTTACTGTTGTGAAAGATTGCAACGTTGCTAGGTAGGAAATTATGGTTTC
Source organism: Eristalinus sepulchralis (assembly GCA_944738645.1). Lineage (NCBI taxonomy): Eukaryota > Metazoa > Arthropoda > Insecta > Diptera > Syrphidae > Eristalinus > Eristalinus sepulchralis. The sequence continues at coordinate 83,982,426 of OX122882.1, read as the reverse complement.
CTCCATCCTACAGAATTCGTCGTACTGGATTATTGGCTACCCATCCACCAGTGCCCAGTAAATATGTGTGTAATCGTGTAATCATACGTACGTAACTTTTACATAATCTTTTCTCTGAGGAAGACTGATTTTTGATCATAACTGTCTTACTATACTGCGAGTCCATTCCATCTTCGGTCAGCATTTTTAATGAGTTCGTCATTTGTTTTGGTTATTTTAAGTGGGAGAAAATTTGCTTTCAGATTAGCTGCCAGCATCAGACCCTCCTCTTTCTTGTCTACTTATTGGCCTAGAGTACCTTTATGCCCATAAACCAAACATAACCGTTATCTCATTAAGAGACAAATGGCAGACTTTAACCATCTGAGGTTTTGTCAGTGGAGCCTTTAGGACCGCTTGGCAGCACGACAAATTAACCGTCTATCGGCTCCACCGACACTCAATTACTGAACGTGGTAGTAAGGGAACATAGTTCAGGCTCTTATGCCAACCTAGTTATAAATAAAGATCCAACATAACCAACAGATATCACTTTCTAGCCAATGTTTTCACTTTAAAAATATCCGTCCGAAAACAGGGTTTCAACATATTTCTCAGAAAGGAAACGTTCACATACAATAAAAAAACAAACCGAAAATATGTGTTCCAAGCATTAAACTCTAAATAGTTAGCTGCATCGTAAAATGACGAAATAAAAGTGATTTCAAGCTAGGTTTTGGTGCAACCAATTTACTACATCCAAACTCCAGGTTCATTCCAGTGAAAATATATTTACGAGACGAAGCCCTTGTCGCGCGCCAAAGAGAGACTCCAGTTTATAGCCCAGAATTTATTATCAAACATTTTCGAGTTAGACTTAAATTTCCATGAAACACCTTGAATGGAAGGGCGTTATATTAACTATCTAACCGCCTAGCTCCTTCTATCTTGTGAAGCCCATTTTTTGTGGAAATCCAACCGAAAATTCCCCTAACGAGCACTACGAGCACACGTTATTACCACAATCGATTTCACCATCTATCCACACACTTCACTCGACAAGGACAAGTTCCCACCTGAAATGAGTTCATCGAACTTTTTCTAGCTCACGATGAATACTTAATGTCTGTCGGAAATAGAATTCACTTCACATGACACATTCGACAACTACCCCCCAAAAACAATGCTCAATTGACATCAAACACATAAGGTTTGCATTACCACTGGTGTAGATCCCATAGCGAGTGGTAGGGCGTGTGTCTGAAGGACTGCACTATCGGGACGGCAACCTCGTACTCCACATGGATGTCGGACTGCCTGTCCAGGGCTGGGTTGGAATTGGAAACACTGCGCTTCCTCAGGTAGGGCTGATGCGTTCTCATATTCCCGTTGCAGTCTTCCGCACAATTCGAATTCAGATGCTCCCCGGCTGTGTACCAGTTCTGAGCACTCGTACTAAACATTGCAATCGTCTCACCGCACTCTGAATTTGTCACCCTCATTGGGTTCACTCACAACATTGTTTCTAGGGTCAGGCGAAACAAAGCACTTAAAGTTTGAATTCGCACGCCTTACGGAAGGGACACATCCGCGCAACCGAAGGGTTGATTACAAACTGACCAGTAGGTGTTATGGCCACAAAACGACCTGGTCGACGATTGAAGAACTTCTCCACTCGCCCGGGCTAAGGGTAATAAAAGGTATATAATGACGACGACGACGACGACTCCACATCAGGAAACACAATGCCATTGCTATTGAGAGCAAAAAAAAATGGTGCTGACCCGGCGGGGGTAGCGCTGAAACTGGGGGGTTAGGTGGATTTTTTATAATTTTCTTCCTTTTTTAACATTAGAATGGTCAACGCACGCCAAGCAATCGATTTGCTTCACTCGGACGGCGCGGCATTGTGCTCACTCCGTGCTGGCGGTGGTTCACAGTTCAACATTCTTCCAGGACGTGGCCACACAGTCGGTTGCTATAGATCTTAGCTGGACAACCGGCACACAACCGGCTAAGGTGGGGTGCTGGCCGCCGCTATTGCCGGTCCATGCAGTGTGCGGGCAACAATTGGTGATTAAGGGCAGCGGAGCCTATGCCCGAACGTGGCGTAAGGAACTTTGCATTTATGTTGCGTGTTTAAGTTTGGATTTAATTTTGTTGCTGGTCAAGAGTCCTGATAAAGAAACTCGAATGGGATCCCCGTTTGCTGAGATACCTGCGCGGTTGGGGGGAGAGGTGCCGATGTTGGCGGCGTCTAGGGTTTGCGTGGAGGAATGGACTTTAATTAATAAATTTGACACAAAAATTTAAGAATTGGGGCAAAGATTGTGCTTTGGTCTTATCGGAGATTGACACTGTGGGTCTCTGTTGGATATCATTTGCGTTTGGTAAGAACGACTGGGAAGCGGGGAAGCAAGGGCGTTAAATATTTACAACACAGAGGCAATGCCATTTTGCCGTGTTGTCAAAGACGTGTTTGTCTACATTTTGAAGAAATGTTTCATAACACCAGAATTATTTAGTTAGGTCCTAAGGTGTCAAAGTCCAACTAAATATTCTTTACATATATGCCCCCCTTCGTGGATAATTTTGCAAATAGAAGTCGAAATCAAGCTTAAGCCCCTAAACTGGTCAAAAAGAAACATAGCCTGACAGCAGGCAGTTTCGCAATTTTTGACAGGAGGCAGTTTAACACAGAAATAAATGTCGGTATTCGAAAGAGGAAATTAAGAAATCACTCAACATGAACATAACAAATTCCTCACTAAGCTGCAGACATACATTAACGTTAAATTTTGGTCAAGAGCTAGTGCATATTCACATAAAAGTTTTGGATATGAAATTAAAAATAACACTACTACTACGTACGCGTCCACCTTGACGTACTTTACCACTCATAAACAAATCTTGTCGATTCACATGTCGAATGTCCTAGGTTGACTTCCTTGATGGAACGTTTATCGCGAATTTGTTGTTTGCTGACTATGAAATGCTTTTCAAATTTTGCTTTTTAGAGTTGGCAGCTGGCTATAGATCCCCACTCGTGAGACATGACACAAGGAGGCAAGGTATGCTTGATTCAAGACTTATTCGGGTAAACACGGTTTTTTACAAGCTACCCAAACAGAAGCAATAGTGGCCTCCTCTCTTATCCCTACAGACGACAAGAGAAGAGGAAGCTGTTGTTTATTTCAAGGTAGTTTGTGGTTAAGAACTAAGTGCACTATGGAAGAAGCGCCATACAATGAAAAATAAAATGAACTTTGCAATTTGATTAATAAAACATTTGACAAACGTTAGCTGTGGCACAGAACTGAATCAAGTTTTTGGGCGAAAAAAATAAATAAATTGGGTGGCACTACAGACCATGTGAGAACAAAGCCTGGCTTCTTCAGCAACTACTCGTGTTGTGTGTGCTATTAAGTATACAAGTTCATTCGTGGGTTTTTTTACATACGAGGGCTGTTTGATAAATAACCGACCTCAACGTGAAGCTAGCGGCACAAGTGAAAAAAAAGTTTCTACTTCAAATTGTGCATATTATAATAGCTACTCGCCAAAATTTCAGAAATTTATCTTGCACCATTATCTGTTGACAGTCGTTTTTGTGAGTGTATTTCGGTGATTCCCCCAAAATGGAAAAAATTGAATATCGAGCTGTAATTAAATTTTTATTTTTGAAAGGCAATACGCCTTCACAAATCAAAGATGAGTTGGACTCTGTGTATGGTGACTCTGCACCATCGTATACCACCGTAAAATTTTTGGCAGTTGAATTTAAACGTGGTCGCAGGAGCTTGGAAGATGATGAACGTCCTGGGCGTCCAAAAACTGTAACCACTAACGATAACATCGCTAAAGTTCATCAATTGGTACTAGACGACCGCCGGATTAAAGTTAGAGAAATAGCTGAGATTATGAAGATGTCAAAAGAACGTGTTTGCCAAATATTAAACCAAGATTTGGGCATGAGAAAGCTGTCCGCGCGTTGGGTGCCGCGTTTGCTTACGCTAGACCACAAACGTGCGCACATGAACATTTCCAGGGCTCTGTTGGCTCAGTTTAGAGGCAATAAGACCGAGTTTTGGCGCCGATTGATAACTGTAGACGAAACTTGGATTCATCATTATACGCCCGAAACAAAAATCCAATCTAAACAGTGGATTGAAAAGGGGGAACCGGCCCCAAAAAAACCTAAGGCTGTGTATTCGGCTGGGAAAGTGATGGCGAGTGTTTTTTGGGACAGCCATGGAATTATTTTTATAGACTATCTTGAAAAAGAAAAAACTATAACAGGAGCATACTATGCATCATTATTGGACAAGCTAAAGGAAGAAATTTCGAAAAATCGGCCACATTTGCAAAAAAAGAAAGTGTTGTTTTACCAAGACAACGCACCATCTCACACCTCAACAGTCGCCATGGCGAAAATCCACGAATTGCGGTTCGAACTGCTTGACCATCCACCTTATTCACCGGATCTAGCACCAAGCGCCTTTTTTTTGTTTTCTCAACTTAAAACTGCGCTCAGCGGCCAGAGATTTTCGTCAAATGAGGAGGCAATCTCTTTCGTGAACTCGTATTTTGCAGACAAAGATGCCAAGTACTATTTGGAAGGGTTGCAGAGATGGTAGCATCGCTGGGAGAAGTGTGTGGAGTTACAAGGAGACTATGTAGAAAAATAATTAAAAAAATTTTGAAAAAGTCGCGTGCATCATGGTTAGGTCGCTTATTTATCAGACAGCCCTCGTGTACAGTAGTATTAATCAAAGTAGTTCCCATCTGAAGCTATGACTTTTTCACATCATTGTGGATCCTATCCCAAAAGAACTGCGCCGGTTAGGCAGCCAAGAATGCATCAAACCAATTTTTGATATTCTGCTCTGATGTGAACCGTATTTCAGTGAGGGCGTTCTGCATCGACCGGAACAAATGGTAGTCAGAAAGAGCAAGGTCTGGGCTATAAGCCAGGTGGGGTAAAAGTTCATATCCACTGAATTTTTTTTAATAGTTCTTAGCCAGAATAGCAACGTGGAGCAAAGCATTGTCATGATGATGTCTGATCGCATATTTCTGTCGTATTTGGGCTACTGCTCTCTTTAAACGTATAAATTGTGTTCGGTAGCGTTATCCACAGATGGTTTCACCCGGTTTTATCAGTACATAATATAACACACCCTTCTGAACCCACCAAATACTCATACAGTACATTACCTTAGCACCAAGGATATTAAACTTCGCCGCTGATTTGGCAGGTGTTTACTGGTTTAACAAATAATTTTTTGCTCTTGGGATTGTCGTAATGGTTCAATTTTTCATCACCAGTAACAATCCGATGCAAGAATGTCTTCCTTTTGTGGCTTTCGGACATGCGAAACCAACTTTCGACGTCCTTCGGCTTGAGTTCATGTGGAACCCAATTTCCTTGTTTTTGAATGTTACTGAAATGGCTGCTTGAGTTTCACTCAATGATTCCGTTAGCTCTTCTGTATTTGGCAACAATCTTTACAGAGTAATGCTTCTAGTTCTTCACTTCAAACTTGTTTGGCTGCCCAGGACGTTCATCGTCTTCCAAGCCAAAATCACCTTAAATGTGGTGCTTTTGGCTGGGTTCGTGCAGACGACTATTGACACGTTGGCACAGCTAGCGCATGTTCGCCATAAACGTCCCGAAAATACGATGACTTTCGGAAGCACTTTTCTTCATATTAAAGTAAAGAAGACGAATTCCCCGCAAAAACATTTTTATCAATTATATTTTTTTAATGTTGGCTGCAACTCAATATAGGTGGTGTTGTGGAAAAATGTGAGATGGTTAGTCCTGAAATTGAACTTGTGATCTTCAGTGTGTGAGCCCACGCACTTGCCCACTACGACACTGCCCGGCGGCTGAAGCTGCGGCTATAAGCTAGACAAATCTGTTATGCTCTGGGCGTAATTTTTTTCATAAAATGATACGATAATAGACTTTCGTAGATTTAGAAAATAAGACTTATTGCTTTCTAGTAGATGAAACGACGGTAAGTCGGATAGAAGTCTTAGTAATAAAACAACTTGTTTTCTGGAACAGCGTTTTTTCACAACTTATTGGCTAACATTAAATAATGTCTGCAAAAGACCCCAATGTAGCCGTTGGAGACAAAAATTATCTATCAACCTATTTAAGTTACGATACGGGAGTTTATAACAAGCCCAATTTAAAAATAATAATAATTGAGTGGCATTGCAGCCCACAAGAAACCAGGGCTTAGATTCTACAGCAACTACTCGTGTTGTGCGTGCTACTGTTCTCTCACGAGAAAAAGGGGCCTACAGTTTCTTGCCGATTCCAAACGGCGAGATTTGAGAAGCATTTCATAGACAAGTGGTACTCTTGTGTTCCCAGCAACTAGAAAGAGGTGGTGCCGTGAAAAACTGCGTCCCTACCAGGAACCTAGACCTTCTGCATGTGGGTCAACGCACTTACCCACTACGCCACTGCGAGCCCAGTTTCGGTGAATAAAATGTTCATTGTAATATGTTAAGAGGTGGTGTCGGTAAAAATCTCCATCCTAAGTGTATTTTCAAAATTTCGCGGGATACGTACATTTAATCACAGATTTGTTTATTGTGTTATGTTGGAACACTCGTCTCCAATATATATTTACAGTTTCAGCTATATGGAAATTAACATTTTTTGTGAGAAGCATAAAATTAAAAAGTGTTTTGTGTGTTTGGCGATTTCCTGGTATTGAAAAAAATGAATCAAAGGATTTGCATTCAATTTTGTGTGAAAAATGGAATTAAGTTCTCAAAACACTTGAAATGTTGGCAGTGACATACGGTGAGTGTACTCTGAGTGAAACAAAGTGTTTACAAGTGGTACAAGCTTTTCAAAGAAGGTCGAGAAGATGTGAATGACAATGCTCGCCCTGGGCACCCAATCACATCAACAACCGATGCAAATGTTGAGAATGTTGAGAAAGTGAAGAAAATTGTTATAGAGAATCATCGAAACACTAGTCGAGAAGTTGCTGAAGATGTCGGCAAATCGGTTGACTCATATCATGCAATTTATTGGAAGATTTTGGACATGAAGCGTGTGGCAGTGAAGCTTGCTGCAAAATAATAGAATTTGGACAAAATGAGCATGGCTCAGGAATTGTTGAATGACTTTAACGGTGATCCTCAGTAAATGTATTCACCAGATTTGGTCTCCTGCGACTGTGACTTTTCTACTTTTCCTGCTCCCAAAATTGAAGAAGTCCATGGAAGGACGGCGTTTTGCAAGGGCATACTTAAAAGCCCACATCTGAACTGCTTCGAGGATTAGAAGGTTAAGTTAATTTTCTTCACGAATAAAATAAAAAGTAAGTTAGATTTAAGATCGAAAGTTCACATAGTAAAAGCTAGTTTTAAGTATTTTTAGCCAGAATAAAAAGTTAAAAAGTTCGACGAACAGAAAAAAAGCCGGCACAAGGTGGACTATTTTGAGTCATTTTATTCTCTGAATAGACCTCGTATGTGAATTTCGATTACAGTTGTCTTTTAGGACATGGCTTTGAATCTTTACCAATTGATGCATAAGCGCCAAAGATGGAAACATCGTTAATTTCTAATTTCCTACCTTCTCTTATTCGTCAATTGGCGCCCAACTCTAATTGAAATAGATGTCATAATAAAATCATGTCCTTCGATGCTGACACACAAACACAATAGCATACACACATGCAACAAATGGCTGTTATCGAATCCCCCCCCCCCCCCTCCCGCCCATAAGAATTTATTTCCATGAGAGACGGTCTGAAATCTCAAAATTTTCCCATTCTCCTCTTCGTTTATCAAATCACTTGAAGTTAACTTTCAAATCACAATTTTACATTTAGGGATACACCGACCATTGCGAAAAAAACGAAAATCACAAAAACTTTTGTTGTCGGGCTGTTAAATTGATACTTGACAACAATCAATTAATTTGTAAGTGTGTATGCCCCAGAAGTGTTGCACTGCATGATGTCCTGTAGTCCGAGCGGCCCCTAGCAACAAATCCACCCTCCCCTCCCCCAACACACACACTCGCACACTTGCTAACAAACACACACACACTCACCCCTGAATAGTTGGCAAAAAGGATGTTGTTGAGTCCAAGGTCCTTATTGTGGTATTTCCTCGGATAACGAGTTTTTCCCGGGTCACCCGACGGTAGGTCTCCTCGCCACGCATCCTGACCACAAATCAAATTCAATTTTTGCGCAAATTTTAACTGAACAGCGAATTTTTAATTTCAACACAACACCAACGACGGTATATCCTGCTCATCGAAATGTCACAATTTTCAAGTGAAAGTGTGGGCGAACGGAATGGCGAGCCCCCCACTGAATTGATGCTGTGCCGTGTGTGGACCAATTGCGCAAGATCTGGATTTTTGGGTTAATACACAATGAGTACGAGTTTTTACTGAAAATTGTTTTTAATTCAAACTCAGCGGCGGCAATGACGTCATTTGTGTCTTGTTGGCTATCGGCACTGCGCGTGCTGCAGTGGACACTGCAACTGACCACACGGGACTAATTGCCTTCGTGGAAGTCCATGCGATAGACTAAGCGGGCAGAAGTCCTATTTCTTTTGTGTTACAATTGAAATTCGTATCGGGTAAGTTTAGCCTTTGTGTGCAGAGTTGTTTGCGGGGGGTTGTTTTGCGCTCCGCCCTCTGGTGTGCTGCAATGTTGTGGTCAAGCTTTGGCTGTAGGCAGTCCCGTGAGTCTGGGGGTTAAATTGGGATAATTTGTATTCCTCCATGCACTTCGAGTAATCGGAGTGAAACGAATTGGCTTACGGGAGGAGGACTTACATAATTTATTACTGGACACTCAGCCGATTGCTGGATTTTTAACAGCCCAGCAAACGCTCTTTGAATGTAGTCAGTGAATGTGTCTATGAAAAAGCGTATTTCATCGTTTGAGGTCGGCCGTCCGCTCTACAAAATAAGCCGAGTAGTTGCTGAAGGAGCTTAACTCTAGTCTCTCGTGGACTGTAGTGCCACGCAACTTGTTCATTGAATAGTTCTTTCTGATCTACAAAACTGTGCTGATGCGTATGAGTATTTCGAAAAGGAGAAAAGAGGAGGTTTCCCGGCCATTGAGCAACATGCGCATTTTGAACAGAATTACCGATTTAGTTTCGCACTGATTTAAAGTTAATACAGAGGAAATTAGGAGTGCAACGGATGCCACTGAGGAGATATGTAAACGCATTAAAACGGTTCTATGTCCAGCTACGTGCCATAACAAAACAGAAGACACAACTCAAATGTCCGTATGAACCAAAGAAAGGCGTTAATGCCTTCAGGAGATACGTCAAAGCCATGCAGTCAAAGCAGACCATGATCAGGAGGGCACAGTGCACTGGGAAATATTCGAAAAGAATGCCACGGGCAACTCTTAATAGTTCAGGTATATCCCGTGAAGAGGGCCCTTCTTCGGGCAAAGCCCTTTTTGATAAAACCAAACTAAACTTTACGACAAAGTTAGGCACCATGTTGCAGACGCTGTTAAAGCTACACATCACGATCTCTATTGAATCTGTGGAGTTCGTTCTGTCGTTTTCGGTGAACCTGGTATACATATCTCCAACCACATAAAAGGGCATTAGCTTCGATGGTAAAGACTTCAATAGAACTAGTTCAATTATAAGATCTTCGACACCTGGTCGGAATCGACAAATGGTTCAAGGAATGCGAGGAGGTTGTTAGCAGCAATGGCGTACTGTGTGTAGAATGACCAAATATTTGGCATTATGTCAACTACTGGAAGTAGGATCTTGATATTTGACGTGGCTTAATCTTAATAACATTTAGTGAGTGGCACTACAACCAACAAGGGACCAGGGCCTAGTTTCTGCATCAACTTCTCGTGATGTGTGTGCTTCCGTTCTCTCGCGAGTAGAAGGGACCTACAGTTATATGCCGACTGCGAACCGCGAGATTTGAGAAGCTTTTCATAGACATTAAGTATTCTTTGAAACTGGAAAGAGGTGGTGTCGTGAGAAATTTGAGATGTTCAGTCCGGGAATCGAACCTGGACCTTCGGTGTGTTTGTCGACACATTTACCCACTCCGCTAGGCAGTGTGACATTTTACAAGTGTTTAAAGAATTTACGCTTAAACCTTAAGTCGGTTACATCCAACAACAGCGGTAGATTGTTAAAACGGTATAGAACTGAAGAACTGAAAATGAAATCCGTAGTGGATGCGAGACTTGAAGGAAAACCAATACCATTGTTTGCGAGCTTCGTCAATAACTAATAGAGACGCGTCCTTAAGGTATTTTGGCTTTAATGGATAAGGAGCAAAGAGCTGCTGTGTAGAGCCTTGCAAAAATCCATTGCAGCAGAGATACATCATCAAAAGTGGAGCTGGTAAGGACCCGCGTTACTTAAACCAGAAGGAGGTATCACAAAGATGACACTCACATGGACACCGCAAAAGTAACCAGTCGGGGTCGACCACATTCAAACTAAAGACAAACCGTGGAGAGAGACCATTGACAGCAAATACTGGCTGGTTTTCATTAGGCTGGCCTAAGACAGAGTAGCGTGGAGATCTTTTACGGAAACCCTTTTACCGCGATAACCTCCCTAGGAGCAAACTCTCTTTCTTAAGAGCATTGTCTGAATTTGTTTATTTAAAATCTGGGAGCTAGAGCGCGTGAGTTTCAAAACACCTTAGTGTGCTTAAAGAAATTTTCTAAGAAATTAGTAAGTGGGACCGCTGTATATGAATAAGTGCACACGCCACAATGCAGCAACTCAAAAGAGGAAAAAGCCGGCAAAAACTCGATATGGTCGGAAGTCCAGTTTGTGATTTGAAACTAGAACTCCAGCTTAGGAGTGGAATCACTTTTCCTACTCCTTCATAGCAGCCAAATTGTCTACGAAAATCTTCTTAAATTTCCCAACACATTCGGTATTACTCGTAACTGCAGGTCCCTCCCGTTGGGAAGAGAACAGGGGGCTTTGGTCTCTTGTAAACTGCGGCAAAATCCAATCCAACGCTCCCACCAACGTGCTTCATTCTTTTAATTGTGTGTTTTGATTTAAAGGTCTAATTCGGTTTCTGTTATATCCATAAATTACCGTAGACACAAAATACATCATTTTCATTTATCAGAGAGTATAGGCGTACATCACAGACTTGAAAACCTTGTTACGCACACTCATACACACCTAACTTGTTTTTTCGCAGTTTTACTTCTCCTCTTTCCTGAATAAGCATGACCAAACTGCCAGAAAGCTTTGAGCAAGTAGTTTTCACCGCAAATCACAAGTGTATTCAAATATACTCGCTTCCAACCTTTCAACAAAACACCACATTGTCCACTTCAACATTTCGGCATATGGTTCATGACGCAATGCTGACGCTTTCACTTTCCAGCCCTCAAGCTCATTCACTAGCAGTGCAGTTGTACAGTTTCACCAACAAATGCGCAGCCATCTCACTTATCATAAATCCAAGTGCAAGGTCAATAAGCCCCGCCAAACGTGACAACTCTCCCCGGCTAATAGCCAATTCTTGTTCGCAATGGACAGCCCATGATGAATGAGGCAATAAATCTTCGCGCTCTTTCCCAGCGGTGGGTCCTTATATTCAGATGAACGCCGCTACCGCCGCCGCTGGCTATCAGTAAGAGCCGCAATCCTATTTGACGTCACCGTCATGGATACGATGAGAGCTGCGATAACAGCGGCAGACTAGGTGAATCAAATAAAAGGCACAACTCCATCCGACAGTTGGTTATCTTCGTCGGTAGTTGCGGGAATCAAAATGAAAAGTCACATTCTTGTGCTCGGTCTGGTTACGTTGTGCCTCGTAGGAGTCGGCCTGGCCCACCCGATTGAGGCCAAACTTAGCGCGCAGTTCATCAACGCCCTGAGGAATGAAATACGAGAAATGGAATTCCTAAGTCAGGCGGCCGTTCCGGTTGTGTTTGTTGGAGATAGCCGGCCGTTCAATATGAGTAAGTAGTCGTTTTGAGTTTGTTGAAGGGATTGAATTGATTTTTGTTCTGATGCAGCAAATGTGGATAGTGACGAATATTCGAATGAAAGGTCGCCGTGCATCAACTTGGGCAATGAAGGATGTGTGAATGGAGCCATCGTTGGCGCTGGCGGCGATGGAGAGTACTTGGGTGGCGAGGGAAATCCGGGAAAGTGAATTCGAGTGTGTGACGAATCACGAAATTATTCGGGGACAATAAATTGGTTTATTTAAAAAGAAAAGAAAATGGGGATTCAATTGTTTAAGCATATGGAATACATTGTGTTCAAGTGGGTTAGTGTGGAGAAAATCAAAAAAACATGGGGACTCGTCAAGAAAAAGCATGACTAGCGGAATGGGAACTCGTTACGGCAAGAAGCTTTGGCATACACAATCAGTGGACATTGTGCGTTGTAAGCAACTCTAGGTGAAATTCAACTTGCCCAAAGTCCAGCTGGTGAGTCGAATCTAGAATCTCCTCCCACTGTCCCAGTGACAACATTCTGCTTTACCAAGACCGTGTCGTGTTTCCACATCGCTTTATTGACAAGGACAGATGGTAATAAATTCGTGCTAAGATCAGAGTCTAAGGGTCCGGACTGCATGAGGGTCTTCCAATCAATCTCCTTCTTCAAGCAAGTTGTTATTGATGTGTATACCCTGAGACTATTCTTATGAGACAGAATTCCTCTCATATTGGCCAGAACATGCAGCTTCACATCCGTTTCCTCAATTAAAAGATCGAAGTATTGATATTACACGCCTGAATTTACTTTTTTTGTAGAATACCAATTCCTATAGTCTATCAAGAGTTGCTAAAATTCAAGCAAACACAGAGTAAAATCTTTCTCTCCGTCAATTCTGACTTGACGATACGACTTAGTCCATCCCACCGCAACTCGACCACGACCGTTTAAACTCGACGTTGTAGTCAAACTAATTTTTGTCCCCATTCATAATCCACTTCAAAAATTAGTTAAAATTGTTGGGATTCAACAGCGATTCGCAGATAGAAACGTGATCCATGAGTTTCATTAGTGTGTTCCGATAAGCCCTTAGCTTCACTGCTCTATCTCGCTGTTCATTCTCGTAGTCCCTTACTGTCAAAATGCCAGCCGAATTGGACTCGTAGTCTTGCTCTGAATGCGAAAGCGGACGTATTTGCGTTTTTTAGAAAAACGGAAAAACAAAAATTTTGGTTGGCTTTTAGAAGGAAATCGAGAAGCGAACTCAAATGGCGTTTGAAAGGTTTGTATGAGCACTCCTCCTATTCTAAGGGGACAGTGGTCGCTCATCGGCTTCTAATGACCCACGCCCATGTGGCCTGAAACCGACTATCACAGAGAGCTAAGTGATTAAAATCAACGATTGGCCCATCGCTGATTGATGATACGAGCGAAGCTGACATAGCAGGCATCTCAAAAGATGAAAAAGAAATGAGAAAGCTGTCTGCTCGATGGGTGCCGAATTCACTCAATCTGGACAAAATTCACAAGCCGGGTAGAAACTTTTTTTGTTGGAGGTTGGAATACACGGCACTGGAGCGCTCAGACTCAAAAACTGGTCCATTGTACTACCAGGCAGTAACCTTAATTTCTTGGTTTTCCGAAGAAAGAGCATCATTCGCTTTTGTAATAAAGAACTTAAGTTTTTAGTTCCCACCACATCAGCGCCAAACAGCCGCCACCTGATACAAGCAAAGGCGGGACATTGACAGAGAAAGTGCTCTGAAGTGCCTTCACCTTCTCCACAGGGTGTCAACACTAAGCACATCGCAAAGGGTGTCAACACTAAGGTCCTTAGCTAAAGTGAAGTGTCCCGTTTGTACGCCGACGCGTTTTGTGCACTCTTTTCTGTCGAGATATAACAGAAAAGCCGCGGATTTCTAGCTGACGTTTGGGAGCATGCACTTGGTCAGCCTGCATCTTGGAGAGTCATGCCATCTCTGGTTCTGCTGTTGTCAGAGCCAACCGTCGACGGAAGCCCTAATCAAGGAAGCGGGTAGTCCCAAGATGGGTTCCGGCCCTACGAATGCCTCCTTGAACCTTGTTTATCGACAATCTCGTTTCTCGTGACTCCGTGATGTTCCGGGACTCAAACAAGTCGTAGACTAGGAGACTTGAGAGAAGTCAACTGTAACTGGGTTTCCCAGGATGCGTCGTACAAATTTTTCAAAGTCGTTCTTATCGACATTTACCTCAAATCTGTTCGAATATTCACGACGGCGTATGTTGGAGTAACAAACATTAACTACTACACTCCCTTCCCGGTTTGCTTTCTGGCCAGAGCCAGTCTTGGACACAGGGAAAGTCGACTTTGTGTAAGCGACGCAGCTGGATCGTTGGCGACCTCGCATCAGGCGGCATGTCCATCAGACTTGTGTAACAGGAGATGAGTTTTCTGACGGTTTGAACAAGTTGAAGCATCACTGGGTAAAGTGTATCGCTAATTAGGTATTTAAGACAGATGCTAAGAATAAATATTGTAAAGGGTGATTTTTTGGCTATTATCTTTTTGGCAACACTGGTTTAAACAGCTAACGCACGTTTCGTGTTTTGTTGTACTGTCAAACATCTTCAGTTTGGTCGTCTTACAAACGAACAACGCTAGCAAATTGTTGAATTTTATTTTTAAAATGCGTGCTCTGTTAAGAAAGTTCATAGAGCGCTTTTTCCATGTTGTGGTCAGTTCGATTTTTGGCTCAATGGGTGCGTAAATAAGCAGAGATGATATCCAACTTTTTTTTGCCCAAAATGCAAGAGCTTGACTTGCATGACATGTGGTTTCAACAAGACGGTACCACATGCCACACAGCACGCGCAACAATGGACTTATTGAGAGGTGAGTTCGGTGAACATTTTATTTTACGTTCGGGACCGGACAATTGGCCGCCTAGATCGTCCGATTTAATGCCTTTAGAATATTTTATTTTAAAGCTCATGTCTATACAGACAAGCCCGCTTCAATTGACGCATTGGAAAACAATTGAAGCATTTATTCGTGAGATACCGGGATATACGAACCGACCTCATATATATTATAATAGCTACTATATATAATAATAGCTAGCATATTATAATAGCTACTCGCCAAAATTTCAGAAATTTATTTTGCACCATTATCTGTTGACAGTCGTTTTTGTGAGTGTATTTCGGTGATTCCCCCAAAATGGAAAAAATTGAATATCGAGCTGTAATTAAATTTTTATTTTTGAAAGGCAATACGCCTTCACAAATCAAAGATGAGTTGGACTCTGTGTATGGTGACTCTGCACCATCGTATACCACCGTAAAATTTTTGGGCAGTTGAATTTAAACGTGGTCGCAGGAGCTTGGAAGATGATGAACGTCCTGGGCGTCCAAAAACTGTAACCACTTACGATAACATCGCTAAAGTTCATCAATTGGTACTAGACGACCGCCGGATTAAAGTTGGAGAAATAGCTGAGATTATGAAGATGTCAAAAGAACGTGCTTGCCATATATTAAACCAAGATTTGGGCATGAGAAAGCTGTCCGCGCGTTGGATGCCGCGTTTGCTTACGCTAGACCACAGACGTGCGCGCATGAACATTTCCAGCGCTCTGTTGGCTCAGTTTAGAGGCAATAAGACCGAGTTTTGGCGCCGATTGATAACTGTAGACGAAAAAAAAATTTTTTTGAAAAAGTCGCGTGCATCATGGTTAGGTCGGTTATTTATCAGACAGCCCTCGTATGTTGGAAAGAGTAGACTAAGCGGATGGACCATTTGAGGAGCAGTCAAGGCCAACATTTGCATGAAGCAATCTTCAAACATAAAATTATATGGACCGTACTAACGATTCAAATAAAGATTTCATGCATATTTCTGAATTTTATGTCTTTTTTTGAAAAACTTTCCTATAGCTTTTAAAAAATCACCCTTTATCTGCCGAGGATCAGTTTCTTCAACAAACTGTTTATTTTATTGACCTTAAAGGATATGGGGCATCTTTCATACCGAAGTAACCGTAAACGAATCGATGAAGACGAAGCTGTATATGATTTACTGTTGCATATTCGTACAGTTTTTGGCCGCCTGCTTTGTATTTTCGTTGTTATTGAAGGAAAATTGCGTATTTCATATTTTTTCTCTGTTTTGCATCTGTCTTTGACGCAATTTCAAACTAGACTTTGTTAATCAGTTACAGAAATGCCTTTGAAGTCGTTGTATTGTAGTATGAATATTTGTCTATCCAACAACATTGCATTCGCTTCAATAAGGTGTATACAGTGCGAAGTACAGAAACTATCTGTTAGAAAAATGATGAATCGTGTTTTACTACAACTGTTTTCCTTACAAAACAGCGATATTTCGTTGTCAAAGAAAAATACTTTACTCATTTCCTCGCCAACATACACAATCAGGTACTGCAAGTTTAAGTAAACATTTCGTCTGGAAAAGATCCACTCACTGAAAAAAAAATTTACTAGATCTCATACGTGCATACATAATATGTATATAGGACGGACTGTCGTTGAATATTTCTTCAGTTCCTCGCTTTCAACCGTACAAGACCACGAATAAAAACAAGTGTTTTCCATTCAGCTCTTAAAAACAATTAAGCCAAAGGTCAGAGTGCAACAGAATTCGCTTGACACCATTCAGCTAAGACCCGTTTGACAAAGAAGCATGAATATCTAAATGCAAATTTATCGTTCGTTTCAAGTGTGTTGAAAGTGTGATAAGCTTCCTTTACATCTACCCCGTCGCACTCGACGTGAACCCTCTAGTTCCCCGTTCCGACCACATGTCCTGCGCCGTGGGAATATTCATGTGCTCATTTATTGCGCCAAAAAAAAATATATAATGTTGACCATAAAACGAAGTTAGTTTATGACTGTTATGCGCTGTTGGGGTCGTTACACCGAATAATTACACCGCCAGCCGACGACACACAATCGGAAGTCAAACAGAAAGGTTGTAAATCTTTTCAAATTGAAATATTATGATGTCCTACCGTTGAAATTTGAGGTTATTGTTGATAGTATTTTATGCTGTTTTTTTTTTCAATGCCTAACTGCTTTTCTTCTAGTTAATTAAAAGTTTGATTTAGGCGGTTTAATTTTCTATTCATCTAATTTTATTATTTTTTTCCAAATTAAATGAAGGGTAATAAACTTAATAAACAAGCATATTTTTAGAAGCAAGACGCAAATCGGAGATTGTTACTTGAACTTCGTCTTAGACGTCAATTTCTTTATTGATTGAGACACACCTTGCTTTGGGTGTTTCATACGCTGAGCGTGAGAAGATCGCGGTAAATTTTGGAGGTCCACGGTCCTTTGAAAGTTCGTCCAACGCGGATTACAATGTTATATTCCCTTTATAAATATATAACTATAACGTTTGGAGATATCTAGGAAATGTTATAGCTGGTTACATTTAGGTTCTTCATCTGTTCTAATTTGACCAAATTTCACAGAATTGATAACGATGGGAATGGTGAAGCTTTGAATGCCACAACTTCTGTTTTTGCTAAAGGTCTAGTTCTGAAGCTATTAAGCTTCAACTGTCAAGTGGGAAAATTAATCAGCAGACAAGAATATTACCCCCAACAGCGTGAAGCTTAAAATACTGTCTTAATTTCTGGCATACCCACTTTCAAAAAACGAGAGAATACAGAGAAATCGGGTGCTTTTCCACTTGGCAAAAACTAGACGAGGAACGTCTTCAGCGCGGCTCAATATATAAAAGAAAAAGGGGGCCGTTTGAATTTGCAGCATAGAACAACAACCGCTAAATATAAAGCAACAGACGCATATTAAAAAAGCAGTCACAGACATGTCTATTAACCCGTCACAAGTTACAAGGACAAATTTTTCAGGGCGGCTGCACAAAGCAGTTTGGCTAATTGTCAGCTGACTGTGCCATTGCTTCAAAAAACTTCAATTATGCCACAACTCATATCGAGGCTTTCAATTGATCTTATTCACAAGTCAAGCCTGTTATTTTGTTACAGTCACAGTGAGTCTTTAGGTGTGTTCCTGTACTTTCTGTACCAAGTTCTGAAGTCTGTCATTTGTTACGGAGTGGAGGTAAAGCTCTCTCAGAGGGAGGCAAAGTACGGGAATTCATCTTTTTTTTATAATTGGTCCGCGCTAAGGTGCGGACTATTTAGTACCCTTTAGGCTTCGGTTTATTAAGTACCCTTAAGTGACCGGAATTAAGTCACAGCACGGGCCGAAGGTATAGAGGAAGAGATGGGAAGGAGGTGTCGGTGCAAATTGGTTTCAAATACCTGTGAATTGTAATGAGGGGGAAAAGTTGAGCTGGGAAGAACAAGAGTGTGGTGCGGCTGAAGGACGAGTCTCTAAACTTAACTGCACGTCAGACGGTGGGCTTAAGGGTGAACGAGTGGACATTCCTAGCGAGACAAGTATTGCGGGTAAATTCTTGAAGGGGAAGAATGCAAGTGGCTATCTCATTAGAACATTCTTCGTTATAATAGCGATACAACAGTGATGAAGACGCAACATTTCGACGATGTTCCAATTAGTTGATTGACTTCGCTGTTTAAGTATTAAAAATAATAATAATTCAGTGGCACTACAGACCACAAGGAACCAGAGCATAGCTTCTACAACAACTACTCGTGTTGTACGTGCTTCTGTTCTCTCACAAGTAGAAGGGACCTCCAGTTTTTTGCCGACTCTGAACGGCGAGATTTGAGAAGCTTTTCATAGACAATTGATACTCTTTGAGTGTTGTCGGCAACTCGAAAGAAAGATGCGGAGTCCCAGACCTTCTGCGTGGCGGTCGACGCACTTACCACTACTCCACGGCGACTACAGCATTAGTATAACCAATAAGTTTTATCGCTCGCTGTTTCTATTTAGTAGGTGCAGGGAGGTATTAGGAGCTCCAGCCCAGGTAGGAGCGTTATCCTCAAGTTTTCGGCGGATGTTAGCCTTATATATCAATAGGGGTGGAACATTTCTTACACCACTTAAAGAATCCTAGATATTTCGCTGCATTTTTGTCGATCTCCAATATGTGATCGATCCAACTAAGTGTTGAGTTGATACACATACCGGGGATGGAAAGTCGTTCGGTTTCAGCAATGCTACAGCCAATCATGGATAATGGCTGGTTATTTTGGGAACGCTTGAGTGACAGTAGACAGCACTGGGTCTTGGAAGCATTAAATTCTTACCCCAGTTAATTATGCCTTCAAGATCGGAGACTAATGAGCTTAACATAAGCTGCCGTTCCAAGTCTATGGCCGAAAAGGAGGGTCGAGAGCGAAGGAACTAATATGAAAAGGTGAGGATACTGTCATCAGCGAAGGAGTGGATTGGATAAGAAGTGACAGACAGGAGATCATTTATTAAAATGAGGAACAGTGTCGAAGACAAGATGGAGCATTAATATGGTGAATATCAAACTTGAACCCATCCAATACGACTTGTATTGAACGCTTCGAAAGCTAATTTCTAATCCATTGAAGAAGAGATTCATCGACACCATAAGCACGCATATTCAACAAGAAAGCCTGATGCCAGACTCTGTCAAATGCTTTTGAAATATCACGCACCAAATTTGCTTTCGCCTACATTGTGCCAAGATTGGTTCCATTTTTTGGTGAGATATGTCATCAAATCACCAGTGGACCTGTTGCTGCGGAAGCTGTACCGCCGGTCATTGAGAAGCTTCCGGGTTTCAAGGTATTTTTTAAGCTGACGGTTTATCAGCGTTTCCATGACTTTAGAAAGTAGGGACGTTAGCCTTATGGGTCGGTAGAAGTGATGATGGTTCGCCCTTTTTAGGGACGGGCTGGACAAATGCTGTTTTCCACTTTCTCGGGAAGAGCCTTACTTCTGGACATGATAACCGATGAAATAGACGTAACAGAGTTAATTATTAACGAAGGGGGCAATGAAGAAAAATTGTAGCTCGCAATTGTGCCTTTGTCTAAGTTACAAAGATCGTGGTCGTGATCGAAGGGATTATTTGAAAACGATTGTTCCATTCTATTCTTAAGAGGAATTCTTAGCACATTTCTGTATTAAAAGATCTCTATTCGAAGGGCTTTCGGAAAAGTTTGAAGTATCAGTATTAGAAAACCAACAACCTGCCTATAAAAATTTCTTGGGTTAAAATGAGTAGGGTTGGGAAATATTTTACTCTCTCCAGAGAGCGCTATTTTTTCGGTATATGAAAACAGACCCTGGGTTGGTTTGTTGTTGTACACCGTTTTTCGAATACGGGATCACGCCTCTTGAATGGACACGTTTGCCGCTTCGGCATCAAATACCTCGAGATACGCTCTAATTAATTATCCTGACAAAATCAAACACCGCATACCCACTCAGAACACATTTTATTTAATAAAATTCTCTTAATTTTCACGTATTTAACTAACATTGCAGAACAAAAAAATGAAAATAAAATTGAAAAAAGAAAACTCAAAAGAAGTTTTATCAATGAATCATTTAACAGGCGAGTCATTTGATTTTTTGGTGGATTCCACAGTGTATCCATCGAAACAAATACAACATCTATAGTTGGTAGGCACATGTTTATCAGATTTTATAAACAATGGTAAGTAGAAAAATAAGAGGTAAACACCTGTGTATCCGTCTACCCAGTCCCAGGTTACTACTGCACAACAACATTTGCATTCCTGCATTTCTAACATTTGCTTCGTTTGTAAAGTAAACTATAAATATATGCATGTATTTGCTTATGTAAATAATTAAGTAACATCTAGCACATTTAGTTAATTATATTTAAAATGTCTTCAATTGTGTGTGTGTGTGTGTTGTGTGACGGGTGCGAGTTCTTCTGTTTCATCATCATTCTTGAATTCCATATTTATCCTGTTCCTTTTCCAACTCTCTCTCTCCCTTAACAGACTAGTATGTATACATATATATTATTCTTTTTTGTCCAAAAAATATTACGAGTATATACAACAATGTTTCTATATGTAAGTTAACCATCAATTCATTTTTGTTTCGTATTCTTTAACATTTAAAACATTTATTAGAAAAAATACTCTTGAGTACAATTGTTTTTATATTCAATTTTCTTTGTCTTGTCGGTTGGGATAGGAATTCAGTATTTTGTCAGCAGCAATGTTGGTTGTTGGATGATGGTAATGACTTTGTGCAGAGGTTCTTGTTGGCTTACTGATATTTTCGGGCGGCAGTTCTTGCTCTCCACGCTTGAACAAGATTCCATGCGAAGTACAATGTGAATCCGTGAATTTGAAAGCCGACGAAACAGAATGCATACCACAGAAGTCCGTATGGCATTCCCTAAAAAGAAAAGAAAATATTTAAGAAACTGATTGAGCAAGAATAATTTTCAAATCATTAAAATTTTGTTTCAAGAATAGCCACCCAATTAAGCTCTCACTTGCAAACTGAAAAATAAGTTTCCCTCGTTTTATAGTAGTTCATAAGAACGTCCACTTTGAGACAAATGCAGAAGAGTGGGTGTTATTTCGAACTGTGTAAACAACAAAGTTTAACACTTCTTACTCGAAGGACATACATTCTGCTAGCAGGGACACTTTTTCGATATCATCTACCGGGGAATAAAAAAAAGTCACCGCGCAAGAAACGTTTTCAATCGGATATTTGTTACAAAGAAGGTTGAAATGCATTCAGTTAAGTTTGCAACATCTTTAAATTTCAGCAAAATCGAGCGAATAGGCAACATTTTAAAAATATTTTTACATTCGTAGCACCCAGATTTGAGACGATCGCATCGCATAGGCAGTACAACTTGCCGTTAACGATTTGAATCTGCGTCTTCTTATAGTTCCGCTTTGCTTCAAAAGTTCGAAATCATCGTTGCGATCGCTTATTTATTAGAATAATAATTGAGTGGCACTACAACCCACAAGGCACCAGGGCCTAGCTTCTACAAGAACTACTCGTGTTGTGCGTGCTACTGTTCTTTCACCAGTAGAAGGTTCCTAAAGTTTTTTGCCGACTCCGAACGGCGAGATTTGAGAAGCTTTTCATACACAATTGACAACCTTTGAGTGTTGTCGGCAACTCGAAAGTGGTGGTGCCGTGAACACCAGAGACTATTCTCTCTTTTCCTAAGGTTGGCGCCAAAGTCCCTGTTCCATCTACGCCTCCCCAATGATGCCCCTTAAACTGACGCGATCTCTCGGCCTCCTCAAATCCCTGAGTGTCCATGTTTTTGTGTGGTACACCGAAACATATCAGACGTTGCATCCGCTCGAAAATACTTTTTCGATTAACCTAATGCGCCTCCGTTCGGAGTCGGCGGCGTAGCACACACAACACCTTTTTATTGACTGATGGAAGACCGAACATTACTGCACCACGAATTAAAAACGAACATTGTTAACAAGGTGTGTTCTAAGGGTAATGTCTTAAAGGAGAGATATGTGATAAGAGGGAAGCAACGATAAAGACGGGAATCAACTGAGTTCGAGCTGCTTCTTAAGATTGAAAAGGTACATAATAATAACCTGTGATATAATCACCAACGATACACTCTAAGTTGAAATCACCTGTTGCAGGACACACAGATATGTAGAAATCCATTCTTCAAATACGTGTATGACTGTGGTGCTATAGAGGGCAATACATCGTTTCCTACGTGGAACTTCTTGTGCTAGAGTAATATAATTTATTCTTCACATCACTGCCTCCTCGAATTGCAGATCACGAATATTGAAAAAAAATTAGAAGAAACTTCAATACCAATGGGGGAGCTATACCACGCAGAAATGATTAATGTGGTCCTTTGTGGAGCGAAGCTGCATTTAATTGGTTGTTTTAAATAGGGACGTGGGTGGTCGCCGTGGCGCATTGGTAAGTGCATTGACTGCGGCGCAGAAAGTCTGGGTTCGATTCCCGGACGGGACACCTAGCATTTTTTCACGGCACCACGTCTTTCGAGTTGCTGACAACACGCAAAGAGTATCAAATGTCTATGATAGGCTTTTTAAATCTCGCCCTTCGGAGTCGGCAAAAAGCTGTAGGTCCCTTCTACTCGTGAGAGAACAGTAGCACGCACAACACGAGTAGTTGTTATAGAAGCTAGACCCTGGTCCTTTGTGAGCTGTAGTGCCACCCAATTATTATTATTAAATAAGAACACTATGCAATTCATCCAGAGCTATGACTCTCCAATAGAGGCGTTGTATCGCTAACGCTTATTGACAATTTGAAAAATGGTGGTCCACGTCCTACCATATAACCTTCGAAGGGTGTAATTCCCTCTGTCTGAACAGACGTAAAACTAACTTCATGTCTATCACTCACTAGCAAAGAATTAAGTTCTAAACTGTAATATTCTCCTCATGGTGGAATTGAAAAGCATGATGAATTTTGCAGAAGCGGAGGAATTGCACTTCACAATTTACCATTCATTCTAGGCTTCTGTTTGGATCCTTTCCAATCTTCAAACAATTAATGTCCCTGTTAGTAGATATAAGGGAGATATCACCTGTCAAACCTCGAAGCTTATACTGCCTCAGGCCTGTTGATTGGGACAAATTTGCCATTCGTCAATCTTATAACAAACTTCATTGATGCTCTTTCTTCTCGCCTCCTTTTCTTTCTCGAAGTGCATATTCCTTCCCAATCTGATGTTGTTATGTGACACAAATTTTAATAAATCTGTCAGTAAATTCGAATGGTCTTAATTAATGAGTTCCTACAATGGTTTAACTTTTTCCTAACCTCACCTTCTCTTCCCACTGCTCTTTTAATGAGCATAAATTCCTGAACTATTCTTTTTCTTATTTTTCACGGTACTCATGCCGATCTATGACTATAAATTGGTTTGCAGGAGTTGTGGAGTGTCTTTGGCGTACCGCCAAAACGTGTTTACTGTTTCTCTGCCAAGTGGTTTGGAGGAAAAATATATTAATCAGAAGATTATGATTTTGAATACGTTCCAAGGGGGAAACTCTGTTCCAATGTTTAAACTCACAACGTTAGGGACATATTTTACCACCAACGACTCTTGTAAGTTGTTAATAATTTGATAGGCAATATATTTTCCATTCAGGGTGGTTCATAGTTGAGCAGATGAATCCAGAATTGATGAGAGATTTGAGGACTTAGTAAACTAGAAGTCACTTAAACGTTCCCCACAGAAGTCATTGTTTATCGTATGAAAGCGCGTCACACCTATTCTCTAACTTGAAATATGCAGCACGCAGCTTATCCCATTGTACCTAAATTTATATGGCAGCTGTGCAATGAGCTTTCCAAATATTTTAAGGAGACCACAGTTCCGAAGACCACAAGGCACCAGGGCTTAGCTTCAGCAACTACTCGTATTGTTCGTTCTCTCACGAGAAGAGGTCACCTGAAGTTTTTAGCGGACTCAAAAGGGCAAGATCTTAAGCTTTTCTGACACAATTAGTGCTCTTTGCAAACTCGAAAGAGGTGAAGCCGTCCGGAGATCGACACATTTACTCACTATGTCACGGGGATCGCTTTTTTAAACCTGTCTGTTTATGGTACTGTACCACCAAAATGACATACATTCAAAAATGACAAAAATTCTTTCGTCCTCATATTTCCAAGGCCGCGTATCGCCCACAAATACTCAAATCTAATCCAATTCGCTCAAGTTCTTGCAACAAAATCAGAAATGTGCTTTGAAATCCAAAAGTAACAACTTACTCTCCACAAGAAGATTCCAGCTTCTTCAACATCCATACCGTGCTCCAGGGTAATGTAGGACCACACATCTCCAAAATAGTACAGGAAACAATACAAGAGTGGCAGCAAGCCAAGCAGCGTTATGGCAACGATATACTTTTGCATCTCACGAATCTTGTTGCCCCGTGCTGCGGAGAGTCCGATGAACGAAGTCAACAGCGACAAACACCAAATGTACTCCCACCACAGTGGGGTGGGCACCTCTAATTCCTCAATTTCCAGAACGAAGATATCCAATCGGTCCAGAATGTCTGAGGTCAGCTTGGCAAGCATAACGAAGAACAGCAGCGCATGAAAGAAAATACAGTATTTCAGCCGGGATTTGTTCAGCAAACTGCAATTAAACACAAAAAACACACTTTCAGTCAAAAACAGCCAACTCCACTTGAGCAATATTGACGTGCGATCAGCCGCCGTCGAGCAGAGAGGTGTACATAGAAATGTAAACAAAAACTGGCAGGATGCCAGCCAGTTTTGTCCCAGCACTTGCGAGTCTAGATGTGTGGGCACTGGCTGTGACAAGTGCAAAGTAATGCTATTACTCTCTAGACACAATGCCTTGTCGGTGGTTTACGTGGAACACAAATATGTGATGTGGTATGCGAATAAAATCAGTGAATTTATGTGGAGGCGTGTGTGTGTATGTTAACCTAATTTGATGTGGAGCTGCCACTCGCTGTCTATACTCGAAGTCTGTGCCATCGGTTCCCGTGATCATTGCTCCACCGCGAGATGCCATTTTGTTGTCTATTTATAAGCGTAATGTTATGATGCTTCTACGGAGTTGAAAAAATGCACAAACTATCGAAATAACATTTCACTTTGAGGTGAAAAACCGAAAAGAAAAGCTGATTCGGTGGTGTCACGGTAATCACCCTCCGTCGTCGAAAAAGGGAAAATTTTTGCCTTTGAAGTTGGGAATAATTTTCACTTTTTCTATCTGTCAGTTTTACCTGTCAGTCGGGGCAGGGACGGCATTGAGGTGGGAGAAAGTAATGAAATTGATTGGTGACCTTTGAATGTTATCGATGTTATCGATGGTGGTTGATGTCTTTGATAGAGCTGTTGTGCTTTGAAGCTTTTCTGCATCCTTAAGGACATTTCTGATTGGCAAATGTTGGAAATTCTTATAATAAAATGCAAAAGGATAATTCATGTGACCGTGTGGCCTAATGGATAAGGCGTCGGACTTCGAATCCGAAGATTGCAGGTTCGAGTCCTGTCACGGTCGAGGCGGTGCAGTCAGTTCTTTTTTCTCTTTTGAATATTTTAAGGACACGAATTTGAGTAACGATTCAATGGCTCTGCTTTTATTTTCTTGCAGATAGTTTTTTTTTTGTTAAGTTCAATGCTGCCCTCTCAAACATTCCTAAAACTGTCTTTCCGTTCATTTCTTTGTTTTTTCCATGATGAGGACGAAAATGTCAATTCTATATGACGCTGAGACTGAATGAAAGTTTGTGCCTCCATGGTACCATTTAACGATATCGTATTCACATAGAATTTTATCGCTAGTATCTATTAATTACTTATTTAAGTAAAAACAGTTCTTTTTGAGGCAAATGACCGTTAAGTTGATTAAATCAAATTGGCGCCCGGCAATAATTCTTCACAACCTCTACTAATCATCCCGAAAGAATCGTTCACAAACATGACTTTGAAGAAGACTTATAACGTCTGCCTGGGACTGGTTGTTTAGGTCCTCTAGGTTGTGTTAATGGCAATTAAGGAAAATATCAAATTCCTGAAGAGTGTGCTGAAATTTCTACAAACTGGTTATTCAAATTCTTTTCCGATTTTTCGTTTACTCCTAAAGGCTCGTTTTTCACGCAAACGACGCATTATACGTTCAAGCTCAACTCGTCTGCAATTTTTTACGTCCTCAGAGGCGCACACTCGAATCTGAGACATTGGGACAGCGCAACAGAGGACGGCCTAGGCTAAGATGGCGCACACTAGAAGGACCTGGAGAAGGACCTCAACCAACTTGGAGTGCGCAACTGGCGGCAGTTGCCGAAAGATCATTCTGGCTGGAGAGGCATGTAGGTTGAGGTCCAGGTCCACCCCGGACTGTAGCGCCACAAGAAGAAGAAGAAGAGGCGCACATTCCAGCTTTAGCAACTAGTTAGCTTTGCTATCTCTTGGTTCAGAAGTTTGCTCTTCCCTAAGCCTCATAATTTGGGTCAGAAGAGTCTTTTCAAACATCGTTTTCCCTGCTTGACATGGCCGATTAGTTCTTCTTCTATGGACAACATCAACGGTTTGAGGAGATAGTTTGGGGTTACACTTATTTATCTGCCTTTCACTCTAAGCGCAGACGGACATTCAATGGCCGCAGAAATTACTTCTGCAGCTCTACAGTCTCTCAATCAATCTTCAAAATGATTCGTTTTTCTTATGTTGTTTACATATTGTTTTGTTAGGAGCAGTGACCTTATTGGTTTCTGGCTAGGAAAGGTTCTGCCTGTTCCTTAATTCTGAAAGCTTCTAGAAGAGTGGAATTGTTATGTGCATATTCCAGCCGTTCGAACTCATGTAGGCCGCAACTTTGTAGCGCACATTGGACCAACATCGCCCACAGAACTTACATTTCAAAAAAGGCCAAAACCTTCCTAATCCGTTTTCAATAAAGTATATGTCCTACGTTTCAGAAGTAGACTGATATGCTCAGTGTTACATAGCTTGGTCTTCGCTTCTTGGGTTCATAGAAATAAAAGCGATTGAAAAGCGTAGTTCCACCTTTTGGCATTGAAGTTACCCTGCGCCTTTTCAGGAGCAACTTTTCAAAATACACATATGTATGTGTGCAAAATTGGGAAAGAGTGAAATTTTTCCCATGAGTTGCACAACAAAAATTGCAATCGTGACTGTACATGCATGCCTGCATTATTAATCAACATTCGCAGCTGAATTGAACAGTTGCACAGTATGTCCATTTGCTTCAGCAGCTTCTTTCGAGGAAAGAGTCGACACTGCTGTCTTGCCCTTGTCGGGAAGACGGAATTCTCTTGCATCGTTGTCTTTATTGATTTGAAGATTCTGCCTGATAGAGGGATTTGCAACTTCACCGCCGGTTAACAATCTGCAGAAAGACTTTTTTCTGTATTACAGGGTCCGCGAATCTACATACGACAATGTATACGTTCCCGTCTCGACAGTCATCGATTAGCGGTTATATCTGCTGGAATGTGAATTTAAATTTGGACTAAACCTTCGACCATCATTCTTTAGGCGCCTCCTCGCCCGCTTGCTTCAATAGTTTTTCTAATCCTTCTTTTTTACAACATTTCTGGTGACCGCAGCATAAAAATCTGTTAAATTGAGAGTCCGTTGGTCATGAAATCACACCAATATTGATGGCATATCGAAGACACACACACTAGGTACACTTAGAGGACAAAGCAGGAAAGATGCTTGATAAAATGATCAGTTGAGATTGGTGAAAGGTTTATGACGGTAAACTGGTGAGTTGGTTAGCCGACATCTCGAAGGTTGTAAGTGGGCTGTTACCTCGCACATTGATTCATATGTAAATCTATAAAGGAAACACAATCTTTGTGTGCAAATTCTACTTTCATAATCAGCAGTCTTCTCTAAAAACGATTTTCGTCAATATTTTGGTCCCTTTTCTCCAAGAACGATCTTAGTCTTAATATATTTACTTTACGCGCTTGCATCGGCAATATTTCTCTTCCCTCAAGTTAAACCCCCTTCGTCGACGCTTTTTCAAATGCAAACTTGTGTTAGTCATTTTTGAGTGAAATCCTTTGTCCATACCTACTTGCTGTCTCTCCTTCTATGTATTCTACCAGAAAACAATTAATGCTTGCTTTTAGTTCACTAGTTTTTGTTCCACATACATCGAATAAAAGATCAGTAAACGACTTTCAACAATATTTATTAACTTTAGATCCTATACTCAAAGACGTTAACTAAATGTTTTTAAAGCTTTTCTATAACTATACACAATTGATTTAACGAAACCGGCAGTTGGAATATTTTTGACTGATTGCGAAATGCTACTCCACCAGACTATCTCGTTTATTGACTTCGATACAAGAGCTGCAAGTTGTTTGCTTTCTGCAACATTCTCCAATGCTTCCGTTTGGCTACCTTTATTGGCAGAGTTTGAACAAATTCTTTTCTTTAAATTGAACGGGAGCATTTTCAGAAATTCCTTTTTAGTCTCTATAGATTTGTCCTGCTCATAGAGCTTTGAATCATTAGAACTTGTCGCTACAAAATAAGACAATCGTTCCATATGTGGCTGATACAGTTCGCAGAACTCATCCATCTGAGCATCAACAATGTTCTTCACTTTACTTTTGTTTTCCCCGAATATCATCCGAAAATCTCCTTTGTAACTGATGTTGGATATGGTATGAAACAATTCAAATGCACTAAATCTTTCAGGTAGCATGAGAAGAGCGGCCACAACAGCACTCTGCAGGTTTTGCTGTAAGGCATCAATTAAACTCTGTTCTTTTGGGGCCACAACATCAGAGACCGGCTTATGTAATCTGCCGGCATAGTACAAATGTGTCCAATCATTTAAGTCACTTTCTAGATGCAATTTTGACACAACTCCGTATTTGATAGTCACTCCTACATCTGCCAAGGGGACTAAGGTGTTGAAGTACACACCTGCTCCCAAATTGGTTTGGTATGAAGCAATAAATCGACTTCCAAAGTGCCGTAGCCCAGAGTAATGTGATGGGTGTGCCTTTAAGTTGTCCGCATGCCATTCTTCGGGATTGTCAACACAAAATGTTAGGTCTATCACTTTCGATTTTTGCTTGGCGACATCTTCATACCCGATTTGTTGCTTAACTCCAGAACCATACGCAAAACTATAGACTATTCCTCGAGGAAATTGTTTGATTATATTCGAGTATATGTTCATTGTTTGTGGTTGAACACCGCGGTTTTGCTTGTCAAATTTTGACAGTTGACAGTTCGTTTTGGACAGTGACGTTTCCCATCGGGTTAAGCGGAGTTCTACATCGGCCAGTTTGCATTTCTGTAGTTAGGGCATTGTCTTCTGTTTTGATTTATCCGAAATGTGTTATGGGAATTATACAGCAGCTTAAATTATTCGCAAACATTTGTTCATACTGGGCATTTGCATGAAGTTTGTATAAAACTCTGGAATTGTAGGTAAATGTTTCGATTTACCAACACAATTTTTTAATGATATACACGAGACAATGGAGGACGACGCCCTGATGGAAGAAGGATGAAAGGCAACTTGAGGAGAAAAAGGGCTGTACGGAACTATCTAACTAGCCAAACGTCTACGGATATGAGTCTTATGGTAACTTGCCATGTAAAGCGAACAGGATCATCAAGCGAGTCGTTGTAACAAATCTGTTTGTCTGAACGACCCTTGTGTTTAAAAATCTGAACCATGGAAAAAACTAACAAAGGACTTCTACGACGATGGCAAACTGGGAAACGGCTCTGTCGACTGGATAGGCAAATGCGTTGTTTGAGGCCATAGACTGTAGCGTAGCTCTAAAACGAATAATAGATGAAGGGGTAGAACATTTTTGACTGCTATTTGGGAATATTTTGAGGTTATGAGAAATGTAGACCAGTCCATGATTGCTTCCCCAAATAAAAAATCTCTTTTCACATATAAGAATATCAATATTATTTATTT
Organism: Eristalinus sepulchralis; assembly: GCA_944738645.1. NCBI lineage: Eukaryota > Metazoa > Arthropoda > Insecta > Diptera > Syrphidae > Eristalinus > Eristalinus sepulchralis. The sequence goes on along the minus strand of OX122882.1, from coordinate 83,952,083 downwards.
TCTCAAACCTTCATCAATTCTTTTTACGAAAAATTTCCACCTGCAACGGATGACACCTGTCATCTGGCACCTCTTTCCCAACAGCTATTGAGACGTCCCCTTGTGGGCAGGCACTGAGAGCCACCAAAAGATTCATGTCCGCAATAAATTCAATGTAGTCCCCCTTCTGAGCTGGACTCGGCTTGCAAAAGTATTGCTGAGTGTCCTGAAATGAAATTGAGGACAATTTTAAGTTAATTTTACGGGCAACTTTGGAAGAAACATAAATGAATATTTCTTTTGCAATAGCGTGGATTTTGAATAAGAAAGGACAATACCTACAATTGAAAATTGAGTGAGAGATGGAAGATGATAACTGTGACAGCAACGGATAAATTTCACGCATTTCTTTAACGCATGGATGTACGTAGGCCGTTACTGATCTCGTCAACACTCTAAATTGCACATCCCTAGCTTCTCAAATTGAACTGACACTTCGCTTGTCATCGAAATGTCACTTTATTTAGTCTCCCAAGTTTGAAAATATTCACAAATGCACAATGCAACAACTTACCCTTGTAAATCCGGTGCACATGAATATATTCCACACATCGTGGACATCGTCCTCCGACAATCCCCTCTCCTTGATCGCCTCCGTCAGGTAACTGTGGCAACTTCCAAATCTCTTCTTACCAGTGATTAGCTCGTAAGTGTAATCATCACATCTTGTCCCGATCACATCGTGCAGAGCTCCGCCATCCTCATCAACACCGTACTTGGCCAGTGAATCAAACACGAATGTCGCCATTGGTCGCAAATATGGAAAGCAGCTCCACAGCCGATCGTAGACCTTCAGATGGGAACTGTGCAGCTGCCGCGTCTTGCCAGAGTAGAATCGCTCCTTGGTGTTGTCCAGGTTCCAAAAGTTCAGATCGCCAACCTGAGAGCCCTCAATGACTGTGATGCGACATAAGTCGTCCGTCTGCATTGTCCAGGTTTTCGCCGATCTCTTCGGAACCACTATCTTCTCCACTACGTCCCCTAGAAGAGCTTCGTGCCTCTTGTTGTCGTATTCGAACTTGGAGACTCTAGTTGCTGGCGAAACGTCATAGCAGATCACTGGTTTGTGCTTTGGAAACGTTCTCGGCTTGAAGTCGCGTCCACACCAAGATTGAGCCATTGCGCAAACAAAACTTAACCCGACGAATGCAAAATACAAAATGAATAAATCTTGTAACAGCGCGATGGAGTATGATAGGAACTGGTGTGGTTAAGGAGTGAAAGGGGTTGGGTGGCGAGAATAAGCTTTTCAAACTTCGGAGGGGAACTTTTTTTGCGATGTTAGCTTTGGAGAGCTTTGTGAGATGCGAATGGGGTAAAAGAGATAACCGCCCCCGGGTGGGCTCGAACCACCAACCTTTCGGTTAACAGCCGAACGCGCTAGCCAATTGCGCCACGGAGGCTGTTGGATTCCGCTTGCCAAGGGGATATTTTGTGTTTTGTGGCAGTGAATCAAGGATGTATCTTGGGGGGTTGTATGAAGGAAGACTTAGGGTACGAGTTAGTTAAGTCAGTTCATGATTTTTACTTACAGAACTTGCTTCTGTTTGAGATTAGTGTAGAGTATTGTAATCATGAGCGGCTTTCCTTTTGATGAGCCGGTTTTGAAGGTCCTTTTGAAGGTAAGGTCCGACATATGGCTTGGCATGGATAGCTGTTCATGAACCACGCATCGCCATCACGTTTGAGAGTAGAGAACACACAATGAGCATATCTTAGGCGACCGCCATAAATTGTTGAAACAAATCTACAAACGTGGACATCACAGGACATTGTGATATGTGTTCGCCTCAGGTGAAGCATGAGCACGCACTTTTCCGTGTGGTAAAAAAGGGTGTCAGACGACCTGTAAAACCGTAGGGACACGATAATTAATGACATGGTCTACTCACAGTATCCGTAAGGAGGTCAAACATAATCCTCACTAAAACAAACAGGAAGGTACACCCCATTCCCATTCTCTTACGGTGATAAGAACTTCCTGTTTGTAGTGGAAAATACTAGTTTATCTTAGAAACAGCAAGGTAAGGCCCATTCCCACTCTCGTATTGGTGAGAGAACACTTCTGGGAATATCAAGTTTTTATACGAAGATAGTTTAATTCCTCTAGAACGGGCTTTATTTTTCATTTGCCGTCTAAGCCCAAGGACACCGCGATTAGCTTGCCTTATGCTTAATGTCGGCCACAAACTTCAGTGTAAAGAATGGGTGGAAGAGGCGAAGTATCTGCGTCTGACAGCCAAGATATGCCTTAGGCTTTACTCAACCCTTTAACCACTTCCAAGATAGTCCAAGAATGCAAGTCCTCCCTAAGTTTGGTCGGCAAATTGAATTCGATGACTTGTCTGGGTTCCGGACATCACGGGATCACGGGAAACGAGGTTGCTAATAATCTAGCTAAGCAAGGTTCAAAAGAGGCACTCGTAGGGCCTGGACCCACCTTGGGACTACCCGCTTCCTTGGTTAGGGCGTCAGACAACCAGAAATACCATGACTCTCCAGGATGCAGGCTGACCAAGTGCCTGCTCCCGAACGGCAGCAAGAAATCCGTGGCTTTTCTGTTATCTCTAGACAGAAAAGAGTGCAGAAGCCTTGTCGGCGTACAAACGGCACACTTCACCTTCGCTTAGTGATGACACCCTTTTTGACGCCTGTGGAGAAGGTGAAGACACTTCAGAGCACTTTCTCTGTCAATGTCCCGCCTTTGCTCGCATCATGTGGCGGCTGTTTGGCGCTGATGTGGTGGGAGCTAAAAACTTAAGCTCTTTGTCACAGAAGCGCCTGCTGGTTTTTCTTCGAAAACCAGGAAACTAGAATAAATGAAGGTTACTGCCTGGTAGTACAATGTTTGAGTCTAAGCGCTCCAGTGCAGTGTATCCCAACCTAAGACAGAACCTTAATTTTTACTCCACAGTGTTCCCGGAGCTTACTGCGGGCCGATTAGCTTGCCTGAAACTTGAAACATTGAAGGTTTTCGCCATCTTCTATCGACTTTGATGAAGCAGCGAGAGTCCAGCAAATCCTAGCAGAACTATGTTTGGATAACATTGGAAATATCACACTTTACTGAAGTCTCAGTACATATGCTACTTATGACTTGCCAATAATTTCCAACTTTTATTACGAGGCCCCCTTGAACACCCTTTGGACTTACCCATCAAAAAAACACACTAATAACTTCTTCCCCCCGATAATGAATAAATAATTTCGTCCAGAATCGATAGAATTTCATATGAACTAGTTGCTTGCAAGGACCAACTGTGTGTTTCCTTTTCTTTCTCATTAACTCCTTTTTCGTGCTTTTGTGTGTTCCTTTAACTGGTGCGTGCGTGCGACAGACACTACATCGATTACATAGGATACAAGGAGAAATTGAAGATTTCCTTAAGAGTGCGCATAGGTAAAGGAAAATAATTTGTCCTCATTCATAATAAGGGAGTAAGGGTAATCCAATCAATAACTAAAAATTAAGGGGCAGCTCCATAAGCGATTTTAGGTCATGTTAAACGGACACAAGTGTACCCTCTTGTCTTTGGGAAAATAACGTTTTGGTGTTATACCTTGGCTAGACAGCAACTGAAAGTTTTCTGTCAATACGAGTTTGAAGTTGCAATTGGAAGGAATTTAAGTCAATGAAAACATTTTCTATGATTTTCGAGAAATTGCGATAAGAGGGCCTCGACCAGAACTTTAGTGCTGTACAAAAGAGCTATTAAGGAACATTGAACAGCATGGCGTTTACAACGGAGGCAGTCGATTTTATAACTGAGATTAGGCTGAGCGAGGATAAATAGATTTGTAGATATTTATTCTAAGTAGGTAATTTGACCAGATTTGAAAAAAATTACGGTTCACTAACATTTTGCGAATTACACTGTATGTTCCACATACGCCCCAGTTGTGGAAATGCATACCAAAGAGCGATCATATCATTTATTACTTTTTTGTTGTTGTCGTCCATTGTAGAAATATTAGTGAGGTTTTTCAAATCATAAATTTCGTAAAAAGGCCCTTATTGGTTGGATGTCTTAAAATATTTATGTACAACGACTAATATGGAATTCTTTCATGAATACAATCCTTTAAAGTAAATATGCTACAGATTACAATCTGTAAGGAAATAATTATCTTTGGCAAGGTTGTGAAGTGTTTTATGCAACAAGTAAAGGGTGGTCCAAAGAAAATGCACGATGCTAATTGTACTACTAAGTAACGTTAAAAGTTTTAAGAGAATAAAATCTCAATATTTCTTGTGACAGAAGGATCTCTGACAAATATGTGTGAAACAAAATGCCGGCCAAATGCTCACCACGGCTTCGGTGACCGGTAACGGCTACCTTTATCCAATGTGTCAGATTTTCAATGTCTGTGAAACATAATTGAGGTTCAAAGACGTTATTGTGCTGAAATATTTCATCATTTAGCTCTTAAATTCTTCTTGGCTTACTGACGTAGACCTTTTCTTTCCACTATCCCCAAAAGACAGAAGTCCAACGGTGTCAAATCACGTGATGCTGGAAGCCAATTAACATCGCCACAACTTGAGATAATATGGCCAGTGAATTTCTCACGCAACAAAGTCATTATTTCGTTGGATCTGTGGCATGTGGCACCATTCTGATGGTTGCACATATCATCCAAATCAGGCGCTACAATTTCTGGCCACAAGAATACCGTTATCATCTCGCGAATCCCATTCACGTAACTGCTTGGGCAACCTCAATTTCGAAAAAGTACGGCCCGATGACGATGCCAGCCATAAATCGCATTCAACTTGTGGATGCATTGACTCTTCAACAATCACTCGAACTCTCACTGAACTCGTGGATTTTCATTCTCATTTACGGTAATACTGCTTTTTAACTAATCCGCTTAGGTGAAAGTGCGTCGATTCTGCTGACCAAAAAAAATCACGAAGTGAACAACGTTTGAACGCTCATTTTCTAAAGAGGTTTCAACAATCCTAACGGTCTGCTCAGTAGTGTAACTCCTCTTGGATGATTTTGTCAAACACTGAAGTTGAAGTGAAGTTTATATCGCCCGATGGTATGATTGGAAAATGAAATTAAACTTAAGCACCCTTTAATTGAACTTGTTCTAGGGTAATACAAATTTAGTTTATAGTTTTGGATTAAAATGTCAGAGTATCAAAATTTAATTGATTATTGGTATGTAATTCTCCAAAACTCTTGTTGGTCTATCTATTTTGTTGAACATGTGTGTTGAGGGTTTGACTCTTCTGTAGCGTTAAATGGACTCATAAATAGCAGAATCCTTCCTAAATATACATATATATATATATGTATGTACATATAGGAAATTATACAAAAATTAATCAAGCTCCAATATGTTTTACAAACAATTTTAACGCATCAGGATACATATTAGCAATTGTACGCTTCTGTTCGCAAATGCGATTAAACCAAATGTCTTCACTTTAAAAAACATTTTCAAGGCTAATTATTCTGGCAACCCAAAAGTTGCCACTTTATCTTCGGTCAAAACTACCACGCACTTCATAGCTTTTGATCTTTCCCTTCATTAGCTACCCACACGAACTGCTGTGTGATAATGATCTAATAACTCATCCATGCCACATTCAGACATGAAGTACACATCAAGCCCTATTACACCTGCTTCGCGCTGGACACGTCACCCATCACCCTTGTCCAGAAGTAAATTCCACAAGCACGAGAACACCTACTCCGTCCGCCCAAAAAGCACTCTCTTAATCCGTTCACTGTGTTCGTGCCTCTCTTAAATTTCATCACGTCAACAACACACACCACTCTCTCGTTCTCCCAGAAGGTCAAAGAAACTCTAACGCTAACACTATCCAACAAAGAAGGGAGGGGGGGGGGGGAAACCAACCCCTTACACATCACCGTGTCGACTGTCCTTCCGCGCGGAGACATTCATTCATTTTTTTTCCAACATATCTCAATCCACGAAAAGTAACTCACTCAAATACCGATTAGCACTGCACAGCAGAATCCCATACGAAGTCGGACGAAGCCAAACGGTGTCCCCGCAGAGCTTTGCGCTTCAGTCTCATTGAGCACTTTGAAACGTCGTGATCGTTTCCCATCGAATGCTAGTTCGTGTCGCGCCCAAGTCTAACGGATCCGAGTTAAGATTTAAATATATTTTTTTTCACTCTTCCGCCATTGTAGCCGAAGTCCTCTTCAGTTGAAAGGTACGTCCGCCAAACAGAAATCCAAAGTGAATGACACCCCGAAACACGGCGAGCGTCTCCGATACGATCTACTCCGCAGTTGGGACGGGCCACCCCGCACAGTGACATCCCGGGTATTTTTAGAGACTCTTGCCGACACAATCGGTGCACGATTTCTGAAATCTGTTCTGTAGAAAATTTCGAAAACAAAAAAGTGAATTCGCTGGAAGATTGCACTGGCAATTGATAAACCAACTGAAGCAGCTAGAGGCGAACGCCGCGACGCGTGCACGATTGAAAAACGAAAAACACAAACAACCGCCAGTGACATGAATTATAAAAATAAATTAAATCTCTTGGTTTTTTTTTTGTTTGAACTCGCGTGGTCATTTACGGTCTTGTCTGCGATATCTTTGGTCTTGTGTTTGTGTCTTCGGCGGCAAGCGTTTACTTTCGCCCCGACCAATCAGTCAATGGTGACGCAGTGGTGGGTGACTAGCTGACGGTACGAAGGGCGACCGATGCTTGTGAACTGAAAATACTTCAACTAGAAATAGATGTTGCACGTCGTCAGTGGTCGGGAATGTTCCTCTTGTTGACGGGAGATGGCTTGACATTCCTTTGAAAGTGGGCGATAATAGTTGACCGAGTGAGGTTACGGCAAGCACCTCTTGGATATTTGTGTTAATGAGACAATAAGTGCTTTGAATGTGAACGGGGGATGGTTTCAAGGGTTCTCGTTTGGGAGGGATGAATAGATATAGCTTTTGATGTGATTGTCCGGTTTTTGTGCTTCCTTGTTCATTTGTATATCACGTCATCGTCTTAAAAGTCTCGTGAAGTAGAGATGTTTTGATTCCAATTTTAAACTATAACGGACTTTTGAGGAACAAAATGTTTGATCTGTAGGTTTCGAGACTCTCAAAAAAAGACGTATTTTGAAATTTTATAGTTGTCAATCATCCAAGTGGAGTTGCCATTTGAAATTAATGAAAATTCGAAAAAGTTGATGTGATATTGTTTTACGCAGAAATTACAAAGTTTGAGGTTAAAAACACTATAAATTAATTTACGTTCTTTTGAAGAAATTTCTCATCACGTTTTCGAATATACGAGGCAATATTTTTCAAGTGACAACTTTGATGTTTTCGAACAAATGTGATCTGAAATTGTACACAAGGACATGAAGCCGCCGATTTTAAATATGCCCAAACTGCTGCGCGCGTCAGTGTGTTTTTGGTGCTTCGCGGAAGTAAACGTATTCAAACCTCTCGCATATTAACATGTTTTACATCAACAACACATGACCCAACTGGTGAATGATCCAAAACTCTATTTTCAGCCCCCTTAAAGCGTAATTTCAAAAAAATGAAACTAGGCATATTTCCAAAGAAATTTTATTTAACCGTATTTCCTCTAAAGCGTGCGAAATATAGTCTATTGGTGTGAATTGGATGAAAAAGCTTTAATGTTCGTCTTGAGTGCTGTTTTACTTCGCAATTTAAAAATAAATTTTATCACACTCCCTGAATAAATATTTCCAACCCTGAGAACCCAAAAATCTGAAGCTTACCCAAATTTGCGGTGGACCTGGGCCTCAACCAACATGCCTCTTTAGCCAGCACGATCTTTCGCCAGCTGCCCCCAGTTGCGCACTCCAAGTTAGTTGAGGTCCTTCTCCACTTGTATGAGCCATCTTAGCCAAGGCCGTCCTCTGTTGCGTTGTCCCAATGGCTGAGATTCGAAGACTTTTCGGGCCGAAGCAGTGGTGTCAATACGCTGTACATGGTCTAGCCATCTTAAGCGCTCTATTGTACTACCAGGCAGTAACCTTCCTCTACTGTAGTTTCCTGGCTTTCCGAAGAAAACCCAGCAGGAGCTTTTCGACGCGTGAGGCCTGCCCCACAGACAGACGGGTGGGAAAGTTTTCAAATTAAAAAGCACTCCACACGCGATATCAAATTGCCGAACAACAAGTGTGATAAAGAGCTTAAATTTTCAGCTCCCACCACATCAGCGTCAATTAGGCGCTACCTTATATAACCAAAGGCGAAACATTGACAGAGAAAGTTCCCCGTTGAAGCTGGACTTCAAGCAGACTTCTTCTTGGGGCGCTACAGTCCGGGAAGGACCTGGGCCTGAACCAACTTCAAGCAGACAGCTTCGTTTAAAAAATACAAGACTAAATGAAATCTCTATTGTCATTGAGGAAATTCTATTGAGATAGATGTGCAAATCTAAGGAATAAACGTGGTTGCCTATTTGTCATACTTGTTAGATGTGTTTGTCAAATATTGTGTCTAACCACAGTTTACTGGAACTTTAATTGTTATGAAATTTGACATCGAAAGTCTGGCCCAAACCAAAAGGGCATTTGAAAAAAAGCGCCATTTCAGAGCTGCCAAAGCCGCGTCTTACCTGAAGACCCTTCGTGAAGCATGGTAAGGGGCTATAAAACTGCTCCACTTAGTGCGCTCAACGATATACCAAGTTCAGCTTATGCAAAGTTCAATTAAGGCTGTATTACAAGTGACTTTAATGGAGTATTTTCAATCGTCATAACGATTTTGGTACGACTGCCAAAATAAGCTTTCATAACAATACCCCAAATAAGTGGTCTGCATTTTTGGTGCCTTTTCTAGAATCTGCCTCGAGGAATTTTCTGGTTTAAAATTATACCACTGCAGTGTTAAGGAGACTATATAAGTCCTTGCAGGGAAAGGAGTTTCCTTTCTTGCGGTCGGGATTGTTTTTCTCTGACGATGCCCTGCATATGAATTGATGAATGCACCATATCAAATCTTCAGCTGCCTTAAGGAGTTTTCCATGTCAATCCATTTCAATCCATTCGTTTAAGCTCAATATTTGATTTCAGTCTGAACATTAGTATCTTGGCAGATTGATCGACCCCTAAACTGAGCAGAACGTTCTTTAAGAAAATGGTTATAGATTTCTAAAATATTTTTTTTTTGAAATTCTTGGAGTTTACTACAAGTGGCCCATTTTCTCCCCGCAGCGGAGCTGTCAAGAGCTTGAATGCTTCTGATGATAGTCTTACTTCTTGGGAAACATTTTGACCTTCATTCCTGCCATACTCGCCTCTCCAGCTCATTTTGCTCGTAGAGCTCACGAATCGATCTCGTTGTTTAATGCTGCTAAGTAGGCTTTCCTTTTTAGATACATTCGCCTGCCAGTACTCTTCATTATATCATGGGTTGCCCTTAGACATCAGCCATTTCAGTCGCTTGACTATTGCATTATAAGTACATGTACGTACGAACAACTCCAGTTGACAATTGTGCTGGTTTGCCTAAAACTATTCGTTTAGACCTCCCCTGACTGACACTGAGGGTCTACCTGAGATACATCCCGATTACCGATGTTCAGCTAATGTGATGTTAATTCCCCGTTCAGGGCAGCTTCTAGTACAACAGCTTCAGCCATTTCGTTGTTCTTGTAGAAAAGCAAAAGGATGAAATGGGAAGGGTTTTTTTTTTGTTTCAATTTCTTACAGCTATCGCATGAAGAATCAACTAAAGGTTCAATGTTTCATGAGACCATGAGGTAACAGAGGTAGTGGGCAATCCCATAAATATTCTCTTCATTGTCACATCATCTACAAAAGCAGCTTTTAATGAAACACATTTTCAAAATTTAGTTTCACAACATTTGTTCCGAATATAAATAAATTCAAATTCTCAGGAAATGTTTGCTCATAGCCGTATTTTCAGTTAAATTTAAAGTTACAGAAAACAGTACACCTGGGTCTCAATCAACAAGCCCTCCTAGCTATCACGGTCTGTCATAAGCTGCACTTCTAGTAATCTCTTCTTAACTTTTGTCTTTTACTTGAGTCTTTTCGGAAAATCTTAGGACTGGAGGATTTTTACATCACCCACACTGCTTAAGATTTCTATTCAAATGAGCTTTTCCAGACGTATGTCGTTTTCCTCCTCCAGACACAGTCTTAAGAAAAAACTAAGCCAAGCCTGTCTCATTTGCTTTCAACAGCTTCCAACTTCGCTTTTAAACAGCAAAGAATGCTCATAATTCAGTTGGTTGACCCACAGGTGGGAAGAGGTTGTAACGAAATGTGAGTGCTCGTTTAAGCTGTCTAGACACGAGGCAATTTTAAATTATGGTTGTGCGCAAAAAGGGAAAAATTCTTTGCACTTTGATTATCCTTGAAAATTCACTGAAACCAAACAACGTATGAGTTGCTTGCTCACAAATCTATCAAAACAGTCAACTGTCCACTTACTTAATTTACACCCTCTGCACAATTCTGCACTTATCTAGACGTTTTGAAAACAACGAGCAGCAAGTGGTCATTATTTCACCACCACATGCACTCAGGCAAATAAATACCCTACGCTTATGCATGCATTCAAATCCCGCCCTCTTACTTCGCGAAAGTTTCCTTATTTCTGCACCAACCTGTTTTGTTTACAGACCTCCGAACCATATGATGCTCATGTGTGTCCATTCGGCAATTAAATGCCGCAACTAATTGACTTGGCAGAATCTAGTTACGAGTAATTTCGCCTAAAGGATTTTCAAAACAATAGATCGTCTTAATTTTCGCACATCAGGACTATTTTTAGCTGCGCTGTATGCGAAGACTGAACAAACAGTGCTCGGCAGCAATTTACTCGTTGCTCTCAGGCAATTGAAAATATCGTGAAATGAAAATGTATTCAATGTCGGCCGACTTTCGAATGGACCCCACTGCTGGTGGTGGAGTGTGAAGCCGCCAAATGTACGCTGTCAGCGGCACAGGTTGGGATAAACAGACGAGATATATTTTTTGGGGAGAAAGAAATTTTCGATGTCGATGAAATTTGATACGAGTTTTAACTTTGAGCCAATTGTTATGATTTACTCGCATGTGCTTGCCAGCAGCATAAACTGTACCAAACAAAAGGCCTCACTGATGGCTCGTTGTGTTCGTCAAATTCACTCACTTACGTTAGACGAAACGAAATTTTGGAAGACTGTGGATTTAGTAGTTAACCTGGATGTCAATTTACTTAAAATCCTGTTTGACATAGCAAGTATCGATGGGTTGCTTTCCGAAATTGTTGGATCGAAAGAGTGAGATCTCTCTGGAACTCGTCAGAATTCATCTGATCTACAAAATCTGATGAGCTTGGGAGAAATATCAAAATTGTACACGACCTTAAAATCAACAAATAAGCAAATATTTAGAAACATCGGCCTTCTTTCATATCGGACGATGTGAAGAACACGCTGCTTCCAGTGGTCAAGACAAAGTTTTCTAGAGCTCGCCATAGCTTCGTGTAAATATGGGATGCTTAGTCTTTATCTTCCTCTTGTATCTTAAGGTTGGGATTCGAAGATCTTAGTTGAAGTGTTGTTGTTTAATCGACGGATTTTTTATTTTAAAGACTTCGTTCGATATTCTGACATCCTCCCATGCGTCAACCTAACAGCCGTATGTCTGCGGTAAAATGTTCTTCTTTCCAAGGCCTTTGTGACTAAAACTAGTCTTATAAGATTTCCGGATTATCCCACGTTTCCAAGTATTGCTTTACAAGATACACATATCTATCGCTTGCAGAGAGTTCAACCACGGGTACGATAAAGTGAGGAGGAGTTCAACAGCGAAATGGCTGTTGTTGTTCAGCTAAGCTCGTTAAACAGGACGGCTTATCTTCCATCACACAAAGACTACATATTTGCATACAAAATAATGCTCACGGCGAGAGAGAAAGTAGACGAAAAAAGAAAGGAAGTCTTTCTTTCGAATCAGACATGGTCAGGCAACTGATAATGGGAAAAGGAAATAAAAATGGCAGAAAAATGGGAAGAAAAGATGTCCGTCTGCTTAATCACTTAACGGCGCCGCAAGAGAGTTTAGGGAACTAAGCTAAATCTCCTTGTTTACCTACGTATCCTACGTAAGAAAATTGTATAGAATTATATATTCTTCATCACCAATTCAACGATTTTCAAACCTACGTATGTATGTACGCTTTGGCAAGGTTAACGATACCCACCAGCGTAAGATTTTCCTTAAACTTTCTGCAGTAATATGTCATCTTAGTTCCTGGAAATTCCAGTCTAGTGTCATTCAATCAAGGCAAAATTGCGTTACAATTTCCCAATTTAAATTTGCAAGAGGCCGAATTTTGAGTCTTGTAGGGAATTAACCGTTTCAGATTTCTCGAAGATTTCCACTCACAGAAAATATCCTTTTTGGCAATGTCCTTGTGGTTACTGACTGCTTGCAAGTCCAGCAATTTCTCATCAAATCAACGACATTTTCGCTAAGAAACAATGCAAATTTGGTTCTAGCTCTTACAGCAACAGCTCATATTGAGCGTACTACTGTTCTCTCTAGTGGAAGGGGCCTACAGTTTATCACTGACTACAAACGAATTAGTGAGAATGTTATTTCTCTATCATTATCATCATAATTTTCAGTGAACCGCATGTTCTACTAATGGGCTCGTGTTGGCATCCACTCTAATTCTTCCCAATCACAACCAGGCGAGTTGATGGACTTGATGTGGCGACCTCGCACTGAGTCTGTATGGTGGCCGTCTATCTGTATGGATTTGCATTAAACGCACACCTTGAAGGTCGTGAGGACTTTGATACCACGCGCCAAAAATTTCCATTACTTACGAGTATGAAGTACAATCTCCTTCAAGTGGCTGTCTCGAGTGCATTCGCCTTAGCACATTCAGTCATCCCCAAACCATCGAAGAACTTGTTGATGATTTAGGGCTGTTACTCATGGATTGCTTGAATGATATTCATTTAAAGCGCTTAAATTGCTTTGGGATTGTTGGTATAATATCGGTCCTTCACGGTTCGCAAGAAAAGTTCAAAGGGATCAAATCGAAACTCCGAGACGACCAACTGGCATAAGGTGGCCGATAAAACAAGTCGAAAATTTGGTGCACAAAGGATCAATTGTGGCATGGGCTGCTTTGCATGTTGGAGCATGTTGGTGTTATCCTGCATGAACCAGGTTTCGTCCAAATCCATATTTTCAATTTCCGTTGAATAAATTGGGTAACATTGCTCCGTAACGGCCAGCGTTTATGTAATTCTGTTCCCAGCCTCATTTCGAAGAAAACTTGTTCAATTATGGCACCACTTCACACTGAAGTGTCATTCTCTGTGTTTGCATTGGCTTCTCGACAATAATATGTGGGGTTTCCAAGCTGCCGAGATGAAAATGTGCTTCATCAGTAAATATGATTTTTAGTTTTCCAGTTTCTCTAAGGTCCAAACTGCGAACGGAGCGAATGTTCTCGCGACTTAAATTGCTTATTTAATTGTAGCTTGTAAGCGAATAATCCGAGATTTTTGTGTAGAATTCTCCCCAGACTCGTGCGTGACATATTTAGCTGCTCCGATCAAAGATAGGAGCAACATTCTCACCTGTGCGCACTGTACGATGACGGAGACCATTGGTGTTGCTCATCTGCATCCTAGTCTCGCAAATACTGTGCACAGACTAAAATCGAAGGACAGCCTCAATATGGTACATAACTCACTTCTTTAACATTTCCCCAAGTTCTTCAAACATAAAGTACATAAAATTCATATCGACCATGATTTTGAGCGGAAAACAGTTGTCAAAATAACTTATTATTTAAATAAATAAATAAATAGCATGGCTGTAGGAGAATATGGGCAGTTTTCGCCATGTTGCCTGATGGGTACACTTAGACCCAGCAGTCCAAATTATGTCATCATTCTTGCAACCTTTTGAATGCCTTATGAGAATTATGATTTGCCTGTAAAACTTACGTATGTTTACGTGAATATATATCCAGCTTAAGTTTCATAGAGAGTGTCATTGCATTTTTCTCTAAATTCATCACTACAAAGCGTATCCTCTTAAGCTATCCACCATGTATTCAAATATTCTCTTGAATTTAATTGAAGAATAGACGGCTTCTTAGGAGAAGACACTACTACTGCGATCTTAAATGTCTATTGTACCCGTCTTCTCTTGGTCAAGGATTTGAATCCAGTTTTAATGAATACCGCAACGTTCCTAGATGGGATTTCTAGAAAGGATTTCCCTGTTATATTTGATTTATTATTATTATGATATCTCCTTTTACATACATGCTCAGTGTCTTGTAAGTGCAAAAATCCTTCCTGCTGCAACAGAGAATAGTTGCGGCGTGGCTTACAATTGTGTATGTTTCGATTGGCACCCACTAGACATCTTTTCCTCTTTTCCTTGCTTTTGATCCCATATTCAGTAACGTCAATCCATTGTCAAACTCATCTCTCCTCTTGGACGTACAATAAACCCCGCTGAGATTAAAATTACCCAGAGCACTCATCACCCCGGATATATAATTAGATTATTCATTTTTATCACCTGAGGTGAGAAAGAGTTATTTTTGTACAAATTTGGCATCCCAATGCACGACTCAACTTAATTACCCTGTGAACTTAGTGAAGTTTGACATGATTACGGCGCAAGGTGCGAACTCAATCAACACTCATCACCATGCGTCACAAATTATATGTCTTTATAGACCTCCCAAGTGGCTACTCGTGATCGGAAAGACAATAAAAATTGGGATCATCAAAGACACCTCATTGTGCTAAGTATAGCCATCGAGTAAAAGGTATCCAATTTAAGCAATAAAACCAGAAATATGAACCAACGAATTTCTAAAATTAGACTTGTTAAAATAGACGCAGTAGTTTTCTGTCTGACAACACAAATCATCTCAGTACGGGGCGAAATCACACCAATTTCCTGAATTTAGTCATGAGGTCTTAATCACATTAGCTTCCCGAAAATGAGAACAAAACGCGATTAACGATTGGATTAGGCATTCAGTTAGCGTGGCCATTGAATTGAATCAAATTGCCGCCGCTCTACCACAGCAAAGTCAAAATAATTGATCATAAAGTTAACGTTCTCCTTAAGATCTGAATGCAAATGGATTTTTAATTTATTAACGCAATAAAATCAGACAGGTAGATATTTGTTGCTGGATGTTTAGCGAGTAGGGAAGGCTGTAGCAACAGATTGGCTGAGTTTTGGCAGACTAATGGAGGAGCTATTGCTGCGAATTGGGGAATTTCACTTTGTTATTTTGATTTCACTGCATTTGATGAGAGTTGGCGTATGTCACTAAAGTTATGCTTGGTCGAAGGAAAATTCTGCCGAACCGCAAAGTAAGAGGGTTTAGCATATCCCCACATTTCTGTGGGAAATCGTATCTATGTAGGTTAGGGGCGGTGTCTACGCGCCTCATCAGTCCACAGTATAAAACCAATGAGTAAGGGGCTTGTTTATTATGAATCAAATAGCGTTGGAAAACCGCACTCAGTTAAATCTCCGTAGCTATTTGATAACTTCTAAAGTTGAAAATAGTTCTACTGCTATATTAACCACACTTCTTTTAAATATTCCTCGTCTGACTTTGCAGTTCCACGTTCTATCACTCCAAGCCCCAAAGACCTTGTTTATAATTTCGGCTTGTTGTTGGATGACGTTAGCTTTGAGTGCTTGAGTCGTTCTCAGATTGTTGGCACCAACTTCTGAGAAGCCAGAAAAGTTCAAATCGCATCTCTAAAGTGGCCAGTTGACATCGTCGGGACACAGCAGTTTCCTTGGAAATAAGTTTTCCTTTTCACAGCTTCCCATTCAAGTTTGTTCAAGGGAAGAGTGACATATCTTGATCCGAGGGGGTATGATATTGACTTTCTTTTAATATTTCCAGCGAAAAAAAACAGATGTAAGGCCTACAAAAAAAAAAAACCAAAAAGCATGTAATAACCCACCCTGTACTTGTGCACGAAAATATATAATTTTTCACATCAAATCCGTGTCAGCAGCTTCCATGTTCAATGCAACGGGTGGTTACTTTAAACTTTTAGTAGGCAACGCCATCTTAACTGGCGGCCCTTTTAGCAGTGACTTAGTTTTTGTTTGGTATGACATTTTAACATTAATCGAATGACGCCTTAACAACACTTCCAAATTGTACAAATTTGGGACAAAATAAGATTACTGTTGAAACCCGCGCTAGTCTACGCTGATGAGCCCGAAACGATAGACCACAAGAATGACAACATTCACCGCATTATAGCCGTTACGACCATAAATGTTGGCAAACGCAATCGGAAATTGGACCTCCGGATTAGATTACGTCCGATCCAGCCGTGATGGTCAATATGCTAGAAATCATTCTTGAATTATGGTTCCAAAATATAATATCAGGAACAAAGTTAATTTCAATAATTTGAAATCAAAAATTATCTTTGCTTTGTTTGAATTTTAAGTTGTATACCTTTAAAGAAAACACCGTTTAGTTTTGTAAAATTTTCGTCTTGCCAATTTTGAAAATTGATAATTCAATACTTGAGTTTATTCAACACTTTAAGCTTTCGATTCCCCAAGTTTACAAAAGGGGGAAACAGAGAACATGTGACAAGTGTCATATGCTGCCTGAAAATGATAAGTTCATACCACCAAACTGTGTCCCAAGCGTTATTTTGAGAGAATCTGCGAAAAAAATTATAGACAGTTTTTTAGTGCATATAAAAAGTTTTTTAAATACGCGAACAGATCTTTTGTTTAAGAAGCTAAGAATTTTAAAATCTTGGAATAACTTCAAATATTGATTTAAAATGCATAATTCAGAAATATTCCACTGAACATATACCGCCGAGGTAATCAAGTACGCTACCATATGATTCCCTGCCCTTTTCCAATCTTATTTTTCAAATCATAATTCGCAAGCAATTACCAGTGCTTTGATCAGTGCTGCAGAAGCAAATCAATGACGGGTATTCAGTTGAATGTTCAATATTTCCGAATAATCCTAAGCTCCCTCAAGTCTGTTTGTTTTATTTGCACTACATATATACATTTAAATATTTTAAGTTATTTTTAGTTTTGTTCGTCCATACAAATGCTGCTGTTGTCATTAAATAACGCCTGGTTTGACCTTCTTATCAATGCACTCTAGTGATTCAAGTTTTCACTTGAATATGAACTGACTCGATTGTTTCCACAATGCGAATAATTTTTGCGTCTCTAAAGTGGAAAAGAGAAAAATGTTTAAGTCGACTTGATAGATGTTATTTTAAATTTTTTTCTCAAAACAATTTTGTTATAAATTGCATTCGTAAGCATAAGTGGGAAACGAATAAATGTGAAATGAAAACAAAAGGATTGAATTAAAGGAAAACGACAGTGAGTTGGCTTCAACAGATCATGTGCTTTTAATCTTTTTGATGATTCAGCACGTTTAGAATACACATCCCCAAACCATGACATTTCCTACTCGAAACTTGACAGTGTCTCTGGAACATCGAAGATTGAAGGTTTAGTTGAGATTGGACTCCCTTTTTGCCATCCTGGAGCTTGCTTCAAATTTAATTTTTTTTTAAACTCAACTGATGGCACAAGGGGATTAGTTTTTACAGTCGTGAGAAGTTAATTATCAATTCGACGGGTTGTTATTCTTGGCTCTCCAGCTACGTGCATATTTTGTACGCTATTATAAGTATTGAAAAATTGCATCAATGTTCAAATTGTTTTAGTGGCTTTCGATATGTCCATCTTTGGCGCAAATAATGGCCTTGATATGGCCGAAGAAAGTATCATTGCATGCTGTAGGCAAGTGTTTCTGCGAAGTGCTTGTTTGTGGTGGTCCAAGCTCTAGTATTTTTCAGTGCCAACCTTCAAGCCTTTAAAATAGTTTAGAAATTTGACGGATTTGCATCCAGGGAATTTGCAATCCATTGTATGAAAGATAAGAATTGTTTAACATCTTTGTTGACGCGTGCTTTGTGAGACGGTTTCGAGTCTGTTCACGGTTTTCGGATAATTGTTTGCTCAAGGCCTTAATAGTGCCTCTAAGACAGTTTCACGGTGTACCGCCAAGGTCTAAAAATAAGGGTGAAGAGTGACCATCGGCGGTTCTGGTGGCGTAAGCCATAACCAACGGTGCTACCTGCTTTTTAGTGGCCGTCCGGACTTGTAAATTTTCGTAAATTTTTTTCCTCTCCGTCAAGAAATTTGAGTTTTCGTTATTGGTCGATAAGAAACACTGACTCATCGGAGAAACTCAAATTAGGCAACTCACCACTATCGTGCAAGCTTAGCAACTCCTTCGCTCTTTCGACTTTAACTTTTTTTTTGTTGCAGTGTAAGGTCGTATTCTTTTTGGAACTTCAATGCCTTGAGCCCAAACTCATTTTTCAGTATGTGTTGCAACCATTTCAATAATATGTTGAGCTCACGAGCCATTTTTCTTCCACTTCAAAGCGAATTTCGATCAATTCGAGCCTTCACCTTCCGAACCATTTCTGTCGATGTCTGCGCAGTTTTTTGATCACCTCCATAACGTTTCACTTCTGAAAACGAAGATATTTCAGAAAACTGTTTGGCCGCCACGGTACATATTAAAATATGGTGTACGATTTGAAGAAAAAATCTGAAAAGAGTACAATAGAATGGCATGTCCGTGAGTACATTGGGTTATGGCGTTGGGTTGATGTGCTCTGCAATCTTAAAATAAAAAAAAACATTGTTGATTTAATGCTAAAACACACTCATCAATTTAAGCAAAAAATTAATTAATTATAAAAGCTAATCCTGGAGAAATTACTTTGTCTCTCCGTCTATTTTTCAATTGGGGAAATAAGTTTCCGTAATACTATACCAACTCAGATGACGAATGAATTTGCAATTTAATGCACAGTCACAATTATACTCATCCCAGGAAACTTTAATAAGCTCTATTAAGAGCAGTACTCTATATGAGGAACACAATCCACATCAGCAAACAAACAGCACAAGTATTTGGACGTGAAATGGAATTAAAGTAAACACACATCAATTGTTTATCCATTGAAGCGACCGGCTGAGGCCCAGGCAAAACTACGCAGTTCATACGTGCTCACACACAACGCCACACATTCACTAGACAATTCGTATTATTTTAATTATCATTTCGAATTATAGACACGACTCCCATCCACCACGCCCGCCATTGACTAGTAACATACTTGTACATCGCGTGCGTACATCTCCAATTTGAATTGCCACTCGTCGTATATTGTATCTGCAAGTGTAATTCCCTCACTTGCATGCACAAATACAAATTCATATTTAGACTGTAAGGAGACGAGAAGTTGTATTCAAATGAATTCGAATGTGACCAAAGATATCGTTGCGTCCCGTCGTGCAGACAGTTTAACTGTTTTGGATATGCGAGTGTTTTACTCTTGTGTTTCCCTTATAGATACCAAACGTGGTCGAGTATTACATCAGTGCAGCAGCTATAAGCCAGCAGAATGTCATCAGCAAAAGAACGAAGAACAACATTCGCAAGGAGAGCGGAAAGCCTCTTGGAAAGGGTAAGAATATTTATTTGTGTGGAAATTTTTTGAAACTACCAAATATGAGACTTTTTAGTGATTGAATAATGTTTTGATTTAGATTCATCGTTGCTAATTTTAATAGTATTTGGAATGAGGGACTTGCATTGATGCAGTATTTGAGTATAGGAGTTCTTCTTGGCACTGCTTTCAAAGAGTGTTTTTTTCCCAGAGTTTGCAAATTAAAAAGTTTTGAGTTGTGACCTACAAAATCACACCGTACTTTTATTTTTTCATCTTTCATGTGGTAACTTGTGAATGGAGGCAAACTTTTAAAGCATAATTGAAAAACAAATATCGATATTACATAACCACAAAACTGTTGACCCTTTTGCGTTTTTCTGTAGACAGTTTTCGCTTCTTTTTCAAAGTTTGTTCGCAAGGAAAAATGATTGCGTGTTTTCATATTCATGTAGGCATGATTTTACACTAAATAATACACGTAAGTAAATTTTAAGCAATGAAATTCCCACTAGCCAAGTGTAAGTTTCACCCACACGTAGATGGTGTCGTTTTTAAAGTTTTTCGTTTTCAAGAAAGGAAAATTTTATTCTGTCTATGTATTTTTTTTTATTCAAATTTGTTTTTATTAAATTCGATTTTATTCTTATATGCTAGACAAATTCCCTTAAAACTAGCTTAATAATTCAATTTCTTTTATCTAACTTATTGACACTATGCGAGTGCTCTAAGTTAATCTACTTAAGAAAAAATTGTACTTAACTGCCTTTCAGCCTCTTGTTATTTTGTCTCTGCTGTTAAATCTTATTCCAAACTTAAATTAGTTTAACAAAATTGTAAACAGTTTTTTTCCTTACGTTATTAAATATGTCCATTCGCAGTGCGGACGCGTGCACTAGGGCGTATAGGTGATTTATATACACATAAATACATGGTCCTTTCGTCGTTTTTTTTATGAATATAAAACTTAAAACTAAACTTTCTTAAGACTACAACACTAAAAAGCTGGCCATAGACTGCCCAACTGGTAATACCACGTACACATAACACAAACGTACAAAGGCAAGTTAACGACGGCAGGGTCCGAGTTCAACCCAGCCACCAGTACAGGTGACGTTCTTTTTCAGACTGCCTTCTGTCTCGGACGGAGATCGCTCTACTGAACCGAAGCATATCCTCGCGGCTGCGAGCGACGTTCGGTTCGAGCAGGAGTCGCCGCTTCACTGTTCGGCGTGCGAAATGGAAGAGTATAGGGCATCTCTCTCTGTCCTGAACGAGACCCTTCATATCAAAATATAGGAAAGCCTCAGGTGGAATAAAACCATTTCGGCGGACCTTCTCAAAATACAATATATTGTTGTTGTAAGCCCTAAATATCAATTTGTTGATAGAAGTCAACGCCCGTGCAACGAGCCTTCGAATCAGTTCAATTATGAAATTATCAGTCCTTATCAGGTTTGCCTCGTTGTACTAGACCTCGTTCGAGTTCGATACAACCTGAGACAGGTCCGAAGACACTGCCTCTCGAACAACCTCATCTTTTCTATCTGGGAAGGATTCACGTTAAATCACACAGGACAGGCGTACGCCATCGTCGGCCGGATGAGTGCCGTATAGCATACTACCTTCACCCTGGTATCAAGTTGTTTGCCGTAAACTAACCTTCCTGCCACAGCAAAGGTTTTCTTGGCATTCCTTTGAGCAGCATCTACGTACATGTTTGTCAAAGTATAGGTACTGGTCCAACCAAACGCTTAAGAACCTCACAAAGCCTGTTGTCGGTGTGTACATCTTTCAGTCATGTTTGTCACACTCTGCTGATCTCCTTTACTTATAAAGTAATTTCCATAAGACACATTCCACAAGTGGTCATTCTAATTCACTCTTGGGGCATAACTGGAGTTGGGTCCCGTATACATAAGGTAGAATCGCATCGTACTCCAGTGTGTGATATATACAATCGACAGATTTATTGAAATTAAAGGTTTGGCTTAAGACTTATGTTTTGAGGAACAGAGTTAGAAGTTGTCAAAGGGATAACATTTCTCCCCCCCCCCCCCTTCAGTTTCTACACTGATGTGGTATTAAAGTCATAAAAAAACTCAAAATATTGAATCCTTTAGCAATTTTCGATCAAAGTTATTTCAACCGTTCTCTCACACAATTCGCCATTATTGGCCAAAACCTAGAAAGCATCGACGGCGACATCATTCGGAACTCTGAAAATGCAGCTTTGAAAGACTTTGTGAACACAATCGGATATGTATAGATATAAAGAATATGATATGGGTTTCACTAAGGCAGATGATTCAATACGAGTTTCTGTGGAACCTTTGGCCAAAGAAGCCAAAACTCTTTGAGGTAGAATGCCTTATTGTGAGATTCCACCGATCAAAGCATATTGTGATTTATATTAGGTGGGTAGACGATGCAACTTTCTTATCCAGTCATTGCTTGCTTGCATTGAATTGCGTCTAACTCCGAAATTTCATGCAAATCGCATCATGATTGTTGGAAATAAAAGTGTGTGACAGATAAGTCGTGAAGACGAAACGATAAAAAGTCGTCAGCATTCGACTGCGGCGTACGATGTGGCGCATCACATGCACAGCTGGCGTAAATTAAAGTCAATTTTGGGCTTTACGTCGGGCAAAAAAAGAAAAAAGAAAGAGACTACTTAAAGTAAATTAGCATTTTTCTAATCAAAAAACTTCAATTGGCAAAGTGTTTCCGTTTTGTCTGTGTCTACACACACCTCCCTCTCCTTGCGTGATCTGAAAGACTATGACAATTTATACTCATTGCAAAAGGACGGTTAAAAAAATGCATCGAAAGTCAGGGGGAACACGGCATTTGACATTATTCAACTGCTGATTGATCTACTGATCGTTGCTGAGATAACATCTTCTGCAAATCAGTTGGAACATTGTTTTCCAAGTAAAATTGTTATCGTTTGTATACCGAATACATATATTACAACTTTTTTATTTATTAAAAAAAATTTTACCACAAATCGAATATTCCACACTTGGGACATCGAAAAAATCTACCAGGAAGGGAGGCGTGTGTCCGTTTGCAATAGAAATCCTAAAGAAGTTGATTGCAGTTTTCAATTTCAAGCCAGAGCAAAGAAATTCTATAACTAAATAATAGTAGAGTTGTTTCAAAAACTGTCAACCGTCTTATGGGGAGAAGAAAAGCTAGAAAAAGCAGAACTAATAGTAAAAAATGTCAGGGGAGCTGGAATAACAAGGAACGCTTATTCAAAATGCCAGGAAAAGATAAAGAAACGTTAGCAAAAGAGCAAACAATTATCCTACGGCTATACGCGAATGTTGAGTTAAGATTGGGAAATTTTGGGCAAAAATCGTTTTACCGTTCACAGTACAGAATTGTAAAAAGCTGCAAAATTTAAGGAATGCAATCTCTCTTGTGATTCAATCAATTGATTTCATTTGGGACTTCTGGACTTCAGTATCGAAGTTAGTAATAATTGAGTGGCTCTACAGCCCACAAGGGACCAGAGCCTAGCTCCTGCAACAACTACTCGTGTTGTGCGTGCTATTGTTCTCTCTCGAGTAGAATTGACTTACAAGTTTTTGCCGACTCCGAACGGCGAGATTTTAGTAGAGGTGGTTCCTTGAAAAAATCGAAGTGTCCCGTCCGGGAATCGAACCTAAACTTTCTGTGTGGCGGTCGACGCACTTACCACTACGCCACGGCGGCCATCGAAGTTAACATACCATTTTATTTGAAGTCTTGATTTGAGCAATCGTTACGACCAGTCTCTTGATTTAAAATCAATTGAATACAAGTCTTTCGATTGACAGCGCATTCACTGAATTCACATTGAAGTCTTTACCATTCGCCTGAAGTCACCCGTCAAACATTTTCGATGCAGTTTTTGGGACTTCCACAAATATTCTTTGGCACGGAACAGTTGCAGAACGCAGCTGATTGAATAAAGGATCGATAAACGTTTTATGACGACCTATAATGTGGCTTATCCGTCGAATTCGATTTTACGATTCAGAGCCGAGCAGATCTGATGACAATTTGTTACTGAAACGTTGTAAACACTGCGAAGTGATGAACTGTGAACACAGTCAATCCGCTATTTTATAAAATCGGCATGTTCTTTGGTATCGTTCGTTTAGATAAGCGCTAAGAGCTCAGAGCTTAATTTCTTTGAAATTCTCAGGTAACGAATGGATTTATAGTTTATTGCCGACTCCGAACAACGAAATATGAGAAATTTTACATAGACAGTTACTAGTCTTTGAATGTTGTCAACAACTCGGAATCATCGAAGAAGTCACTGCGAAAATCGGCTGCAGGGTTGTCACCAGGCTCCTGTAAATCACAAATCAATGACCTCACTACAAAAGATGCAATCTACACGATGAATGAAGAACCTAATTTTCACCGATTATAAGCCCCTTAACAGAATCTCTTTCTCCAATTGAATGTCAGCAAATTGCCAATTCATTTAATTTTTTTTTTGGAAATGTCTACAGCCAGCTGACTTCCTCTCTTTATTCAGTATCTGCGTTAAGTGACCCACAGCAAAAATAAATAAGCAGTACGTCAAGCGCGTGATACACAGAACGATTGACTGTTCCAAACATCGCCACTCCAATACCACAGCAATCTCCAGCACACGAGAACAATTTAAAGATTAATCCGGATCAATCCAGATTATTCCACAAATTTGCAATGGGGACAACTGTGAAATCAACTGATGCAACCACTACGCATCGTCTGCAATCAAGAGCATTTTATTGGACTGCAGTTTAGTGCTTATTGGCCATTAAATGGATTAATTGGTGGACTGTTCTAATTCCACAAACAAAATGTTTTATTGCAACGACTAGGGGACTAAACTACGTCCTGAGACGTATCATCTCATCAAAATTTATCCTCCCCTTTGCTGTGCGGTGTACATATAGCTGCGAATTAAAATGATTACTTCCCCTCTTGACACACCTATCAGCGAGTGTTTACCGCGATAGTGCACGCAAAATACAATAACTTGGGCGTGCAAGAAAATTCATTCAACCGAGTGAACGCGTCTCAAACGAGAACGAATCCAAAAATAGATTGCATTCTGAAGTTAATCGCACAAATCAATTGTACTTGACCCTCACCGTCGACGAGTCCACATACATTTTGTACACGTACGGGCATAGGTTCCTATTAAATTTGTGCGTTGCGTTTCATATTTATCGCTTGGGTGAGGAGGAGTATCGTAACTACGAGGTATCTGATGCCATACTGTATATGATTATAATTCATTCAGATACATACTTGGTTCAGTTAATTTATCTGTCAATTGATTAATAAGAACGAGGGCAAAAGACCAGGGCAGTGTGGGACCGGACGCCAGAGATCGGGTGCTTTGTAAAAAACAATTTTGTCTGCTTAATTATTGAATGGGTATGCAAAGTATCTTCACATTTGTCTGCGGTTGTAAATGGGGTGGGCTTGCTGGTTGAAGCCCTGGAGCTTAGGTGCGGGTAGAGGCAGGTAGCATAATTGTGTGTTCAGCTTTTACTCAATGTCTACACAGTGTGTTCGAGAACGAAGCGTATTTTAAGGCACTTACAGAAATCTACCCTTCCATTCCAAAAAATATAGGCGGTGCTACAACATTCATTCACATTCACGAAATATTTCAGAACTTCATTTTAAAGCCTTTTCGTAACCAGCGTTCTGGAAGGATACAAAAAATTGGGCAAAACAAGTTTTTGACTTCCAAGCCCTCTACGGACCTTTTATGTCGCTCAAAATTGAAAAGCGTAATAAAATCATCACAATTGAGAATATTCTGAGTTTCCAGTCCAGCTCTATGCCGCAGTGGTTATTTCGAAGGAAATGTTAAACGCGACAGCTATCGGTTCTTTTGCGTCAACGTCAATTAGTCTTTCACATTCAAAAAATTATTTTAAACCTTCTTTGAGTTTCGTTTCTCTTACTTCCCTTCTCTTACTTCTTTTCGAGTTTCGCCTTGTGCACCTGCACAATTGATTCCACGTTCATTTCTCCAGTTGATTTGTATTCTCGTGTTCGTTCGGAGAGATCAGAGTCGTGGTTATACTTTAGTTGTTTATTTTTAAAAGTCCTTCCCAAAAAAACTCAAGAATGAGAGGTGACATAATTTTTGAAGTCACACTCGCGCTGTGTGAATCTGCGCCAAGATGACTGCATTTTGGAGAACACGGATGGATCATAACACATCACTCAATAAGTCGCGGGACATGTAGTGGGTGCCACTAAGAAAAAAATTAATATTATATGAATACTTTTTGTTAGTGGCATCCCCTATATGTCCCGGGACTTATTAAGTGATCTGTTACAACCCTTTGTCTGTTTTTGAATCTTATCTGTTGAGACAACGCGAACGAAGACGTTTGCGATGGGGATCGGACATAGGTAAAGATGATGTGTGCATTTGAAGAAATACGATGGGACATCTTGATGATGAGGTTAGTTGAGACTAGAGCCTTGAATTGACTGTAGCGTAGCACAGTGAAGATCCTGTGTCCAAATTAGAGAACATGTCATTTTTCAGCGTTAAGTAATTATGAAAGGCGATCACTACGACTGCGCCAACTACCGAGGAATCAACACCGCCCAGAACGCTGGCTAACGCAAAACTGGCTCATAAACTTGTCAGAAAAGTCCACGATAGATGGAATGTTCACATTGCGGCAGATTGTAGAAAAGACCCAAAAAGTGAAAATTATCACCTACCAACCCCACAGATGTGGGATTTGGTTTTACGTGATCAGCTGCCTTACGGTCTTACGTGGTCCATTTTCCCAAGAGCCGTAGATAACGCAAGACTAGAAGCCATAGTTACCCAAGTATCAAATAAGATCGTGCTTGAGGAACAATCACCCCACCTTGGTATGGAGCGAGGCCTTTCTAAAACCTCTGACGCTCTATGGCAGTTGAGAATGCAATTCGACACTGAGCCGGGAAAGTCCCCTAATCGCCAGGCTTGAATTAGTAGAGTGAACAACCTGATTCAGACCAGAGCAGACCAGATTCAGATAACCACGGCTCTACCTCGATATGTGTATTAAATCACCGCCACCACGATACTCTCACAAGGGGGCCTACCGCACAAGACTAAAACCGAAGTTCCAGGGACTCTTGACATGAATTAATCGTGAGGTAGTGTGGGGTGACGTTTTGAGACCCTTTGCTGCTCCGTCAAAGTCGATACTGCACTGACTCAAGGTTTTGCTAAGCGTAAAGTTCAGCAGCAAAAATAACGATTTTCCAAACACACGTTCAGCTGCGGACTTACCCGGATGTCATTGACGTGATTGGACGAGCATACCCAACCGTCAATGAGGCGTTTTCCTGGCATTGAAAAGTGGTAAACCAAAGTACATGCTGTCGTCAAGGAAGGACACACAGAATAGAAGTCTCGGACAGAATGGACAAAGAAAGTAGTCAAGGAATAACAAAACCGGTACCAAAATCAAGGATTACACTTGCCAGTCTTTAGACTTAGAATACAATTGAGTAATAAAGGTCTCTCTCGAAAGATAAATCTGATCATGAAAAACACCTTGATCACCCTTGACCTGCTGCATGGCGAAGAAAGCTGGGCATTGCTAAAAGCGGATGAGAATTGGTCTTTTCGGCTAAGTACTGAGTACAAGTATTGGTCCTGTTTGCATTAACAGAATCGAGAAGAGAAGATTCAACAACGATCTTTTAAAGGCAGCGCAAAGTCAAATGTAAGTAAAAGAGAATTCGAATCAGCGACATTGGGGCAACGCAACAGATTATGGTCAAAGATGGCACTTACAAGTGGTGTGTGCTGAAGAGGCAAGCTGTTGTTAGCTGAAAAGGCAAGCTGGTGGTTAACCAGGTCCACTCTCCGTTGTATCGCCAATCTAAGAAGAAATTGGAAACAGGTGGCGAGAGAATGTGTCAGCTGAAGATGAATTTAACATCTTTCCAGATTCAGAATTCTTCAGTCTGATAAATAGGGGTCGCAGCTTCTAAGACTTCCTGGAGGCTGAACATTTTCTCCCAAACGTCGACGAAAACTCAATACTTTGTTTTTCTTCTTCTTCTTCTTGTGGAGCTTCAGTCCAGGGTGGACCTGGGCCTCAACCAAAATGCCTCTCCAGCCAGCACAATCTTTCGCTAGTTGCATCCAGTTGCAGTTGCGCACTTGTGTTTGCCACCTTAGCCTAAGCTGTCCTTTGTTGCGTTGTCCTAATGGCTCAGATTCGAAGACTTTTCTTGCCGGAGCAGTGGTGTCTATACGAACTACCTGGCCTAGCCATCTTAAGCGTTCTATCCGAAGAAGCTTGACCAGGCACATGTCGCTGTACAGCCTATTGTGTTCATCGTTAAATCTTCTCCTCCAGATGCCATCAACACAAACAGGACCAAAAACCGCACGCAGAACTTTTCTCTGGAAAATACTAAGGGCTTCCTCATACGCTTTTAGTAATGTCCAGGTTTCCGCCCGAGGACTGGGATGATCAAGCTGTTCTACATATCCAGTTTAGTCGTTCGAGAGAGGGCTCAGTTACTCAATCGTCTCTTGAGCCTAAAGAAACAGCGATTGACAGGAGTGGTTCTGCGTTTGATTTCGGAACTGGTGTTGTTGTCCAGTTTCGAATTCCGAAAAATGTGTCTTACCGCGGATCCAAGGTAGACGAAGTCCTTGACTACCTTGAAGTTTTCGCTGCCTAGTGTGACGCTCTGTCCGAGACGCTGATCTTGTGTGTCCTTCCTTGATGACAGCAGGTACTTCGTTTTGCCCTCACTAACCATCAGACCCATTTAAGCCGCTTCCGCTGTGTCCTCTCACTCACGTCTATGTCATCAGCGTAATCTAGCCTTTGAACTGATTTTCGGAAGACCGTAATTCTGGTGTTGATTTGTGATGATGTGAAAGAAGTCACATTGCAAAACTTTGTTGCCCATCAAAATCAAACAATGTTTTTGTTGTTAAATCCCACATCTTCCCGTTATTGAGTCTTTCTTCACAACGAACGATTTGCTTTCCCCCATTCATCTGTCATCGCGTTAAATATTAACAATCAGAGAACGATCAGTCACGATCTCAAAATGCGCCAACAAAAGCACCCCGGCAGTGGAATACAAAAGAGTTGAACTGCCAACGAGTTCAAATTAATTTTCGCGTCTGCAGCATGAATCTGCATAACTTAACACACACAAGGCAGCTCTGACACTGACACTCGCATCGAATTCCACTGTCTCCCAACAATGCGCTCTGCGTTGATTGAAAGCCTTCCCTCGCATATCTAGGCCAAGTATGTGCCCTTTGACAGCTTAACCGGTAAACAATGCGTCTGTCTGACAATCATCTGACAGCGCGAGGAAAAAAAGATGCGAAAATGATTTGTCGCTTTTGAGTCTTGTCGCTGTTCCGATGAGGCGAACAATGCGATCACTGTCATTTAATCTGTGCAGTAATTTGCATCCACGACTGCCGTGCGTTTCGAGGAAATCCGTTCGCAGTGCATCTCGCTATTTTAGGCGCACAACACAAGTAAATCTATTCTCGGCGCTCGCATTCTCAGACTGATTTACTCGATCTAATTGGATGGGGTTTCTGTTCGTCTGAGTCACCGCGCTGTGCGTGCGTCCGAGGCCGGAGACACTTCCAGCCGCGATCACAAACAAACGGATCAAAGTTATCGCAATTCGGTGACATAAACCACGAGTACTCCGCTGCGGTCCACAGCCCGACCGGCTGTGAGGGGGCAATTTAAACATTTGCTGACACATCGGAGCGCGTCTATTTATAGGCGCGGTCACTAGACGTGTTTGGTTGCGAAAAATGTATCAACACTGCTGCTGGTTGGTTTTTTTTGCGTTGGCTCTTAAAACCGAAAACGAAATAAAAAGTCGCGGGGCGGGCGATGCAAATAGATTTGTTGTTCAGTTCACTCCTTGTTTACTTAGTCTTCGTAGTTTCGGCTTCAGGGAAGCCTTTTGGCTTTTTTTTGTGGCTATCTGGTGCAATTAGATTGATTACACTGAACTCAATTAATTTGCCATTAAACCTTGGTCGTGTAATAATTGCTTTGTTTTTGGTTCAGTTTTGGTTGATGCCTTAATCGCGGAGCTCAAGGTTATTCTAGGGTTGTGTGGCTAGAACGCACGTATTATTGATGGTGAGAGGGGGCATAGGTGGATAAAAACAAACTTGACCAGAACATTGAATGGGCAGGCAGGGAATTCTCGATGGGGTTGTAACTGCCAGTAGCGCAATTATGAGATGTTCTGCCACGATAAGAAGTTTCTTGGAAAAACAAGATATCTCATGCGTTACTTAATTTTACAACTTTCTCATTCTCAGTCTTATACGGCACGTTCTTCTGGTAAGTCGACTTACTTTGAGGTAAAACGACACTCATCGACTATGAGGTCTAGGAAATCTAACTTGGAAGAAAGCGGAAAACTTTGCATAAGATAAGCTTCTTCTGACAGACATAATTTCAGTTGTCTTGCGCTGCTTTGCTTTTGAAACTCAATAAACATTAAAAACATACATAAACGGAAATTCATGTTTAGCAGTAATATTTTCTTGTCAAGGCTCTCTCAAGCCCATCTTCAAATTGAAAAGAAATGGTATTTGGTTCAACTCGTATTGGATGTTTGATGACTGCTACATCTCTTTTGACTACAGTTCGGACACCATTGACCCAGCTCCGACGTACGTACAAAGTCGACTTTGCCTGCACTCAGAACTTGCTACGGCCAGAATCTAAGCTAAGAAGAGATCGTAGTTGAATCTTCACTTCTGCCTTCAAAGGAAATGAAGCTTCGTTTGTTGGCGCTTACGTCCAGGGCAACAACACCAGATCACGCTTCGTTTGGTGAATTTGCCTCGGTTTTCCAAGCACAAATCTTTCGCCATTTAATAGGTGGGAGGGGTTCCGGGCCTTCTGTAGCGACAGCGAACTTGTTCTTAAAGCCTTGCTTGAATTAAGGAATAACCCAGGAATGCAATCCTTCCCAGAATTTAATATTCTTCCTCTTCTTGTGACGCGACAGTCCGGGATGGACCTGAGGACCAGGCCGAGACTCTAAATTAAATAGGCACTTTCAATGCGCTGAGAATTATTTGCGTCCAGAGTCACAACAAGTTCACGGTTAATGCAATCGCTGACGAACTTCGCAGATAAGAGTCATACAAGGTACCTTTAGGGACCGAAACCGCGTTGGCGCTGCCCACCTTTCGATCAATGATCTTTTGAGTCAAAATGATCGCAGTTTATATAACATCGGTTGCTAATTACAATTTTGAGACGAATACCCACTGTGTTCAGCAACCTGAATAAGGAAGTGCCGTCAAAAAATTTGAGATTCTAAGCTACACCAAAATAAAAGCTGCCAGTGGTATTTCATGTCCATAAAGTGCTGTTTCCTTTAAATTATAATCGTCTTGCACATTTTCATATAAGTGCTTATATCGTAAAGATAATTCTTTTGCATTCCAGAAGATATCTAAAAATTATCATTTGTCTTTAATTATAAGGGTGTGTGAAAAATCCTTTGAAAAATTTACAGTAAGAACAATTTTCAAGAATTGAACTAAAAAATTAAATTTCAGCCACTTACATTTTCAACAGAACAACAGCGTTATTTTACCAGCAAGGGAATAAAGGGAGATTCATTGAGAGGTGCGTGACCGCCGCGCAGAAAGCCTAGGTTCGATTCCCGGACGGGAGACCTAGCATTTTTCACGGCACCACCTCTTTCGAGTTGCTGACAACACTCAAAGATTTTCAATTGTCTATGTAAAAGCTTCTCAAAATCTCGCCGTTCAAAGTCGGCAAAAAACTATAGGTCCCTTCTACTCGTGAGAGTAGAGCACGCACAACACGAGTAGTTGTTGTCGAAGCTAGGCCCTTGTGGGCTGTAGTGCCACTCAATTATTATTTATTCATTGAGAGGTTTGATTTTCAAAAGGATTTTTTTGATAGATCACGCATGACTCTTATCAAATTGCTTTGTCAATTTTGTTTAGTATCGTCTGGCAGATTTTTATGAAAAGACTTACACCACAACAGCGTCTCCCAATTGTTCAGCTATATTACGGAAATCAGCGCTCTATTTGAAATATTTTTCGTACGATTGGAGGAACTTGCGCATGATCGACCTTTTGAAAGCTCTGTTGGCAATACCATGTGCAAATTTGATCTCAGTTTACATTAATGGATGATACTCTTCCAGTTTGATTACATCCACCACGTAGTGAAGACTCTATAGCACCTGTAGCTAAGAGTATACACTAAGAGCTAGACAAATCGTGGCTCCCAGTAGCTTGGTTAGGCGTATTCGACAACTTGGTGTCTTTTACTTTAGCACCTCAGCCTAAAAGAGTATAAAATTCAATTTCTGTACGAATTTAAGCCATGCGATTTGATCTTCGTCATATTTTGAGTGAATGGAACCCGGAAAAGCTCAATAAAAATCCAGTGTATTATTGTAAAATTTTGTTCAAAGGTGAAACCAATTTCTGGCTCAATTGACACGTCAATGAACAAAGTTGCAGTATTGAGTGATGAGTAGGTATGATTACATCCATTAAAAACAATGGTATGGTGTTGTTTGTGGAAAGCTGGAATCATTGATCCATTTGTCTTCGAAAATGAGCCAATTCAGAATGTTACCATCAATGCTTGTCGTTATTGTGCCATATTAATGGACTTCCTGAAATTCTACGACATTGTCTCAAAGACCTCTGGTTTGAGCAAGGCGGCAGTAAGAGCCCTACTACTAGTGAACAATGGAAATCAGTCTGATTCGTTGCGAAATCAGTTTGGTGACCACTTAATTTCACGTTTTGCTAGAGTTAATTGGCCGCCTTGGCCATGCCATATCAAAGCTTTGGAGTAGATTTTTGAGAAAATGTAAAGTCGCAAATCTTCAGGAATAAACCAGCTTCGATTGACGCATCGGAAGCTAACATTACTCGTGATATCCGCAAGACAGAAGTCGTTATGGTCAAATGAGTCGCCCAAAATTAAATCTTCCCAGTTTTAATTTTAGACTTTAGACGTAGTAGTAGAAAATATTTATATAATATAATCTTCAAAAAGTAAATGGCATGAATTGTTCTTTTAACTTTTAATAACAAGTTCACTTTCAAATTTCTGTGTTTTGTTTTGCATTATAAATCAAACCGCGCGATGAATCACCCATTCGAAACCTATTTTGAAAGTAAGTGGGCCATCGTGCATTGTCTGCTACTCAGAAGGTTAAGGTTGGCAATCGTGTTGCGTACTCTATCTGACAGCTTTTTCATCTCAACAGTATGCTAGAGACAAATGCTAGCTGAAAAATGACTCGCCTTTTGTCAGTTGCACGGCTCCATTCTAATACAATGAACCCTGTTATCAACAAATCGTAAAATTATTCACTGATCTGATCAGTGACAATTGAAACCTTTGACTTACGTACCTATTTTCAGCCATTGTCCAGATATCAATTTGTGCATCTAAAAGTTCAACTTTCAAACGATAGCCTCAGTGGCCCTTGATCACAATAAAATCTATTGCCAAGATCGTAAGCACATCGTTCCCTGTGGAAGTGTCACCCAAATAAAATTTCAAATTGCTTCAAACATTTACTCGGCACGGGGGTAAAAATTCGCACTGCCGATGACCTCATCTTGTTTCCCAAACTCCGAGTTTACTTTTCTGCCGCAACCCATTTCGGTGATTTACACCGCAACGTCGAAATGGTTTTCCATTCACCGCAACTCGCCGTCGCCGCTGGCGGACGCACATCGTGCGTGGGGGCAGACCAACAGAAACATTCTGGAACAACAAAGCGGTGTGTCGAACGCTCATTAATTTAGAAATCTTTTTTTAATAGTATTTTGTTCTAAAATGCTTCGAAGTGGGAATAACAAGCGTCTATTTCAAGTGTAAGCTTTTGTTTTGCAGGTGCCCCTCGGAGATAAACATCGGCAGTAAAGCGAATGGGTCTGGGCTTGAAAAAATAAATTTGTATTATATGTTGTTTAGTGGGGAATGCGAGGAGGGAAGTGCTTCCTCCCAGAGGAACCGTAAATAGAAACACTTAACCGTGCGAAAGTGAAGCGTTTTATGTTTGCTCTTGCTTTAGACGATGCTTGACCTTGTGGTCCTTTTCAATCATGGCTGTGTTGTGCTACCAAATCTAGACAAAGTCACTCGACTTTAATTTGAGGTATTTTCTGTTGAACAAGGCGATTAAATGCTAGTAAAGGCCTTTAAGGAATGTTGAATATACTCTGTTTATGTGCTTAATCAACATTTCATTGGTGTTCCTGCAAGCCATGGAGACACTTAGCAAATGTACGGGTAAATAGTGATGAAAAGCCAAGCAGCCCTCTTCTTTCAATTATCCTGCACAAGGTTAAGGAAATTATGAGGACATTAAAGTATTCAAAAACTATTTTGATATTGATTGACAGGTTCTGGATTCGCCATCCAAGAGGTCGTAAAACTTTCCTTGTTAAGGTCTTTACCCTCTTCCGTAGGGGTGTGGGCACATACACATACGTATGTTAAAAAGTCGAAGTTGTAGACTTATCTTTGAGCACATATGGCAGTAATCTGACCACTTATCGCTTTAAAGTCAACAACCTGTCCAAAAGAACTTGCAAATATGCGACTAACAAGTAATCAAGTGGGGTGGAGCTACAATCCACAAGCGATCAAGGCTTAGCTTCTTCAGCAACTCGTATTGTAGAGAAGTAGAGCGGATCTACGTTTTTGCCCAACTTTAAATGGCGAGATTTAGGAAGCATTCTCTGATAGCTGCAAAATGTCCTTTTTGTCCTGTTAAGTTTAGTTTCTCTAGTCTGAATTGCAGTAAACTCTGCTCTATTGCGTGAGGTTATTTTCTAGTTTATTAGCAGTGTCTGGAGTGTTGTGTGCAAATCATTGTTCTATTTCGCGGCGTGTCGTCCCTGTAGGTTCCTTCGTTATTCCTAGGCAACTTGTTCTCTCATAATAAGTGCGTGATTTGTTAGCCCTTTTCACATACCCAATGAACTGTTGGTCGCTTGTTAGTTTGTTTTACATTGGTTTTCCAAGGTATTCTATGCGCTCCTATTGGCCTGGAAATACATTGTGAACAATAGGTGGAAGAGGCCTTGTGGCTGAAGCGAAAGCAAGCTTAAGGCCCTTAAATCAATTGCAATATAGTTAAGAATTGCAAGTTTTCTCTGTATCCTATCAAGGCACTTTGAATTTGATAAACCTTGTTTGGGTGCCGGGTTACCATGGGATCATGGAAGATGAGATCGACGATGAACTTTAGAAAAGTACGCTCAGAACCTGAACCAGCATTTAGTCAATGGCTGGACCACTACAGAGTGTAATCCTAGGTTTTGCGACCTAGACGTTCCAGGATGTAAGCGAATCAAGCGCATACTCTCTGACTTCTGTGAGAAATTCGCATCATTCTTGTTATCTTTTAACAGAAAAGACTGTAAACTACTTAAAGGCGTACAAAACTATATCTTCGCCAAAGACATTCCCGGCTATAAACATTTTTGCAATGGTCGAGAAGAAAGAAACAACACAGCACTGTTTTTGGCATAGTTGTGTCTTTGATCAGTGCAGGTGGCAGATTTTTGGACCTGAAGTGATGACAGCTAATGATGTGGGTTTCTTGCTTCTTTCAAAGAACCACAAAGCACGATTAAAATTGTACTACTAAACGCTGACATTTTTGTATGGCTATGTAGATACAAGTATTAATCGAAGTGTACAGTTTTTGAGTCTGAGTGTTCCAGTATGGAGTTTCAGAACCTCCAAAAAAAGATTTGGTGTTCTTACGTTCTAAAAACAACCAGGTAAACCAGATGAAGTAGTTAAATAATCTCCTTAAATCAAGCATACTAACTCTACTCGTGTAACTTTAGCTTATCTATATCTATAACTCTATAACTATAACTATCTATAACTACGTCGCCATCAGGCAGACTCTTCCAGTTAATTTGGACTAGTATAAATAAAATTCCGGCCTCTGACTCAAGACTGAATTCGTACAAAGCTGTTGGAGCAGACGAACTGTCCACAGAATTGTTTAAAGCAGTGGGCCGATCCACAAGAAACGTAACCTGTTCGACTGCATCAACTATCGAAGGATCAGTTCCCTGAACATCGCATACTCTGAACCACGCTCTCTGCCATTTTGCCTGAACGTCTAGAACCAATCGTCAATGATCTGCTAGGTCCTTATCGGCTCGATTTGATCGACCAAGTCTTTCCACAATGGCAGATGCTGGAAAAGACCCCAGAGATGCAGATGGAGACCAGCTATATATTCGTAGATTTCAAAGCTTATACATGTCTTCGTGCATAAAGACGAGCTTTTCAATGCCATGTCAAAATTTGTCATTCCAGCCAAACTTGTAAGGTAGTGCAGGATGATGTTGGAGAACACTTGCTTCTCCATCCGGGTCGAAAATGCACTTAAAAAAGGTTTTCAGATAAGGCGAGACATTGTCATGGGATTTCTTAAATATCATACAGAGGCACAATCTTTCGAATATCAGTTCAACTGCTTGCTTAAGTTGTCAGCAAAGCCGTAAAATCAGTCTAACGGTGAATGAGCGCAAAACAAAGTACGTGATGTCATCACGATATGACACACGTCTCGGACAGAGCGTTATAATGGGCAGCAGAAACTTTGAAGTAGTCAATGACTTGGTCTATCCCGACCATGCAGTAAATAGGCACTCTTGCCAAGTGATCCTTCTTTGGGCTCAAGGAGTAATTGAGAAATAAAGCCATCGTTCGAAGTACTCAGCTGACTTCATATAGCACTCTCATCATCCTCGTCCAGCTCTATGGCGCAGAAACATGGTATTGAGAGCGATTGAAGAAGTCCATTGCTTTTTTAAAAAAGAAGTTCGGCGTGCAATATTTGATTCTGTCTGGAGGACAAAATTCAACCACCAAATGTAAGGGCTGTACAGCGGTATGCACTTAGTTAAGTGCCTTCGGATTCAACGGTAAAGATGGCTAGGTCATGTAGAGCGAATGAACGCCCCAACTCAGGCCCGAAGATTTGTCGATTTCGGATCATTGCGACAATGAAACAGAGGATGGTCTCAGTTGGCGCACGCAAGTGAAGAATGTCCTCAACCGATCGGAGGCAGCTGACGAAAGAGTGGTTGTTGCTTGAGAACTTTGGACTGTAGCCCAAAACAAAGTTGTAGAGAAAAACTATTCGCATCTTAATTTAACCACTTTTTCTCTTCTTCTTACTTAACTGAGTCTATGTTTAGCTAAAGCTGAAACTTACGCTGCGAAGCTAAATATACATTCAGTCAAGCTAAACGTAAGACTCTGTTAAGAAGTTAAGAAAACAATGGGTAAGTTAAGATGAGAATAGTATTCTTCTTTGCTTTAGGTTCATATGTCCGTTGCAAGTGAGGACGCTTGAACCTTAGATGTCTTTTATATGGTTGCCATATAGAAAAGTAATTTTTAATGTTACGTCCATGAACTACAGAAAGCAAAAGTTGGCCTCACAGTTGAGACTAAGCCAATTAAAAAAAATTAATAATTCCAGTCACCTTTATAACCTGACATCAATTTAGTACAGTGTTATCTTTGACATACACCAACCCGTATTTTCTTCACAACTACTCTGACTATCGTAACAAACAATAGCGTCACTTCATCTATTCCGTAAACATACCCTTAGGTCGGATAGTTAATATGTTGTGGTCGGGGAAACCCATCAGAAAGCCCCCAGAGCCGGTCATTCAAACAAACACAAACAATTCAGTTTTTAGTTCATCAATCAGTGGTAAAGAACTTGAATTAATTTCTATTTATCTGTGTGGTTTCCTTTGATCAAAATGACCGAGCGAGGGCTTATTTACCGTCTGCAAGTTCATCGGTGTTCGGGAAAAAAGCCTCCCGATTACTTGATTAAGAAATTCGACGCACCGTTGGCATATTTAATCTATGGGCTGTCAAATTTATCGGAAAACATGTGTATTGTGACTGCGTTGGAACCTCAACTTTCGCATGAACACAATCGATAACATTCTGGTTAATTCCACATCGGCGACAGTCTATTGACAGGATCTTTGATAAGTAATCGATTATTGGAAGAGTTTTTGTTTTTTTGGTTGATTAATATATGTAGATTAGGAAACGTACTCTACGTGCTATATCAGGGTGTGGATGTTGTGGGGAAGGCGAAGATATATCGACTCTAGTAGTTTGACCACATCGAGAGCATGGGCACCAACGGAGAGAGGAAGATTAAATCTCAGGTTAAAGACCGCTGGCGAACACAGCTAGCCTTTAATGAGGCTTTTTTGGCATTGAAGTGGAAGCTTCTGAAATGGGTTTGGCGATAAATGAGGGCAAGACGATGCTCGTATATGCTGTATCCGAGGAAGAACACACAAGATCGACGTCTCGGACAGACCGTACTGCAGGCACCAGTAACTTCGAAATAGTCATGGACTTTGTCTAACTCGGCTTCGCGGTAAATGGGGACGACAACAGCAGTATCGATATCAAAAGCAGAATCACTCTTGCTAATCACTGATTCTTTGGGCTGAAGACGAAATTGAATAATAGAAACCTCTCTCGAAGAACTAAACTGATTTTGTAGAACATCTTAATCATCGCAGTCTTACTTTACGGCGCGGAAACTTGGGCGTTTCTTAAAGCGAATGGGAAATTCTTTAGTATTTTTGAGAGAAAAGTTCTGTGTGTGATTTAAGGTCCTGTTTGCGTTGATGGCGTCTGGAAGGAGACGAACGACGAACTCTATAGGCTGTACGGCGGCATGCTCCTTGTCAATCATCTTCGGATATAACGCTTAAGATGGCAAGGCTATGTTGTGCGTATGGACACTTCAGCTCAAGCCTGAAAAGTCCTTGAATCCGAGCCATTGAGACAACGCAACAAAGGACGACCTAGGTTGAAATGGCACACACAAGTGGAGAAGGCCCTCAAACAACTTGTGCTAACTGGAGACGCATCTTGGTTGAGGCCCAGGTCAACAACGAACAAGAAAAGGAAGAAGAATAGTAAATGAACGCCAGGAACGTGAGCCACGAAAGCAGCTTTTGCTCAGACTTCGCCCATCCTTAAGTCCTCAGCCTATTAAGTAAGA
The DNA here is from genome assembly GCA_944738645.1 of Eristalinus sepulchralis. Lineage (NCBI taxonomy): Eukaryota > Metazoa > Arthropoda > Insecta > Diptera > Syrphidae > Eristalinus > Eristalinus sepulchralis. The sequence continues at coordinate 83,913,346 of OX122882.1, read as the reverse complement.
AGTAGATTAGAGGACAACTTGAGAAGGAAGTGAACCTTAACAACATTCTGAAATTGATTGAAAGTGAAATTCATTGATCCATTGGCGTCGCCTTGTTGTTGCATAAGATGAACTTGGGGCTTGAAATAAAATAAGATCCTCCAGACGACGGCATAGACTTTGTTCCGCTTTCAAATTTAATCAAAAAAGTTTCTTTTAGTTCAAGACCAGAATGTGATGATCTTTTTGCATTCTTTCAAGACCTTTTCTTCAGACTATGAACCTCGTTCTTGTTTAATTTTACTTAATAATAGAGTGGCACTACGGATCACATGGGACAGGGGCCCAGCTTCTACAACAAATACCCGTAATGGCTGTGCTACTGTTCTCAAGAGTAGAAGGAACCTACAGTTTTTTGCCGACTCCGAACGGCGAGATTGGAGAAGCTTTTCATAGACAATTGATACTCCACGACGCCACGGCGACTATTTTTACTTACTTTGCTTTAAATTGAGTGGTTTTCTACAGATTGAGTGGCCCAAGGTATATTTATAGTCTACTAAGAGCCTTCCTTCCTTCCTACTAAGAGTTTTAATAGATTTAGTATACCAAACTGGCGCCCGACAAGTGTGGTTAATTGATTGCTGCTTCTCCAAACGCATGTGTTTTTATTTCCTTAATTCAGCGTGGGTTTCTTCTTCTTATCAATTCAGTTCAGTTTTAGTGGGGAATTGTTTAAGACACTAAAGTAGCATCCGTCAGCTTTTTGTTATTCTTACAAAACCCTAACGGTTCTGCCTCTAAAGTATGAGTTTCTACATTTATCTAAGCTGTCATTCTTTTCCTACTCGCATCAATAAAAGTGGAAATTTGTTTAAGTCGAGAAGTAATCGATTACTGAAAGAGTCCAAAGGAACAAACGCACACTAAAGTGGCGCCCGACAATATCCGCAAAATCTACCAAATATCGCCAACACCTTGAAATTGTGTTCGATAAAACCAAATTTTCTTTGATCTCCCAACGTCTTATTCCTGCAACTGTAATCCAATGCGACTGTCAAATTTAAATATCCTTGACATAATTTCAGCCGAGGCCATCAGAGTCTCTTCTTCTTCTTCTTCCCCATTCCAGTGCTTTACAACAAAACGTCTATTTAATTATCCGTCATAAATAAGAGTTGTTTCCCTTGAAGAAAATTAATTAACTTTCAGGCGTCATTAAGGCAGACAAAATCGCCGTTTCCTATGCTTGCTGCTGCATAGAATTGGAAACTCATCCATCACTTGAAGGCGAGGCGATAAAGATTAATTAATCTCTGGGGTTTGTTTTAAAATCCTCCTACGGAATCATAGCTGCAGACATCCGGACTTCCTGTTCCCCTCTCTGTGAAATTAATTTTCTACTTCCTTTCTGGCATGAAAGTTAAAGTCAACATATTGAGGATTGCTGAAGAAGTTGTTATCTTGTTTGTTCAGATGAGAAAATAATAACCTTTAATGCGTTTTAAGAATTGGTGGTGTGTTATTAGGGAACCTTGGAAGTGTGGTTGTTAAAGCCTCGGCCTGGGTGAAACATTTTAAAATTATCTTAAAGTGATAACACATTTGGATGTCATGCGTAACATATGTTTGTGAGAAAGACATTATGGCCAGAAATTGGAAAATGTTTAAAGTTTTCCTTTAAAGGCAATCTAGGTGATAAAAAATGGAAAGAAGATTTGTGGTCCTTTTTCTGCTTCTTTTTCCTGTGGCGCTACAGTCCGGGGTGTACCTGGGCCTCAATCAACAAGCATCTCCAACCAGCTCGATCTTTAGATAGCTGTCTCCAGTTTCGCACGCATAGTTGGTTGAGGTCCCTTTGGACTTGCGTGCGCCACCTGAGTCGCGGTCTTCCTCTACTGCACCGTCCCTCGGGGGTGGATTCGAAGACTTTTCGAACCGGAGCATTGGTTTCCATCCGCTCTACATGACCTAGATGGCCCATGTCACTGAACAGCCGGTTAAGTTTGTCATTATATGTCCTCCTCCACTCACCATCTATGCAGACGGGACCGAAAATCACACCTAAAATTATCCTCTCGAAGCAACAAAGAGCAGGAGAAAGTCCATGCCTCCGTGCCATATAGCAGGACGAACTTCGAAGTTATAGTCGGCAATACTTGGGAACTTCTTACTCTGGTGTTCCCGGGCATTCTCATGCATTTTCTTTTATTTCGAGTCCGATTCTTTGATTTTGAGGCCAATGCTACAAAACTATTCTACTCCACCATTAACCAAATGGTCTATGACATGCTGGACAGCTTTATTAAAAAGCAACGTGAACTACGCATCAAATTGTCTTACTCCATTGTTGACCTTGTATACCTTTTCCTTTCAACAGCTCAACCCTAATCTCATCCCCCTCTAATTATTACAGAGCATGTATGGTCACTGGTGAAGGCCCTGGTTTGCTCATGTACATTTGCATGTGTGTTTGTAAATATTTAAAGACCAACGCATGTTTTCCTGTTTTCCATTTCAAAAAAATCTCGCATTTTTCTCTTCAAAACGCTTCAAGAAAACAAAACACATCCACTTGAAGCACTTTCATTCATGAAAGCCCCCTCCCAGAACATCTTTAGCATTCCCACCACGCACAAAACCCCGATCAAAAGTGGATGAAAAAGAAAACAAATCCGTCCTCCCACCCAAACCTTCTTCGCACCAGCAATTATTTCGCATGCGAAATGACATAATGGGTGCCACGGTTGTCAGCCTAACTAATGCCCCTCACGAAATGGCGCTTAATTTCGAAATGCGAGTCGCTCTAATCCGTTGTCGTTATATCATCCCACCCGTTGGAAGCAGGAAAAAAAAACAGCTTTATCTGAACTGCGAATTTTGTTACGCTACACTGCCAATCTCATTACCAATTCCAACTGAAAACAAACAGAAGAATCACCCAAAGTGGAGGAAAACAAGAAAAAAAAAGAGAAAAGGTCAACTAACCGAACCCTGCATACATGGCAGCAACTTGAGCGCTCAACCGGTCGGTCTCTGCCCAATTGCCTCTGATGTGTAATTACGGCTCTGTCACCCGTTTATCGGCCACCACACTTTGTGCGCCGTAATTGTGCCTCCCTTTGTGCACAGACAGTGCGCCTGACATTCAATTAGCATAAATTTGACAATGGCGTCTCCGTTCGACATTTGAAATCCCTATCTGTTGTTCGGCAATTTGATATCGCGTGTGGCGCGCTTTTTAATTTGAAAACTTCTCCATCCGTCTGTCTGTGGGGCAGGCCTCACGCATCGAAGACTGACGGCTGTGTTGCTGAATGATGGTTGGCGTGGTTTTTTTTTTTGACCCATTTGTCAAGCGGTGTCCAGCAGCACTCACGCTCGCACTCCGAAAATTTTCCTCCACCGCGCTTGTTAAAGCTTTGACAATAAAAAGCTTCGACGCAATGTTTTTGTTTACACGCAGAAGAAAGACGCGAAAATCATGAGCAAAATAAACACAGGCGAAAGTGGGAAAACACCGCTAAGTCTAGCACCCTTCGGTCAGGCGAGTCCCCTTTCGCAGTCCCGAACGCACGTACCAGCTGACGGCTGTTGAGGTTGTGCGCAGCGAAGAATTACCCCGAAATCGAATGCGAAGCACACTCCGAAGCTTTGGGTGTGGGCGCCCCGAGAACTTCCAGCGCCGCCGTCACCAGATGTGTTGTAGGAGGCGGCAGCGGGTGTTTCCGTTTTCTTTCTTTTGCGCATTTGTTGTCCAAGTTCTCAGCATTTGAAAACAGATATTCAGTCATAAGCGACACTGAGGCGTAGCTAATTATTTCCTTTCTCCTTGGAGTCGCGTCATTTCGGCAAGACGGTGGCCGAAGGGATGGCTGGGTGGGCAGTGAAGGTCACTTAGTAGCTGCGAAGCACTTACTTCTGGTCTGTTGGTTTTGATCGGGGACTGTGGTGACGGCTAAGGAGACTCGGCTAGTGCGCAGTAAGATGCTAACGGAGAGATAGTCGCAAGGGATTCCAGAGTTGGTGCGAATTCCATTTGCGATGGTCACGTACACGGGCGCTTTGTTTATGGAAACGCATTGATTTCATAATGCGCGGGTGTGGCGGGCTGGCGTACTCAGTCATGCCAGTGAATTGTTTATCTAAATGAGTGATGGATTTTTATTTTATTTCCGTGCACTTAACTGATGGGTTTTGATGCGATTTTCAAGGTCATGTCGCGGGGAAAATGCTTTCATTCATCACGTTTACGAAATTGAGCAGTTCTTAGAATCTGGGACAACTTGTTGAATAGTTTTATGTCAGCAATTCGTATGCGTCACTGCCGGTATTCCATCCATGAATTAAATGTCGAATTGTAGTTTTCCATCCGCACGCTTGCGACACATGAATTGCGATTTCTGTCAATCAATTCCGATGTACTGACCGCATTTCAATTGCATTGGCGTTGCCAATCAATGATTGTGCAGGCGATCTGTATTTTCATTGCTGCTCACGATATCATAGACTGGAAGGCTTTATAAGATTCTGTGAGCTCGTTTACGGAAGGATTCCAGGATTTCCAGACTTGATTTGAGAGGCATTGACTTGACATTAAACCGTGTGATAAACAAATTGATGTGGAACAGGATGACGTCGATTTTGAATCTGACTGGGGAGGAAGTGATAGTATATGCGGATTATTGGGATGATATTAATGCGGAGCGCAGTATATTTTTCTCTCGAGATAGACAAGAAAAACTTCGTCCGTCCTGCGCCATAAAGCAGGACTGGGACGATTAAGGAATCCTTCATTGCTTGAGAGACTGGCGATTGACCACTGTAATTTTTAACCGAAGCTGAATTTCATTCCGAACAATCCGTCAGTTGATGTATTATGCGGTGCAATGTAATTTACAATTTTGGTCCAAGGTTATAGGACTAAGGTTTCTATCGTTTTGAAATTGGATTTTTGTGACAAGCTGCATGAAAGCGCGTCAACTTGTCTGATGCTGTCATATGCTGCCTTAAAATCGATATAAAGGTAACTGGATACCGATCTACGGATACAACGCTTAAGGTGGCTGGGCCATGTAGAGCGGATAGACAAAACTGCTCTGGCCCGAAGAGTCTTCGAGTCCGAACCACAGGGACAACGCAACAGAGGACGTCCTAGACTGAGATGGCGCACACAAGTGGAAAAGGACCTCAACCAACTTGGAGTGCGCAATTGGAAGCAGCTGGCAAGAGATCGTACTAGCTGGAGAGGCATGTTGGTTGAGGCCCAGGCCCACCCCGGACCGTAGCGCCATCCGAAGAAGAAGAAGCATACCGATCTGCTGCTCTTGAGTGGGGAGATGAGACAGAGGAGTCATGGCATTTAACGCAAAAAAACAGATAGGGCTAGTTGAGAAAATAGAGAAAAATCTCGTCGCTCGTCTGCCACATACCAGGGCTCCACAAACTGCGGCGCAATCTTTCTTTCAAAATTTTAAGTTTTGAGTTAACAAAAGCCATTGTCGGTCTTTTAGGATGATTTCGTAAATTTTTTCAATATCGAGCCAAGTATGGACAACCAGATCAAGGTCTACTGACAAGGTCGGATCAAGATCTACTACTGAGATCAAGGTCAATTGACTTTTCAACATTCTTGAAACAGGAACACAACTCAAAGACTTGAGTTTTCCCAAAAGCAAAATTATTGCAGGCCGTTTCTGAGTTGTTTTTCCTAACAGGAAACAAAACTTTACCACCTGGCTCTGTTCGCAACAATCAGCCGTCTCTGAAGACGACGTCTGGCTTGATGATTCGTTTTGGCAACACTGGTTTAAACAGCTGACGCACGTTACGTGTTTTTTTTCCCTGTTTGACTCATCAGTTTAGTCTATAATTTAACCATGAATCGTCTTACAAACGAACAACGATTGCAAATTACTGAATTTTATTATCAAAATGCGTGCTCTGTTAAGAAAGTTCATCGTGCGCTTCTTTCATTTTATGGTCAGTTCATTTTTGGTTCAATGGTTCAATTTTTGGTTCGTAAATAGGCAGAATTGTCAATTTTGGAGTGAATATCAGCCAGAAGCATTGAAAGAGCTACCAAAGCATCCAGAAAAAGTCACAGTTTGGTGCGGTTTATGGGCTGGTGGCATCGAATCGTAACGTAACTGTGAATGGTGAGCGCTACCGTGAAATGATATCCAACTTTTTTTGCCAAAAATGCAAGAACTTGACTTGCATGATGACATGTGGTTTCAACAAGACGGTGCTACACACACAGCACGTGCAACAATGGACTTATTGAGAGGCGAGTTCAGTGAACATTTTATTTCACGTTCGGGACAGGTCAATTCGTCGCCTAGATCGTGCGATTTAACGCCTTTAGACTATTTTTTTTTTTTGGGCTATGTTAAAGCTCATGTCTATATAGACAAGCCCGCTTCAATTGACGCATTGGAAGAAGGAAGATTTATTCGTGAGATACCGGCCAAAATGTTGGAAAGAGTATGCCAAAATTGGACTAAGCGGATAGAGCATTTGAGGCGCAGTCAAGGTCAACATTTGCATGAAATAATCTTCAAACCGTAAATTATATGGACCATTCTATCGATTCAAATAAAGATTTCATGCATTTTTCTGAATTTTAGGTGTTTTTTTTTTAAACTTTCCTTTCTAAAAAATTACCCTTTTTAAGCAACTAGCGACAGAATGGGGGACCATAAAATATTCTCCACTCATCACAACAGTTCGGTTTCTTTTAAGGCGGATTTACGAGTAATCGCAAAGCCTTCACCCTGTTTTAATCATATATTTTTTCCTAACTCTTTATAAATGCAATAGCCAGCGCTTATGGAAGTGTTTTTTAAAGATTACGATACAAAACATTTAACAATGGGCAGACATATGTTTGTGAAGCTGGACAGCGAATACCCACTTAGGATAGATTTTCGAAGACGGACTGTTACTTGCGCCCTCTCCTAACCCAGGTTACACAGTTTTACAGCAAAATCATCCTTGGACTTTTGATAAGGAGTTTAAGTCACACTACGCCAAATTTAAGCTATACTCCATTATCGCTTACAAAAATTGCCCATTACAGGTATCTCGCCAGTTTGACTGCTAGTGCCACGCCTAAAGTAATAATAATAATAATTGAGTGGCAGTACAGCCCACAAAGGCCCATCTGAAACAACTACTCGTATTGTGCGTGCCACTGTTCTCTTACGAGTCGAAGGGACCTACAGTTTTTTGGCGACTAGGAACGGCGATATTTGGGAGCTCTTCATAGACAATTAGTACTCTCTGAGTGTTGTCGGCAACTCTTAAGAGGCGGTGCGGTGAAAAAATGCGGGAATCAAACCTAAACCTTCTGCATATGGGTCGAAGCGCTAACCCACTACGTCACGGCCAGCACACGCCGAAAGTACTCGCATTTTTAAAGAAGTTAACATAAAAAATAAATTGGATGACAAAACAGCACACAAGCGACCAAGGTTTAGCTTCTTCACGAACTACTAATGTTGTGCGTGCTGTTGTTCATTACAAGCAGAAAAGACCCACACTTCTTTGCGGACTCCGAACTGTGGGCCCATGCGTGATTTGACGTACACACCCACTACTCTACGGCAGTCACTCTTTAAAGAAAAAGCAATTCAAAAACCCTATCTTTTCACCATATCTGCACAAAAAAGGAGATACCTCAAGATTTAGGTGAGTATTGTAGCTTAAATCTCTGTGGTACAATTATGGACAGCTATGATAAATGTGAAGCCTACCGAAGAAACTTACCTAACCTTACCTAATCTAGCAAGCTGATTGCCCTCAAAACGATCCCTGTTCCATAGCCTGTAAGGGTTTATTGGTACACCCATTCTATGGTTTCAAAGGTCATTTGGGATGTAAATACAGAAAAATTGCCAAATTATTTCGTTTACGAATTTAGCAGACAAGCACGAGAACATTCAATTAGTCTAAGCCTCAGAATTGTTGTGCTTACCGTACAACCATTGAGGGCCGAAAGTCTTTGTCAAAATCCTTTTAAAAAAAAGTTTTTAAAAACGAGGACCACGCCAGCGAGTCGCGTTAAAGTTTTATGTGACTTTCCGAAATCATGTGCAAAAACTAAATATGATTTATTTTGACAACAGCCTAAAACACTTCCCACCCTTTGACTATTCGAATTCTGTGGCGAAGACGTTGCACTCAAATCAACTAAGTCCCCAGTGTCAGCTTCAAGACCAACAAACACATCCCAAAGCCACTTAGCGAGTGCCAATTGCTCGCCAACCCCATTGCGTGACATCGTCTCATTGCCTGTCAAGCGGCCATCATATGGAAAGCCAATATTGTCACCCCGTCAAAAGCATATCACAATCAGCTGATTCTCTCCGCAATTTCCCACTGCAATGCAACAAGCCCATTCGTCAGCTTTCGCAAAGTTGCTTCCCCTTCACGATGTTTATGTTAAAAGTTTCCCCAAACCTGCAAATTTCGAAGAATAGGGTGTGAATGAAAGCCCTCCCGAGAAGAACTCCGAAAAAGCTTCAAACACCATCCAGCGATTGCTCCTTCATTGATACCAACCAGCACGCGATATCACTCAGGCATCACTCGCCAGTCTAAGTCTAGAATCGACACCGCCAGGAAGTCACCCCATTCGACCGCCTACCAAGCGCAGTCCTCCGTCAGAAAGTACGCAATAGTTGTTGAGTTGTGCTCAGTTCGAGTGTGTGTGTGTGTGTGAGTGCAGTGGAATTGCATTTAATTGAATTAATCCATCGGTCGACGGTTTTGTTTTTGCGCGCACCCCCCACAAGGATCATGATGTTGTCAGTGGATAAACACGCAGCAGCGCCCCATCATTCAACAAACGATAAAGTCAGTGTAAGTACTTGCGAATGAATGGACTAATTATTACTTCGCAGGGGGGCATGCCATCGCATGCAAGGGCTAGCGATGGAAGGCACCATTGTGCCAGGGGTGCAGAGTTTTTTTGCCATCCCTTGCCGGTGAATGCAACGAGTGCCTGGTGTTAATTGTGTGCTATAGTTCGCCGGGGGACCGTTTCCCCATCCCCAGACACAACCACTTGCGGGGGCGAATAAGAGGTCTGCTACTGTGCATCCTGTGGCACTGGCGGTGGCGGTTATAATCTGAACTCGTTGACCTCGATAGTGCATCCACAGTTGTGGCTCTGTGGGTAGATGTTATCCTTTTGTGCCCACGTCACATGTGAGTTTATTAGTTGGCATCCTTAATTTGTGCTGAATCATGAATGGAAAGCTTAGAGCGTTCCATTTAAGGATGAACTCCGAGTGCCGGTTCTCTGATTCTGTCGTTTCGACGACGACAACAGCGACAGCTATGACGTGGGCCACTGAGCATCGTGAAAGATTAGGAATTTCAATCTGGAATGTGTGCGATGGCTGAAAGCGAGCAATTTTCAAAATTGTAAAAGGACCCTCCGCACTGCGGTGTATTCGGAAGTAAACGGTGCAATTTGCGAAATGACAAGAAACTGCGTCTCGCTTACGTTACACTCTAAGTAATTGAAAGTTTGATGAATGATTGCCCGGGAGAGTATGGCGACGACGTAGAAGAGGCCCAATCGAGGGGCAGGGTGCGAGAATTATTTCAACTCGGATTTCCATTCGATTCGCCCACGCCAACCCCCCAAGTTGTCGTGAAAAGATTTTAATTATGGCCCCGCTTGAGCGGATCCAGATCCTTTGTCTCCGACTGGTTGCGTAAGGTTTTTATTTGCTGAAATCGCTACGACGACCCAATGCCCCACTCCCGAGTGCGGACTTAAAACAAAGGATAACCCTCAGGGCTCAATGAAATTCGCGGTTAACCTTAATGGCAGTGTGGTGTGCCTCTGAATGTTAAGAGCAGCGGCAGATGCCTTTGTGGTTGCGCTTCGGTTTTGCGCTGCCGAGTGTCATTAAGTGATTGAATGTGGGACGTGCCCCAGGGTATAGGGCAGGGGGTTATGGTAGTCAGAGATATGGAATGCGGCAAAATAGTTCATCATGCGTGTCCGAACATATCACGTCTGCGAATTGAATGAAAATGTGAAGTCGGTATTGACGCAAGCGAGGGATGTTGTTTTCGCCAGCGGAGAATGCGGATAATTTACAACGTACGTAAGTTGTGCAAGGCTGGGAATTCGAGAGTGCTTGCTCTGTCTGACAAGTGATTACTCAGAGTGCCGCTGAAGGAGGAATTCGAAAGATGTCCTTGATTTGAACACTCGTTGGAATGGATTGTAAGTAATTTCGTGAAGGCAAGAATGTTAGAAAGATGTTGTACATCTGTGGGTGGAAGGGAGTTGCTGGGAATAGGAGATGGGAATCGGATGAAATTTACTGCGTATTACAAGTGGTTCCTTAATCGTATTTCCACTGAAAGCAAAAACAAAACACTCAGAATTTTAAAAATTTATATAGAAAGGGAGCAGTCAAAGGTCACATTGGAATAGGAGTCTTATGCACTCTAGTTTGCATGCTTTTTGAAGACTGCGCCGCCCTAAGGAACTAATTCTTACGCTTTTCTTTTGAGAATGGATATGTTTAGACAAAGGAATTGTTCAATTTTCGTTTTCTATCAACTGTGAGTGAAACCAAATCTGTACCATATTTGTGGACAAGACGGACACAATTAAAAAAAGCCAAGATCCCAAAATGTCGAAATCCGGAAAAAGTCGAGAACCCAAAAGTGCCAAAGCCCCGAAATGCTGAAATCCTGTAGTATCCTGTAGCAGAACTTGGCATTTGCGGGGTCTAGAATTATTTGGATAACATGATTCGGATATTGCATTATCCGGATCTGAAATCCTATAAAGACCACCACCAGGAGGGTTGCAGAGGGGCCTAGGGCCCCCAATGCCCTATTGTCCTCTGAAATGTTTCTGTTGAGATTTCGTTTTCGATTCTGAGTGTTTGGGGATTTTGATTTTTTCAGAATTTGGGTATTTCAGAATTTTTGATGTTGGCACAAAAACAAATAATTGTTTTGTTTGTATTACTGTCCATTCAGACTGAACATAAACTTTACATAATTACTGCTAAGTTTCACTACATATCACAAGGCTTTTTCAGCAGCTACTCGTCGTGTGCCTACTATCATTACATCACAAGTAGAGGCAACCTAGAAGCTTCTCATAAACACTAGTCCCTCTCAAATATAATACATTTGTGCCAGAGTTTTTTCCAATCCTCGAAGCAGTTCTGATACTTTTTGCTATATCCTTGAGCTCTCTTAGCGATTCGGCTTCTTGCTCCACAATGGTCACAAAACGCCGTGAATTCATGGGTTTCTTCAATCTTGGGAACAGAAAAAAGTCGCCGGCGGTCGAATTTGGTGAACACGGTGGCTGAGGCATGATTGCGGTGTTGTTTTTGGCCAAGAATTACGAAGAAGAAAAAGCAAATTAAGCAATTTTAGAACGAACTTCGCTGCCACATGCTTCATGGCCAAAATTTAAAAAAAAGTGTATGCCATGAGCCAATCTAAAGGGTGAGTTTTTAGCTATTATCTTTTTGACAACACTGGTTTAACGAACAACGCTTGCAAATCATTGAATTTTATTATCAAAATGTGTGCTCTGTTAAGAAAGTACATCTCGCGCTTCTTCCATTTTATGGTCAGTTAATTTTTGGCTCAATGGGTACATTTGGAGTGAATATCAGCCAGAAGCATTGCAACATTTTTTGCCTAAAATGCAAGAGCTTGACTTGCATGAAATGTGGTTTTCAACAAGACGGTGCAGCATGTCACACAGCACGCGCAAGAATCGACTTATTGAGAGGCGAGTTCGGTGAACATTTTATTTCACGTTCGGGACTGGTCAATTGGTCGCCTAGATCGTGTGATTTAACGCCTTTAGGCTATTTTTTGTGGAGCTATGCTTAAGCTCATGTCTAAACAAACAAGCCCGCTTCAATTGACGCATTGGAAGACAACATTGAAGCATTTATTCACAACACAACTCAAAATTGAATCCAGTTTGGAGAGTGGAAAGTCCCTTAATTGATATTTATAGCCGAAAGGAAAGTCAGTTAAACCAAACGAAGTTGATCCTAAACAATTCCTCCTTAAGGTGCATCAATATATCTTATCTTCATTCCCAAATTATGCTATAAACTGGAAATACCCACTTTGAAACATCTATTCCATCCCTTCCTCCCTCTTTTGTGCTTTATTTACGGTCTTTCAAAATATCATCAATCAGTGCAGAATGTAAGCCTTACCTAAGCTTTGAGGTGAATTGATGTTCAAAGTTATGAAGCTAAAAAAACTGGAAGAAAATTCCAGGTAGAGGTATTTTTAATTTTAAACTCCCGAAGGAATTCTATGCAAAAGCCATAATTTTGAATCTCCCTTAAACATTGGCTATGTTTACCTCCTGCTTAATTAAAGAACCAAATTCGAATTTCATATCGTAATTTGCTTTAAAGTACTCACCGCAATTAAAATTCGTTTACCAATCATCGGCAAACCGAGAAGTGCTTACGTCCTTGTTGCTAGTCACTTGCGATTTACTGGTCTGAGTCCTGAGTACTCATTCATTTCGCTTGTGAACGAATGAGAAGTGATTCGGAAATTATTGCCGTACCACAAATTGATGTTTTTGCTCTCCTTTTTTTAATCCCTGCGGTTTAAACGGTTTTGCAGTTGACTCTTAAATCGGTGCCTACACTTGCTTTGTAAACTGAAGCATATTCCTTCCCGACCTCAATCGTCAAAGCTATTGTTTCCCCCACATTCAAGGTACAGTGAGCATCAAATGTGTGGAAACAGCAATATTTTTAAAATGCATTCCCCTATTAAAAATGAGAGTCAACAGGGTTGTTATTAAATAAAATCCTTAAAGCATACTAGAAAATATAAATGCGCTAGAAAGTTAATTTTTAAAGAATTTTCTTCAGTTCTGTTCAACTGGATAGAAATATTACAGGTTCGGTTGTGAATATTAATCTGGCTGCATTTTGAGCGTTGATTTCTTTCAATAACGCGACGTGATATTTGATGAACATGTTGTTGCAGAGTGACTTCGATAAAATTCAGTAGTGACGACTGAAAATTAAAGATTAAATTCCGGAAGTGTGAAACTATTCTCTTCACAGCTCCGCTCTCTAAGGCCTCAAGGGGCATCAAAAGAGTCTAGTGCAAGTTCGTAATAGTTGACGCTCATTGTCAATCATAAGCTAAGGGATATTTATATTTGTCATTTAGTTGAACCAGAATCTCTATTGTTCTTCCGTTCTGATAAAAGTTAAGAAAGCCGTTGCTGCGGCAATTTGGTTGTTATACAGGGGCCAACTTGAATCCAAAGTTAAGGTGATCTGCTATGTGCATGGTTCTCATCCAGTCAATAATGGTGTACGGTTGTCCAGTGTTGTCTAACTTGTCTCTGGTTGTATCGAACACCTTAATCCGAGTAGTAAAATTCTATTGTAACTAAGTCCTGTACAACGAGGCAAACCTAAGCTAAACTGAATCGAAGGCACATTGTGATGACTTTGACGTTTAAAAGCCCGATATTTGGGGCTTTTTTCTCCAACTTAATGTACGACGAGAAAGTGCTTCTAAATGCCTTATTCCGACGGTTTTCTGTCTGAACTCGATAGGGCTGACTGAAGATGGGGAACCATGTTTTATCATCTTACATGTCATTCGCCAGCAAGTGGAGAGACTACTTCAATATGAGCCAGACGTCGCTCGTAGTCACAAGTGATTGACAATTTGAAGTGCATGGAGGATTGATTATTACGAGTATAATAATTGAGTGGCACTACACTCCACAAGGGACAAGGGCCTAGCTTCTACAACAACTACTCGCGTTGTGCGTGCTATTTTTCTCTCACGAGTAGAAGGGACCTATAGTTTTTTGCCGACTCCGAACAGCGAGATTTGAGAAGCTTTTCATAGACATTTAAGACCCCTTGAGTGGTGTTAGCAATTCGAAGGAGATGGTGCCCTAAAGAAAATGGTGGAATCGAACCTGGTACCTTGGCGTGTGAGTCAACCCACTACACCACGGCGACCATGGCGGTTTATCTAGAAAAAAAAGTATTTTCAAGTGATGTTTGTATTTTGAATCTTACATCTTACATCCTAAAACTACGATATTTCTTTCTCAAATTATGTTTTATTTACAAACAAACTCGGATTTCTAAAAATTAAAACCAACCAAAAACATTGGAAAGAAAATAAAAAAGAGTTCAGTGGTTTGATGATGGTGAGGACGTGACGGTCGTTTACGGCGTTAAAAATCTTGTCTTCAAGAAAGCAAACATTCTAAAACTCCAAGGCATTTAGAGAATTTTAAGAACAACCAAATGACCAGGCCCTCATCGTCGACGTTAAGCATCCTCAAGCCATGTGCTTACGCATCATGAGTCTATCGCTTGTGAATCGTATTGTTGATTTCCTGATCCAAGTTTGACACGGATTCTTCAACAGCGTACCTCTCATTTCGTCCAACCTTTTGTTCTATTAATTAAAAAAAGTTTTATAAATATTCTAGAGTGAATTTCTGAGTGATATTTTCGTCCCCCTATTTTCCCCTTTTGTTTTTTCGGTAAAAACAATGTTGTTTACTCACTTTTAATTATTTTTTCTTGAAACCTAAATTTGTTCCTTTGTTCGTCTGTTCTACAAAATGAAAAATGGCGTAATTCAAAGTATGAATTGAGGTCTTTAATTTAATGTATGAGCCTTTACTGTGATCCATGTGAGTAGAGTTAATTAAAGAGATGAACAATTGCTGCTCAGTTACTTTTGACAGTCACACTGCGTGCTCGTCAAAGTTTTTCATTTCTACTTTACGTTGAAACTTTTCTAGTTGAAGAACGTCGTCGAACAATGACTTTCAGCAACACTTCTTTATTTTTGAAGTTCTCATTTTGTTTTCATCTTTTCAATGCTTTGTATTGATTGCTACCGTGGTTTCATTTAAATACCTTCAAACTGTCTACAACTTCACTGTAATATTTCATTACTCTTGCAATGTTGTTTTGAACACATAAAATTACTTGCTTCCTAGCTTCCGACGTTTTTTCTCCGCCGTAATTCAACTGAAATATTTGCCTTCACAGATTAACGAAGTCGTGCGAATTCATAAGACGTTGCATATTAAATATTTCATGCCGTCAAACATGATGTCGTACAGCTTAATGCTTCTAAATGAAAACAACACGAATGAATTGCTGCTGTCATATTTCTGTTCCCTGCATTCGCTAACCGTTAACAAATTTGTTTCTGTGGACTACAAAGTTTTATTTTTTATTATGTTGCCGTGGCCGTGGCATAGTAGTAAGTGCGTCGACCGCCACGCAGAAGGTCTAGGTTCGATTCCCGGACAGGACACCTCGCATTTTTTCACGGCACCACCTCTTTCGAGCTGCTGACAACACTTAAAGAGTATCAATTGTCTATGAATGGCTTCTCAAATCTCGCCGTTCGGAGTCGGCAAAAAACTGTAGGTCCCTTCTACTCGTGAGAGATCAGTAGCATGCACAACACGAGTAGTTGTTGTAAAAGCTAGGCCCTGGTTCCTTGTGGACTGTAGTACCACTCAATTATTATTATTTTAAAGGGTCTCTTGGCTCTTATATGCACCTTACTATTTCTTACTGTGGATTCTGTTTTGAAAGCGATTCGTATTCCATCTGAGAGATTGTAGGATCAAACAGAAAGTTCACATTTCTTGGAGAACAATGTAAGCTGACATTTGGGGCGAAGCTTGACCTAAGAAAAAAATATTTCTGATTAGTTCTGAATCCAATAACTTGAATATTCAAACTTTTTGATTATATAAATAAGGATGCTCCTTCTTCTTCTTCATTGTGTGGCATTTAAGTCCAGAGTAGATCTTGTCCTAAACAGTCATGGCTCTCCAGCTGGCACGGTATTTTTCCAGCTGCCTCCTTTTTTGCAATTTTGCACCCCAGTTGGGTTGAGGATCTTCTATATTTAGGTGCATCATTCCAAACGTGATCATCCTCTGTTTTGTTGTCTCTATGTTTTGGATTCAAAGATTCTTTGGCCATTCATCCGCTTTCCATGACCTAGCCATCTTAAGTGGCCATCTTAGGCGCTTGACTAGGCACATGTCTCCGCACAGCCTATAATGATCGTTGTGGAATCTCCTCATCCACATGTTATCAACGCGAACAGGTCCCGAGATCGCACGTAGAACTTTTCTTTCCAAAAAAGACGAAGGTGCTCCTCATGCGCTTTAAATCACTTCGAAGTTCTTGCTCCACAGAGCAGTAGAGGGTATACAAATCCAACTTGGTGGTTTGAAAGAGGGAACTATTATTATTGCTTCCTGCAAACAAAGAAAAACCAGCGATTGAAAAAATTGACTCTGTGCCATATTTCGGTACAGATGTTGTCAGACAGAGCCAAGCCCTTGTTTTTTTTTCCTTACGAGATTGGCGATGTGTTCTTCCTATATGACTGCAAATAGTTTACAACCAGACCCATTCTAGGTGCAATCCCAGAAAACGCCTCATTGACAGCTCGTTATGTTCTAATCACGTCGCTGTCATCTGCCAGTTAGCCAGCACCTGAACGGACTTTTGAAAGATTGTGCCTTTGAGATTTGAGAGCTTTGCATGATCTTTTCAAGGATAATGTGAAAAAGTTACATGCCAGCGCGTCACCTTTTTTAAAATTGAAAGTCTCGGTGAGTTCCCTATCGACCTTGACGGAGAAGCAAGAGGCCTCCATCGTTCACAATCACAATCACAACCTCACGAGTTTGAAAAGAATACCAAGTTTAGACATGGCACAGTATCTTTCTGCACGCTATCATATGCGGCCTCAAAAACGAGAAATAGATGGTAGGAGTTAATTTATACTTCTTGGGTCTTTTCCAGCATCTGTGGGAGTGTGAAGATTTGGTCGATAGTGGACTTCCTTGGCCTGAAACCACTCTAAAAAGGGTAAACCAGATTATACACAAGTTCGTTGTTTAATCTTCTGCTCCAGATTGATGAAAATAGGACCAAAAACCACATGTGGAACTTTTCTTCATAAAGAAGCCAAAATATGAAATTTTTGACCATTTCGTCTACATAAGAGACAGCAAAAATACAGAAAATATAATTTTGACATTACACGTAAAGCAAAATTGTCATCGTTTAAAGTTAGGCGAAGCCCTGTGTACCGTTTTGCTCGAGAAGAGATACAAATTTCACAGAATTTCATCTTAAAGCAAACTGCTGGAATGACAACATTGCGCCACATAACCTCAATTTAGTTATCATTTAGGAACCACTACAAGGAGTGATACGAGCAACATCACCTAAAGGCCAACAAATTATGTTGATTTTTATTCATTTACTTAGTATTCATGAACTCCGACAACGTCTTTTTTTGCCAATCTCTAAAATTTCCCTTGAAACCCTTGCCCTTATCCGAGATTAAAACTCTCCGCCCATCGCCACTGAACCATCCCATGTGTACTCGTTGTATAAACTCAAACAGCCCCACAACGTGTTTATGAAACATAAAGCACCGGATAACCCCGAATCATTCGGAAATTGCTCCTTTTTAGACTGCCCCTGACGCACCGCCTTGCGTTCAAAGGGATCGCCGCCGTAGTGCTCCCAAATTGTCTAAAGTATTCATAACTTTTAGTTTAAGAATTGAAAAAAGGGGATAATCCGCTCCTGTAAATCGCTTCACAGCGCTATTGTGTTGGTCTGGGTCTGGAAGCATGCACAACAAAAAAAAAGGGTAACCGGTTGGAAAGCTTCATAAGCAAATTCTGTGAAATCTTTCACTAGCCACTCCGCTTTGATGGGATTTAAGATTTCCGGGCAAGTTTATAGCCCCTAAGCGGTGAATTGCATTTTTTTGAAAATTTAATATGTGTGGGCTTGTGTGTGTGCGTTTGTACCTCGAAATCTCGAGGCAATCTAAGAATGTTGGGCGTGGGTATGTTTATGAATTTTTCTTTCGCAGCAAAAGGATGTTTGAATATTTGAAGTGGAATTGGTGAGAAATGGCGTTTTTATGAAAGTCTTTGTCTCTGCTGGAACTAGGAGAGAGAATGAGAAGGAAGACATATTTCAAATTTTTTTTGAAAGAAACCCATCATGGAGTTGCCATTTTGTTAACACCCTGCTGAGGAAAAACACTCAAGTTACCTCCTAAAACAACCATCATGTGATATACTAAGTGAGGGGCAATGAGCTCACCCTCAGCAACGCCTTAGGGGACAACATGAATGCAATATTCTGCCCCTAGCATCACCCTCCATCATGATACTTTACGAATCAATAAGGGAAATGAAAACCAAGTCGCAAAAATGAATTCAATTCTCAAGTGAATCGCATTACACTCTACTACTTCCGCCAACCACAAGCACAAACAGCAGCTGTTCGAGAGTCCTTTGATACCCACATCCCATTGATGTTAAAATATGCTTCACGCACCCACCCTGAAGGCAGGCATGTCACCACTCCTCCAAGGAATTGTCAAAGAACAGAGCGACCAAGAACCAAGGAACTATAATTTATTCACAACAAAGTCATGAACCAATAAATACCCGCTGAAAAGATGCTTGTACAAGAAGTTAGCCGCAGTAATGTTACACAATGCCCGCGGTGATTATTTCATGAATTCGTAAGGACTTCAGGAGGAAACTTTAAGCGTCCACCCTGTCGAACTCTAGAGTCTCCAGTTCGTCCACCTCGCCCTCGTGGACCGAATGTTAAGAATTCATTTTGCACTCGGAAACTTTAAAGACGCAACGCGGAAACTTCAGTGAGCTGGTAATTACATAAGGTCCTGTAATTTCCTTGCTCCGGCATGCATGCGCTTCGAGGGCAAAAAGAGAGTCACATGAAAATGAACAACAAGCTATTCGGTCGCACAATGGTGGCTAGAACGTGACCAGCGCCGAACGGATGTCAGTGGCTAATGGCTTATATATCCATTCATTCTTCGGGCAAAAGGATACACGTATAATTATGTGAATGGGGCATGACTATGGTGTACGCATTTTAGGTCATAATGGTCCTCGAGATGATTAACTATGAGAATGCAAAAGCGTGACTTGGGGTGTGCTTGTGTAGAGATTTTTAAGTGCCGGAGTGCTGCTGTAAAGTTTGTGTGCCACAGAAAGTACTTCTGTGTGCGAGCAACAACACAGTCGTCTATGTGGACTTTAGTGTAGGGTTTCTCAAGCGTTTCATTATTTTCAAGTGCTGTGAAATTATTTAAATTTGAGGCAAGTTTAACGAACTTTAGTTGCGCCGCTTTAAGAGAAGGGTGAGGTGGGATGTGATTTTGTATTTCTAGGTATGTATTTAAAGCGCCGGACTCGCAAGTTTAGAAACCACAAAAAAATTGATTTCAATTCTAAGGACTTAGGGTACACTATCTAGGGATCAGTGTCCTTAATATCGCGTACAAGATCCCCCCTACCGTATTGTGTGCACCTGAAACCGTTCGTCCTTATCAGTGTGGTTTCAGGCCAGGGAAGTCCACCATCGACCAAATCTTCACACTACAGTAGATCCTTGAAAACACCGAAGAAAAGCAAATTGACACGCACCACTCATTCGTCGATTTTAAGGCCGCATATGACAGCGTGCATAGAGACGAGCTATACAGTGCCATGTTTAGTTTTGGCATTCTTACCAAACACCTCAGATTGTGTTGGATGAGGATGGAAAATTCTCGCTGCTCCACCGAGGTCGGTAAGAAACTCACCGAGCCTTTCAATGTTGAAGAAGGTTTTAGACAAGGCGACGCAAAGTCATGTGACTTCTTTAACATCATCCTTAAGAAGATCGTGCGTTACTCACAAGTTAACACCAGAGGCATGATCTTCCAAAAGTCGGTTCAACTGCTAGCTTACGCTGATGACATTAACATGATTGGACGAACACAGAGAGTCGTCAATGAGGCGTTTGTGACATTGGCTAAAATCTTGGTCTGATGGTTAATGAGGGCAAAACGAGGAACATGCTGTCATCAGGGAAGGACGCACAAGATCGACGTCTCGAACAGAGCTGCCTAGTGGTCAGCAGAAACTGCAAGGTAGTCAAGGACTACGTCCACCTTGGCGCCACGGTGAATAGGGACAAAAATATCACTACCGGAATCAAATGCAGAGTCACTCTTGCCAAATGCTGTTTCTTTGGGCTTAAGAAGCAATTGAGTCTTCCGAATTACTAAACTGGCTTTGTTGAATGGCTTGATCATCCCAGTCCTCCTTTACGGCGCGGAAATTTGAATGCTTCTAAAAGCGGATGCGTCTTTTTGAGAAAAAAGTTCTGAGTGCTATTTTTAGTCCTGTTTGCGTTGATGGCGTCTGGAAGGAGAAGACTCAACGACGAACTCTATAGACTGTACGGCGGCATGCGCCTGGTCAAGCTTCTTCGGATACAATGCTTAAGATGGCTAGGCCATGTAGAACGTGTGGACGATTGGAAATTCTTCGAATCAAAGCCATTGGGACAACGCACCAGAACGGCCTAAGTTGAGATGGTGCACACAAGTGAAGATCAAAAAAACTTGGAGTGCTCAACTGG
Organism: Eristalinus sepulchralis; assembly: GCA_944738645.1. Lineage (NCBI taxonomy): Eukaryota > Metazoa > Arthropoda > Insecta > Diptera > Syrphidae > Eristalinus > Eristalinus sepulchralis. Next base: position 83,892,827 of record OX122882.1, on the reverse strand, counting down.
AGACATCTGGTGAGAAATCGTGCTAGATGGAGAGGCATGTTGATTGAGGCCAAGGCCTACCCCGGACTGCAGCGCCAGTAAAAGAAGAATAAGAAGAATAAGTCTTAGGGTACAATGCCTGAATTCTTCAGGACTAGTGTCGCTTCATCAACCTCAATTGATTCCATTAAGTTGGCATTCCGAAGTCAACTATCTCTTGGAAATTCATTCTTTCTTCGGCTCGATATTTTACAAAATAGTTGCGCAAATGCAAAGTTTATCGTAAGTTTCCGCATTGGAAAGAGCTTTAGTGTTATTCATTTTTTTGGTATGGAAAGGAAAGCTTAATAAAATATCCACAGCGACACGTTTCTGAAGAAATTTTGAATTCTTTATAAAGTCTAGACTTTGCCATTAGTTTTGAAAGACAACATTATTCAAATGACAGCTTCGGGTAGATTCGCTACAGCGAGTTCATTTTACTCACTTTTGAGGTCATTTTAACCACATTTCTGCACAATTCGGCCGGTACCTCGGCCATAAATTGAGTATTCAGTCTGTTGCTTGACCAACAGAAAAACAATCTAACGGTGTCATATCGCTTAATATTGATGGTCATCAATTGACGATGTCAAAACGTGAAATTACGCAACCAGGAATCCGCTAAAGCAGTAAGACCATTATTGTTTGGCTCATGTGGCTTATTGATCCACTTATTGGATCCACAAATGTTCCTTCAAGTCATAATCTTCAGAAAATCATTCAAACATATCGATTGACTGTAAACATGTGCCCATTGGCATCTTCAAACTAATGACACCTTTCGACCATAGAGCACAACAAACATTCACTTTGCCTGAATGCAACGCCACCTATTCAATTACTTGTGGATTTTCCCACCGAGAATGGGTCTCATCAGTTAAAAAAAATGTTGTTCGAAAAATCGGTTTTAATTGTCTCTTGTCTTTAAATTTGAACAATTGGCACAAGGCCACGGAGACGTGGAGACGTCTTCATCTGAGATGGCGCACAGAAAATACGAAGAGCTTCAATCAATTCAGTGGGCGAAATTTGTTTGTTTCTTGTCCCTACGCCCAAGACTTGCATCTACAGAGGCGTTGTGAATTGTCAGCAGGTTTCAATTGTTGCGTGAGTTGAACTTTATAAGGATGAAGTTGCAAATCAAATGCAAAATACGCCATATTGAGGTGCACGACATGTGCCATTCCTTCAAACGCCAGAATGTCGATAGATTTTAATTATCTTTAGGCTTAGACTTTCACTTCCTTCAAATTTCTTCACCATTTAATCCATTGATTGCGAAGTCGGCTAATTACGAAGACCTTACTCATCGCGTAATACGTGTAAAGCGACTACGTTTTCAACGCCTTTTATAGCAAGTTCTGATAATTCTAGTACATTATTTGAATTCGTATGTGTGTTTGTATGTATTTTCAAAAATGGCAAACACTCAACTAATATTGTGATGCCTCAAAAGACAGCTCAGTTTGACAAGTGCCAAATGCCAGCGCTGCTAACTTGAAACCACGAAATAAATGACCCCTGTACCAGACCAAAAAGTACTTCCTCACTTTAACATCCATCAGAAAATTAAAGTCAAACATCAGAAGTTGTCCGCCGCACAAGTGCTGACAACATCCAATGGCATTTCGCATCCGCAATCGTTTGCTTTCCATTCTTAATTCCCTACACACAGAAGTTGACGCACGAAAAATCCCAAAGAAAGATACACTCGTAACGAAGATTGCGTCAAGATCTATCGCTTCATTTTCCTTATCACCTTCACCCGGGCCAGATGTTAAATTCTAATTTATTGCCATCGCCACCGTCGCAAGCGGGAACAAACCCCCAGGGAGATGTGTGGGTGAACCAATTTTTACCTTTTGAATTATTGACTGAACGCAAAGTGCTTCGCACAGACACTCCAATGTTGACATTAACCCAGAGACGATTAAAACTAAAAGCAAATCGCATTTAATTACATTACTTGAGTTCTTTGGAATTCCTTTTCATTCGCCGCCCGCAGAGACGGCCGGGATTAATACCGGGAAGAGGACGGCAGTCTTAAGATTTACACATTTTCCCCTGCGTCAGACCACGGAAATCAGCGCGCGACAGGACTCAAATAAATATTTTATGGATCACCGAATCGAAATGGGCTTTGGCGTCCCCCCTCGGACACACTTAAACTTCGCTTCGGATTCACTGCTATGCCGACCCCCTTCGGATCCAATCGAAGGCTAGGCGACAACGATGACGATATGGAAATGTGGGAAACATGTTGGCTTAAGGCTGATCTTTATGAACGATTTGGCTGAGCCGAATGTAGCTTTTATTACCGGCTCAGCCTAGGGAGGACGGCGGGAGTGGAGGCGGTATTTTAATGAAAGCGTCTTAAATCGATAGACAGAATCCAGATAAATGGGTCGACAGGATGCTTGGATTTGCATAAACTGCTCTACCTGAGGGCGGATTTTTATCTTAAAGTTTTCCCTGCCAACAGGTATAGGAGCAATAGGGATCTTGATTTGACTACGGAGCGCGGTTGAATGTGTCAGAGGCTCGTGACATTTGAATAATTTGGAAGGCAAACTTATGCGTTTAGGGCTGACATTGAAACTTGAAGGACTTGTAAGAGTTTCGCGAACGCCTGACACACGCCAGCTTTTCCGTGAATCTCACTCCTCACACCAATGTGTCACGGTTACCTTGGTGTTCTTTAAGAGGTTAAGATTTTTTTCTTTATCTTCTAAATTTGCATTTGTAAATTTGCGTATGGCGTATCTGGGGGTTTAATCTTTAGCAGATGATATTCTGAATTGATTTAACCCCTGCATCTTTTAGGAATGCATATGCATTGCCGTTGTGAATAATCTTATGGTGAGCTATTATGTGGGACTTTTGTATTAAAAGCTCATAAATATCATAAAGAAGAAGTAGCAAATTTTTCATGCAAGAGGTCTATAGGAATGGTGACGATACATCTTCTTAAAGGATGCCTTCATTTAAATGTCTTCGAATTGAGATGCCACCTTACAGGTAGACTGTTGTACAAGGGTCTCATTTTTGAGTTTGCTTTTAAGGTGAAGATCACCCTCAAGGAGTGTTCAAATCTCAACCATTGGCACAAGGTCACGAAGACGTTTTCATCTGAGATGGCCCACACCACTTGATGAAAAGAACTTCAACCAATTCAGTGTGCGAAATTGGAAGCAACTGGCGACAGGCCATGCCAACGTATTGGTTTGGGCCCATGTCCACCCTGCATCGCAGCACCAACCTTAGAAAAAAAACATGAAAACGATTATTCTCTAATGTTTTTGGGATGAAAGCTAAAAATTAAAAATTCGCATCTGGATGCTGAGGATATAGAGAATCTATTTCTATAAGCTCTACAAGACGATCCGAATCCCGCTATAAGGCAGAATAAGCAATTCATACCAAACGAAAGTGACATTGATGCTCATCGTTAACTCCGTTCACGCGACCTTTATGAACGAGGATAGCATTATTTAAACTGAAATCTAACTAAACTGCTGGAGCTGACGGCGTAATAGCCCAACTCTAAAAAGCGGCAGGTGATCACTTGGTTACGATTATTCACCAATTTCTTAGATAAAATATGGTCAGAGAACAGCATGCAAGATGAAAGGAGTTGAAGCATTGTTAGACTGGTCCACAAATAAGAGACTAATCGAATTGCACCATTTACAAAACATTGCGTACAGAAGGTAATCTGAGGTGCTGTGTGAACGTCTGAAGTTGTTTTTGAAGAGCCAGTAGCAGTGTAGATTTGAATCAGGAAACTCCCCATTGACGCCATTTCCACACGACGTCAAATCTTGGAGAAAAAATTGGGAGCCACGTATCGACATGATCATCTTTTCATCCATTTTATGGTCCCATATGACAGTATCGATAGGAACGGCATATTCGGAGCACTGTGTTGTCTCGTCATCCTTAACATCCGTTTGTGTGGAATGCCGATAAAAAATTAACTCCATTCCATGAAGATCGGTAAAGACATAAACGAGTCAAAAAAGGAATAAGATCAAGTAAGGCGCTCTCTGCCGACTTTTCCAACATCGTTTCGAAGAAATGATCGAAATTCGTTATGGCAACACCATAGGACAATTTAACATTTGTGGATGTTCCAATGAAGGCAAAAGTGACAACAGAAGATACAAGGTACTCTTATTGTCTGTCTTACTTCATTATGATTTGCTCATCTAGTGCAAGATTACAGCTGCAAGATTATTACGAAAGAAATCTTAAAGTGGGTTAGTTTCCTGACTAAGAATTGAATACCAGAATTGATGTGTAAGGATTGTGCAGGGGCATACACCTATTTAAGCGTATTTTTCTGGCACAAAAAGTCATCGATTACGAACTTTTGGTTCAGGGGACATTCTTAAATGAAACGACACACACATGTGGAGAAGGGCATCAAGGAAATTCATGTGCGCGACTGGAGGCAGGTAAAGATAGTGTTGGCAGGAAAGGCCTTTTTGGTTGAAGCCAAATGTGTACATGTTTCGAAAGTGTATAAATAACGAAAACGAAGATGAAGAAAGTCTTAAAGGTGGGTCGAAGAGCAGTTTTTGTAGTTTTGAAGATTTGCAGTGGATAATGGTCGCCGTGGCGTAGTGGGTAAATGAGTCGATTCACACGCTAAGGTTCGATTTACGGACTGAACACCTCAGAGTTTTCACGGCACCACTTCTTTCGAATTATTGACAACACTTAAAGAGTACTAATAATCCATGAACAGCCTTTCAAACCTTGCCGTTCGGGGTATGATAAGAACTGTAGGTCCTCTCTCCTTGCGATAAACAATTGTAAGCAGAACACGAATAGTTGCTGAAGACGCTAGTGGGAATGCATATAGCCTATAGATAGATATAGATTTAATTAAGCCTGTGTACAGACAGTTGTGTCTTGTGCCAGCCACTACAACTAGATCTGCCAAGCTGCCAAGCTGCCAATTTAAGAAAAAAAAGTTGTTTTAAACAAACAGATGCCTTCATATATTGGGTTTATAAATTAATTCGTACGGTTTGCTAAGAGATGGCGCATCTTGTACTAATCCATAGTTTTTATTCCATTGGAACATGGGTTGGAAAGCTACCGACATTGTACGTCATTTCAGTATATATCATTCATTTGAAGTGTTTTTTTTTTTGAGATTTAATGCATTTTTATTAATGACCATCAAAATATCTTACGCACTAGACAAAAAAAACGCTTAAAACTTGCTTAACTAAACAATTGATTTATGACTTACTGGCCCTCCTCGGGCACTCTAAGTTAACCTAAACTTAACGGAATGTTTTTCAACTTCTCAACAACAGATTCTTCTCTCTTTCTAGGGAGCGTAACGTAAACTAAGAAAAATTATTCATTTGAAGTGTCAACAGAAACATTTTTTTTTTTCACTTAAATATATCGAACTATCTGCCTGAAAAAGTGTTTTTTCTTCTTCATTTCTTTAATATGAAGAAAACTGCTGCTGATAGTCATCGTATTTGGGTGGAAGTTTATGGAAAACATGCACTAGCTGAGCGAATGTGGCAAAAGTTACTTGCACGATTTTAAAGTGGTGATTTTGGCTTAAATGACAATGAACGTCCTGGGCAGCCAAAAAATGTAATTGAAAATAAAGAACTCGAAGCAATAGTCTATGAAGCCAAACAAAAGAAGAGCTCGCAGAATCTTTGGGTGCCACTCAAGCAGCAATTTCAAAACGTTTAAAAGCAGCTGGAACATTACAAGTTACGCTCTCTCTTAGCAAACCGCACAAATTAAATTATAGACTCAATATTTAGTATGACAACAACGTCCTGCAATTCTCAAAATGCCCTCAACTCATCGCGTACCACAAAATCAATAAAAAACGAAACTTTAACTGTTACACGTTGAATTTGTGTTACCTGTCCTAAGTCAATTTATAACATTGCCCCACTATAACAACCCTGCTCAAGTTCATTATTAACTTAACAGAACTGTCAATCCATCAACGCATCCTGTGTCGAGCTGGGCCGGGCCCACAACTCACATCGCACTGCTCCTGCAACAAGCCTCCTTCAGGATATTCAACGCACGACCCGGATGCAAGTGAGAAAAGTTTTCCCAGTCCTTAATGGAAAATGGGAAAATTGTAAAATTTCAAAACAAAGGCAGCAGGATACACACGCCCACGGCCGCACAAATGCAAAATTCGCAAAACAACTTCCCTCCATTCATGTCCAATTAAAAGTTTCTCATTTTTTGCTCTGCCTTCCTGCATGCAACACGAAAGCCATTTGTCTTTATTAGGACGAGAGCCTGTGGCCGGAATCGACACGGAAAGCCCAAAGTCCGCTTCATCTCATAATTCACTTGGGCGGCATTCAAAATCGACGTGACGGTGTGTGATTTATCGATTCGCACTAATTGCCTTTGGGACGGGGGGAGCCATAGACAAACGTCGACTCACGCAGGAATTACTCAGCACTCCGCGCGAGTGCGTGTATCCTTCGTGGCGGGAGATAAGGTGACTTAACGAGCGCAATGTGGCGGCGATCTGTGGTGTCTCCTTGGACTGATGACGAAATTGATTGCCATCAAGTGATTTGCATAAGGGACACGCTTAGTGCAGCTCTGATTCCCAATTAAGGGTGCATATGCCTTCAATTGAGCTAAATTGAAACGAGCGCGGTGCTCGTCGAGATTTCCCGAGCAGATGTGTGGGCCTCGAGCAGCACTTGGCCACTAGCTGGGGGTGACTCTTTTGGCAGCATTGAGGTCAGAGATTGAGTGATTCGGCATGTCCCCCAGTGCGACGCCATTTGGGTATCTGCAGGCGGTGGCAGGACCTTTTCTTGCTTTGTGTACTTGTCCCCCGTCACGGTAGGCTGCTCTGCTGGCATTGTGTAAACATGCTTGAGGTGCGGCACGAATGGTCGGCGAAGGCGGTGGGCAGGATTAGGCGGACGACAAACGTGACCTCCATTGAATGTGGACATCTTTCGATATTGACTCACTCCCGCCTCGGGCCGTGCCTCGCCATAGGGCGGCATCTTAACAATCGCCGCTGTTGTGCTGCTTGAAATACAAACATTTTCTTCGGGTTTCTGGTGAAGAACTTGCGCTTAATTATTCGGTTCCCTCTGCGTGTGCACAGATGAATCGACGGATAAAATGTTGAACGGTTGGATGGATGGATGGCGGAGATACTCTGTATCGGCCGTTCATTGTCAATTTATTTGCAGTATCTGTTGTTAATTAATTAAGATTTACGAGTCGACCGTTGAGTACACACTTGAATGAATCAATTGCGATCAATTGAGTTCAAAAAAAGAGCAGGACGGAACGTCGTACGTACACGACGTATCTTTTTGCGGTCTTATGTAAGCGCTCGCTCTCGCAATCGGGAATGAATTTATTGACGGCTTGACGGGGAATCGGATGTGTTTGTGTAACATGAGTAGGAAGAGGAGTAAGAGTCTCCGCCCTGGTGAAATATCATCAAGCGCGGTTCGGTCGTGGGGTAGGGCGATGAAAACGTCAAGTAATCAACGTCGTTATGATACGATCTTGAAATTTCATTTTAATTAAATTCGCATTTGCCATCCATCGACGTGAAGCTAAGGAAAAATAACGCGCGTACTCGCTCGTATTTCACATCGAAACGAAGACGGTTCTCGCACGAGGAAGAAGGATGATAATTGCATATTCACTCTGGAGTTCTTGTTGTTTTTTTTTGTTTCATTCTTTATATGCGCCTTGATAAGATGATGAAAAGCCGCGGATGTACGTCGTAAATTTGATACTTTTTGCATTGGTGAGTTCTTTTCGTTACTAGGACATAATTTTGAAGAGTTTTTTGAAGTGAGTAGATTTGCGTACAGGTCTGATATTTATAGAAAGCACTTGGGCTTTGCTTGCCGGTGTTCTTTTAAAAGTATGGGCGAGGTACATTTCCGATACAGAAAACTTAAGAGTCAGAAACTGTTTCTAGGCATCGGAAACTTCCAAAGCATTTTAGGCGATTCGAAAAAGGTGGAGTTTTCAAAAGATTAGAAGTTGCTTTGCCATCTGGTTAGTTGTTGTCACAAAAAGTAATATTTGACTAATTTGTTTTGACTAAAATAACTACGCTCAGAAATGGATGTTTTTTTTTTTATATTTTTGTTTTGCCTTTTTTTATTTTTTGTTTAAAAAGGGAAATGTACTAAATTGTTATAGCAGCAGTGGCTGAGTCTATATGTTTCCAAAAATAAGGAGAATCAAAATGTTACCGTCAATAGTAAGCGTTACCGTGTCATGTTAAGTAACTAAATGTTTTCAGAAATTGAATCACAAGGTGAACTCTGGTTAAAATAAATCCGGTTCTACCAGCCATACATAAAATAGAAATTATTTAGGTCAGCACTTAATGTTTTGCCACGCTAAGTCGACCACCTAAATCGTGAGATATCACACCTTTGAGTCATTGAGGGGATACTTAAGGTATTGGGTCTTTAGGCAGGAAGAAGCGAGCTACGATTGAAGCTTCGAAAGCCAACATTACTCGTGTTATCGGCGGGATACTAATCACCATGCGAGGTAGGCGCTCAAAATTGACCTCAGACCTCAGGCTTAGTCTTGACTAACATCTACATGTTATTATTTTGAAAATGTAAATGCCATGAATTATTCTTTTAACCATTAACCAAAATTTAAATTTCAATTTCAAATTTATGTACTTTATTTTACATTACGAATCAAACCTCGCGACGCCTGTGGCGAAGGTGAAGACACTTTTGAGCACTTTCTCTGTCAATGTCTAGCCTTTGCTCGTATCAGGTAACGACTGTTTGGCGTTGATGTGGTGGGAGCTGAAAACTTAAGCTCTTTATCACAGAAGCGCCTGCTAGTCTTTCTTCGGTATACCAGAAAACTACAGCAAACGAAGGTGACTGCCTGGTAGTACAATGGACCAGGTTTTGAGTCTTAGCACTCCAGTGCAGTGTATACCAACCTCCAACAAAAAACGAAAACCTCACGATGAATTTCACTTTACATATGTAAAAGTTCTCAATTGGACCTTGTAAGCGAATAATTCTAGATCTTTGTACAAAGTTCTCCTTAAACTAGTATGTAAAAGTTGTGCTGTTGAGAGCAATGGCAAGTTTAAATTCGTTAATAAAGTCTTACCACTCTCAGCCACAACAGCCACATTCTAATTTGTGGAACGAGAACCTTGAGTCTTGTCCTCTTGCGTCCTAGTATAGCTAACTTCTTGCACAAACTTTAGTAGATGCAGCAATCGCGGTGTGTGCTTCTTTTCGACCTAAATTTGTTTCCAAAAACTCATTATTTAGACTACACAGATTTCACTTCAACTTGTTTAAGCATAAGGCGGCTTGTAAAGGTATGGTGTCGACTTCTCATCAACACCTCGAGTGTAAAATATATTACTGTCAGTGGTACAATAACCTTTGACTTACAAAAATAATATTCGATCACCCACCCTGTGTTTGACGTGCGGCTTGAAAATTCGTGCACAGCGATAGTTTGATATCAATCTTTTAGAACTTCGTAATGCAATAGCAGAGAGCGGGGATTTTCGTTGGGCACAAATGTGTTCGAAGACAATGAAGACGATGTCCCGCAAGCTTAACTCTTAACTTAAATGTACCTACCTACCTATGCCATCCACTTATTCTTGACATTAACATGCATCCTTTGTTCTTCTTCTTCTTGTGGCGCTACAGTCCGCGGTGGACCTGAGCCTGTAAACTTTGTTAAGAACTTTCATAACCTTAATTATGATTCGGACTACACGACAGTACACTGACAACTGACAACTTAACCGATTTAAAAACATTAACCGACTCTAAAATAGAACCAGCTGGTGCTCACTTTTGCTCTAAAGCTTTCCTGGTCATCTTGCCTTATAGATCGGCGCAGCACCAAATTCTATACTTAACCACCATTTATCTTCCAAAATTACACAGGATATTTGCAGAGGTAAATATGTCACTATGTGCCGTCTTTTGCTTCTTGCGGCAATCGTGATTGATTACAGATGAATGCAGTTGAAAGTTGTCGTGCACATCAACCGGTTTGTGAACATGATTTGAAGCACCATTGCGTGAGGCGTTTGTACATTGCAAAGGGCAGATGGAAACCCGGCATAAAGTTGAGTAATATTGCAAACCATTCTTGAAGGATTGATGGAAGTAGAAAAACCTTAACACCAACGGAATATTGTGCTACAGGCACCATATTCACATCACCTCCGCTTTCCAATAAGCAAGGAATTTTAAAGAAATGGTAACTCTTCGGAATCCACCGAATTTCGGATAAAAAGTGCCAAAGACCCAACATTTCCCGCAAATTTCTTTGATGAATAGTGCAGATAAGCAATTATCTTAAACAGCGCAGATTGCGTTTTATGTGAAGCCTTCTTCAAATTAATTTCAGCGCCTTCTTAAAAAAATCGCAGGATTTTCAAAGACAACCAAATAAACTTTTCCACGCAGTCCGTTCAGACTTATCCCACTATTGTGAATAAACCATAACTTCATCTGACTTAATTCACCTCTACATGGCATGGGTTTCGATCTGGTATTCCATGTCATGACCCCTGGCAGCGCATACCAACGTATCGAAGGCAATCATTAGCTTGAACTCATTTGTCGTGTATCCATTGCTAAATGTATCTTAATGTGAACCGAGCACGTTTGAATGTGTTTCTTGACTTTCGTTTCGCAATTCCAATTTCGTCGTTGAGACAAGACGCACGTACGATGCCAATCGATTTATGGATATGGGTTAATGTGATGAATAATCGAGTTTGTTGCGGTTGTAGTTGGCGGTGGGGCTGTAAGGTTTGGGGGCGGTGCTCGTCTGTGGAGTGAGACTACAGTTTGATTGTGATGCTGTGAGTTGGTACCACTGGGGACAGACAGGAGGTGTTTAAATTTGAAATTTGGAAAGAACAGGGACTGATTTGAGACTGGACTGATACCGAGCCAAAATTTCCTCAGTTTTAAAGTTTCATGGCATTTCCTTAAATTTGCCTCCTGCCTTTGTTTTATACCCCCTTTTCAGTTATTCCTCTCTTTGGTGTTAGAGCAGTCGTAGTGCCACGTGCATGCAGGTGTTGGGTGTTGAACGCACGCCTCAAAATGGATCATATTTCAGATAATTATCGCCTCCTAAGTGTCACCATTGCTTTCATCCCTCTTAAGAACTGCTGAAAAGTACCGGATACAATAATGGCATCATCAAGGTACACAACCACCTTTGCTTCTCCATAAAATCCATAAACTGTATCAACAAAACGCCAACATCTCCCCGCAGGGATGTACCCCCCAAAGTGCTGATGATTTATTGAGACGTCTGCCGCAGTTTTCATTTTATCAAAAGGGTTGGCGACTATTCAGGCTTTTCGTTTGTTCGCAAACTGTTCATAACGAGTGGGTAGACGCAGCCACTCAAATCAAATAAAGGCCAATATGCAAATATGTTTAGTCCTACTTAAGTTTACTGACCCAAAAGACTTTGATTGACAAGGAAAACATAAACTCCCGCAAGAAGAAATCCCGCAAAAGTCGAGTTGAAGAAAGACCACGTCAAGTTTTTGCAAAGTTTCAAAGTAAATGATACGCAAATGCTTCACCGAATATTCATAAAAGAGAAACCGACACACTCTCTTTGCATATCCTTGCTATACCCCTGAGGGCATCCCTTCTTCTCTCTACGATTGGTTATGCACGATAACACGATTCGTCTCAACTTTTTATTTATCGAACCAATTTTACAAATGACATCTAAAGTGCTCCGCAAATACTTCGCTTCGGCGTTGAACAGCTTCTCACTGTCGCTGCCTCCGCTGTTGTCGCTCGTCCTTGTGAAAAATTGAGTGAATGAGTTCGCTAACGCCAGTCGATGATGTCCTTCGCTCTCAAATACATCCTGGCTTACGGCTCCAGAGCGGGCATCTGAATGACTGTGAATGGTTTTTCCTCTTTTTCGGTTCACTAATAGTGCCGATTGGAAGTGAGTACACGCTCATCGGTTACTAATGGAAGTGGCTGGGAATATTTTATGAGCGACTATAAAGTTGATAATGGCGGTGCGAATGGGACACAACTTATCTAATCGATGTGGGAATAGGGCTTTGAAAGGGGGCCTCTAGGGAGGAGGTCCTTGAAGCGCAGCTAATTATGGTAAGGCGTGCCAAGGCGCTTGAGTTGATTGGTTGCGATGGACAAGGCAAGGAGATGATTATAATGGGAGTTATTTGTTTCAATTAGCAATCTAAAGGAGATTGAAGGTCCCGGTTGTGTGGAATATCGATAGCAACGATAGCTGATTTGAATTTTAGGGAATAAAAAAGAGTAGTCCAACGAAAACGAACAATGATTTGAATTTTTCACGCAAATGAGTCTTTGTTTCATTTGTTCTGTTGCAAGTGTCATTATCCTGTTGGAAGGATATATCGTCCAATTTCATAATCACAATTTCTGGCCACAAGGAGATCGTTGTTTTCTTACGATAGTGAACGCCATTCACTTCCTAAAGAAAGAAGTTCAACTGCGTCAAATCATATGATTGTGACAACATTGCCACAACGTCAAATATCACACCAATTAAATTTCTTAAATAGAGTCATTGTTTCTTTATCTATTTGGTAATGTCACCATCCTGCTGGAAGCACATATCGTCTAAGTCCATACCCACAATTTCTTTTCACAAGAATACCGTTATCAGCTCTCGATAGTGAACACCATTCACGGTAACTGCTTGGCCGACCTCCATTTCGAAGAAGTACGACCCGATGACTTCACCAGCCCATAAACCGCACCAAACAGCGACTCTTTCTGGATTCATCGACTTTTCAAAAATAATTTGTGAATTCTCTTTTGTCTAAAAATTCTGCTTGTTAACGAAACCAATGAGGTTAAAGTGCGCCTCGTCAAAATTACGAGGTGAACGAAATGCATTTTGGTTTGAACGTTCATTCTTGTAAAAGGCTTCAACAATCTTAACGAACTGCTTAGTCGTGTACCTCTCCAAGGAAAGAACTGTCAATGATGATAATTGGTGATGTAAAATGGACCACTAAGGACATTATTAAGTAAAAATGACAGAGGAGGAATGGCAATCAGCCGGCGCAAGAGATGAAACAGGAAGGTTTCGCTCTGTGCCTGACAGGATTAGCAGGGAATCATCAACTGAAACCTACTCACCTACTTACAAAATTCTTAATTAATGCTGTCAACAACTAGACCGTCTAAGGGAAGCAATGGCTCAGAATAAACCGGCAAATTGCTGACTGATAGAAGAGAAATTGTTTATCATCAGGATAACCCCTAGCAACATACGAAAAAAAATTGTCAAACTTTACAATAGAGCTGGCGGTTGCCCAATCCCGAAATATAAAAGGCAACCTTCGTACACCAATATTTCTTCTTTTGGAAGCTCCTGGAGTTCGTACAAAATGACGCACGTTTGACTTAGATTGAATAATTGAGTGACACCTTAGCAAACAAAGGACTAGGACCCAGCTTCTGTAACAACTAATCGTGTTGTGCGTGCTCTTGTTCTCTCACGAGTAGAAGGGACCTACAGTTTTTTGCCCACTCCGAACGGCGAGATCTCGGAGCTCTTCTTAGAAAATTAAAACTCTTTGGGTGTTGTCAGAAACTTGAAAGAGGTGGAGCCGCGAAAAATATGCGAGATGCTCCCTCCAGACCTATTGGTGTGTGGCTCAACGCACTTACCCACTACGCAACGACGAACACCTTGGTTCATCTAAGAGCCCATAAAACATCTTGAAATATCGCAAAACGGGTTGGTATTACTGGTACCGTGTGCTTAGTAGAAAACAAAGTGTACAAATAAAAAATAGAAGGCAGGCAGATAAAATCTCTTTATATTGAAATTTGTGAAAAAACCAAAAAGCTAAAGTAAATCCTATTGGCACTTCAAGACTCAAGCAAGAGTGCCATCTGTCTTCGTGAAAACAACCTGCGTTGCCAACGCTCAAACCCTTTGTCACTTTGCAGCCTGAGTTGTAAGTAATTCAAGCTGACTAAATTACAACCCAATTTGTAGACGTCTTCAAGGAAGACGTCAACTGAAGTCAAGTCATGCAACCTTTAAAATTTCAGAACATTCAAACAGGCATGTTCATGTCACATACTATGCTCAAGTCACTCTTCATTCTCAAGAAGAACTTCTTCTTCTTAACCATCATTTGGAGTTTCACTTTTAACGAAAAGAATGACGTTGCCCAAAGAAAAGATTTTGTTGGCTTAAAAATATTCACAATCGAAAAAATTAAAACAGATTAGCTCCCATCTGCGTAAACAAATGTTATCACCGTGAACAGTTCTTTTTCTTGACAAACGACACTAAAGTGCTGCAATTTGCATTTCCTTTTTATTATGAAATCTGATGAGATACCCTCCAAGGAAAAAGAAACGTTTTATGACAAATCAGAGTTGATTAAGATACGCGCACATGTACATATGTATTCATCTTCCCGAAAAAAGGACACCGTCGTAAAATTGGAGTGTCCTCTAAGCACAATGGTCTAATAGATCTTTTTCTTCGCCCTAGTGGATAGTAAAACCCCATTTAAACAGCCCATCTGCGTGCAAACAGCTAAAATTTAACGCACTACGTGAATGTCCTCTTTGTTAACGTGTACACGAGCTCTCATGACCATAAACTCAACTGTCATTATAAGTGCTCGCATGAAATTAATCACGCAGAACTCCTGCTGCGTCCCACTATCAGTCATTAAGAGATAAGAACTGGAAGGACCACATTCAGGACACACCGAAGTGCGAACAAAAATTACCCATCGACGTCCGCCATCAATGGTTGCGAGGCGTTTATTTTTTTTTTGCAGCTTCTGAGAAAATATTGACTCACCTAAGCCAAGAAACTTGGCGGTACTTTATCGCACTTACATCGGTTTGTGTTACGTCCTTGGGAGCAGAAGCAAAATTAGGACGAATCGACACATGCCAAAGTGTCCTCTAACACTTCCTAAGAAGGATGAAAGTCATTTTACCGAACATAAGGATTCCCCCCTTTTCACCGTTTTTTTTTTGCGTTTACTCTGTGCAGGGATGACGTCAATGTGTATGCGGGTACTGTACGTGCGGGTCCTTTGACTGTAATCCTTTGTCATTCAATTTTTGTTTACCTCATAGAATACGATCTTCATTCAGGATATCCAAGGGACTCACTCCTCAAATACATTGAGAAGGTCCTTTTTTTGTGTGTTTGCATCTCTCTGGAGACTGAGAACCGTCTGAGTTGGTTTGAAAAAAAGTTTTGGGGCGGAGGACCGACGTGGGCTGCATGGACGGATGCTTGCAGGTGGCTATTGTTGTGAGAAGGATTTAGTCAGTTTGGCGTCGTGTGTCGTTCGTTATCGTGGGTCCGCTGGACACCAGAGATGCTTTTATGAAGAAATTTAATAGAGTGTGTCTAATTAAATGATGTTTTATTGATACTTTGGATGGGGGGGGGGGGGGGGCATAAATCGTAGTCTCCCACACACATTCAGTTCAATTTGAGCATAAACTTTGATATTGCTAGAAGTTCGAAGATAAGAATTGATGCAGTTTGGAGTGCGAACGAACACGAGAAACTTAGGATTTGGGGAAATTTACTAGTTTGCTAATAGGCTTCCAAGTTTTGTGGTGTTAGATATTTACTTATGAAGTTTTATTTGCTGTCAAAAGTTGGTACAGCAAGAATTAGGATCTCATACACAGGAAAGTTGGGTCGTTGTTACAGTAAATTAAATTTTAATTGATGAATCCGTTGTGTACGCATACGAAGTAATTTAAATGCCTTTACACGACAAATCAACTCTGGGAGTTTGATTTCTTAATTTATTCATTCCATCTGATAGACAAGTTTAAGATTGGTTCTACGACATCGATTAACTGCGTCTTATTGGCATAAGCTTGCATCAACACTTCCCTAAAGATAATATTTGGAGACGTCAAAATATTTGAAACATTTTCCGCTCACAGATTGAACGCACCCCTTATACCTTTCACACAGATTGTCCATTGTGGCGATTGAAAACTGGCACGAGGACTCCTCAATTTCAAACTATAATTTTCTTCTTTAATAATAATTTCCACAGCACGTGTTTTCCGCTGAATACAATTCTCAATCAAGCGGAGGTCAATTGCCTGCGAGGCATTTTCTCATGCTTCTTCTTGGAATCGATTGCCTCTGTGTTTTGACAGGACATTTCGATCTTAATTCAATTTGTGTTAGATTTGATTAGAATCCAATCATCAATTGCTTGTTTGTAAATTGAGAATCAAAAGCACATTTTAAAGTTTTCCATTCTGAGGAATCAGTTTTACCTTGGGAAAATGCAAAAAGAGACAATTTTTCAATTCAAACGCATTTGGATTAATTTTTCGCTTAAACATTGTTCTACATTGCTCTACCCCAAAAATTGCAAAAGTTAGTAAATATGTAGATTGAAAAGACAAGAAAAAGTGCTTCATTCCGGCTTAAATTTGTTACCGAACGTTTTTCAACACCCTTCCTATTACTTTGTAATTCCGTTCCTTTTTCCATAGTGAAATAGTATATGCTCTCAAATAAGTTTGTGTTAACATTTTACATGAAAGTCCAGAATCCCACATTTTGGAACAAATTGCACCTGAAACTGTAATGTGCTACTGCAAAATTTATGCGTATGTACGTTCACCAAGGTAATTGCTTATGTGGCTTAATGTTAATTATGCATTACCCAATATCAGCCACGTGCCGAGAAAATAGTAAAATTTCGGACAGAGAATAGACAATAACCCCCACTATACATCCCTGTAACGGATACACGAAGGCTTAATAAATTCATTGGCAAAAGGATCAAGTTTTTGAGTGTAATGTAACCTCGTAGATTAGGCCCCTTTTCTCACCTAACGTAAATTTCATTCACAAAATAAAAACGTCCACCGAACGGCCGGTTTAATCTGTCTCTCCTAGTCTCTGTTCATTTTCAAAACCACACCAACTGGTAGTGGTATGCAAACGCTTCAAATTTGTTTTTAAAGCAAACAACGGTAACTGATAACCGGTTTACGGTTATTTCTTGGGATTGCGGAAATTGATTTAAATGTATGTTAGAACCCGTACCCGAGCCGTGTGTGTTCACATAAAAAACGAACATCTGCCAAATGTCCCACAGGACTCTTCACCATCGACGCTCGTTGTAGATTCTCAGGCATGCCATCAGTAAGGCGGCGTATACTCATTGCTTCCTCAGGGGGGGGGCCTCAAATAAAAACACAGGCTATGAAATGAAGGAGACTGTGGTTTATGCAAATGATGGCGTAAGGCATGGGGGCAGGTAAGACAACAATCACGAGACTAAGTGGAAGATAAATTTCAGGCAAGGATATAAATGTTCTTTACTGATGTCTAAATCCGCTCTTGAGTTGTGCGCCATTTTAAATCCCTAAAATTATTTCTTCGCAACGAAGTCCTCTCAATGGCGGCGCCATAAACGTTTCAGATCAAATGATTATTCCTCATTACGTGACAAGCTCAAAATTACGCGGAACAAGTAATTTGTCTAAATAACGCAAAGACGTCGAATTCAACAGTTGGCAGGATGTGACACGAATATAAATCCCACGGAATGGGAGCCCATAACTTTCGTCTCGACATCGTTTGCCTCAGTAAAAACCATCTTTACACGACACTTTCCCTCAAACATCATCACCTTCACGGTAAGGATTGCATACAAATCACAAAACCGTTATCATTTACGACGATACAGTAAAATTTGATTAAATCGATGGGTAATCCGTCACTGCGTTAACTTGTCACCGCCACACGTCATTAGCGTTCGCATTTCTCTCCACTTAAAAAAAAAAAAAAAAAACACCGCTCCACTCTACTTGATGTAACGGTGACATTAAACAATCATACACGCGTGTTGTATGTTGTTTGGGGCGCAGCTACAGGCTGCTTGTCTTGATATATTAAAAATCCATCAATCAGTTGAAAGATATTTATGACACTTGAAGCATTTGCATTAAAAACCAATTTGGAGGTGAAGCAAGTCAGGCGTATGTTACATTTTAACACTTTCTGTCGTAACTTGTGTGATGGGCGTGTTTTGGAAACGTTATCGAACGCGTTCAAGGACTACAGCGGTGGCGGGTTCTCTCTTAGGGGCCAATAATTGACAGTGTGCTCAGAAAGACGTGTGAAAATGCCATTTGTTGCTTGTTTTGTGGCGAAATTTATGTCAAATTTGACAGCGAATTTGCGATAAAAATATGTCATTTTAGAGCAAATGGTTTCGGTGGCGTTTGTTACTTGTCAGAGAAGTCAACATTTTAGAACGGTTGACAGTAGTTGGACGCAGTGATGTGACATGATTGTGAGTGGAAACGTCGTGCCTGAAGATTTTTCTGCTCTAGAGAGGGCTTGCACTCCGTTTGGATACAAACTAACGGGGAAATAAATTAAAACGTTTTCGTTTGTTGTTTTAGGGTGGCTTGGGGTGACCTTTACTTATTATTTCGCAATGTTTGAACGATTGATTTGTTTGACTCAAGGCTCTCTTTTTCAAAAGTTCGATGAAATAACAGGAGGTATCGTTGAAAATTATTGGCGAGTGTCTTTGAATCAAGGCCGTACTTAAAGGTTTTTGCTTTGTGTGGGGTTTTCGAGTGGAGTGGAATGGAATAGTCTGAAAAGCGTAAAATTGTTCTTAAAGAGAAATGTTGATATCACAGCTCTGCTTCATCTTGAGTTTTGTATGAACGCTTACAGCCATTGTGTCAACTAACATAATAAGTACTTTCATGGTTTATTTGGACATTACGTCAAGGGATTTTAAACTGGCTTTGTAAGGAATTCTGAGTTTAAGAATCAGACATCTTGACAGACAAGATTAAGTTTTTTGAATTTGATAGATGCATGAGAGACAATTTGTTTATAATCTAAGCGCAGGCTCTCCAGTATCATGTAATAACTGCTACTTCTGGAAAAGTCCTACCAATGAGATCATAAGTCAAGAAACTGCAAGACCAGATAATTATACACTAGCAAAATCTACAATATTTTAAAAACTAATCGTCGAACCAGTCTCAAAAGAAAATGCGAAGAAACATTTTTTCTTACACACATAAAATTGCAAATTTTTGCATCGTCATTGAAGTCGAATAAACACGCTGGCGCCGATGAACTCTCTGTTGAACTGTCTTTTGGCCGTTAAAATTTTGTTTTCCGCAGATTTCTATACTTTGTTTTTGTACGGAATTTATTTGTAAATTACAAAAAAAAATATTATCTCTTCTAAATCTGGCCGAAAATCAAACGCAGAATCGGTGTTTCTTTGGGCTCAAGATGCAATTGAATAATAAAGCCCTCTCTCGAAGGACTAAGCTTGCTTTATATAACAGCTTGATCATCCCAGTCCTACTTTATGGTGCAGAAACGTTACGAAAAGCGGATGAGGAAGCCCTTAGTCTTTTTGAGAGAAAAATTCTGAATGCTATTTTTAGTCCTGTTTGGGTTGATGGCATCTGGAGGGGAAGATTTAACGACGAACACTTTGGGCTGTGCAGCGACATGCGCCTTGTCAGGCAGCTTCAGATACAACGCTTAAGATGGCTAGGCAATGTAGAGCGTATGGATACCACTGCTCCGGCCCGAAAAGTCTTCGAATCTGAGCCATTAGGACAACGCAACAGAGGACGGCCCAGGATAAGGTGGCGCACACAAGTGGGGAAGGACCTCAACCAACTTGGAGTGCGCAACTGGCGGCAGCTGGCGAAATATCGTGCTGGCTGGAGAGGCATGTTTCTTAAGGCCCAGGTCCACTCCGGACTGTAGCGCTACAAGAAGAAGAAGTTTGGCCTTCGCGGTTTAGAGAATCCGTAAACAGACTCGTAGACATAGATAGATAAGTATGGACGGTTCGAACCATCGTACAAAGAATTCTACAGAAAGGCATTTTGTTTTATTTTCTCAGAGTTCGAAACTAACATAAAAACTGTGCTTCGCTTACTATTTCTAGCTGGAACTTACACACATACTATATCCATGCTTCGGAAATGCACAGACAACACAATAGTGTCTGCCTGTCAAATTGTGAAAAATGTTCTTCTTGGGATTCGAGGAACGATGCGCATAATCGATCTACTAAAATCACTCAATACCGTCGCAAATTTTGACCACATACAGCATGTAGTTAACAGACTACAGCATCTTCAGCTGATACTCTACGCGAAGAACAAAATGTGGTAAATCAATATGTTACAGAAATGGTGACTGTTATGGCGCCGTGAGTCGCTCGAGTGGTTCGTAGTCATTCGAGTGATCATTCGATTATTAAAATATCTCGATTACTAAAGTCTCGATGATTAAAATCATTCGATTATGCCCATCACTAGTATGTACTTCCCGAAATGCAAGCATATGGTCTCGGTGAGCTCGGATTCAACACGATAACGCTACGATGCATACAGCGCATGAAACAATGAACTTGTTGAGATATTATTTTGGTGAGAACGTAATTGCACCTTTTGCTACCGTAAACTGGCTGGATCGTGCAATATCACACATGGAGTCTTTAGAAATAAATCAGCAACGATTGACGCTTCGGACGCCAATACAACGCTTGTTATCCGCGGGATGCCTGGACCGCCTCAGACGTTGTAGTGGGCAACATTTACATGATTTCATTTGCAAAAAGTAAATGCCATGAATTCCTATTTTAATTGATATGAAAAATTTCAAGCTCACATTCAAATTTGTGTGTTTTATATTACATAATAAACTAAACCTCTAGATGAATCACCATTTATGTCACCGACGAGTTTCCATCTAAGAAAACATGTATCAATTAATAAGTAAAATTATTCTTCTTCGTCACATGGCGCAATACTCCAGGGTGGACCCGGGCATTAACCAACAAACCTCTCCAGCTGGCACGATGTTTAGGCAGCTGCCTCTAATTTTGCATGCTAAGTTGACTGAGGTCCTTGACCACTTATGTATGTGCATCGTCAATTAGTTATCCCACTAGTTCAGAGTTGAAGAGACCAAGACAACGCACCATATCACACCTCAACAGTCGCCATGGCGAAAATCCACGAATTGCGGTTCGAACTGCTTGACCATCCACCTTATTCACCGGATCTAGCACCAAGCGTCTTTTTTTTGTTTCCCCAACTTAAAACTGCGCTCGGCGGCCAGAGATTTTCGTCAAATGAGGAGGCAATCTCTTTCGTGAACTCGTATTTTGCAGACAAAGATGCAAAGTACTATTTGGAAGGGTTGCAGAGAAGTGTGTGGAGTTACAAGGAGACTATGTAGAAAAATAAATAAAAAAATTTTGAAAAAGTCGCGTGCATCATGGTTAATTCGGTTATTTATCAGCCCTCGTACACATAGCCGTCTTAAGGCGTTGAGTCCGCACATGAACGCAAACAGGGTCAAAATTTGGACGCAGAACTAGAAAGAGTTTGTTTCCAGAAAACGAAACATTTATTGGTGCAGTGTGTCTGCCCATCCCTTCGTTATGTCTGTGGCACTCTTCATACCTCCTGAGCTTAAACAGTGTTTTTTTTTTCACGAAATATAGATGAACTTAGCATAACTATCCTTTGGCGAAATTGACGTGGTTCCCGAAATAAAGTGTTTTTCGATTATTTTACTAGCAATCAAGACATTGTTTGCACCCATGACAGTATTGCCATGTAGACCTAAAAAGTTTTAGTTTTGATAAAAATATCTTCCAACACTACAACATACTCGCCAAAACAAAGCGTATCTTTTACAAAAGCAATGCTTAATAAATTTAATTTTCCATTAGCATATGCGTCGGTGTGCCATATTGCTCTTTTGAGATGCATATAAATTCCATACTCCAGATACTAACATTTTCAAGAACAATCCCCTTCTTTCAGGGATCACACATATGTTGCGCAAATGTAATATAACGTATCAGTAAACTATCGCCCTGAGACGAATGAGAAAATGCGTTATTCATAACTTTGGATTTCTCCTCCGGCTTTATTCCTTCTATGTATGCCTAGCTCAAGACGGCGCGACTCCTCCTCTGCCTCGTTCGGTTTGAACAACTCATAAGTTGCCAAAGAATCCTCCCGCCATTAACATTTAATAAGCAGCCAAGCAGGGCAAAGCTATTTAACTTTTTATTGCGCCTCGCGGTAAACATGCCGCAGCTCCTTCTTCGCACCAAACAGTCCTCTCAGGTCTTAAACAATTTAAATTTCGCTGATACTCCATCAGTCTTAAATCGCTCTTGCGTGGCACAGTAAGTCATTTCCTCGAACAAACAGATGCGATCCCACTGGGGAACCCCTGAATCTCAGCTACTTACGACGCACAACCCTTCGCCATCGTGCACACCAACCATCAATCCACCCACCCGTCAAGACCATTCCGTCAAGTGATGGGGCGCCCGCTTTCATTTTCGGCCCCATCCAGACATGTGTGCCGACAAGGTTGGAGGTGAATAAAAAGGACATCAGCAGCAGTTAAGTGCTTGGCAAGCATTGTTTGTAACGGATTTCATCGATTTTATTGAGTTTCTGCGACCGACGGGCACTTTTATAGTTTCAGCAAGTGCCTGAGTAACTGGACATCCGCTTCCGCCGCGACCCCTTCCTTGCTAAGCGAATTAATTAAGCGCGCACACGGTACACTGTGCCGTATGTTATGTCTCATTTTGGTAATTTCTAGTCTTACGTCACATTTTAAAGTCCATACACTGTGAATCATCGCCTCTAACGGTTTTTATTTTCCTTCTCCACAGAAATACAACGTGAACACAGACAAAAGCGGGGAGCTTACCGTTACAGTGCAGGTGAGTGTGCAGTTGCCCCCCAAAAGGGTGGTTCCGTGCCGCTATTTCCGATATTGATGGTTTTCTTGATCTCCGCAGGGCGATTTATCACAGCAAGAGAAGCGGGCGGTATTCATCACAGTCCACGATCTGGGATGCAACCGTAAGTATTCGTATTCGATTGGTTCCATTAAGCCCTTCAAATTGGATTTTGTATAGCACGCGCCTAAGGGGCGGGCGCGGCATTCATCTCACTGATGGATTCACGGCTAATTTGTTTTGCTCCCATCTCTCTCTCTCTTCTCTTACTTTCAGATAATTCCTTTCAGGAATTCGTGAACAGTCCTTGCATGACGGAAATTAAGGAGAGGTCATGTTTTATTCACATTGATGTGCCAGGACATGCCGACGGAGCCGAAGCTCTGCCCGATTCGTAAGTTGAATGCAAACATCTGCCATCTGATGTCTTTTTATTCTGTGTGTGTGTGTCTCTCTTCGGGTGCCGAGTAGATTTCAGTTCCCATCGCTGCAAACGTTGGGCGAGGACCTAGTCACGGTGCTGGACTTCTTACATGTCAAGTACGTCATTGGCCTGGGAGAGGGTGCCGGGGCGAATGTGCTGGCCAGATTCGGGTTGGCTCATCCGACACGACTGCTGGGTTTGATTCTCATCAACTGCACCGGCAGTGCTGCATCTGTCCTGCAGTCATTCCGGACGAAGGTGAGTGGTAACCGGATGATTGGGGTATGGGCTGACATTAACCGTGCTTGTGGCATATTGCAGTTTATCACTTGGAAGAATGACGAAGTGGCCCAGTCTGCTGAGAGTTTCCTGATGTACCACAAATTCGGACACGTAAGTTGAGTTATGAACTCGCCTTGGCACATGTTTAATTTGCTTTTTTGATGTGGGTGTTGGGTTCTTTTGATTTGTTCTGGGGATGTTCTTGGATGACTCGATGGGCGGGTAACGGGAAGGACTGTGATGGTGCTCTGTGAGTAGCTTGCACTTGTGTGCTGGGAATGATGGTCGGATTAGAACATGTAAATTGCCCATTTGGACAAGTTATGTTGCAGGATGTCCTGAATCATATTAACGCTTAAGACCCCTCATGAATTGAATTGAATTGTAAATAACTGAAATATTACTTCCTTGACTCTGAAAAGATGATGCAGTAACTGACAGGGACCAATTGATTCCATGTCCTCGTCAATTAACTACAAGCTGATAGCAATCAAGTGGAGAATTGGCTATAATTTCAGTTGGGAGGCGAATACCTTTGCTGTCATCGTACTATTCAATGAAGCGATAGAGATTGTGAAACTAAATCTCAAATCAATTTCTTTTCTCAAAAACACTATTTTCGCATTTGATTTTAAGTTTTGACTTAAATAAGAAGCAACGCTAAAGTTGCCAATACTTCCATAAAAAAATATTTTCCCCAAGAGAAAAAAATTGTCGGTAATGCAATTTTTGATCTAAGACGATTTTCTTTTAAGTTTACCGAAGTCCCTGATTTATCTTCTGATGAAGATGAGGTATCCAATAAATACTTGTGCTGCAATATATTCTACATCTATAATTTATTCACAAATAATGGATATCAATTTCCACACAAAAATATTGTTGTCCACAATTCGTAAGCTTGTTCTCCTGCATGCGTATATTAAGCGCAACTTTCTTCAACAGTTGCACTATTTTTGACACATCCTAAAAAAACAAAAACCTAGTGCGTTCGATTCTACAGCTTAATCGGCACATAACCGATTCAGATTTGACAGAACAGACACTTGCCAATTGTTATGATTCACAGATCAAATATATTGATGTTATTAAGACACAATTTGAAAATATTGACACCATTTTTTCTGAATTTCGAACAGCAACATAATTTTATCCAAATTGTGGGCATCCATTATTACTGAATAAATATTGGAAATTGAAAAGATTTCAATGTTGCGAACTTGTTGTGAAATACATCGTAAAGAACTTGAATTTTATCAGAAGAAGAACTGAATAAGCGCATACATCCAATCGCCATCGCATTGCCGACAACTTTTTCGGACAAAAATTTGACCATTTACGTTCCACTCAGGTGTATTTTTGCAGATCAAAACAGAAAAAAAACATTTAAAAAAATGGCCAAAATCATTAATAAAAATAATTGAGTGGCACTACAGCCCACAAGGGACTAGGACCTAGCTTCTACAAAAATTTCTCTTGTTCTGCGTGCTACTGGTCTCTCAGGAGTAGAAGGGAAATATAATTTTATGTCGACTCTGAACGTTGAGATTTGGGATGTTTTCATAGACAATTAGTACTCTTTGAGTGTTGTTAGCAATTTGAAAAAGGTAGTACGAGGTGTTTAGTCCGGGAATCGAAATAAGACTTTCGGCATATAGGTCGACGCACTTACCCACTACGGCTGCGGTAAAAATCTTCAGGTCAACTTTTATATAAAAACTGTTTGACCTGAATCGGTTATTCACCGATTCAATCTTACCATATGGTTGCATTACTGCTTTTGCACAGAATGGACCGAGAAAACTGCAACTTTTGGAAAAAGGACCACTTTAGGTCATATTTTTTTGGAGAGTAAAAAACGCCATTGGTTCTAAAAACAATATGCTCTTCTGGTAATTGTCTTCTGCTTGGGACTTTTCAAAAAGACACAATCAACTAAAGTGATTATAGAATTAAATGAGAACGCAACAAAATTAAAACATTTCCTCATATTAGATATTTTCAATAATAGTCCAAAAAATATAAAAATGACGAGTATCTAAAGGGTGGTCCAACGAAAGCGCGTGGTGGTTATTGTAAATAAAACAAAAAGTTTTTAAAGAATTATCTGAATATTGTTTTTTTATGGGGTCTATGACAATTACGTATGAAACAAAATATCGGCCGAATGCTCCCAATGGCTTCAGCGGCATGTCTCTATCCAATGATCCATGCCTTCAATGGCTCTAAGACACAATTGAGGTTCATTGCCGTTAATGTGCCGAGTTATTTCATCCTTTAGATCTTGAATTGTTTTTGGCTTATTGACGTTCACTTTTTCTTTTTTAAATATTCCCAAAGAAAGAAGTTCAACGGCATCAAATCACATGATCATGGCGGCCAATTAACATTGACACGACGTCAAATATTCTTCTTCTTCTTCTTCGGATGGCGCTACAGTCCGGGGTGGACCTGGGCCTCAACGCCAAATATTATACCAATTTAATTTCTTACACAAAAGAGTCATTGTTTCGTTGGCAAGTGACATTATTCTGTTGGATACCCATATCATACATATATCTTCAATTTTTGGCCGCAAGAAGTCCTTTATCATCTCGCAATAGTGAACACCATTCCCGGTAATTGCTTGGCCGATCTCATTTTCGAAGAGGAAGGGCCCGATGACGCCCAACAGTCACTCTTTGCGGATGCATCGACTTTTCAATAATCACTCGTGGATTCCCATTTCATTTCTTATGCGGCAATTCTCCTTGTTAACGTATCCAATGAGCTGAGTGTGTCTCGTCAAAATCACGCAGTGCATTTTGATTTGAACGTCCATATTTGCAAAAAGCTTCACAAAAGCTGTACATTCTTAATGCGCTTCTCAATTGTGTGCCGCTCCATGGTTAAATTTGCCAAACACTGAAACAAAGAAATGTCAACTTAAGTTGTGCAAAGAACCTAGACGTTAAGGTGTGACTCAAAATGATAGTTGAACCACCCTTTTTAGGTTAAGTTTGATAAGCTTCCATGCCCTGTTCGCAAGTGGACTGTGGCACCATCTACTATGAATTTTACAGTTCCTCCGCGCCCACATGCCATCCAAGATTTGGTGAATACGAATGTCTGTTATATGTTTAATCTAATAATTGTTTCTACCAACAGCAGTATATAATTCAAATTAATCTACTTACAAATTGTTGTAAATGTAAATGTATTTTTTTTTCTTTTCCTAATCCATTCTTCATGCTACTACTCATCTAACCAAAACAACAAAAAAAAACTAAAACACTAAATACACAAAAACACAAACGTACATGTACACAAAATAATGGTATCAATGTTCAATGTTGTCCCACAGTTTATCGAGGTATGAGTTCAAAAACAAAATATTGGTATAAGGGTATCTCAAGTTTTTCTTTCTTTTTGTCTGGTCTTACTGACATATAACGGTTTGGTTTTGTGACAACACATGTCAGTAAATGTTGATTTTTTGTTTTCTTGAGACTTGTTCAAAATGGAAATTCCTTTCATTGAAATGTTCTTTTATTTATTTTATAAAATACACACATACACATCGAACACACACAAACACACTCACATTCACATAACAACAAAAACACTTTCATATTCCTTTAAATCGATGCAATCAACATCAGCAATTGGTTGGCGATAACCCGGATAAGGAGAAAATCGTGTCCGAATACCAGAAGAGGCTAAGGGACGCCCTTAACAGCAAAAATATTGGTTTATATGTAAAGGCATTTATGAGGTCAGTTGAATATTCACGACAATCCATCACATCACAACTGATGTGTTTTCTTGTCCCCGCAGTCGTAAGGATCTATCGCTGAAGGGATGCAAGGTCGATGTCATTCTCATAACTGGAATGTTGAGTCCTTACGCGCAAATGGTTGAGAAACTCCACCGTGATGTGGAGAAGGAGAAGGTGACAATGCTGAAGATTGAACGTGCTGGTGATGTTTTAGCTGATGCGGTAAGGACAATTTTATTTCGCTTCGTGTCTAGACTGATACAAATTCGTATGTTTTTCCATTCATTTTCAGCCAGCAAAGGTGGCCCAATCGATTTTGTTATTCTGCAAGGGTCAAGGACTACTCACGTCTGTCATTATGCCGGGCGTAGATCGATCTAGAGCGTTCTCCACAAGCTCCGGAGGGTCCACTGATGGCACAAATGGCACCCGTAAACTGTCACGTGGTATCTCCATGGAGGAATACGATAAACCAAATATTCGCCGTCTTTCAGTTACCGTTAATCATGAACTACCTACTATTCGTAAGTAAATAACGGCAACGGCAGCCAATGTGCAGAAACAGCGAAACGTCAAACAAAAACAACGTAACGTCAAATCTCGTCTCAAACACGATCGTTGCCAAATTATATTTTATTTTTAATTTAAACAAAAAAAAAAACAAAATTTTAACAACAAATGTATTTTAACGCTGTAATTACAAAACAGAAAAAAAAAGTTTTATTAACAAATAAAGTACCAATATTATGTAGTGACATTAAAGACTTCATCTAGTGGTTATCAGAACGACACACAAAAAAGAAAAGATCTAAAACTAAGTGAAACTGTTTACAAAATTAATACCTCCGATTTGTCAGTGTACCTTCTCCGAATATCATTCATATACACAGTTTTTCTGTAGCTTATACAAGAGTCTCTTCCCTTTAAAAGGATCACATCTCTAGAACCACTAAATATTCATGTCAGCGGAAGATAAAGATGTTCTATTTTTTACAATCCAAGACGAACTCACACATGAAACAAGAATAACTGTATTTTATACACTTACAAAACAAAGTGAAAATGAGAAAATCCACTTGCATATACAAACCAAGAATATATCTATTTACTAGTTGATAAAATGCACAAAGCGTAAGAGCTATTATTTAAGGAATTCTGTGCATGAATGTGTGTGCTACATACGCATGTAAACGAATATACATAGTATATATGTTACATATATTTTTTTTTTCTTTATTTTAGAAACTGTTTTTTATGAATTTGAAGTTTATCACTGTTGTCGAAATCAAATATTTTACAAAAATAAAAACAGAAACAGAAACCATTTCCCAATGTACTGTGGATAAAAAGGAAACCCAATTATGTATGGAGATCTTTATTTTATCTTTGTATGCATATATATATATAAATCTGTGTATATCATTGCTAAGTAGTATTGTTGTATAAATAAAAACAAAGAGATGCAATAAAGAAATAATTATTCAGTAAATTTATTTGGTGACTCTATTTTTTTATAACTGACTGTGATGGATTGGAATATTGAATTTAACTTTGAAATGAAAATTGGCAGCAGCAGCAATATTGCCCTCCGGTAGTAAGGTTTTGAGGCTAAGAGGAACTGGGCTATTTATGCTTAAATATTCCAGCATACGTTAATCTTTGCAAGATTTCCCCCCACAAACTGCCTTGCAACTGTACATTAGGAGTGAAATTTAAGAACGCTTCCCGACTAGAAAGTAATGATTCGTATCACTTTCGAATTGGGACTCAGATGCGGAAATTGAATCCCGAGCCGAAAGTCAAATGGTTTTGATGCCAATGATGACAAGTTCTTATCTACAAAGCCGAAAGTTGAATTGTCAAACAAATTTAATGGTCGTAACTCTGCACGAAAGTTAGTTAACTTCACTGGGGGAAAAAATGCACACAAGTGGGAAATAAACTCACATGCCACCAACAAAATTATTTCATCTCTTAAAGTGTGTACTTTCTGGAGGGGCCTTGAAGATGGTTTCCTATCTGTGGCAAAGCAGGGAGGTTCAATGGTAAGATTCAGTGAATTTCCTATGTACCTCAGCAAAAGCCGGCTTGTGAGATGTACATTGAAATTGCTTGAACACTATGACAATGTGGTGGTCTCCATGGCGTAGTGGGTCGACCCATATGCTGAAGGTCCAGACACGGCACCACCTCCTTCGAGTTGCTGACAACACTCTAGGAGTATCTATTGTCTCAATCTCTAATCTCGCCGTTCAGAGTCGACAAAAAACTGTAGGTCCCTTCTACTCGTGAGAAAACAGTAGCACAACACGAAAAGTTGTTGTAAAAGCTAGGCCCTGGTCCCTTGTGCTCTGTAGGGCAACTTGTGTCAATTATTATTATTATTATTATTATAAGTGCTTTTAATGGGAAGAAGGGGGGCTTAAGTCACCGCCGGACTTCGTGACGAGACAAAGCCTTTCTACGTTGTTCCCTCATCCCAACTTTTCAAAAGTGACTGTATGGTCTCTTGATCAATCAATTGTCAAACAAATTGATCACATTGCGATCGACACCAGATAGTACTCTTGATATCCAAACCAACATTGATTCCGATGACTTCCTTGTTGTAGCCAAGGTAAGACGACGGATATCGATTGGAGAACGGGGTAGAAGACCACAGACAAGATAGCAGTTCGACAGCTACATTCGCAACGGACCGCTAAAAACTGTGTCGATCCATTCTCTCTGAAGCTCTTAGAGAATAAAATTCTGCCAGGCGAAACAATCGGCGAAAAATGCAACCGTTGTCAAAGTTGCAGCGAATACGTTGGGTCGCGACCTCAAAAAAAAAAACATGGCTTAACAATGAGTGCAGGAAGGTGCATTAAATGAAGCAAGTGACGCTGGATAGGAGAGCGAGAGCTATTTGTAAACTTTACGAACTTAAAAGAATGGAAGAAGAGTAGGCTTTCTAAAGACAAAGCATGGGAAGCGCACGATCTACGGAATTGGAGATATGTTACGGCAGGCATTATATTCGACAGATTTACGAGTGGGGACAATAACTATCAAATGGGAATAAACCTCCTGACAGAATCCTGTCAGAAGAGGGAGGAATCGTAGTAGAGTCGCAGTTGATACTGAGGATCTGGAGAGATCACTTTAGAAGTTTTTTCATCGGCAACGAAGACACCATTACCACTGAAGGGCAGAATTTTCCACCCCACTTAAAGGATGAAAATAGAAGAGAATTCCGTACCCCAGACCAAGATTATTGCGATAATAATAATTAATAATTTAGTGGCACTACAGCCCATAACGGACCAGGGCCTAGCTTCTACAACAACTACTCGTGTTGTGCATGCTATTGTTCTTCACGAGTAGAAGGGACCTACAGTTTTTTGCCGATTCCGAACGGCGAGATTTGAGAAGCTTTCCATAGACAATTAATACTCTTTGAGTGTTGTTAGCAACTCGAAAGAGGTGGTGCCGTGAAAAATTGCGAGGTATTCCGTCCGAGAATCGAATGTAGACCTTCGGCGTGTGGGTCGACGCACTTACCCACTACGCCACAGGGACCACACACAGATTATGGCGACATAGATAGTAAAATTTAATATAGCCAGTGGAGAAGACGAACTGTCTGCGAAAATCCTTAAGATAGTAAGAGATGAACTGTTAGGATATCTGCACTAACTCATCTATAAGATATGACCCAAGAGAAGAATTCCCAACGAGTGGAATCTCAGTGTCGTGTGCGTCATCCACAAAAAGGAGTCAACTTTAACAACCGAGGGATAAGTCTCCTAAACGTCGTTTATATGATTTATTCTACAGCTTTAAGCGATCTCCTCTGAGCCTGGTTGCGACCTCAAAGATATTCTACATCGACCAAATTTTGGGCATTGCGATACTAGAGAAAATCCAGGAGATGCAGATCAACACCCACTACAGGTTTCTGCCGCATATGACAGCGTATCTACACAGTACCATTTCTAATTTTGGCATTCTTACCAAACTGACGATGGTGATGACAATGGAGAACGCTCGCTTCTTTGCCAGGTTCAGCAACGAACTCATCGAGACATTTAATGTCAAAACAAGTTTTAAGACAAGCGCTGCCACGCGCGAAAAACTAGCAATAGTCAATCGCCAAAACAAGAGGCGCGATCATCCAAAACTCCGCACAGTTGCTGGAAGGCGGATAACATTTACGTGGTTGGTCATACAAGCCGAGAATTTGTTGGCATTACGAGGGAGGCGGTTAAAATGGGTTTGGCATTAATGAAGGAAAAACGGAAAAAGAAACGAAGCAAGAGCTGGTATCGGGGACAGCATAATATCGACGATTTCAGTTTCAAGGTTGCAAAGGAGGTCTTCTGCCTCGGCTCCGAAATTAATAGTAAGAACGACTTCAGTAACGAGACTAAAAGCAGAATAACCTTGACAAACAGGTGTCTCTTTGGGCTTATGAAGCAATTGAGTAGAATTCCCTCCTCTCGAAGGACACTCTATAACATCTCGATCATCCCTGTCGTGCTTCCCTATATTTGAACATTGATGGCTTGTTCCGGTTGCCATTTCCTGAAATTGTCAAAGCTGAGTTCACTAACATGTGTCAAATATGCCTGTTGTCCACTGTTTTCATCCCGGTAACCTGTAAACACTGAAAACAGAAGATTAAATGACGAACTCTTTAGGCTGTTCGGTGGCATGCGCCTAGCGTCTACGGATAGAAAAATTAAGATCATGTTGAAAACACATCCGAAGCGGTGGGACAATGCAATAGAGGACGTCACGGATCTAATGGCACACATGTGTGCAAAGAACCTCAAATAACTTGCTCAAATAACTCGCGAAACGCGCAGATTGCTGGCTAAAGATCTTTCCAGTGCGAGAGGCTTATCGGCTTATTCCCAAGCCCATCTGGGACTGTATTGTCACAAGAAGAAGAAGCAAATGGGCGATATCATCTTTCTCCATTAGCTACAATCCAATACCTTCTTCAGTGTATTTAAGAGAGTTGTAAGACCTCTGGCCACCGGTCAACCGAGGACATGGAACACAATCAATGACCTAGATCTGCACAGACCTTTTATTTTTCGCTTTCTACTCATTTGAAACCACTCTACAGATTCCCCCACAAACAAAATTTCAGTGAGCACTCGCAATGAAACTTTAAAAAAAACTTCCAATTTTTTTCATTATTTTCAAGATTTTCGAAGCGGACGGCTTCACATAAAATTGAATAAATTTTTGTTTTCTATTCATTTCGAGGTTTCAAATTTGTAAGTGCATCTAATAAAATTCCAACAAAATGGTAATTCACTTCTCAAACTAAAAAAAAAATTGTTGACCATCTTTTAACCGTTTCTTAGGTGTTTTCAAATCGCGAAACAATTTCTCTACACATTGGTCAAGCTGGCGTCCAGATTGGAAATGCATCGTGGGAACTCTATTGCCTGGAGCACAACATATCCCCAGACGGCTCGGTTAGCCGCCTCCAGGGAGACTCAGATGACTGCTACACGGCGTTCTTTTCGGAAACCCAATGTGGCAAGGTTGTGCCACGATCAATCTTCATTGACATGGAACCGACTGTCATTGGTAAGGCTTGAAATCCGAAAGACAATCCATGACGTGTTCAATTGCAGATGAGGTGCGAAACGGCAAATACAGAGATCTCTTCCACCCCGACCAGATGATAAGTGGAAAGGAAGATGCAGCTAACAATTTCGCTCGCGGCTTTAACACAATCGGAAAGGAAATGATAGAGCCCGTGGCCGATAGGATCCGTAAAATGGCTGAGCAGGCAAACAGCTTGCAAGGGTTCTTTTTGTTTCATTCTTTCGGCGGTGGCACTGGATCTGGGTTTTCTGCTTTGCTCATGGATAGGCTCAGTGAGTGCTTTCCGAGGAAGTGTAAACTAGAATTTGTCGTCTATCCGGCTCCGACTATTGCCACTGCTGTCGTTGAGCCGTACAATTCCGTCCTGACCACACACTGCACCCTGGACACCAGCCATTGTGCCTTCATGGTGGACAATCAGGCGATTTTTGACATCTGCAAAAACAAGTAAGGGACTTTGACTGTGTTTTTTATTTTGCTCGCCCCAGGAGATCCTCTCTTGCAGGTTGAATATCCCACGTCCGAGCTATTGCAATCTGAACCGGTTAATCAGTCAAGTTATTTCGAGCATAACTGCGTCATTGCGATTTAACGGAGCACTGAACGTGGATATGTCAGAGTTTCAAACCAACTTGGTGCCATATCCAAGGATTCATTTCCCACTGGCCTCGTACGGTCCAGTCCTGCCAGTTGAGAAGTCCAATCACGAGGGTCTTACCGTCGCAGAACTGACATCGGATCTTTTCGAATACGACAATCAAATGGTCAGATGCGATCCCTCCCAGGGGAAGTACATGGCCTGCTGCATCCTCTACAGAGGCGACGTTGTGCCCAAGGACATTAACAGTGCTATTGCCACTGTAAAGGCTAAAAATTCAATACGCTTCGTTGACTGGTGCCCAACGGGGTTTAAGGTTGGCATCAATTACAAGCAACCTTGTGTGGTGCCCGATGGGGATCTGGCCTCCGTGACTCGTGGCGCGTCGATGTTGGCATCAACAACGGCAATTGGTGAAGCTTTTGGGAGATTGAATCACAAGTTTGATCTGATGTTTGCCAAACGTGCGTTTGTTCATTGGTACGCAAGCGAGGGAATGGAAGTCGATGAATTCGGGGAGGCTCGAGAGAACCTTGCAACTTTGGAAAGTGATTTTAAAGAGATTGAGAAGGACAGTGGGTTTGAGACAATCTACGAAGAGGAGCAGTAAATTTGAAATGTTCATTTTGATTTAATAAATCTGAAAGTTGCGATTTTTAACTATTTTAAAACGAATTTCGGTTTTTGCATATTTTAATTCTTTCAATTGTGAATGCACCATTCGAACAGAAAATCTTTCACATCCAGATGGCACGCGAAGCACTCAGCGACAATGATTTGACAATCATATGTACGTCAGTTTCAGAAAGATGGCTACGCCACCGCCAATGAAACCTCCGCGCGGAGTTAAATACGGAAAAGATGAGGTAATACAAGAAATTTCTGCAATTAATCACCGAGGAAAATACACTTGGACTATCCTCTTTCCATCGATGTACAAAACCTTTAAAAATTTGCCCGGCAATCCTGTGAAATCAAGTGCAGAAGTGTTGGATGAAATTTTTTCTTCCAAGAAAAAAAAAATATTGACAAGTGTCAAAACATAAAATCTTGCAAAAGAGGCGTTTTTCGCACAAAATAATTTCACTATGAATATTTCTAATTGGAAATCGCTTCGTTTAAGATAAAATCTTCTACTTATTTTAGGCTGGCTGTGGGTTCCTGGTCAACGTCATCAAATCATTGGGTTTCAGTGAGACCAACGAAGAACGACAGAAGGAAAAACAACGCATCGAGAAAGAGTTCAAAAAATCCGATCAGCGTCTGAATGAATTGGTGTCGAAACATGACAAGAATCTTACCAGAGTACTGCCACTATTCAGTCAGGTATCGAATGAAATCACCGCCAGCCGAGAGAAAATACACTCGGTCAAGGAAAATTTAATCGCATGCAAGCAGTTGCTGCAGTGTCGTCGCGATGAACTCAAGAAGCTGTGGACCGATGCGGTGCAGCATAAGTTTGTGTTGGAAATGCTTGAGCAGATGTGAGACAATCTTTTTCAGTTTCAACGGCAGTGGTCTGATTTTTCTAAATTTTTGTAGAATTGAACTCCGAAAAGTGCCTCATAGAGTGACAGCTTTCTCTACGAAAAGACAATACCTCCACGCTGCCCGAGCTCTCA
The DNA here is from genome assembly GCA_944738645.1 of Eristalinus sepulchralis. Classification (NCBI taxonomy): domain Eukaryota; kingdom Metazoa; phylum Arthropoda; class Insecta; order Diptera; family Syrphidae; genus Eristalinus; species Eristalinus sepulchralis. The sequence continues at coordinate 83,857,640 of OX122882.1, read as the reverse complement.
CCGATGCGTTTGCCGTGTGCGACGGCTCCCTAAAGGACGTGGAGGGCTTGGCAGATCTCCGTTCGGATTTGCAAGCACGCAAGAATCAACTCTACCAAAAGTTGCACGAGGAAATCGTTCAACAACTGTACAAGTACTCGTCGTGTGAGGTACTGACGAACTTCCAAAGACAGAACTCCGCTCGAAACAGTGCATCGAACTTTACGCGGAATTTCGCACGTCGCTCCACAGACCGCATTGAGGCCAACGCACGCGTGCGGAAAGCCCTCATCGAGATGGCGCAGGGATTCGATTTCGAGAAGTCCGAAGTGATTGACGACACAGATCTGATTGATCCCGATCTGAGTGTTACCTACTTCATATCTATCACGGTGGAGTGCTTCGGGATGCTGGATCGAGTGCCGGACTCCCTCGAAAAGATTCGTGTTCAAATTCAGTCGCATTTGCTGGACGTTGTGCGGAATACAACAAATCAGATGATCGCCTTGAACTTGGTGCCGACAGACAGACATCCGCTTTTGGCACTGCTCGAAGTGCTCTTCAAGCAGTTCAAGGTGATAGCGCAGACGCATGCGTTGCTACTAAAGAATTATTTAAGTGTCATACAAAAATACTCAGTGACTGCCAGTCCGTATGATTTGACCGACTTCTGGGCTCAAGCACAATCAGTGGTACGTACACACGTTCCGCGCTCTGCTGGAGTGGTGTGCGAAATTGATTTTATGTGTGTCCGTTTGTGTTTTTCAGTTGCAATTACTCTTAACTGACTACTTGGACATTCAGAATGAGTCAACGGATGAGGCATCGCAGGCCAACTTTAATGAACCGGCGGTGAACATTAATTCGTATTTTATAAGGAGAAAAGGTCAAAGGTAAGCGGCGAAGGGAGACAGAGGTGATAAAGTTAGTCAGAGACTCAGGTGGGAAGAGGGGTCATGAGAGGGCAGATTACTGCACGAAATGGAACGTTTTGGCGTGCTTTGCGATCATTTTTCAACGCAGGAGGCGATGCGTGTCGCAATTACCAAATCTTTCACGACTAAGGCAGTCTTGGTTAAATTTTCTGTTTTTCAAAAATTTCAAATTTGGTTCAAGATTTCTACTAATTCCCTTTTGTCTTTATCGCAAACGACAGACACGTTTTAGGTTACTACCGAAGGTCAGTATAAACCGTTAGCATTCGTAGCTTGACCCCTTCGTAGAGCTCTGCTAGTCCCCATCTTCGAAGTTCCACCCAGGCTCCCACTCCACACTCATAGATTCTCTTTCACCCCCACAGCAACAAAAGGACACTCTTCAAATTCGACAAATCATCGCACATCGCCCAGCATAACAACAACCAGGCCGGTTCGTTCCGTGGACATCGACGGAATCCATCGAACACATCGAACGACGAGAATTTGACTGGCTTTGGCGGAGCGGATAAGAGCCGCGAGAAGGTCCTCATCTGTGAACCGGATCAGAATGTAATCACCAAAGTATACCTCCCACTGATGGGATACATCCAAGAGATAGAGATTTTCATGAAATGCAAGTCAGGGTGAGTGACATAGCAAAACTCTCAGTCACCTCCTTCATTCGTCCGTTTTCACAGGGAGCCATGCAGTCTCCATGATTTCATTGCAAATTACGTCAAAGAAACATTCCTCGCAAAGGGTCACTTCAAGAACCTGCACTTGACCATCGAGTCTCTGTCGAAGAACCAGGATGCCTGGCGGGCCGTTGTGATGCCGGAGGAGGTTAAGTCGCTGAACATTTCGCGTCCCCTGTTGCAGTCGACCGTGATGGTGGAACGAAGGATATCAGAGACAAAGAACCTCATTCAGGATTTGCCATGCTTCTCGGAAGACCTCCTCAAGATGGTGTGTTCCCTGCTGAAGACATATCGGGAGACGTGTCAAGCAGCCTATCGTGGCATCGTGCAGCCTGATTCTGAGGACAAACGCATCTACAGCGTAGCCTGGCTGAAGGATGACGACATTAGTCGGTTCTTAAAGTAGGTAGACCTGGTTTCTCCGTTCAGGAGTGAATGAATGAATCGCTCTCTCTTGTAGGACACTTCCCAATTGGACAGATTTGAAGAGCTCAAGTCACCGTTCGAAACACGGAAAGAAGTTGCAGCGGGGACACTTCGAGCCCTCGGAGGAAGAGAGTCCCATCCAAGTACAACAGCGTAACGTGCGCGAGGCCGAGATGTTGACGAGTAACCTGGGAGAAGGTGGCATCACCCAGCAAGAAATCCTGTCGGACATTGGAGTCCTCAAAGAGTTGGCCATTCTGCAGGAGAGCATGGAATGGTTCTCGTACAGGGTCTCAGAATTCGCAAACGAACTCCGACGGCCAATTATCAACGGCTTGAATTCTGCCATCAGTGCCGAGTGCTCGTCCGTCACCGTCAAAGACGGCACAATTAAGGTTCTCACAAACCTGGCCCTGGAATTCGATGAGCTGGCTAACACTTGCCTTTTGGTTCTTCATTTAGAGGTAACAACACACACACACACTGTCGTTTGGCATCAAAACTTAGGCCCTCTGATCCATTTCAGGTGCGCGTGCAATGCTTCCATTATTTGCGGTCGAAGCCGACCGTAAAGCCAGACTACGCTACCTCAAAGGATGACGTTCTCGAGCCGGATCGCCAAGTGCAGAAGCTGACGAAGATCCTGACTGAGATGGACGAGGCGTTTAGCTCCACCCTGCATCCTAGAAAGACAAGAGTAAGTCGCAGTCTCTCAGAATCACATCTCAGACCAACTGACCGTAGCATTTCCTCTTTCAGTACATATTTGAAGGTCTAGCACACTTGGCGGCTAGAATTCTAATTCAGGCTTCCAACTACCTGGAGAGCATCGATCAAATCATCATTCAACAGATGTGCAGAAACTCCCTGGCCCTGCAACAGACCCTCAGCAACATCACCGCGTCGCGTGAAGTGGCTCTGGACCAAGCGAAGACCTTCTACGACCTTCTCTGCATGGAGCCTGATGTAAGTGTTGAAGGCCTCCCTCGAAATGCACAAAATCTCAGAATTTTCTCCTCCCACCCACTTTAGGACATACTGACCAATATCATCGAGAAGGGAGCCCAATTCAGTGAGATGCAGTATCTGAACGCTCTTCAGTTGACGTGCAAAGCACGCGGCATCACCGACTTGAACACCCTCGCTGGCTACCAGCAGAAACTCTCCGACATCTTAGGTGCTAAGCCCCCAACCGGCATCGTTGTATAATAGATAAGCTTTGTTACAAATATATATATATATACACTTAAGTTAAATTATGTACGTATTCACGCGATCATGGGAGCGGCGCGGCATATTCCGTCGCAGCCCTCACGCTTGGCGCATCACGCATGATTCCACGATATACACAGATGTATGCATTGTTAAACGTTTAGGTTCGTACTGAGACACGAGGTATGTGTGTGTGTTTTTTGTCTTTTGGCTTCAATTGAAGTGAACGATGCTGTTAAATGACGAAGAAAAACAAATTATTTATGTATATTTATAAAAATATATAAAACGCAGTTGCAAGTTGAAGAAATAAATATTGCTATTGAATGTGATTGTTTGTGTGTCTCTCTTTGTCATGTATTTATTAATTATGGTCTTGGGTATGTTGCACGTCCTGTCCTGTGTCTCGTTTTGATACATTGTTAGCTTAGAGTTGTGATCTTACACCGCTCTTTCTACAGGGGCAATAAATTCCCTGTGTAAGGGAAGGAAAATCTGCTCTAGAGTTTCGTTCGACTATCTGAGGAGAAGAGATGGAGAATATGAAAAAAAGGACTTCCTTTTATAAAAAAAAAATTTTTAAGTCCTTGTTTCTTTTTTATTTTTTGACAAATAAGTCAACTACAACAAAAAAATATTTGTTGTTGTTCTTTTTAAAAATTTCGTATATACGAGGGCTGTCTGATAAATAACCGACCTAACCATGATGCACGCGACTTTTTCAATTTTTTTTTTCGTCTACAGTTATCAATCGGCGCCAAAACTCGGTCTTATTGCCTCTAAACTGAACCAACAGAGCGATGGATATGTTCATGCGCGCACGTTTGTGGTCTAGTGTAAGCAAACGCGGCACCCAACGCGGCGCCCAACGCGCGGACATCTTTCTCATGCCCAAATCTTGGTTTAATATATGGCAAACACGTTCTTTTGACATCTTCATAATCTCAGCTATTTCTCTAACTTTTATCCGGCGGTCGTCTAGTACCAATTGATGAACTTTAGCGATGTTATCGTTAGTGGTTGCAGTTTTTGGACGCCCAGGACGTTCATCATCTTCCAAGCTCATGCGACCACGTTTAAATTCAGCTGCCCAAAACTTTGCGGTGGCAAACGATGGTGCAGAGTCACCATACACAGAGTCCAACTCATCTTTGATTTGTGAAGGCGTATTGCCTTTCAAAAATAAAAATTTAATTACAGCTCGATATTCAATTTTTTCCATTTTGGGGGAATCACCGAAATACACTCACAAAAACGACTGTCAACAGATAATGGTGCACGATAAATTTCTGAAATTTTGGTGAGTAGCTATTATAATATGCACAATTTGAAGTAGAAATTTTTTTTTCACTTCTGCCGCTAGCTTCACGTTGAGGTCGGTTATTTATCAGACAGCCCTCGTATTTCGCAATAAATATGATTTTTTCAGCTGAGTGTCATTTTCACTGTGAGTCACTGTACATATTCAGGACTCTAGTAGGTTCTACAGAGTCCGTCTTTTACTGACTCTTCCATGGGTGTTGCCTAAGCCAACAATGTCCTCTTATTGATTTTCCTCATCTTGATGCTGGGCTCAAACCTGTTACGGTTACGTTTGCCTAGATGGATTTTTGACTTTTTTATGCCATGAGCTAGTTCAGCTTGTTCCTTCAACAGAGTCATTCATTTTTCGATTTCGAAAGGAATGCTTAGGAGAACACACACAGCTATACAATTTTTATGAACATTTTCATTCGTTTCAAAGTTTGGTCTTTTCCATTTAGTGTGATGAACAATATTATCCAAAGGACGACGCAGCATGCCATTCTTTTAAGGCAATTTTAAACCACTTGTTTGCACATTCTTGGCGATATCTCAGCCACACCTGTAGCTATGTTGGTTTTAAATGAGTCTATAGAATATTCTCATGGAAATGGACTCTTGCGTAGCCCCACACAAAAAGGATGTCCAATTGCATGATCGTGGTGACCAAATAACGTCACCAAAACGCTACTAGAAAACTTCTCACACAACAAATACATAATTGATCGTTTTGTTGTGTGGGTTGTTACGTCTTCTTGTTGGACGAACATAATGCCCACGTCATAAACTTCAATCGCCGACCTAAAAAAAACGGCTTATCTGAATGATAATAATAATAAATGGTAGTGAATCTACATCGCTCCGCCCATTGAAAACTTTGAAGAAATATGGACCAATGACAATTTTCCAGCACAGAGCACACCAAACAGTCACTTTATTTGGATGCTCTTTGATCATTTGTGGATCACTTTGATCATTTATGAATTTTCTCAGCGCCTTATGTTGTTCGGAAAATATGGGTTTATTGTCTGTTGTTTCAACGTCCGAAAACCGTATCTACGCCATTATGAATTTGTGATGATGTGAATTGTGAATGATCAACAGGTTTTAATTGTTGCGTCAGTTGACGTTCACAAGGATTCAAATGCTAAATAGTTGGGTGTGCGACTCGTTTAATTGCTGTGAATGCAAGGAAATCGATAAATTTTGATCATCTCTTACACAGCAATGTTTTCGTATGGCCGATGTATGGCGATCATGTACCGGCCTTACGAGAGTCATTTCAAATTTCTTTACAATTTTAAAAAGGGCTTACGTAGCAAGAATGTCTATTGTCTATGAAAAGCTAGCACGCATAACACGAGTCGTTGTAGAAGCTAGGCCCTGGTCCCTTGTGGGCTGTAGTGCCACTCAATTATTATCACGTAGTCGGCTGATTTGACGACCATAATCATGGAGTAATGCGAGAAAAGTGGCTACCTGGCTATTTTTCTAGTAAGTTTAAATCATTTTAACGCTTTTGTGTGTGTTCTCTTAATTCAAATCAAATTCAATTCAATTTAATTTATTAAAATTGGTAAAGTACATTAAGACATTGTCTTTTCTAGTACACGGTATAATAATGTTACATTTTCATTTCTAACAATAACCTCGCTTGTTAAACGATCCATTGTCGCAAATAGCAAACGTTTCCTTAATATTGTGATATTTCAAATGATGGCCGAGTTTGGCAGGAATCAATTGCCAACAGTACCCAGTATGAAACCACATAATGAACAATGGGAAAGATTTGAGAAGCTTTTCATAAACAATTAGTACTCTTTGCATGGTGTCAGCAACTTGGTGACAAAGGTGACAACTGCGAGATGTTTCGTTTGAGAATCGAACCTGGGACCTTGGTGTGTGACTCCACGCATTTGTCCACTACTACACGACCACATATGCCAAATAATCTTAAGCATGTAACAAATTGTATATGCGTCTTTTTCGCGCTTGCTGAATTTACTACGATTAAGATACTCCACCAATCTTCCCGGCCCCCAAAAGACTGATAAAAAGTGTGTTTGCCGTTTTAACGATTAACTTTCGTGGGTTCCCTTGTCTAGACCCCGTTTCTAATCGCAAGCTGATTGTTGCTTTCAATGATTGTCTCCGATATACTTTTAATGTTTCACATTCTATTAGTGTTCCATTAATTGAAATGGAATCAAAGCTATAAGGAAAAATGCGAAAATTCGAATATCCTGTACCGCTATACTACAATACTAGTATACAGCGACACGGAAAACAACATGCTAAAGTATGTACGGAAGATTCAGAGGAAATATTAAGAATGTGGAATTAAAAAAATTATGTAGGTCCTAGAGGGCGGGGTTGTAGAACAAAAGTAAGACCACCAATTACGCTGAAATAAAAAGTCGAATCAAAGAAACGAACGAAACCCTCAGAACATAAAAGGCAATTCGTTGAGCAATGCTGCCGCTTCGAATGTATGTCCGGACAAGCATTTTTGTGCGCACAGAACTTATCGGAAAAATTGGAAGACCACCAAGAATCCGTGAAAGAAGGCGACAGTCTCAGATGCAAAGTAATCCTGTTAAGATTCGTGAAGCTTAACTGAAACGTGAAGTTAGACTAGAAAATTTGCCAATTCCACGAAATGGTTTTCAGCAGACTTATAGATTTTTAAGAAGCAAGACGATAAATATTTGTTAAGAAGAAGAAGAAGATAAAAAATTCAGTCCTTCTATAACATATTTTTCCAGCTCTTACACAAATACAGCAGAAACCAGAAACAAATAAGTGAGAATTGATTTCCCATTGCAGGAAAATCACGAATTTTTGAAGGGAAATGTAGATCATCACTCACCTACGAAATTATGGGAATTATGTAAAACGTTGTCAAATGGTGAGAAAATAATGTAAAAGTTGAAGAACATAAAAAAGACACACTTTCGAAAGATGTGAGGCATTTCAAAGTTTTCGACAGAATTCGTAGAACATGTTTTTTAGCCAAACCTTAGCAATTTAAGGAAATTTGTGATTCTCTGACAAGCCCCCTCATTTGAGAGAAATGCTCATTCTAAGCACCCGCGAATAAAATCTCCAAATATTTGCAATAATCACGGATTGCTTCTTGGTTATGCAAATCAACCTAATGTTGTATTTTTCCACAAAACCGAGCATTTTTTATTCATAGCTGTATGCACCACAATCGGCTCAATCTGGAAGTGACGTTAATTTTACAATTCACGGAAGGAGCGTTGAATTTGCAGAGGAAAACAAAACAACATCGATTTATTTTTGTTTAAGGAATAATCGTCTTAATTTTATATATTAAAACACGTGTTTTGAAATACCAAATTATATATAACTAAATAATTGATTATTTCAAAAAATTCGCTCTCATGGCTCATGTGAAAGGCCCTTAAATTCAATTTATCACCAATATAGTGACGTCATCAAGCGCACCAATTAACTCACATCGAACATACCAAACATAAACGTGGAATCAGAACACCAAAATTTCATTTTATATTCCTGTCAAATTGACATGTGTAAAATTTTTACAGGCCGATAACAAAGCGTCCGTAACGAATAAACAAAGAATAAAAAAATATCACATAAATAAAATACGCTTAATTAGCAAATATAGAAATCTTATCAAGAAAAAATTGAAACCTAAATTCAGAAGAATCCCAGGCCAGTGTTGAGGTTTAGTGCACAGCTACATTCGCAGTGTTATTTGCGAGTGTACAAGTGGTTTTTACGAAGTGAAAATTTTCCAGCTTGCGGTGCAATCAAACTTCGACAATCTGGCGACCATCAAGAGAAAACGTGGACGTCCTCGTCGTGTGGAGTTGAGAGGTGACTTCGATACAGATTTGATTCGTGAATTTGAAAAACGTCCGGAGCTCTACAATCGAAGTTTGGCAAATTTCAAAGACAAGGCATACTTGGATGAATTGTGGGAGGATATAGCTCAAACCTTAGGATACGAATGTAAGTCGTGCACGCAAAACGAATGTTCACATTTGAAAGTGTTCTAATGAGTGAATGATTATATTTAGCGAGCATTGTCAAGGATCGTATGCTTCAACTGAGGAATCGATATCACATCGAGAAGCGTCGCATTGAGAATCTGCAGAAGGAGTCCCCAAAACGTCATGTGGAATCGAATTGGCCACTGTATGAGCAGTTGTCATTTCTATCCGAGCACATTCCTGTAAGGCGATCATTTCGTAATATGAACTGTAAGCGCACGTACGAAGAGTTCTCGGTGAAGAACGAACAGGGATCAGATGTTGAGTCGTAAGTTGAACAACTTGTTGCATCTGCTTATGTGTTTTTCAATTAATTCATGTCTTCTTTTATTTTCTCTTCTCGTTTGTGTTTTATGTTTTACAGGGAGGGCGATCAGAAACATGATACTGAATATTTGTAAGTACTTTACATTTGACTTGTTTTTGAGCATAATGGGAGAATGTGGTTTTTCCTTTTCAATTGGAAAACGACATTTATTTGGTTGACGCGTAGGCATAATGAATGATTTCAGCAACAGGTGTTTTCGATAATATTTGTCACGAGAAATGAACAGTGAAGCGTTTTTTGTGCTTTCACTTCTCCAATTCATAAATGATGGCGGTTTTTCAATGCTATCGAATTTTCAGAGCATTTTCTGCATCTGCCGCATGTATGTACGTGTATACATGCATACATACATTAGATCTTTTTGTACTTGGCTACATAACTGAGAAATACGTTAAGCCAGTGCCTATCACAGTCAGAACTCTGGAAGGCTGTTCACGATGTCTGCAGTCGGATGTAGCTGCCTTAGAAACTTCTTAACAGATCTGGGACTTATGGTGTCGCATATGTGGTTGACGTCAACCACGCGCCATCTCGTTCAAAATTCTGTAACGTGTTTGAGATCTCTACAACTCATCCCTTAAGAACTAAGTTTGTCTATGTCATCCCACAACTCTGCCTGCCTGGGTACACGGGTCTGTGCGCCGCAGGATGTGCCTTATCAGACCTTTTTTAGTTTTGCTTAATAGACAAATATACAGTTTATCGTTTGGTTCTTCAGCACCATTCTGCACTATTACTCGGGATTTGCGTGATATTCTTCTCTCACGATTGGAAGGGACCAACAGTCTGATATCGACTCAGAACGACATGGTTTTCCTGCAAGTTAACACTCTCTGAACGTTGTCTCAGTCACTCTAGAATGGTGGAGCCCTGAAAATTGTGAAAAACGTTTTTTTTCTTTTTTGCTTACTTCAGAAAACTAAACGTCTACCCCCTACGCGACTGCGGTCTTTTTGATATGTGTGTGCACTTACTGATTGAAGCATTTCATGCTCATGATTTGTTCAAGATCTATTGATCTAGAATAGGTTAGTTTAGGTGAAGTTAGGTTAGGTTCAGATATCAGTTTGACCAAGACTGCTGAAGTCCACTTAGTCCGCTGGTGGAACCATCGCCCTGCTACATGACCACAAAATAGCCGTTTACCTGATTTTGGCGCTTACAAAATACATGTCCTGTTTTCCTCAGGAACTTCTTGAATTTCCTCTCAGGCTGACATCAACAAGTTCGTTTAGGCTGTTGTAGAGATAGTTACAGATCGTAGTCTTTCTTACTCTTGCATGAGATGGACAGGTGCCAAGTAATAAAGGACGAACTGATCCTCATCCTCGTCTCTTCGAGCCCTCCAAAAAGCGTTGGGATGCCAAACTTTCTTGCATGGTTAACTGTAGTAAGATGTACTCAACTTTTTCCAGGCTAATGAGCTCGCCGTCAATGACTAATCTCCTAGACAGATAGGCGGCAAAGTTTACCCTTCGGAGATTTTGTCCAGAGTCTTAATGGCCGCTTCACTAACCCTATGTGGCAAATGTACCATGTATTGCGTTCAATTCTGTCCGGAACACACTGTGGTGCCTCCAAATATTCTTCCATCCACATTTTCAGAGCAGCCGAGTTTCTAACAAAGCTTTTATCCACTTTTATAGCTCATTTCAGAGTCCACACGGGCAATACTTTAGTCAGTATGCCTTGTTAAGAGTTGCCGTCTCTCCACAATCGACTGCTTCCAAGATGCAGGTTCCGGCCGATCTGTGGATCCTTCAAAAGAGTCCGTTTACTGTTTAGTGCTGTCCACTAGACAACAATGTTGAGTCGATTAATTTTGGCTTCAAACCCTTAGCCACTAAGTTTATTATTCCCAATGTTGCCGACAATTCCATTCCACTTGAAATTTCAAATAAATCCTCAAACTTGTTTTAACCTTCTAATTTCAGACCCGGCAATAGAAAGAGTTCAATTCAAGTTCGTAACTTTGGTAGTTTGATACCAACAAAAATCGAACATGATTTCGCACAAAGGCCCCTTCACCACACCCAGCAGGGTGTCACATCAAATGCATATCCACAAGTACCACCTCGTCTGACGCGTTTCCCGCGCAGTGTACAAGTTACACCCCGACCAATGCCGTTGCCCCCCCAACGACCAGCAGTTTCATTACAACAGCCGCCGTCACCACCACGTTTGCCAAGTGGCGCAGATAAATTTTTTGCATTTGGACGTTTCCTTACGTCATCCCTCATCGAGCTACCGGAAGACGATGCTCTTGTATTAGTGAATAAGTTTACCACTGAGTTAGTGAATTCGTGCTTGAAAAAGAACGAGCACCAGCAGACTCAGATACAGCCGCACGATCAACGTAACACGGATCGCATTCAAATCCATCCGCATGATCCCCGCATAGACCGCATTCAGATACATCCGCACGAGCATCCTGCGGACATGTACATGGAAACCAACGGACACGCTGACGACCTGCAGGAATAGCTGCGTTCAAAAATTTGTTAATCATTAAATATCCTTACATTAGTTTAGTCTTTAAACCCTTACGTGTATATGTATGCATAACTCACTGCTGAAAGGCAGGTTGATGTGTGTGAGTTGTCCATGTGTATAGATTGAGGTATCGGCCCGTAATTCTGCCGTTCTTCAGTGTTTATGCCTTTGAACTATTAAAATAAAAATCATAATAATGACGGTTCAGTGTGTTTAGTTTTATTTGTTCGGGAAGAGTATCTTTTAACGCACATTCCTTCTCCTCCGGGAGCTGACAGTTGAAGGAAGACCAACCCTGAGAACAGGGCTAAGGTTGTTTCGTATGCTGCAAAAAATAAGGCGTCATGGTTAGAACTGGGAAATGTAAGATCTTTCTCAAGTAGAATCTGTCGAGGGAACATCTGCACAACATAGTGCAATAGCAGGTAAGTAGTATGTATGTTTGCTGCGATATTTAGATCAGTTGCAAGTACAGTTAGTCTGTTTTCTAATAACTTTGATATCACTCCGTCGACGGTTTAAATTCGTCCTTTTTGCCTGTACGTGTTCAAACAAGGGCGTAATGAAGAATAAATGAGGTGAATCTTCCCTTCGGGAATTCTTAACCTAGGAACCAAATCCCGTAGGTAACAGGAATCGACGAAATTTTATGACAAACTGCAGACGCAAACCAAGTAAAGGATTTATACCGCACATTCTACACGACATGGATGCATACTTTATGACAATAAGTCGAAACCTACCTCAAATACAAAAAGTGAAAAAAGAACTCAACAAGTGGAAACGCCGTGGGTCAAATGATGTCCAGACCCAGACCAAATCAGGCCCTTAACTGCATACCTCGCAAGCAATGGTGCTTGGGACTCAAATTCTTCCACATCCACCGTCCTCTCCAAGGTATTCGGTAATGTAATGTAACGAGTGTAACGAACCTAAGTTCATAACTTATTAACCAACGTCTGGTCCCTACAGATACTCAAGCGAATGAATTACACGTACTCCACAAACCACATAAAGACGCATGTCTACTTTTGGTGGTTTGTGACCAGGGATGAATGAAGAACGAGATGCACAGCTTCACAGCTGGTCGATCTGTGAATTTGCCTCTCGAATCTGCTGTTCAAGGAGGGAATGGAATGCAAGAGCAGGAGACGAAGACGCTGTGTATCTCCTTCCTTGTTCATTCCTGTTTGTAACATACTCTTAACTCTCCACCCGATAGTCCCTTAGTTGTCCAATTCTTAGGAGAATGCTTGAATTTAAAGCCTACTGAGTATTTGAATTCAGTACCTGATACACGAGCTTACTTTCAATGTCAAGAAAAGGTGTAAGTCACAGCCAGGGGCAGTCATGTGCCTTTTTTTGACAGACTATCACCTCTTCGGCAGTTCATTTTGTCAACAAAAGGTTTTCCGAAACCAAGAAGATTTGATAAAAAAAAACGTCCTTGAGAGCTTTTAATGGAGTTAAGTCTTCTCTAAAAACATGGACAAAATATAAGCAAGACGCTGTCAATAGTTCATATTTTGACTACCTAATAACTGATGATTCATCATATGGTTTGCTTTTCAAAAGGATTTTTTTTTGCCAATTCCCTTGTGACTCCTATCAGGCTGTCTTGTCATTTTTGTTCAGGGTCATTTGGCAAGTTGAAGGGTCTTCCCCCACACACACAACAGAGTCTCCAAAATGATTCAGTTGCATTGCGAAAATCTGCATTCTGTGCGGAATATTTTTCGAGAGAATTTTTGTTTAGTGATCGAAATCGACAAAATTGCCGAATTTGGGCATCCAATCAACGGTATGATGTGGCTTATGAGCTGGTGGAATCATAGCTCCTCAACCAACTTGGAGTGCGAAATTGGAGTCACCTGGTTAATGATCGTGCCAGCTGAAGAGGTTTGTCGGTTGTTGCCGATGACCGCCCCAGAGAGTAGCGCCTTATTAAGAAAGTAAAACAGGAATCTTTGATACACATTTCTTCAAAAATAAGGCAACTTCGAATGTTATCGCCAATGGTAAACGTTATTGCGCCATGTTAACGGACTATGTGCTTTCTAAAATTCGAGCGCATAATCCCGTGACAGCGACATCATGAGGCGTACAGTTTTATGACGCCGTCACCGACTTGTCAAGAAACAATTTTAGTTAGCCCTTAAATTCACGTTTTGGTACGTGCAGTTAGATCGGGCGATATTACACCTTTGGACTCGGCATATGTAAGGTATCAGGTCTTTAGGAACAAGCGTGAAAACCATGTATTGTTCTACTGTCAAAAATTTAAGTTCCCTTTAAAATTTTTGTAATTTATTTGATATAAAAAACCCACGATGAATCACCCTTTAAAAGGAACCTTGTTTGCCAATCCTTTTAAGCCCAAAAAAAAAAACCGTCCAAACCTGTTATCCTAGTTGATACTGAATGTATTCAGTGTTTTGTGCCGAAAGCAGTTGCTTTTCTCTGAACAAATTTATTGTTCCAGTGCCCCACTGACCCACTGCATCACTATCAAACTAAAAGCAGTTCACGAAAAACAAAATTACATCTCCTCATTCAGCTCTTCACTTAAATTCATATTTAGCATTCAATTTAACACTCAAGCTATACGGCAATCAACATCTGCAACCATCCACCACCCATCCACTTAAAGAAGAGCCCATCAGCAAACCGTTTCATCATCGTGAATCCATTTCTGGTTGAAAAATTCAATCACCCCGCACATCTAAGCCGTGATCACGTAGATATGTGGCCACCCACAATGTAAGACCGCATTGCTTGTGCATTCCATGGCAGAAAATTTCCCACTGGTTGACCCAATTAAAAGCAATTGCATTTGGAATCCCTTGTGCCGTGCTGCACCACATCAGAGGAGACTAGGAAAAATGTGCAAACAAAACACGCACACATGCCCTGCAAACAAAAAAATCCTTGGCTGTTCGCCCGTTGACAATGTTAGTTACCAATGAAGCACAGTAATTGGTTAGAGGAACAGTCAACGTGTAATGCGATTGCTTCCGTTCCAGAACAATTGCATGGGAGGAAGGAAGGAAAAACAACAATAAAAGTGCATGGGGATTGGAGAATGAACGAACTTTAACATCTGTTGCAGGCAACTTTAAACGCTATAAGGAGTTTAGAGATTTGGGTCTGTGTGCCCGGTGTGTGTGTGTCTGTGTTTTGGCTTTTGGCAGAGACCAGCTTTCAACGTGCCCATTGGAAATTACAATTCACTCGTACATTTGTAAAAAATTTTTGGAATTTGACGCCACATTTTGAGTGATTGGTGGATGCACAACAGTAATGGTGGTTTTAAGCGATGGTCATGGTAGGGCAACAGTCGGAAAAGAGTTTAAGCCAAACAGACAGACACGCTATCGTGTGCCTTTTTGCAACATCATCGAAACTCACAAGTGAATGCCGAAGAAACGATCTTTCAAAAGTCCGTTTAGTTGCTGGGTAACGTGTCCTCGCCTCTGATAGGGCTCACACCAATGAAGAATGTTCTAAACCAACTTGGGTGCGAAATTGGGGGCCGTTAGTAACAAACCATGCTAGCTGGAGAGGCCAAGATCCACCTCATACTTCTTCTTCTTCTTCTTATGGCGCTGCACACCGGGGTGGATCTGGGCCTCAACCAACATGCCTCTCCAGCCAGCACGATCTTTCGTCAGCTGCCTCCAGTTGCGCACTCCAAGTTGGTTGAGGTCCTTCTCTTGTGTGCGCCACCTTTGAGTAGGCCGTCCTCTGTTGCGTTGTCCTAATGGCTCAGATTTGAAGACTTTTCGAGCCGGAGCAGTGGTGTTCATACGCGCTACATTGCCTAGCCATCTTAAGCCTTTTATCCGAAGACCCTTGACTAGGCGCATATCGCTGTACAGCTCCAGACGACGCCAACGCAAACGGTACCAAAAATCGTCTTTCTCTCGAAAAGACTGAGGGGTTCCTCCTCCTCTTTGAGTAACGTCCAGGTTTCCGCGCCCTAAACGTCGACTGGGATGATCAAGCTGTTGTACAAAGCCAGTTTAGTCCTTCGAGAGAGGTCTCTATTGCCTCATGAGCCCAAAGAAAAAACGATTGGCAAGAGTGATTCTGGGTTTGATTTCGGTACCAATGCTGTTGTCCCTATCTACCGCGGAGATGAGGCAGACGTAGTTCTGGACTACTTTAAAGTTTCTACCGCCTAGTGTGACGTTCTGTCCGAGACGTCGACGTTGTGCTTCCTTCCTTGATGACAGCATGTACTTCGTTTTGGTTTATTTACCAACAGACCCATTTTAGCCGCTAAGTGAGCCGTCAATGAGGCGTTAGCTTCAAAAACAGTTAGCCATCAATGAGGCGTTTACTTCAAAGCCAGCAAATGCCTCATTGACGGCACGCTGTGTTCGTCCAATTACGTCAATGTCGTCGGCGTAGGCTAGCAATTGAACTGGAAGATCGTGCCTCTGATGGTGGCTTGTGAGTTACGCACTATCTTCTCAAGATTGATGTGAAAGAAGTCACATGACAGTGCGTCGTCTTGTCTAAAGCCTTTTTTGACATCGAAGGTCTCGGTGAGATGCACCCATACTGCTGTACTAAAAAGAAAAAGAATTCATTGGACGGCGCTACAGTCTTCAATTGGGCAGTGCCTAGCTTTTTAAGCAAATACTTGTGTGTACACTTGTTCTACAGTGTAGTGAAGGGGGACCTACATTTTATTGCCGGCTCCGAGCGGCGAGTTTTTAATGGACAGTAAGTTGTCTTTGAGTGTTGTCAGCAAGTCGAAAGCTAAAATGGGAGGTGCTTAGTACAGGAATCGAAACGACGAAACGTGTGAGTCAACGCACTTACCCACAGCGCCACGCGGCGCCCACTACGTCGGACTGTGATGTCATCCGAAAAAGAAAAAGAAAGAAAAGATGCAAGATGTTTTAAGTGCTGGCACACAAGCTGCATTTTTTCAAATCATAGGTTACTTAGACAATGATAACTGTACACCTCTCTTGACCAACCCTCGCGGAACGAAATGAGAATGAAAATGTAATTCCGGCGATGTCAACTAGCCGCCTCGGGGTCCTCGTAGGACAGATCGTATGCCAATAACTCGAAAACGATTCAATTTCACTTAAGGCCAGTGTGATCCAAGCAATCTGTGAACTTTAGCCGGCAATTATCAACAACGTCCCTGGGGCTGGGCGACACACAGTTAATGGGAATGTTTGTTCTAACAAATTTTGATTTCGGGGCCTGGCATCAAATTTCTGATAATTTCAAAAATTCTCACGGCGTGACGATGTTGCTGTACATAGCCTTCTTTTTAGGTAGTATGGTGTGAGTGTAAGCTTGGGATGACTGAGCGAGTGGACTCCATTAGCATAAAAATTTACAAGCAGCTTAATTCAAATATGTATCACTTAAACGATGTTGTAGTGTTTCTCGCGTCGCCCTCGTCATGAACTCTCACGTTACTGTACATAAGGCATAATCCAAGTTGAGAAAAAAAAACTCAACGCTTCCCTCTCGTATCGCTTGTAAAATACTTCCGTTCGCCAGTATATGGAAGAGAATGGCACGCACAATCCACCGCACATTCGATGATTTTATCGCAAACCTTAACTCGTCGGGAAACTTAAAACTGATAACAGCAAAATTTAAGGCATGCTTGAAGGCAGACTTCGATCAGTTCGTGTGGTAACGCGCTGAAGCCATGAAGTCGAGAAACTGCTGCTCGCCGATCGTCGCCTTGACGGCAATTCTGTTCGTGGTCCCTAGTCTGGCTTGCAAAGCTGCGACTCCCGCAAAGATGGACGAGTCGACTTAAATATGGGAGTGTCCCTTAGGGGAAGTCTTGTTCCCGTATAAGAGCGACAATTGGTAAGGAAAAAAATTGAATTAAGGGAATTTTCATTTTTTCACTTTTCGCATGTGCAGGTGTGTTAAGAAATGTTCGGAATGTCCAAATGGATACTGTGAGGATAATCAATGTCATTGCTTTCCTGGCCAGAGCAAAGATCATTCTGGAGTCTGTTCGAAAATCTGTTCCAATTGTGAGTATGGATGGTGTTCATCGCCAACGAAGTGTGAATGCAACGAGGGATTCACCTTGAGAGATGGCCGATGCGTGTCTGTCTGTGCCGACACCTACATCTGGGATCATAGAGCCGGTACCTGCGTTCCGGACGAGTCCGAAGATACATTCGAGCTTTCTGCAAGAATGGACGAATAAAACTTTTTCCGTGGTCGTCTTTATCTCAAATCAATAATCTGTGTGAATTAATGGAATGTTGTGGCTTGACTATCTTTAAACAGGAGGAAATTCATGGTAAGGTAAGATTGCCATTGTGTGAAAGCACTCTAAAAAGTCAGCCTCGTAGGACACGGCAGTAGAAGTGATTGGAGCACTTGTGACATACTCATAGATTTGTGTGTTTAAATTCGAATCTCCTTTGGAGATGAACAGTTTATCAAATTTCAGTTATATACTCAGATCATCAGTATATCAAAGTTTCAGCAAAGTTTTCAAGGCAAATCGACATCTAATCTGGAAGTCCAACTTTCGATGACTTTTCGTCGTCCACAACACGCCGAATGTTGTCCCGCAAGTGGTCAATCGTTTATCAACGTAGACTAGCGCCTCTACATAAGTCCAGAGGAAAGAGGAGGCCAATCTATTTACAACAAGCAATTTATCCGAGTCGATGTAGGTTCAGATCTCGAGAAAACTGGAAGAGTGTCTGACGTCAATGGCAACGTGATCAATCTGATTGACGGTTGATTGATCAGGGGATTGCCAGGTTCCGTCATGGATGTTGAGGTATGGGAACTGCGTGCTGGTAACAGAGAGGTTCCGTCCCGAGGCGAAGTTCATCAGCATAAGACTTGGATTAGCATAAAACTACGAAAACGCCTCACACCCACTGCATTAGCGTCCGTTATGAAACGCCATGAAAAGCCAGAGGAGAATACTTCCTGAATGGATGACCTGAAGTATGCGCAAAAGGACATTAAAGTAATCTAAACGTTCGTCCAAAAGGAAAAATACCTGCAAGAGTAACGGATGGTGCAATTTAACTTATCCATTGCCTGACGACACCAGCAAGAAAGGATCAGATTCGTTATCTTGGATGTTTGCAACAAAATTCAACTGCCGTCTGCCTTGAAACATGTCAAAAATGGCCCAAAATATCTCTCACTCAATGCAGAACAAAACACAACAAATTTCCTTCAAATAACGCAGTTGCATTGCCTTAATCGTGTTAAGTCCTCGTAAGTCTCTGATTCTCAGATGAATTAAATTGCAATGTGCATTTGTTCACTGTGCATTTCTTCACCATGATGAAGCGAAACAGACAGGAACGCAAATGTTAGCTTCCCGTTCCCGACGGGACTAAATGCAGAAGCATCATTATTCCTTAACCATATTGTTTTGCACATCTCCGGGGAATGCACAATTCCTGTACACCTCTTGAGTGGCAGTCGTGAGTGTACCGCCGCAGAAGAATTACAACCGAAATCCGACTTTGTGAGTCAATCCGTGCGACTGCCTTGGCTGCCCTTGCATCCACTCATTCGCCACCGGCAGCAGCCCGTCCCGCGTTATCAACTCAAACAGTGCACAAGCCCCTCAAGTTGGATTGTGCACACAGCATACACAACCCCCCCACACACACACACACAACCGCAGTCGGCATTCGAGGAATGTTCATTCCGCGGAGTCCGTGCAGCTCCAGTGCCATTCAGCTAATTTCAAGCCAACACTTCTGCAGCTTATGACACTTAGGGCTCTCGTTCTCTTGCAAGAGAGATGTGCGCTGCACCGATGTGTTTGTTTGTGTGTGTGTGTGTATGGGGTGGTGGCGGGTAGATGGGTAGCGTGCGCCTAAATGAAGTACCAACTGATGATGATGCCCTTGCCATCTGCATATAAATGACGGCAAGACTATTCAGCGGCACAGGTTGCACTCGGATGATGGGGATATTGACGCTGATGAGTACCTTGTCGGGACTCAGGTCTTTCGCCCTTTCGCCTCAAGCCGAGCATAAAATAAATACCTAATTTTGTGCGGCGGCAGCAGCGGGGGCGGAAACTAAAACAAAGCCCAACGAGTGTACTCCTTCGCTTGGGCGGAATATAGTGGCGGGTGTGCGAGTCAAGTGAAGCGTCCTTTATTTTTTTTCCTTTCCTATGGGTGGGCGCATTTCTTTTCTGTCTGTTTCCTTCGTTATGCACCCGTAGGTACCGGTGTCGAAGGGAGAGTCAGAGCGTTGGACGACACCAATGATTTATGGCCAACGAGTGGAATTGTTTCCTTGTCCCGGTCGTTGGTTATCCTTTTTTTTTTCTTCCCGAAAACTTTTCGTCCGTCGTCGGTGTGGAAATTTGTCATGACTCGAATGATTCTATCGATTACTCGGCGGATGGTATGTTCGTGGGAAGGGTTCGATGGGTTGACGTCAAGTAAAGTGCGGTCGATTGGTGCGGGCGGGCGGGAATGGAAATGGGAATGGGGATGGGCTTGGGATTAAGATGTTGATACTTCTTTCGCCTTGTTTTTATGACAGGACGAAATGCCCTCGTTTTCGGGACACCACACAATAGCTGGGGCTTCCAAAAAGGGACCACGCAGCGGGTGGCAGCACGCTGCTGGCAACGTGACGAATTGGGTCTTACGTCACCTAGGAAGGCAGGAACATAAATTAAGTAGCCCGGAAGGCATAATTAATTCATCATAGAAAGTTTGATGGAGTTGAAGGCTGGTTTATTGGGTAAATATTGGTTTCATCAATGATAATGGAAGTTTGTCGGTAGTGGCGGCGTACAGTGGGATAATATAGAGATAGAGCGTTTGAAAAATTTATATATGTACAGTGAACTGTAAAAAACGTATTCTTAAAAAAATATAATTTTTGGGTGTACTTTTTGAGTTTCAGAAGTTTTCTTAAAGGTTATGCTCGGTTCAAAGGATCTTACACCTAAACAAGCAAAAGACCATGAGAACCTAAAACAATGCATGCTGAGCAGGGGCTATTGACGAGGCAACATCATCCCAACCTGGATATGAGGTCAGAGATTTCTCCTAAAGGCAAAATATTGGAGGAGTGCATTTATTTCTGTTCGATTTTCCGTGTTTCAAAAATGTGTGTTTAGTGAAAAAACGTAGAAAATACACCACTCAAAGTATTGTCCATTAGAAGCGAACATTCTTTCCCATCTCTCTGGTAATTTTCGAATAGTATTCGTCTTTTGGCGCTACAGTCAGGAGTGGACCTGAGCATCATGCCGACATGCCTCTCCATCCAGCACGAAATTTCGTTAGCTGCCTCCAGTTGCGCACTCTAAGTTGGTTGAGGTCCTTCTCCACTTGTCTGCACCACCTTAGCCTTGGCCGTCCTCTGTTGCGTTGTCCCAATGGCTCAGATTCGAAGACTGACTCCTCTCTGACATCGATTCAATCATTGAGCGACCCTGCAAATCCCACTCTCTGCATGATTTATTGTTGGAAGCAGATTCACCATAAACTTCTACAAGCATTCGATGGGCTTTAGCTGCACTTTTGCTGCTGTTTATTTAAGACAAATCCGAATATTTTCGAAAAAGCGAAAAACAATATTGCTTTCTTAACCAGACGTCTGATGCACACTTATTGTTGTTGACAAATGTCACACCTTTCCAATTAAGTAGCTTCCAAGATTAAGTCTTTTGAAAACGGACCGAATTAATTTGTGCGACCAATGTAACGTCTAGAGTTAAAGCACTTCACCCAGATTTTGATTCGTCGAAAAACAACGTTTAACGCATCCGCCAAAGGAGAGGACAACGGTAGACTACGAGGGCTGTCTGATAAATAACCTCAACGTGAAGCTAGCGGCACAAGTGAAAAAAAAGTTTCTACTTCAAATTGTGCATATTATAATAGCTACTCGCCAAAATTTCAGAAATTTATCTTGCAGCATTATCTGTTGACAGTCGTTTTTGTGAGTGTATTTCGGTGATTCCCCCAAAATGGAAAAAATTGAATATCGAGCTGTAATTAAATTTTTATTTTTGAAAGGCAATACGCCTTCACAAATCAAAGATGAGTTGGACTCTGTGTATGGTGACTCTGCACCATCGTTTACCACCGTAAAATTTTGGGCAGCTGAATTTAAACGTGGTCGCAGGAGCTTGGAAGATGATGAACGTCCTGGGCGTCCAAAAACTGTAACCACTAACGATAACATCGCTAAAGTTCGTCAATTGGTACTAGTCGACCGCCGGATAAAAGTTAGAGAAATAGCTGAGATTATGAAGATGTCAAAAGAACGTGTTTGCCATATATTAAACCAAGATTTGGGCATGAGAAAGATGTCCGCGCGTTGGGTGCCGCGTTTGCTTACGCTAGACCACAAACGTGCGCGCATGAACATTTCCAGCGCTCTGTTGGCTCAGTTTAGAGGCAATAAGACCGAGTTTTGGCGCCGATTGATAACTGTAGACGAAAAAAAAATTTAAAAAAGTCGCGTGCATCATGGTTAGGTCGGTTATTTATCAGACAGCCCTCGTAGAGGTACTGTAAATAAAAGATGTCCTAATATTTAAGGTCATCTTAAAGCTCCATCTTTTACTTTCAATTCCAAGGCTGAATAGAAGATGACTGCTCTACATTTCAACAAGATAGCGCATCTTGTCACACAGCCAAGCGAAATATGTGCTGTTTTCAAAAACACAACACTACAGTTCTAAAAGTGGCCCGCAAATAGCCTCGATCTGTTTCTGAGAGATTGAGACTTTGTTAGAACTTAAGCGAATTAAGGTTAATGATCCAGATAAGTTGGGATGGTGTAACCACTGAATTTTGCTATAATCTTGTGGAAACGCCTTCAAGTCGAATTGCGGCCGTTTTTAAAAACAAAGATGACGTCACCTAATGGTGATGATAAGTTACTTGTATGGGGCCAACTTTTAAGCGCCGTTAAAAACGTCATATCCCATAAAATATTTCACATCACTCACTAAGTCCCGGGGCTAACCAACAGAAACACATTTTTTTTGTTCATCAACATAGTTTCCTTCAAGAGTGATACAAATAGTTCAAAGCCGCTCGAACATTTCTATACCTTTTTGAATGAACGATTTATCTTTGTCCTCTAGCCATATTTTTTCCGCTAAGCATTTTTTGAGGTCTTTGTGCTCGCCGTGGCGTAATGGAAAGTGCGTCGACGGTCGGGCAGAAAGTCTGGGTTCGATTCCTGGACGAGGCACCTCGCAAATTTTTACGGCACCACCTCTTTCAAGTTGCTGACAACACTCAAAGAGTATCAATTGTCTATAAAAAGCTTCTCAAATCTCGCCGTTCGGCGTCAACAAAAAACTGTAGGTCACTTCTACTCGTTAGAGATCAGTAGCACGCACAACACGAGTAGTTGTTGTAGAAGCTAGGCCCTGGTCCGTTATGGGCTGTAGTGCCACTCAATTATTATTATTATTATTTTTTGAGGTCTGAAAAGAGGTAGAAGTCGCTGGGGGCCAGATCTGGAGAATAGGATGGTTGCGAAAGCAATTCAAAGCCCAATTCGTGCCATTTGGCCAACGACTTGTGACACGCTGGATTGTCTTGGTGGAAGAGAATTTTAAAATTGTAGTGTTCGCTGTTGCTTTTTTTGCCTTTTCAAGATAGTCGATTAATAAAATTCGGTGAGCCGACCTTTGTGTTCTTGGACGCTTTGGGCGTGGTTCACCGGCTGCTGTCCACTCCGCTGACTGCCGATTAGACTCTGGAGTTTAGTGGTGGCCTTTTTGCGTTGATGGCATCTGGAGAAGAAGATTTAACGAAGAACTCTATGGGCTGTACAGCGACATGCGCCTAGTCAAGCGTCTCCGGATTCAACGCATAAGATGGCTAGGCCATGTAGAGCGTGTGGACACTTCTGCTCCGGCCCGAAAAGTCTTCGAATCTGAGCCATTGGAACAACGCAACAGAGGACGACCTGTTTATAGTGACACAGGTAATATAGGCTCACAGAGCGTGCTTTCTTATTCCTGAAGACCTGGAACCCTATACATTTCCAGAGAAAATAGTTCAACGGTATATAAATTTATTTTTCAAATTTTCATTGGTGTATGCGCTAATAAATCGTAGCGCCGTCTTGTTGTGAACAGAGCTCATCATGTGCTTGAATTTGAGAAAGAACATAGTCCGTAATCATGGCGCAATATTGGTTGCCATTGACGGTAACGATTTCGCGCGGTCTCTACGTACAGTTTCAGCTATACCACCTATAGTCTCTCGCCTATGTACAGGATGTGGTCTGGCTCGAATCGCACGAAAAACATTTCAAGCAGAACGCAAATTTGTGTTGTGGTGTGAGTCTTTTCATCATGAATAGTCAAATGATAGGAGCCACACGTGATCATTCAAAAAAATCCTATTGAAAATCAAACCTCACGACGAATTACATGATATTATAGTAACAGCAGTATAGTCGCAAATAATCCTGTCCTCAATCAAACAGTCCTTTCAAATGAGACTAAAAGAATGTCTTCCACCTAATACCACCCTAGACCCAAAACCACATCTGGTAACTTAAGTCGCCTGCATTCGAAAATCTGTCTCTTCAAATTCTTGCCTCGTTGCACAGCAAATTGTTGGCCACTTCAAATGCGTTTGAGGAAGTCACCGATCCGCGAACAACAATTGTAGTCCCAAAAATACACGCACGCACAAAAGGAATCCGCCGCCATCGGCTTCAGCTAATTATAGCGCAGTGACTGCGAAACTATTTCACCTTTGCTTTTAGTCCCAATCCGTCGCGAGCGTTACTCCACTGTCGTGCGTCTATTCTTAGGGCCGTGGTCGGGGAATTCCGACTGCCTGCGTGGTTTGCTCTTTAATCAGCCACACAGCACGATGGCTTCCGCTAAATGTTGCCTGCACTCGATGAAATTCATTTTACAGCTTAATCAGGTAGCACTCGTTTTTTTTGTTTTTTGTGCGTTGGCCAGCAACCAGGTTGACGTTCACGAAAACATCTGCTGCGACCGAGGGTTACTTGGTTGTGCTGGTGCCATCAATCGAGCAGAGAATCATGTTTCAAACCGGAGGCGGAGGAGTTGATTAGGAGATCAATTCGCCGGTGTTTATGGACACACGTATCCTTTCGTTGACTTAATGTTTCGGGTCGATTAGTCTCGAATGGAGAGGGCGGGGAACACCAAAACCCGACAACTCGCGATCCTTTTTGTGCGTATAACACGAAATGGTTAAAAGCATGGCAGATGTTGGACAACTGTTCGTTGTTGCTGTTCGCTTCGTGTTGCTTCGCTTGTTATGGGCATGAGTTTTAAGATGATGTTGGAATATGGTTTTACATTTTCTAGTCACGTTTGTGTGAGTGATTGGAGGAATTAAGTGATGGTCTCCTGGTGGAATAGCTGAAGTGTCGAATCTAGTCGTGGAAATGGAAACATTTGGTTTGGGACATGGAAACTGTCAAGCAACTTCGGCAGAGCTCATCCCGCTAAAAATATCACGATCAATGCAGCAAATATACCTCCAAATCTACTTTTCAGACTTGTAATATTTACATATCTAATAGCAGAACCTTGGAAGTAGGACGTAGACATACTGCGCCTTACCACATGATCACAACTAAATGCCTGCAGA
The DNA here is from genome assembly GCA_944738645.1 of Eristalinus sepulchralis. NCBI lineage: Eukaryota > Metazoa > Arthropoda > Insecta > Diptera > Syrphidae > Eristalinus > Eristalinus sepulchralis. Next base: position 83,832,620 of record OX122882.1, on the reverse strand, counting down.
CATACACCTCCATCTCAAGAAGCACCGATTCTTCGCATTAAATCAGCTGCGTAGTGTGTCACTCTCTGACTGCAAGGAACTCAAGAAACACGAACTTCCTCCACTTTAAAGATACACCCAATTTTACCCATCTCACAAGTCACAACATCTCATTAATTCACACAGATTATTTATTTGAGATAAAGACGACCACGGAAAACGTTTTATTCGTCCATTCTTGCAGAAAGTTCGAATGTATCTTGGGACTCGTCCGGAACGCAGGTACCGGCTTATGATACCAGATGTAGGTGTCGGAACAGACAGACACGCATCGGCCATCTCTCAAGGTGAATCCCTCGTTGCATTCGCACTTCGTTGGCGATGAACACCATCCGTACTCACAATTGGGACAGATTTTCGAACAGACTCCCGAATGATCTTTGCTTTGGCCAAGAAAGCAATGGCATTGATTATCCTCACAGTATCCATTTGGACATTCCGAACATTTTTTAACACACCTGCACATGCGAAAAGTGAAAAAATGAGAATTCCCTTAATTTAATTTTTTTTTCCTTACCAATTGTCGCTCTTAAACGGAAACAACACTTCCCCTAACGGACACTTCGACTTGTTCAATTTAGCGGGTTTCGCAGACTTGCAAGCCAGACTGTCGACCACGAACAGAATTGCCATCAAGGCGACGATCGGCGAGCAGCAGTTTCTCGACTTCATGGCTTAGGCGCGTTACCACACGAGCTGATCGAAGTCTGCCTTCAAGCATGCCTTAAATCGTGCTCTTATCTGTTTTTGGTTTCCCAACATGATAGAGTTCACGACAAAATGGAGTCTGCACTAACGAACAGAAATATTTTAAAGGCGATACGAGAGGGCTGGGTTTTTTTTATTCAAGGCTTGTTGATGTGACACAGAAGGCTACAACCTCCTTTGAGTAATACACATTTGAACGTATGTAGCTGCTTGTACACACCACTCACTCATGGTTCACAAAGAAATAAACTATGTAGAACAACGTCGTCACGCCGCAAGAATTTTTCAAAATTTTATAAGAAATTCGATGCGTCACGTGACATCGAAATCCAAAAAATTTATAAGAACAAGCCTTTGCATTAGTTATGAAGTACAATTTTGTTGAGGTCGCTGCAGTAGCGATTTCTATGATCTCGGCCCCAGTGACGTGGTTGATGAGTTCTGACTATCGCTTGGGCTTTGGCCACATTTTTTCAAAAGGAAAGTTTAAGGTTTTTTTTTCTGTTTGCGTTGTGGAATCTTTAAAAGAATATTCAACCACGAGCTAAAAATGCTGTACGGCAATATGCGCCTAGTCAAGTGTACAAGGATATAATACTTCAGAAGACTTCTACCTGCAGAGCTTCGTGAAAAGCTAACAATTTACATATACAGTGCAAAGAACTGTCGCTAAATTGCGCATCGCTATATGTTCAATGTAGGCTCGCGGAATTACAACGCGCATTTTCCTAAACTCACACACCGAAGGTGCAAGGTCTACTCTCAAAACAAACCCTTAAAGTTGTTGTCAACGCTCAGAGTACTATTTGTCTATGAAAAATAACTGTTGTCAACTGTAGTGCTACTAAATTTATTTATATAATGTCAACAGAGCAGATAATTCCTTCAAAAAAATTGTTTAAAGAAACTCCTGTCTTTAAGACGCGAGTAGGCATCTCAAAGCCAATTCACATTTGCTGTATTTAACCAAACCTCAAAGCAGATCGAGACCATTAAAGTCATACGTTCCTTCGTTCCCAAAAACGCGTGCAAAGGAGTAATCAAATCCATCCCTTCAGCCGAAGGAGGTGAAAAAATTCACTCTGCATCGGTTGACCGTCCTTTGTCTGCCATCGGGTACCCAATCGATCGTTGACCCCATTAACATTTAATAAAATGAAAAATTAAAATCACGTTTCAACAGAAATCTACAATATTTTATTTTGTCATAATGCGTCCGGGGTCGCGTTTTCAGGGTCCTTTATAAATACAAAATTCGGCCGCCACTGCCGCCGCCACCGATGCCGCTTGAGCAGCGCACCCATTTACGATCTCAACTCTATTTGTCCCAGGATGGAGTTGTAAATTATTTATGACTTCCAATATATATTTGGTTAAGGGGACAAGCTATCTCGGCAATAAAGAATGAGTTATAAAAAGCAGGGACTTGCGATTGAAAATCAATAACGGCATTAGGATGGTTTTATTGCGCCGAGGATGACGTTGGCCAAAGCGAAACGAGCAGGGAGAACAGATAAAAGTCTGCAAGATGTGCCAAAGTTTACACGAACTGCCATTTAATTTAAAGCAAATCTTTGAACAGAGTTGTCAATGGGCTTGACCGAGGTGACGAGTGCATCAGAGGGCGATAACAACAAGAGCCCAGTGAATGTTGTTTGATGGAGTACGAGTATTGAGGTTAATATGACTTCTCTTCCTTTTCTTTTTCTTCTTCTTCTTTTCTTTTCCTTTTTTCTGATCAACTGCTGCAAATGTCGCGCCACACGTTAGATGAGGACCACCTCGTCGCATTCTCGCATTCCTTCACATCAACAAGCCTTGCACAAAAAAAACCCAGCCCACTCGTATCGCTTTTAAAATATTTCCGTTTATAAGTGCAGAGAGCAAAATGGCACGCAACGACAGACTCGATTTTGTCGCGAATTCTATCTTGTTGGGAAACCCAAAACAGATAAGAGCACGATTTAAGGCATGCTTGAAGGCAGACTTCGATCAGTTCGTGTGGTAACGCGCTTAAGCCATGAAGTCGAGAAACTGCTGCTCGCCGATCGTCGCCTTGATGGCAATTCTGTTCTTGGTCCCTAGTCTGACTCGGCACGACGTTATCGCCGTTAAAATGAACATAACAACTATGAAATGGGTATGTCCATTTGGGTTGGTGTGGATCCCGTTTAAGACGGACTATGGGTAAGCCAAAAAGAGATTGAAACAAGCAAATTCTCATTTGTTCACTATTCTTATTCGCAGGTGTGTTACTAAATGTTCGGAATGTCCAAATGGATACTGTGAGCATACTCGGTGTCATTGCTTTCCTGGCCAAAGCAAAGATCATTCTGGAGTCTGTTCGAAAATCTGTCCCAATTGTGAGTATGGATGGTGTTCATAGCCAACGAAGTGTGAATGCATCGATGGATTCACCTTTCGAGATGGCCGATGCGTGTCTGTCTGTTCCGACACCTACATCTGGGATCATAAAGTCGGTACCTGCGTTCCGGAGAAGTCCGAAGATACATTCGAACTTTCTGCAAGAATGAACGAATTAAACGTTTTCCGTGATAGTCTTCATGTTAAATAAATAAGCAGTGAGATTTAATAGAATGTTTTGTCTTGTGAGAGGTGGTGAAATTAAGTGTATCTTTAAGGAGACGGTTTCAATGAGAAAAATCGGTGCTTCTTGAGATGGAGGTATATGTCTGCAGGCATCAAGCTGTGGTCACGTGGTAAGGCGCAGCATATCTGCGTCCTCCTTCCCAGCCACACGAGAATTCTGCAGTTAATTAAATAAGTCTGAAAAGTAGATTTGTAGATATATTCGCTGATCGTGACAGGAAGTCCGTGGAGGTTGTTTATTGAAGTGGTTGTGGGCAGTAGCTTTATCCTGGATGGATCAGGGTTTCAAAAAAGAAGCCTCTCCAACTAGTACGATCCAATTTCACACTCCAAGTTAAATGAGATCCTTCTCTACTATTGAGGTTCTTGCTGATCGACAGTATTGATTTCGAATGATTTTGCTTTAAACTAAAGTTCATCTACAACTAAAGACATCGTGAAGCGTTAGGCTGCTACAGCTCCGTGGCAGCCAATTGACATCGTCAGGAAACAGAATTTACTCTGAAAATAAATTTTCAATATTTTTCAACGATGCTCAATCGAAATATTCAGTTCGTTCCACTTTCGACTTTCTGTCAAGATTTCCAGCGGAGTGGCGCCTGTCGATGTCAGAATAAGATGATCCACCCGTGGCTTAGATTCTTGCGTTTGTCTCTCTCGATTTTCAATTCATCAGATTTTTCTCGCGCCAACGTATTCGTGGCTTCTTCCAGCATTGTTCTGTGCTGTAACTTTACACCTAAAGGCATCTCTTGCCCACTCATTGAAGCCATAGGGGCAACCAATTTAAATGTTTCCTACCGTTTAGGGAACATGATTCGATTCAAAATGAAATGGCAAACTTCTCTCAACGTGTAAACAGTCGGTGTTAACATTATCAACCGCGGAAACACTACTCCTTTCTTGTCACCCAATAAATACCACTTTCAGTTGTATCTGAAAAAAATCAATTTCAAAGCAGCACTGATTTGACGTCATGGGAGATCGAAATGATTCTCCAAATGCATCTTCTTATGCACCGGAATCCCAACAGACTCAAGACGTCATTTAATCAAAAGACATCTCTTTCTCCGTTTTGAGATCCGCACAAACATAAATAGGCCAAGTGACTCGTTCCTTTCAAAGCAGTATAACACTTCAAAAGAATCACTCACATAGTCACCGGAAAGGATCTCGGTATCCTAATGTCGTTCAGATGACACGTGCAGGACGCATTCACATTTCCCACTCATTCAGTTCCTACCTCACCTGCCAAGTGAATCCCGAGGAACGTATGCATCGTTGCAATCCTGCCGACTGTCCGACACAACAACCTCCGCACATACCACGGCAGCTAAAACCAATCGTCACTGTTGACGCCCAACACCTTCAGGCGTTCCAGGTTCGAGAGAAAAGTTGCCGTCACACAACAACCACCTCACACATGTTCTAGGTTGAGCGCAATGCTTGTGCCCCCGCACACTGACAGGTGCCATGCGACCGAATCGAAGATTACGGAAGTGGTTCGGCACTGTACCACGCAAGCCGCTCTTCACTGTCCAAATAAACAATATTGCGTCCTTCGTCCTTCTTCGCCCACAACAACACCAACAACGACGACACCGACTGGAAATGAGCACTGGAATTGGCTGTGCGCATGGAACGCGTCGAATCTCTTCACTCACTCTCTTCGCTTTCTATTCCCACTTCCATTCCGTGCCACAGACATGCACTCGCCGGCTCATTCGGAAAGTAATCGCTGCTGAGTACAGTTCGGCTGCCGGAATCTCAAAACGGATGGCGACTGAAATAGCCTCACATCTTTAGTGTCTGTGTACCCCTGCGATTCGCATCAATTAAAAACGAACGCCAGACAGTGTAAATTGTGGACTCGCATCGAAAGCGAAAAGTACTGTGAGTGACAAAAATTTGGTTACAGTGACACCACACCTCCATCGGCGTCTGCCATCCCCCAATCCAAAGTGCCGCCTGCGTCAAATTGTTGATACAAAACGTCGATAGTGTACTATAAAGCCGGCAAAAATAAAACGCACCGCACCAGGGAAGGAACTTCCATTGTGTGAATGAGTAAGCTTGTGTGGCGGTTATCGATTTTTTGTGCTACAGTCTACGGGAGTCCTTCCAATCCTTACTAGCGAGGTAGGTGGGCGGCGTGGTACTCGTCGTCTACGACGGAGTCGACAACGACTACAACGACCTTATTGCGGGGTAGTGTCGGACGACAATACCGTCCCCGTCGTCGTGTGGAAGGGACTTTGAAACAGACATCTCCGGACGTTTTTCCTTGTTTTTTTGTTTTGTTTTTGTGTTTAGCAATTTTTGCCGGGGGGCCTGTGTGAGTGTGTGTCGCACGCTATCTACCGCCAAAGATCGAACGGATAGTCCATATCGTAGATGCGAGAAGTTCACTCATTCAAACAGGGTTGAAGTTCAGCCAGACACACACACTCATACGACCAGAAAACCCATCCCCAATCGAATAGTGTCTCTGAGTCGAACAATAGTTCCCTGAAAGGGGGTGGTCGACTGCAGCCGGGTGGCTTGCGTTTGTGTGTGATTGACTTGTGACTTGTGCAGCGGCAGCGAGACCGAAAAGTGATTAAACTGCTATCTGAATGTGTGTGGGACTGTTGCGAGAGTGCAATTAATTACCGCATCCCCCCTGCTCACTCCCGGAGTCATCCTTCGCGATCAAACGCCACCACTACCGTTGTGTCGTGCCATAGTTTCTTTTGTATCCAAAACAGTTGTGTACGCCATTCTAGTCCTCCGCGTCCGCCATTGTAGACGTGTGCGTATGTGTGTGTGATTGTAATTTGTGAGTTGATAATTTGTCATAATCAATAGTGTGGCTTAAGTACTCCAATCTGCATTTGTCGGAAAATGAATGTTTGTCAATTTGTATCGATGGCTGTGCGGTGTGGATAAGTGGTCAATAGTTGATGTTCAACTGTGCGAATAGTGACCGAGCGTGTGTTTCAATAAAAGGAAGAAAAAAATTAATTTTTGAGTGCAATCAACATTGTGGAAAACAATTGTGAATTTTGAGAGCGGGTGCATTTCAATTAACATATCAGACATAACGACGACTGGAATCTAATGGATACATGAATTCAATTCGGACTTCATCGCATCGCAATTAATTTTTGGTGAGTTTCCGTTTGTTTTGATTTCGTTTGATTGGCCAAATGGCTAATTGGCTTAAGTCACTTAACATCCTCCTTCTGTGTGTCACTGAGAGGGGGCGTTTAAATCAATTAACTGCCCGTGGATGGGGTTGCTTATTGCGAGAGATTAGCACTGACAATTTGTCACCTTCGCCATTTACTGAACTGGAAAGGGATTAACCTTTAAAGCCGCCTGCTGTCATCGATGGAGAATGCGTCCTTTCGCTAAGTGGTCTATTTTAGTCGCTTGAAAAGGGTTATCTGAAGAATGCTGTATGTCTTTAACGTTGAAATTTCTTACTTTATCGTGCGATGCAACTGGGATCTATTGAGACCTGCGCATGAACGATTTGTTGATACAGTCGTGACACATTCATTGTCGGGCGCCATTCGCATTTCATTTTATTTACGAAAAAATATGCCATGGACAGTTCCCTTGGCAATTTTTACTGTTTGCAATTTTTTGACTTAATTTAAAGCTTATACAGTATATTTGAACAAGCATGATCAAGTTTCTTAACCATTTTTAGAGCATCTACCGTTAGGCGCCATTCGAATTTTTTACATAAACAAAACAAAAACTTCTTAGAGAATTATCTCAACACATTTTATTATGATAGAAGGATCTATGTTACGATTGTGTGTGAAACTAAATTTTGGCTAAATGGTCGCTACGGCTTCGGTTGCATACCTCTATCCGATGGTCCATATTATCAATGTCTCTGAAACTCAATTCAGGCTCAACGTCATTCATGTTCCGAATTATCTCATCCTTTGGCTCTTTACTTGTTCTTGGCCTAAAGCTTACTTTTTGTTGTGAATATCTCAGAAGAGATGAATTTTAAGACACGTGATTGTGGCGTCCAACAACGGTCGGTCATTCAATTATTCGCGCAAAAGTGATATTTTTTCGTAGACTGAGGTTAGTGTCACCATCCTGTTAATTGCATATATTTCCCAGGTCCATATGCTCGATTTTTGTAAACAAGAAGTACGTTATTATATCGTTATAGCAAACACTTTTTACGGTAATCGCTTTGTTGACGGTGGATGATGCCGCCAAACAGTCGCTCTTGAGCACTCACAGGTGTTTTCGAATTTCCTACAGATCCAGATGGCAGCAACTGGGGAAGCTTCATCCGAAAATGTAGTACCAGAGTAAACTGATTCGATTTAAGTTTCCACACTATTGTCGAATATATGTAGATGTTTATTTGTCAAAGTCTCACGTGATACCTGCTGTGGCATTATAATTATGGTGACCTCCAGATTCGTTGAAATTGGAATTGTGCAGAAAGAGTTTTTTAATCTTTACCATTAGGAAACCGCATTAAACTGTGGGTTCACTGCACTCATGGAAGAACAGTAGTACGCACAATAGGAGTGATTGTTGAAGAAGCTGGAACTTGGTTCCTCGCGGACTACACTGTAAAGGTTAAGGAACAACATATTGTATGACTCCAAGCTTCGCCTCAGGTGTCTGCTCATCGTTTCCAGTACAACGAAATCACTGACACAACGTCTGGGTCAACGCGAACCCTGCATGACATCATGCGCGGCAGGTGTAATCTGACGACACCCGCAGCGATGCAGTCAGTTTGTAAGGTAGCTTTAAGAATTTTTGTGAGTTCTAGTTTTGCATTCGAGAAATAAAGAGGCTTCTCCTCTAGAAAAGAAAACATTTTTTTTTAATTTCCACAAGGAAAGATTTAATTTATAATATGTTACATGGAAATTCAGAATTTTTGAAAGAAAGGTCAAACTGGATTAAATATCCGATTAAGATATTTATAGCAATTTGACTAGGCTCACTTCGCCATGCAGCCTGTAGAGTTCAGCGTTAAGTCTTTCAGAAATCATCAAGCCGGACGGAAACGTCAAAAAGGCTTACATATCAATTGCTCAGGACAGGCATGATCAGAGTGTAACACAATGTCCGTGTTGTCATTCGAGTGAGGGCTTTGTTAGTCAATTGTGTCTTGAGTTCAACGAACAGTGATTGGCAAGTGTTTTCTATGTTTGATTTTAATGGCCGCCGCTGAAGGTTTCAGATTTGATTCTAGTAGCGATCACCTCACATTTTTTCACGGCACCACATCTACTACTAATTGTCAATAAAGAACTTTTCAAATTTCACCGTTCGGAATCGGTAATAAATTGCTGGTCCCCTCTACTCAGAGAAAGAGAGAGGAGCTTAGCTACTAAAGACGCTGAACCTTGGCCCCTTGTGGACTGTAGTATAACTCAACCTAGGAAGGACTTCCTCTTGACAATCTCAAAGATTATGCTGCCCATTGCGATGCTCTGTCTGGGTCGGTAATGATGTGCGTCCTTCATCTGATGACAGATTTTTTTGGCTTTGTCTGCGTTTACCGCCAGATCCATTTAAGCCGCTTTCGCTTCAATGCCAGCAACCGCCTTAGACGTCACTGGCTGTCTTCCTCCAACCACGTTATGCCTGTCTGCAGACATTGTGCGAATCGTGCTTCTGGTGTTGATTTCCAAGAATATTGAATAATTTACATAACAATGCTGCGGCTTGTTCGAAACCTTTTTTTGACTTTTAACGTCTCTTTGAGCTCGTTACCGAATTTGTCCGAATGTTTAAAGTTCCCCGCTGTCATCGGTGGAGTATGCATTTTTGCACAATCCAATGAGTTTGGTGGGAAAGCCAAAATTAGTGATGACACCGTAAAGCGTGCTTAGAGACGCTTGAAAATCTGATCTATCGTGGGCATTCCTGGCTTAAAATCACTGTGATGAAAATCCATCAGACTGCTCATGAAATGTTTCAGGCGGTCACACACATAACGGCAGAGAGGATCTTGTTCGCGATGTTAAGCTTTCTCGCAATAAGTTGCAGCTCTCTCCAACTATTCTACAGCTGTGGGGACTCCTCCTCTACTGCTCTGCGCCAAGCACTTCTCGATCGACCTGCTCTTCTGCCGTCCTGGGTTAGAGGGTTCCACTGCATGTTTTCCTATGAAGTTTACGCCTTTTTGAAGAATACAACCATTGCACTGCCATCTGAGCCGTTGAATAATAGTTCCTATGTTTTCCTGGCACATTCTCTGATGAAGTTGTATACCGTAGGAAATTCCACTCGTCGAGCATGCCTTCCTGTGACCATATTTTAAAGATTAGCTAGTGGATACGCCCTGCCATATCATTGCCAGGTGCTTTAAAGAGCTCTTCGGGATGTCCGTTAGCTCCAAAAGCTATGTAGTACTTCAGTCTGGATATTGCTTGACGGGGGACGGAATTCTTGTCCATCGTCGTCCAAATTAAGTGAATTATTCGAACTCACAGCGGTATAATGGTTGCCATCGCTGTCTGCAAAAATTATGGCAGTATTTATGTTTCAAAGAATTTTCAATCATTTTTAAGATTAAATAACTTGTCATTGAAGAATTGGATTTTCATAGTGTTCTCTAACAAAGTGAAGATTACAAGCTATAGTGTTGCCACAAGCAATTAAAATAATCAGAGGGAAGACATTTTATTTGACAACGACTTGTTACCGAACTTACCGCTTTTTTGAATGTAACGCGCATTTGACGACTTTAAACAGTTCCATGGAAATGTCCCGAAGCCGAAAACTGATGATCAGTTTTAATTATGTTGTTGTCTTTTTTTGGGGGCAAAAGCGTGTTGAGAAATACAGTTCACTATGGAGTCAGCCAGGCTCTAAATTCTGCTAAAAGTTGTCAATGAAAATAGTGCGGAAAAAATGCAGCGTCTAACACTTACAGCTTTTACTCGCAAAAAAGTTTTACAATGACAAACAAACTGAAAATTGGAGAACACTTTCCGAAAATCATTTTAAGAGAAAGTCTCCTCAACAACCAACCATTCACAACTCCATGGTTGAGCGCTAAACTTTCTTCAAGGCGTCTTAGTCCTTAAAAGAAGATTTACGAGAACTTCATCTACCCGTCACCCCCAACCACCCAACATTTCATTGTTGTCGCCAATTAATTGTGCATCGCATTTAAATTTCGAAGGAAAATTGATAACAAGTTCTGGAAAATTCTCCAACACCACGGAGAACTCTATCCACATCATGAAACCTTTTCAATTGCTGAACGGTTAATGCGGCTTGTGCGAATAAATCCTGTCATTTGCCATCCCACTGCACTAAAGTGTCATTTCGCTTCGCACCACCCACGCAGTTATCGGTCGCCTTGACAGCCAGTTGTCGTGGAGAACTTCGACCAACTGCTTTAATTAGTTCTTCATCAACCTCCAGGGAAATGAGTTATTCTTAAAATAAATTAACTGAGTAAATCAATTATTTAGAATGTATCGCCGCCCTGCACAACAAGCGTACAGAAAATGAAAAATCAAAACTAAACGAAGCGGAGATAAACCGAACGAAACGAAAAACGAACGAATGACGAACAGCAGACGTACGGACGAACGAATGAATCAAAAACAAACGACAAAAGGAATGGAGAATGTAATTAAACGGAGAAGCATTCATTGAAAGCGACATTTAATTTACAGAACTCACTGAACTTCATTTTATCCACTTTCGAGAGTCGTTCTTCTATGGAATGCCGTTATTTTCTATAGAAAATGGACACCAGCAAAAAAGCGAAACACACAAAAAAAGGATTTACACTCAGGAGATGTAATTTAAAAGTTTCTTTTGTTTACTGCCTTCCGCACTAAGTATCTTACTCGTCCTGCTGTGTGTATGTGTGTGCGGGTAAACATGTTTAACAAACTTTCATGCTCAAGTGTATACAGTGGAGGATAAAAAAAAACAGAAATAAACAAACAACATTTTACGTTTGCGTTGGCGGAGATGAGGTCCTTTGAAGTTCCCGCAATGTGCTTGTAGTTCGTTTTTGGGGATGTACATCGTGAATTCAAGGAATTTAGGATGCGCTTCGGTGGGAGGAGGGATGGATTTAACATGATCATGTGGTTGCGGTATATCCCGTTCCATTGATTGTGCGAATTTCAAGCAGAAAAATCTTCAAAAACGAATCAATTTTCATGTTAACGAACAGAAACCCTAATTTGTAATGGAGATGGTGAAAAAGGTGAGACCATTAGTCGATTATTTGCTCAAGGATAATTTAGGTAACCAAGTACCGCTGATGCGGGACTTCCTGGAAATGCTGATATGTGAAGTGAGCTGTTGTTAAAGAACATCCAGCAGCAGCTTCTTGACGGCGCTTCAATTAATTTTCTCAAAATTTTCGGAGAATTTAAGGCTTGTTTAACAAGGATCATTTTTTTTCATGATATGACGTTACACGTTCTTAGCAGTAAAGCCGGTAGGGACATGCATTTTAACCAACAACTTCCAGTCGATGATACATCGACATTGAACGAAGCTAACATTCCCCCTTCTGTTCATTTTTAGAGAGTCTGTGTGTTGGCGTGATGTCAAATATTTTTTGAAATACATTCCTTCACCACCTCCTTCCAATTGCGCACATCAAGTTGGTTGCGGTCCTTCTTCGTGCGCCATTTCGTTCAAGCACGTCCTATGCTCTATGTTGCCGTGTCCGTTTGATACCTCAAAGTTGTTGCTGCCCATTATGAGGCTTTGTCCTAGATGTCGATGTTGTGCGTGGCTTTAAACAGCCTGAGTTCAAGAATCCAGTAGAGAGAAGAAGAGTATCTACATAAACTTGATTCTCTTGAGGAGCCTTTGCTTCTCGTAATCAGTGCATTGAAACGCGAAGAATTTGCAAATTAGCTTTGCAAGCAGTTAAAGGATTGTCTTGGAAGGAGTTCGACGAGAAGTAGGAAAGCTGCTAAAGGTCTACGGAAAAGGTGTTCTGGCAAACCATTCGCCGATTGCAAATAACATCATCGAGGGAATCAAATCTAAGTGTGGTGTTCTTGTTTCCAATGCGCGACTGGAACGAGCCCTTAACGGGGCACTTAAGCTGACAGACCTGTTCTCCTCAGTGGGGCGGAGAATAGTTCAATAGTGGAGAAAGGGAGTTTGGCAATGGAATCGCCAAAAGAACGCTTGAGTGAATGAAATCCGTCAAGAAATGCTTTAAGCGATGGGTAAAGTATGAGTCCTGTGGCTTTCTTGTGTCATTAAACTGATCTGGGAATGTGGCGAAACACATGATGGTTGGAGTGATTGCTCCTCTTTCCAAAAATGGCAACAGGAGCATATCTTGTTGAAGTCTCCTCGGTAAGGTCTATGATCGATTGTTGAAGACCCGATCTCGAGGTATGGTTAAGACCAGGTTTGGAGGGACGAACAGTGCGGCTTTACACAACCGATCAGCTTTTCACTTTGAGAATGATAGAAAAGAAGGCTTGGGATGGTATACCAAATTAATCTACAGCTGCTTTGCAGATTTGAAAAAATTCATACGACCGAGTCCCGGGAGCTAAACTCTGGCCTGTTCTGCAGGAGTGTGTGATTGATGGCCCCTGTTGTGTGACATTCAATCTCTATACACCAACTGTAAGAGATGCGTTTGCATTGGTTCACCGTCTGCATTGGTCTTCGCCAAGGGTGCGTTTTGTCACCTCTTCTTTTCATAATTTTTCCGATGACTTAGTTGTTCTCACATTCTCCCGGCCGAGACTTGCCGTAGGTTCATCGCTGTACGGGGGTCAACGTGGACAAGTCCGAAATTATGGTGGTCTCCAAAACGACGAAACGATGATAGTGGAGACACACTGAAACAACGATCGGAGGAGCAACACTGAACTTTCTCGTAGAGTGGGTCAAGCAGCATCAGAGTACGATTGGTCAATAGATTTTTGTCATTTGATATCGGCAACAAACTGCAGGTCTCCTCCACTTGTGAGAGAACAATAATAGGAGTAGTTGCTGGACGAGCTATTCTCTGATTCATTGTGGTCTGTAGTGCCACTCAATTTATTGTCTATTTGTCTGTCAGGGGACTGACTGACTGACTGTCTTATTTGAGATTGTAGGCCCTCTAAAGAAAACCGCTCCCAAGTTTTCCTTTAAGTAATTTCTAAACTTCTAATGATCACATTAGCTTGCAAAATTCTGTCCTGCACAGAAGCCCTCCACTATGGAACGTCGTTTGTGATATCACTCCAGAAACCAAAAAAAACTCTTATTTCATAATTCTGCCATCGTCATAAAATCTTCCACTCCTCCACACTTGGAAGGCATTTTAAAGTAGCCTTGGACCCTCATCGGCTTAATTTAATCTCTTATTAAAATGACTCTGATCCACGACATGAACCACGTCAAAAATTCATCAACGTAGCCGTCTATAAATGATATTCGACCCCGTGCTGACATTTACGACAGCCATTAGCATGAAAAGCAGGTTTCTCGAATCACCACCACCACCACCCCAACCACAAAACAAGGCCTAAAATCATTTTTCTCGAAACTCATAAAGCCTCATTACCTTCCGTATTCCGCCCCCTCCCCACCACTTTAAACTGCAATATCACTCTTTGTGTTTCCCTTGACATTTTTTCCCCGATTTTCATAGGAAACTCCTCGCGCAATTTTGCAGATTTAATAACCACACACCACAGTCCTGGCTGGCATTAGACAACAAGTCACCATGGTCACCCGAAGCTAACGACTTTCAGGAATTAGGTCCAACAACTTGAACTTTCATGTTTAACACGCATTCACAGTTGATTTGCTAATCCTCCTGGGCAAACACAGTCGTTCGCTGGCACAAGGACAAGCGCCTGCTGTAGGTGTATCGTTGGTGCTAAGACGACACAGGAAAGCGCGCCCTCAAACACACTCGACACACGAACAAAGAAGTCGGTAATGCGATTTGCAAATACGGTTAAGTAATTCATTTATCTTTAGCCTCATTATGCCCAAAACGTGACTTCCACTTTGTATTCTTTCGTTTGTTTGTGAGTTTTCGGTTTTCTTTGTGTGTGTGCGCGTGAGTGTGTGGTGAATTACTTTAGGGACCAATGTGGAGGACCCCCTGAGGTGGGACGAGTGATTGGCGCTGTGTGTCGCCCATTCACCGTGTGTGTGGGCGAATTTATAAAGACATTTGGAATTGTGTCGAATTTGGTCCTTTTAATGCATAATTAAAATCCTGTTTACCAAATGTCGAGAAGCTTAGCGTTGTTATGTCCTCCTACAGTTAGGATCGTTTGTGTTTGCGGAAAAATAACAGACGATCGGATTAAGGGCTGGCGAGCTGACTTGTCTTAAGTGCGTACTTTAAGGGAAAACAATATTGTTCCGATTTTCTGAAAAACAAGAATCTAATTTTATTTGCAGTCTAAGGAGTGGTCGAGTGGGTGTTCACAGTCAAGGGGAAGCCATTTATTGACTGGTGACGTCCATCATATCCGTTGAATTCATTTTGAACCAGATCTACCTTTCCAGTATTTGAGCTTCGAATGTTAGGGTCTGTGTGTCAAATTTGTTGGATGTTGGGATACACTGCACTGCAGCGCTCAAACTCAGAAACTGGTCCATTGTACTACCAGGCAGTAACATTCATTTATTGAAGTTTCCTGGTTTTCTCAAGAAAGACCAGCAGGCGCTTCTGTGATAAATAGCTTAAGTTTTCAGCTGCCACCACATCAGCGCCGCCACCTGATACAAGGAAAGGTGGGACATTGACAGATAAAGTGATTGGCGGTGTCTTCACCTTATCCACAGGTCGCAAAGGGTGCCATCACTAAACCCAAGCAGACTTAGGTGCTTAGCGAAGGTGAAGTGTCCCGTTTGAAAGCCGACAAGTTTTGTGCACTCTTTTCTGTTCAGAGATAACAGAAAAGCCACGGATTTCTAGCTGACGTTCGGGAGCATGCACTTGGTCAGCCTTGCATCCTGCAGAGTCATGCCATCTGTGGTTGTGCTGTTGGGAGACCCAACCGACCACGAAAGCCCTAACCAAGGAAGCGGGTAGTCTCAAGGTGGGTTCGGGCAATACGAATGCCTCTTTAGAACCTTGCCTAGCTAGTTCATCGGCAAACTCGTTTTCCGTGATACCGTGAGTTCCGAATTCAGCCTGCCGACCATATTTAGGAAAGACTTGCATTCCTGGACTGTCTTGGAAGTGGTTAAAGGGTTGAGTAAGGCCTTAAGTACAGCTTAGCTGTCGCTGCAGGCGCAGATATATCGCCCCTTCACCTACTCTTCAAAAATGTAGTTGGTGGCCATTAGGATCGCAAACGGTTCTGCACGGAAGACAGATGTGGAATTGCCTAAAGAGGTGTGAAATCTAAAGATGGCGTGTTCCACCAAAACTCCAGCCCCAGCCCTAGATCTCTCCATTGTCTTGAAGCCGTCCGTTAAAATCCGATTATATTCGCCTCATGAGTCTTGGACTCAGGGAAAGTCGACTTTGTAAAAGCGACGCAGCCGGATTGTTGGTGACCCCGCATCAGATGGTGCAAAGCGCTCCTAGCCAACCCAATACCACTCCTCCTCTGTAGGTTCAGCTTAAGCATGGTCATAAATTGTGATGACGTTTGGCTAATAATTGTAGTGGTTTTTATTTCTTTAACTCAAAGTCAATGTGTCACACCGTTCCTCTCAACTTCTTTTCTTTCTGTCTCATCAGCTTGAGTCAAACTTAATAAGTGTGAGGTGCTGTACCCCCTTAAGTAAAAGGCAGTAAAAGTGATTGAAGATCATAACGTAGATTTGCGTGTTTGAATTTGAACCATTGTTGGATATGGACATCGCAGCAACAATATTGATCTACGTTTTAAGTAGCTTAAAGCATACTTGTTTTGAAACGAAACCCTTCGCGGTCGAGTGTAACTTGCACTTGCGCATTTATTTTACTTTACTCCTTCACTTTACATTCGTCAATATGTTTCAGAAATAGCTTACAAATTTGATACAGAGGTTCAGTGCTTGTATTGAAGATTAAAAGTGCCTCTGTGTATGTATCCGGCCTGTGACCCATGAAGGGGGGTGAGCCTAAGCTATAGCTGCCTTCCATTCTTGATGGTCCCCGGCACGCTGCTTCCAGTTGTCAAGAACAAGTTCTCTAGCGTCTCTAATACTTGGTCTCTATACCGGAGGTTCAGCCTTCCACTCTTTCTCGAACCCGGAGGCTGGAATTTGAAGACCCTCTTAGGGTCGAATGGAAGCGTTGTTGTCCCTTCGCTCGATGTGTTGTTCATTCGCTCGATGTGACCGAGCCACGAGTCGACGGAGTTTTGCCTTTCGAACTACATCCACATAGAGTTGGGGGTTGTGTCTTTTCCTCCATTCGCCTTCTTCGCAAAATTTTTTTCTCAAAGGAACTAAAAATCTGCTCTGCCGTTTTGCTTATCGTCCAGCACTCGGCTCTCCGTATAAGAGTTCTGGTAGAACTAGCGTCTTGTATCTTAGTCCTTCGGGTTAGGATGTTCGATCCAAGCGCTGACAGACCGGTGAATCTCCACTAAAATGTCATTTGTGGAGTTCACGTTTGACAAGACAGACAGACAAGCTCCTTAACTACCTCAAAGTTGTAACTGTCAATGGTCACATTCCGACAGAGGTGTTGTTCGACGGATCGATTGTATGTCGACAGCATTAATTTTCGTTTTATCCTCGTTCACTCTACAACCAGCACGTTTCGCCTGCTCTTCAATAGCGGTAATGGCTTCCACAACGGCTTGCTGGGAACAGACGATAATATCGATGTCATCAGCATAACCCAGCAATTGCAATGATTTCTAGAAGATAGGGCTTTCCGTGCTTACGCCTATCC
This sequence comes from Eristalinus sepulchralis, assembly GCA_944738645.1. Taxonomy (NCBI): domain Eukaryota; kingdom Metazoa; phylum Arthropoda; class Insecta; order Diptera; family Syrphidae; genus Eristalinus; species Eristalinus sepulchralis. Next base: position 83,815,423 of record OX122882.1, on the reverse strand, counting down.
CCTCCAGGACAATGTTGAAAAAGTCACACGACCACACATCTCCTTGCCAAAATCCGGTGCAGGTTTGGAATGGTCCAGAGACTCTCGAGCTAAACTACACGGTGCACGGCGTTTGTGTTATCGCTGTGCAACACAACCGGATCAGTTTTCCCGGGATACCGAATTCGACCATCGCGTCCAAGAGCTCTTTGCGATGAATGCTGTCGAATGCAGCTTTAAAACCGATAAAGAGGTCTCGTGTATCGATTTGAAACTTGCTGGTCTTTTCCAGGATTTGCCTTAGTGTGAAATTTCGGTCTATACCGCCATCACATTATTTACCCAATGAATAGGCACTTTCCTTCGCCAAAAGAAATTACATGAGTTTTGCTCTGGAATATGTTTGGGGACAATTTTTCCATGAAATCCTTAACGACCTGCCATTGACTATAATTGCATTCTTTTTCCGCATAACGGTACCGAATATATTTCCATTGAAGTAACTTCAATTTCGGTATAGTCCACATTTTTTTTTGTTTTGTTATATTTTGGGGAAAGTCCTTGAGCTTGAAACAATGCTCTAACAAAGTTCAATTTGCAGGCAGCCGCAGCAATTCCCATTTCAATCATCTCCTCCTCCTCTCTCCTTCTCCATCACCATCCCCTCGGGTTGCCGATAAAGTTTGCATGCCCGCGACGGACAGAGCAGGAAGTGAGCAACCAACCATGACCACAAGGCGCCTATATGTCGATTCCAGGCACGGTCCACCCCTCTTCCGACACGTGAACAACGTCAGTTTGCTTACCCTTCATTCTCGGTCGCCGAAAAGAAAAAAACGAAAAAGAAAAAAAAAAAAACGCCATCGCCCAGGTAGAGTTCGAGGACATTAAGATACAATACGATTCTTTACGATTTCAGGACGAGGCGGACGGTCGATAGCGACCGCCAACCACTACGATAATGAAACTATAAGTCTCCATTTAAATGTTTGACATTATTTCCCCAATTCTGGAGAGTTTCGCTTTATTACACGGCTCCATGCAATAACCCCCGAAACAGAGGGCAAGTGTGCGCGTCTTAAGCAGCCAGCAAACACGGTCCCCACGATGCGGCTGTGTTTCGGGAGACTTCCTATTTGCCTCGTCGTCGTTGATGCCGCGCTTGGGGAAAAGGATTTCACGAGCGCGCTCATAAAGAAAACAGAAAAACAAATTAAAAGTAAGCCAAAAAGGACCGGGACACGAACGAACCTCCTCCGCCCCGTGAGCCGCATAAAGTCGTAATGTAACCTCACTTTCCTGGGCGGCCAGGACCTGCTCCGTGCACGCTCATACCTTGCTCGCTTTGTATGTCAGGAGTGTAAGAATGGCTGTTTCGAGATACGCAGCGCAGCAGATACTTCTTCATCGCTGCGAGCTGTTGTCAGGAACTTTGGCTTCGTGCTGGTGTAGGTGGCGAGGAGCGGCGGCGGCGGGGCAGTGTGGAGAGATTCGGTGCTTAGGCGGATAGAATTTCGATTCAATATTGATTTTTCCTTTGGTTTAATCGGTATCAAAGTTATTCGTATTGATTAGCTTTGTGTATCGCTTCTGAAAGGATATATTGGATACTTGTGTCAACAGGACACCACCTTCCAGTGCAAACAGATAAAATGTATTCGATACACTTTGAGATTGGGACTTGATTAGGCATGTGGCCGGAGGGTAGTCGAGATGTTAAACGAACATTTGATTGCGTTTTCTCCCTCAAATTGTGTTTCCCTTGTCGGTGCTGGCTATGGAGAAGCGAAGGACTCCTTAAGGTGGAGGCGTGCACGGACACAATAAAGCAGCGGTATTGTGACAAGGGATTGATGTATCCTGCCACACGAACTCACTCGAAACGAATTAAACGTGTTCACACACGGTGACAGGCACGTAGACACTGAAGCCGAAGTTTCCAGCGTATGTGGGAATTGAGATCTTTTGTTTCAAAAGTAGTTTCCCTTGGGTAGCGTTGATGGGAAGGAGCTTTGCTTCCAGGACAACAGACACTGGTAGTATTACCTCAAGGTGAGGATTTTGTGATCCTTCTTCTTGGTGTTTGTTTTCAGTTTTTTTTTGCGAGGGACTGGGGGGAAACGTATTTTTTTGTGAACTGTAAGCCGTCTTCAATGGACTGACGGAATGATGTTAGATACACAATCGATTGCACCTCTATATCTGTTGTCAAATGTAGTTTTTGTGAGAGTGTAGCATTTTTTCCGTATATCACTTTTGTGCATAACTTCTGTGCATCACATGTGTGCATCACATCTTTGCATCACTTCTGTGCATCACATCTGTACATCACTTCTGTGCATCACATCTGTGCATCACTTCTGTGCATCACATCTGTGCATCACATCTATCATCTTCTCTGACGGTGCATACGTTCACTCAATCTCAACTTATGTGACACTGACCGTTTGGTATGGGTTTCAAACAGCCAACTATGTAATAAATTCAAGGTTATAAAGTCTGCGTCTATTAATAAATGCATCACAGTTGTTGGATGATGGTTGATGCCACTTCCCATCAATATTAGCTATGGTCAAAACTTCGAACGCGAAAGTTCAAATATGTACATGTTTGACGTTTATGCTGTTAGCCTTGGAACCATCTTGGATCCGTCTAGTGACAAAACCTGTACGATAAGCTGAGCGGAAAATATTCTACGTAGGATATTGTACGGTCCTGTCTGTGAGGAGGGCGTACTGTGTCGAGATGTGGATGTAGTCCGTCAGTCACTCGGTCACATCGATCTAATGCAGGTTTGCGGAGAAGAGGACGACCAAGTGATCGCGAACGTTAGGGGACTTAGTCTGTATGACTGGAAACAGACCGACCGAGCCCGTCAAGGATGGAAGGCAACATTAACTCAGACTTTGACTCTACACAGGTTGCCAGCCCAATTACTAACTAAGTTCAATCATGTCATATATCAACTTTCAAATGTTGCAGTCACTTTCTCATGTGTCAAAGCAAGGGTGAGAAAGAATAAAATGCCACAAGTAACTTACACGAATTTTGTCGCCCTGTCAGATATAGCTGGTGTTGCTGCAGAAGCGTAGAACCTGCCAGTCTGTTGTTATCAAACAAAGAAACTGCAAAGATCGTCGTGACAGGGCGTGTAAATTGACAAGGGACATAATTTCTGTACACACCTAAGAGTCAGCAATGACCTCTTCGAGTGGTACTACAATTTCGGAGTAGACCAGGTCATCAACCAGCTGGCAACATCTTTTGTCAGTTGCTTCCAATTTCATACTCTAAGTTGGTTATGGTCTTCTTCCACTTGTGTAAGCCATTTCTAACAAGGTCGTCCTCGTTTGCGTTGTCCCAATGGCTCAGATTCAAGGACACCGCGGGTCGAAGCAGTGTTATACCTCCTCCTCTACATGATCTAGACATCTTAAGCCTTGTAGCGGTGCAAATGTAGGGCCACACAAATGACGAGACTTTCATCCTACGGCACTAAACTTGATCACATGCACGAGCCATTGGTGCTATCATCTGCATAAATCCATAATATAGAGGCGAAGGAATAAAAGTTCAATGGTCACAATTTACATTTCCCAATTGAATTCATCGTTTTTTCTCAATCTTCCGCTCAGAACTTTGTCACGCAATCGAGCCATCAGTTAACCACTCGTGCGGTATTTAGCGGTGTTCTGGAGAAAACATTACCACCAGTCAAATCATTATGAAGAGTGTGTTGGCAACGTTCATTCGCATTATTCTGTCTGTTTGACACTGACACCCAAGACCCTCTGTCAGTCTAAACAGTCGTCCCCGTCATTGCCACCGTCGCCCCCATTCCTTGATTTGATGCTCCACTGCATTTATCATCCTCACTTCCACTCAAAGATAAAGAAATTACCACAAAAAGGCGCCACATACACGGCACATTAAATCAAAAACGAGCCGCAGTTCTTTCTCATGAAAGCAAAAAAAAAAAATCACTAACGACCTCATAACACATCCCCCCCCACAAGCACTCAAATTTCAGTAAAAGACAACCCGGGCCCCCTTCTGTTACATGAACCACAATTTGAAGCTTAAACACTCAATGAAATCGTCTCCTGACATTCCATCCACACTGTTCCGTATCCTCTTACCGTGGGACACCGCCATCGCAATGTCACAGTGCACAGCACTTCCTTTGCCCCCTTTCATGGAGTCGATTGGCGGTGGAGCGGGGGTAGGCGCACGTTGCCATGGCGCTTCAACTAATTCATTCATACATACTCGGCAAATACGTGAAAAGGATAATGCATTTCAATTGTCTCTCCCTTTGCAAAAAGAAAAACAAAAGTCACGAGGAGCGAAAAAACAGAAATCAACTCTCATTTGTCATTCCTCTTGAACACACCCGCACTTCACTGTCGCCGCTACACTGCCATCGCACCGCACGTCAACCTCTGTTCACTGTCAGTGTGGTGGTTTTAGAACAACAACAAAACCAACCTCACAAAAAAAGTTTAGTGCCTGTGCTGCCGCGTTGCCAACGTGCATTTAGTTTAAAGTCATCACTCGTGTCGGTGACTTCTGTAGTTAATGTCAACCGCACCCCCGCCCTCCCACGCCATACACATCACTCCAATAACACGAGTGATAATCATTTTTCCACAACTTTAGCGGTAATCTCACTCCTCAGTGACTGGATGATGGGCCACACCACAGCCCCCCTTTCTAGAAAATCATAACTTTTGCGACAAGATTTCTGGGGACGCAAGCCCCCCCCCCACGCCAACCAAAAAGTAAATGTATTTGGAAACAATAAGACGGTCCCCGACCGGTTCCACAGGGTGGTGCGCTTTGGCTTCAATTTTACCGAATTGTAGATAAAAATTTAAATTGAATTATTATGGAAATTTATTTTCCATTTTTTTGGTTGCTGTCGCGCTCGGCCTGCTGTGCCAGTTTTTCTTTTTCTCTTTCGGCGGGAGGGGTGCACTTAACTTTTTTTTTTTTTGTGAATATTTTGACAGGCTTGCTCTGCAGCACGCAGATGGTCGGGAAACACGGAAGCAGTATGCGAGAGTTGTATAATTTTTACCGATATCCAAAGTTGTGTGTGGTGGAGTGGGTGGGGGGGGGGGGTCAGGAGGGGGTCGACAGGCTCAGGGTATGTTAATGTCAGCAGTTTTCTCCTTTTTTTTTCATTGAATGCTTTTGGTCCTTGCGTATAAATCGATAAGGAAACGTAAAAGATTGAACAGGAAATCTGATTAGATTGAGCTTGATTGTGCGTGTGCAAATGCGTGCGTGAATAAGTGTGTGTGGGTGTGAAGTAACATTGCGGATTACATTGGAGTTTAGCAGTGACGGGAGTCTTTCAATTTGATTTTTTATGGGCTTTACGTGAGTTTTTTACGTTTGCATACGCACGAAAGAAAAATCAATTTGACACCTGTCAAGTGGGTAAAGCTCCGGCTAGAGTCGACTGACAGTCTCTGATGAACGTGATGAAGGGCAATGATTTCATGCAGAGGGGGTGGGAAGTGTTTTGCTTTTGTTTTTTTTTTAAGGGTCACAGTTGCGTTTTGATCAGAATCACACTTGACGTGAACCTGACTTTCAGTTTTTGACACACACAGGTTGGGTCTTTCATGTTTGTTTCACTTTAAAAGTGATGGAAATACAATTTGTATGCATTGCATCGATTTTATGGGCAAAAATTTGGTTAAAAACTTGTTCAAGGTTCTTCTTCAAAGTTCGATTATGGACAACTAAAGTTCCTCGAATCGAACGAAAAATACTTTTTACAGAACGCTGATTTTACTCATGCAGCTGAACAATATGGGGACACTGTTGTAGTTTGAGTCTTTCCATGATGAATTGCCAAGCAAAATTAAACAAAAGTGGCAAAGTAGTTTGACAGGACTCTTCCTTAATCTGTCAAAAAAGGCCTATTGAAAGTCGAACCTAACGATGAATTACCCGTTATTTTCATGAAACAATGTTGGGTCTTGTAATATTTATTTTTTTTTATTACCGACTTGGCCAAACTTTGTACTTCATTCAATTCCATCAATATTTTGTCAGGTCCGGTGGCGATACAGTCCACAAGACCAGAACCTGAGCATCTTCAGCAAATTCTCGTGTATGCTGTCGAAAGAGTGCAATCAATTCATAATGTAAACTCTGCCTTTTGGCAGATTTATCTCCAAACCTAACCAAGCCTTGCCTTGATCTTGCAGTAGCTTATTACAAGGTTAATTAATTTTTGGATCATAATGTGTCATACATGTGTCGTATTAAAAGTCATTCTTGGTGGTAGACTGAGCGATTTTTTGTCTGTCATTGCCAGCTACACTCTTTTTTTCGAAAAACTTAAATTTTAACAACCTCCTAGGACTTGCAACCTTTTAGGACAACTTAAAGAAAAACGTTTGTCAGAAGTGCTAGGGGCCTTAGTTGTTGCTACATTCATCTTAAACCTTGCCACAGCTTCTAGATTTTTAGTCCTTTTTCCGATGCTGAAATAGTCAAGATCTTTCAAGATGTCAAGATGCCTCTTCCCCAACAACAGTAGTGGTGACAGACAGAGAGTCATTCTTGACAAACTTAACTTTGGATCTCGAACCCTTTGGCATCATTGTGTAGGACGTGGCACCTAATACTTTCATGAAAAGCCTTTATAGCCACCTGCGCAAGGCCATCCAAATTGTAATAGCGATTACCCAAATTATAATTCTTGGGATTAGCCGACTAACCGATTCGTCCATCTCCCTCTTTGGCATTCGTTCCATTGCTTCTTTGCGGGACCTACTGTTGACCCTACTGTTGAGTCTTTTAGCTTCTTATGCTAGGATCGCATCGTGAGAGACCGTTCGGTATGCACTGCTAACTTGCAGCGCGCTTAATCTGTATATCGACTTGACGTTTCGAATGTAAGACCCTTTATTCTCGTCGTCAGATCAAATCTGTATGGGAGCCAAAAGCCTTGCGATCAGTGATCGTTTGCTTTGCCTTGGACCACCGGTATTCGACGATAATGACGACGATAAGTCTCGAAAGACCACTTATTGATTTCGACGGTAGGCGCAGGCGTTCCTGAGATGATGCTTGAAGTTAAGTCTTAATCATCATGCCCAGATATTTTATAAGGGGCTAAATACAATATTGTGTTCCCCCAGCTTTCTGCTAGCATTGAGCACCTTTCTGACACTGGAGTAGATAAAGGTAAGGGCAGTTTTAAGAACGGAAGGAACCCCCTGACATTTTCTACACTTTTGCGATGAGGAGTCAAAAACAGTGACAAAACTTGATTCACATCATATTCGCAAAAAAAATCCAAATTGAATTGAAAAAAAAAAATTAAGTTCCCATATCCAAACATAAACCTTCCCGGCATCTGCCTACTAACCTCATTTCCCTTAAATCCACCTTCAAAACTGACCCCCATCATCAACCATCTGCCTGTCAAATGAAAATGGAAAGCCGAAGAGAGGAAAAAAAACCGCCATTCCCTCAGAATAAATCGAAGTTGCATATTTTGATGACGCCCTCCTCCGATTGATGTGAACTTACGCTCTCGCATCCAATGTCATTGTGCAGCATGCATAAGAAATACACGTTTGGGGATTTAAGGATCAGCTGCCAGGAGGGGTTGCACTCTGAGAACCACTTCATCGGATGGGATGCACTTGAGCAGCAGATGGCAACCGGTGGAATCCACTTCAGACTCACTTGAAGTATTCATGGCTGCACTCAGACGGGAGTCAGACAATTGCACACACGTGGGACACGAATGGTCCATGTGGAAAATCAGGGGATAATCTTTTGTCTCTATCGACGCGCGCGCCTGTAAGACGTCTGAACATGTGTACGGTGTGATTTATTTATTTTTTTTTGTTCAGCGCTGTTGGAGAAGTGACTTTAAATTGCGAGTTTTTGAGTTTTCTCTGATGCTAAGGTATTGTATGGCTTCATTGGAATTTAAGGGGTTTCATGCCTTAACACGGATTTGAGTGGGAATGGAATAAAAGCTACAACTAGCTGAGTGTTTTAGGATAAACGAAGGCGCGTGCAGGCGCGTTAAAGGTGAAATTGCTGCAAATTTAGAGAAGCAGAAGAGCTTTATAAACTGTAATACAAAGATGTGATAATCGACAGAGAGCAATCGCGGCGGTCCACTGTTGTGTCACTGTCAGTATATATTTTGGATTTACTCTCTATATCCCAGGGCTCTATATCCCTGTGCCCTGACACTCATCTATCGATGGGTTGCATGGAATTCAGGCTTCAGGGAAAGCTTTTTGGAAATTTATTTTTTATTTTAAGTCCCCGTACAAAATGTAGCTCAAGTCCTTCCCGTTTCCAAAACCTTGTATATTTTTCTTTTTTTTAGTCGAAGTCCTATTCGTTGTCCAAATCAACGTCCAATCATCGTCACTCTCCAACTCATCAAACTCGATTTAAAAATATGTACTCGGCCAAGTCTTCGTTCTACTGCTGGCCAAGTCCTTGTGCTACTCTGCACCACGTCCTTGTCTAATTAAGAGCGCTTATCCCCATATAAGTTCTTGTTCAAATCCTCATGCAATATCTCACAAAAGTTCTTGTCCAAGTTCTTGGCCGAGACTTGATTCAATTCCCTATCCCAGTTCTTGTCTACATACAAGTTTAAATCCACATCCAAATAATTTCCCAAGTCCTCGGCTAAGTGCTTTCCCAAGTCCTTTTTCCAGGTCTTTGTCCATCTCCGAGTCTACGGAATTAACAAGGGGTTCACCCAAGTAATTATCCAAGACCTTGTTTATGTCCTTAAATCATTGTCCTTGTCCCAAGACCTTAAAGTAAAAATGTACCTTGACAAACTTTTCATCCCATCTCGGATATTTTTGCAATGAGCTTTTGGACAGTTACTGAAGGTATTATACTGACAATCTAAAAGTATATTCCAGAAGTCACAGAATACGATGATGGCCACTGTTCCTGGGCCTACTTTTTCCTACTCTTTTCCTACTCTTCAATCACGAAAGCCATGTAAAGCCATATCGTTGAGCGATTATATGATGTTTGTATGATGATTGTCTATAAAGTTGTTGCTTTAGGGCTTAATCTGACATCTGTCGACTGATCTCATGTGGAACCTATTGCTCGGAATTTATCGTGTCATGGTTTTGTATGCTGAACTGCCAATTCAAATGAGAAACCTAATAAAACCGGAGGTGTTTGGGGATTTGAAAAAAAAAAAGGTAAAAGACCAATTTCGGTCGGTGATTGCAACCAAATGATGACTGGATGCTTTGTTCTTTTTTTTTTCTGTCTATGGCGACCGTCAAATATTGGTTCAAGTAGTTTCAACGTGGTTGCATGTCGGTTTTTCATTACCCACGCTTAGGTTCCTTAGCAAATTACTATTGTGAATGAATCTCGATCTCGTACTGGCAGATCTTCGATTGAATGCACGCGGGATAGCTGATGCAGTGGGCATCTCAAAAAACTGCAATTGGGGTCAAATTTTGCATGAAAAAGATGTCTGCAACATCCTCACACCACTTTAAAGCAGTTTGACGCACTTTGACGGTGTTTAAGCGCAATCTGAAGGAGTTTCTGCATGATTTCGTAACGGGCCTTGGATCAAACTAGTACACACGAAAGATCAAGGAACAGTGGCAAGTGTTGATTTTGCCCGGTGTTCTCCGATGGAGGAGATACCTGTGGTATATTGAATGTGTCAGAACAGCTTTCTTGGAATTCACCCATTTGGCTCTTCCATTATGACAGCACAGATTACGGCCTAATTGGTGTCAAAATTAGGCTTTAAACGGCTGCCTTATCCGCCATTTCCTACAGGTTTGGCTCTGTACAACATGTTTTCGCTCCGAACTTGAAAATGCCACCTGCACAGCAAAAATTTGAGTCAAATGAGAAAGTTTCGCGGCTATTTGATAGGCTTTCAGAAAACGTAATTTTTCAGACGGGCTTAAGAAGTTGAAGCATTGTGGGGTCAAGGGCTAAAAAGAAACTTTGCTTTATTTTTGAAAGACCGCATCGTATCGTTTGGCTCTCGGATTGAGATTGTTGGGGAACGTTCCTCCTGTCTTGAAAGTTCTCAAATCTTAAGACTTCTCGTTAAAACATAGCTTGCTGGGGAATTACACTTGATTCTGAAATTTTATACAAATCGCCTTAGAAGAGTTTAGAGTCATGAAAGGGGACATTTAAGACCACACACGGGTATCTTAATCGTTTTCGTTTTCAAATCGACTTTTTTGTCGTCTTCCTTGCCAACTTAATTTATTAAATCGACTTTCTGAAAACCGTTACACGACAAATACCACAAAAAGAATATGTTTCACATGAAAAAGGTTCACAGTTCAGTTTCGCCAATGTAGATGATGACCACAAAGCAAGCCGAAGCATATTTCTTAAGTTTGGAATCAATTTTTTGGGCTCATACTCTAGACCTAAAGTACTTGTACCAGATCGTCAGCATTTAGAATAATATTACAAAACCCACCACTAAATCCGTTCAATAATTCTGCCACGTAGAGAAAAAAAAATCGAACAAGGATTGTTGTTAATGGTTCACAACCCCTCCATTTGCTGAAACTTCCTTCAAGTGCACCCTCACTTGAAGCCCCTCAAGGGCTTTCATCGCCAGAAATCGGCCAAAAATTTCACAAGAAGTCAAGCATCACTCCACCGTTGAATTTCTACAAACAAAGAGTTCATTGACCTCTGCCAGTAGGAAAACTGGAGCATTCTAACAAAGGTGCCCCCATCACCAGCTCTCTCCCTCTTAAGAGTCAAGAAAGCAACGTCTAGACACATCTCAGACAAAGTATTTATCAGCTGTCACGACCAGGTGATTCACTACTTTCACCCCACGCTGTTGGCTGATGGCTGCCGCAGCAGCAGTGGTATGGAGCCCGCAACAGGGAGTTCGCCTCTGGGCCAGGCCACAAGAAGGGATAGCTGGTGAGGGAACCGGAAGGCACATTACTCATAAACGCTAGCAGAGTTCCATTTTCATTTTCACTCCTTTTTCGTCCTGCAGGGGATTTGCGTTGTTTTTTCAGTCCCCTTTGTTCGGCTCCTTCCTCGGCAAACTGAGGACAATTAAGTGTCAACCCTTGACATAATGCAGAGCAAGTGGATTAAGCGGCTTACAAAACACACTCGTTATGTTGGCAGGGTGCAACACACAAAAAAAAAAAATGAAACGCGGGACAAGGACCCCACCCCAAAGACTGAGCTTCAATTGCAGCCCGCACAATGCTGAATTAGTCGCATTCAAATGCAACAATGCGAATTGTCATCACTGCCTGACGACGTCGACGGCAGCGGCAACGGCTGTGGAGAGTCCTTTCAGTGCCGAGGACATTGTAAGACGTTAATAATTAGCATTTACCTGACTCATTATGACCGCATACTTCAGCACAGCATGAATTTATTATAAGCGATTGCTCATTTATATGTAAATTAGCGAACTGGTGCGTCCTGCCGCGGGCAAGACGAGTAATTAAGACGTACGGAGTGTGGCAGGACATGCCAATCCCATTCCCGGCACTCCAGCACTCCAGCACTCAAACACTTCACTCCTGCACGACAGGCGCTCATCTCATCGAATCGACGGATTCGGAAGTGGGTCGGAGAAAGGCAGGCACTTTCAAACAGGGATGCCTGCTGCCACGAAGCAATTTCATAAGAATTTCCATCTCGAACCTTCTTTGGCGCGTCTCTCGATTGTAAAGACGCCCCGGAATGGGTTGTGCGCGCTTCGGGGTTGGAACGCTATGCTGTAATTGACGTGTATTGAAAATGACGGCACTGGTTGGGTGGGGAGTGCGAAGCAATTTCAATATTTCACCAGAACCAAACCGGACCCCGGTCCTTAAGGGGGATGAATTCTGCGATACCCCAGGAAAACACAAATCCTGAAAGGACACTCCAGCCATTGAGGCCGATGTACACTCTAACTGGGGGACGGAGACAGATCCGTCCATTATTGTGTGTGATGTCTTGGATATAAATTGATATTGACGGTCATCCGTAATTGGTTTGCGCAGATGTTGTTTCAGCAGCGAGAACAGTCGAAATAAATTTCATTTTCCGGCCAATTCGTTACGAACCATTTAACACAGGTTTTGTCCATGCCAAGATAAGCAGTGCCATGACGACCAGACGAAAAAGAATTTCGTGCTTTGACAGTTGTTGTTTCGATTTTTGAATTTTCCTAGAAGGAGTCCTTCCATGAGGTGAGGTGCGTTTGCAAAGATTTAATCTTGGCTTAAAGAGGGAGACTGTTGTTATGGGAACGTTTTCCCATTTCAGCTTTGGCTTTGGCTAAGTATTTCGAATTTCATGGCGTTTGAAGTACTGTATTATGAGTTTGTTGACTTCAGTATTACTGCACTGAGGTACCAACGCTCCTGGCATTGCAGCATTTAATAAGCTTAAAAGTTCAGCGTTCCCTTCTGAATAATGAGTAAATAGTTCGTTAAATCAAATCTCATGCTGGGCGCCACTTTTGAAAAAAAAAAAACAGTGCAAAGGTACCGAAGTCGGCGACTGGTGTTTGCACACCATTTCAGCATTTTATAGCGTAGGACGTTGGTATCCCTGGGTAGATAGTTCGTTGATTCCCATCTAACGTTGGGTGCTATTTGCGAAAGTCTTTGATTGGCGTTTGTAATGCTGCTCAAAGACTTTCGAAAATGATTGGCGTTTAATATTTCATATCGTTAAAAGAACCGTATTTCCTGGAATTGTAGATAGGCAGTTCTTTGATTTACAACTTTTGTTGGGCGCCATTTGATGAGAAAAGTGTGGAAAGTTGTCAAAGCTTGTGGTTGATTTTAGCAGAACACATCAGCACTTTATAGAGTTAAAAGATTTGCATTTGCTGGTATAGATGATCAGATAGACTATCATCTTATATTGGGCGCCATTTTTTGAAAAATTGTGTCCAGGTACCGAATTCCGTGACTGGTGTTAGTACACCAATTTAACTTTTCAAAGTGCAAGAAGTACCGTATATTCTAGAATGAATGAACAGACAATTCGTTGATTTACATCTCATGTTGGGCGCCATTTATGAAAATTTATGAAAAGTTTTTTTTAGTATCAACGTCTGTTAGCAAAAGATTTCAACATCACACAATCAGTAAAGTTAATATTTCCTGTATTTGATGAGCGAGTGGTGCTTTGACTCAGATCTTGCGTTGGGCGCCAATTTGGAACATCTGTTATCAAGAGAAGAATATCAAAGTTAGTGGTGTAAAGTGGAAGAGTTTTGCGAAAACGTAAATGAATGGTTATCGCCGATGGGGTAAAAGATTTCAAGGACAACTTAAAGCGATAAACCCCTCACTTCCAATTTCACAAACTACAATCCATCAACCACTAAAAAAATTATACTAGACAGGAGTTAAACTCGAGGCAAAGAAACTCAACTGATCTGATAAATGCAAGCAATACCATCATGATGGCAGAGAAAGGCAGTTCATCCACCTCAGTCATCCTCAGGACATCAGAAAGGTGGTATTCACTGCAAGTGACAATCAGTAAATGCCGTTAATTCTGTGAAATCCAGGAAAACCCACACTCAAAAGGTATAGTTTTAAATTCATCACCGCAGGGAATTTTCCGTGAAATTGTGCATCGTGTAAAACCAAAACGCAACAGATTCCACAGTCGGTGCTTCAACAGTCCATACAATGAAACGGAAACAAAACTCTCAAAACAGATATGAACATATGTACATTTTAAATGCGCGTTTCCGTTATGAATTGACAGTAAAATGCCCGCCACAGAATGATGGACCGCAATCAGAACAAACCCTTCCATACTCGAAATAAAATAAATCTCAATATTTTTGCGCCCTTCAACGCGAGGCAATTGAATGAAGTAAACCATTATCCCTCCACCGCACCTCCGTCCCACACTGGGGTACAGATATGATGAATTCCATTGGACAGAGATTTTCCAGTCAGTTTTCTCAATTAAATTTGCATTTTATGCGCTATTGCGGGTGCCCGGCTTAAAAGCTAACGGTTTGTAAAGCACAAAGAAAAAAACGCACATTAATCGATTGAATTTTCCCCGCTTTACAACGGCTTTTCATTTCACTATCCCCCCCCCTTCTCCACCACCACTTTTTTCAACGGCCCCCAAAATGAAATCATACAAAATATCGAAAAATACCGTTATGTTCATTGAGAAAAATTAAAAAAATCAGTTTTAAACCAAATTGCAAATATTTGTACGTTGGCGCGTTAGCATTTTGCGCAGAAAAATGACGATTATACATGGAAGAGGGGCCATAGGGCTTGGGGCATATTTCACTCTGTGTAATCCAAGAAAAGTGAACGCTTAACGGGGCTTTAGTGAAAATTGTTACTCAGTTCACTGTGAAATATTTGTGAAACAGGTGAGGAGAGTTTGGGGAGTGGTGGTAATAAATTTTCATATATCCAATTGTATCCTTTAGCTGTAGCGGTAAATTCTTCAAATATCCCGCCTCCACACTGGGGGCGATAAATTCATTGCAAAACGCCATAGAGCCGCAGCACATCGTCGTCTGTGACATTTGGTTTTGTGCACTAGAAAGTTCATTCTAATCCCTAACGCTTGACAAATTTCAGGTAGTCTTGTGTGCCGGATAGAATGACGGGAATATTTATTCCTTTTAATGATTTCGATTTCATTGTGGTTAAGGAGGAGAAGCTGGTACGTCGAGAAGAAGTCGCTACGGATCGGATCGTCGGATGTTTGCGTCTGAGTAAGATGAATGTGAAAACGTTTTTCATGTGCTTTCAGAAATTGGATGTGATGTGGTGGCGCTGGGCAGGGGAGTGGGTCGGGTTGGGTTGGAGTGAGTTTATTGCAGTTTTCTCTCGGCTATCAATCAATTTCTGTACGTAAACTTATTCGAATATCACATTCAGTATGAAATCGGAACTATTTGTGTTGCTGTCGGGATGGGTATTCACCTCTGTCAGAAGAACGGAATGCAAACGAGATCAGGGATGGTATCAAAAGGATGACTGCTACTGCAGCATAATTGATGACAGAAGTTGTATTGGATTCCTATGCGGACACGTCGCACAGATTACTCATGAAATTTTCATTTTGTTTTTTTTTTTGATGAAATAAATTATTCGATATCTATTGTGAACGGCTGTGACAGCTGACAAATGACAGTTATTGACCTTCTGCTAGACAACTTGGAGGATATGAGCATGCAAAGAGTCATTTTACTGTGATTTTTCCTATAAGTAGCATCAGGAGCAAATGCGCTCCGATTGGAACAATCGCTTTAGCTAAATGGTGGCAAAGTCTCCTTGTGCCGGGTTGCTCCAACTTATGTCTGAAAAATTGATTAATGGAGGGCTGTAAAAGTGGTCGCCTCCGTAGCGGCGATAACTCACTCATTCGGCTTAAATTTCTTATCAAATGTGGAACCAAAAGTAAATCACACGAGGACATATCTTGAGAACGCAGTGGATTGAGCAGCAGCTAATTTAGCCAACATGCCCATGTTACCAACGGAGATGTAATCCGCTGTTTATCACGGTATAGAAACACTTTTTTCCTTGCCATATGGAACTGCTTCACTGGTCTAAAATTTCATCAAAGTAGAGCCTTGTCACCATTTTGGCCTTCTCAAAGAATCTCAAAAAACGGTGGTCATCACCTTTACGGCTGAAAAGGACTACCGTCGCCTTCTTAGGAGCAAGTTCACTGAGAGAAGTTCATTGTCTCGACTATTCTTCAGCGTCTGGTGTATACCAGTCAATAAATGTTTCATCGACGATCACGAAACGAAGCAAAAATTCCTTCGATTTGCGCTTAAACAGCGTCAAACACTGCTCCAAAGCGGCCTCAGGCTTACAGTTGCTGTCTCGAGTGAGCGATCGCGGTGCCATCGCGCGTTTACTTATTCCATATTTTATAGGCAGAAGTTGACCAACAACGCGTTCTCTTGAGATGCCTGTTGTTCCAGCTTTCTCTATTTCAGTCGTCGATCTGACAATATGTGAAGGCGAATTTTTGTCACGATACCCTGCGTGGTAGCCATTTTCTGGGAACCTGTTCGATCAAAATTGGTCGCTAGAAAAGGAAAAGATTCATTGTGGATAGGATACAAGCATTCCTTGACTTCCATTTCAAAAGCCAGAATCGAAGCACCGCCCAATGTAGCTATTTCTTTATTTTTTGTTTTAAATCTGCGGATATACAGGCAATACAAAAATCCTAGACCAATTCGTCTGACGGAGGGTGTACTATATGATGGTAAATTTTTTGCGATAGTGGCGCCATCGAGCAATGAATCTTAGTGTTTATCCGACCACCTTCGTATATTGTAGTGGTGGAGGTCGGAAGTTTTGGTCATTGTAGTAGAGGAGGTCGGAATTTTTGACATCAAAGACGAAGAGAAAGGCGAACCGACGCAAAAAAACCCCATAAGGAATAATAAGGAAAGGAATCAACGGTAAACTAAAGCTTAATTCATCTTAACCCGTCGCGTATCATCCACTTATGCAAACTGAAACTCTAGTTTGCGCATGATATTGACAAAAGTGGCACCGTATGTTCCTTGACTCGCATAAAAAACCTGTTTCACAACATTTCTCGCAACGAAAATATTTGCTTTAAGTTTTGAATCCACTGGCCATTACAAAATTTATTTTTCCACATTTGTACTGTCTTCTTTTTGCTTTATCTTAAGTTTTGCTGAGAATGTCCTTTACAACACTTCGTTGATTGGTATTTTTTGAAAAAGAACATTCTTCCTAAATTCAGTTATTTTTGAGACCCCTCAGTTCGCAACGCGCATTTTTCTGCAATCTGTTTAGAGAGCAAGCTTTCAGAACATATTTAAAAAAATATATATAATCAGCAGGTATGAGTAACACTCACTCATAAAAGGTTTCCTTTGTATCTTCAAGAGAATTTTACATAAGCAACACAAATATGTACTTAGGTCCAAGTTACAAAACGTATTGAAGTTGCCACACAAAAATTTAACCGAGATTCAGTTATATCACAAAATTTCATCATTCTGCCTCGCACTGAATCTGAAGGGCCAATTCCTATATCTCCACATAATGAAAAAAAGACTAAAGAAATTGAATCGCAACTAAGAGGCGTCCAATATTCATCGCCAAGACGGCTGATAACACGATGTGGGAATTCGGTGGTTAAGTCACTGGGTTTTGGTATGACGTGACAGCCTGTACGAACCACTGGTCTTTAAAATTTATGTATTCAATCTTTAACATGGCTCTGTTACGCCCACCATTGCCCGAAACGTTGTTCCCAGCCCAATTTTGCCACTACGCCACGGCGTCTACAGGAATGCCACCGATCCACAGTCACAATCTGACACTCTCTGTGGATGCATTGGCATCTCGACAGTAACGTGTGAATTTTTCGAAACTCTAGATGCGGCATCTCATCAAAAGATGAGTTTTCGCCCAAAATCGTTGCCTACTCCTGCCTGTCGCGGTGGTGTAGTGGGTAGTGCGTCGACCCCCATGCAGAAGGTCTAGATTCGATCCCGGACGGGGCACCTCGTATTTTTTCACGGTACCACTTCTTTCGAGGTGCTGACAACACTCAAAGAGTATCAATTGTATATGACAAAGCTCAAATCTCGCCGTTCGCAGTCGGCAAAACTCCCTTCTACTCGTGAGAGAACAGTAGCACGCACGACACGAGGAGTTGTTGTAGAAACTAGAACAAGGCCCTGGTCCCTTGTGAACTGTAGTGCCACTCAATTATTATTATTATTAGTTGCCTTCTTCAACTTGCTCCAAGGACCAAACTTCGAAAGAAAATACTTCGTGCTCCTGAGATTAATGGCGGGTTATGTTCGTGAATTGAGTGTTACGCTCTCGCCTGCAGCACGACGACAGGAACGCTGAGTGGTGTTCTCTAGCATACCAGCCTCACGATCTTTTTGTACACACTTGCGCTTGCGTACAGCACACTTGGTGTGTATTTAAACTTTTGTTTCCTCATTTAACATATTTCAAAAAATCCCAATCCCAATCTTCAAGCAGTTGTTCTTTAAATTCATTCCTTGTTGGGCGCCAGGTACAAATTCGGATTTTGTTGGAGATCCACGAAATCCACCCACCGCTAACAGCAAACTATCACACAAGCTCCAATGTACACAATTCTGTTAGGTCCACTGCAATCGAAAGGATACTGCCTATCATCAACTTCGAACTCGTTCAGCAAGCAACGGTATCCGATTTAATGGAACTTCTGCCCCCACACACGCACACTCCAGATCATAGCCCTACATTACAGTAGGGGCCCTCGGGTAATTTGGGGAATCAAATAAATTTTCCGATTTGATTTATGGCGCAGAGAGTTGTCCTTTTTTTGTGGATGGCCTGTTGTCGGGCGCCATTCCATTTGTACACACCTCTTTGTCCTTGGTCCCAACGACACTCTCGAATGATTGATTATTTTGATACACCACCACTGAGTAGCACTCAACCCCGAAAAAGGATAACCCTAAGTTGCTCCTGCATTTAGTTACGGCCCGCAGCAGGAGTGTGCTACTCCAACGATTTTCATTCCACATGCGCATAGTCAATCGAAGAGCGGCCCCACATTCGGAAATGTGCATCATCTGAAATCGAAATGAATGTGAAAAGAAGAAGAGGAAAACGTTTTCGGTGTTTCCATGGCAACTTCAAAGAGAGGACATTGAACGGGGGAGTTTCGCATCACTTCGTGCTCGTGCCGGGGTCCATTTCATATGGCAGGACGATGGCATATGGCGGGCGGCAATGGAAGGAGCTGTGTTTCAACTGAAAGGGGGCGACTCTGGGAATCGCACTCAAAAATTAATGGAACGGAAAGTGTGTAGATTAATCACAAGGCGATCAGTGTCCTTTTTCATTCACTTGCCCTGCTTCTTCGTGTCTGTTTGTTTATCCCCATTTTTCTTCTCGCCTCTGAATCCTTTCAATTGGAGGAAAATGCTTTGCTTGCCTGCTGTTGCTGTCGCTGGCGTTGTTGGTGATGGAGTAAAGTCTTGTGCTTGTCCTCGGCACGTCGTCCTCCTAATGAGCGTAAAAGCATTAAAACACAAGAAACATTACGTTTCCTGTTCTCTGTGATCCCTCGTGTCACTCTTGCCGTCGCCCTTTTTCGGTTTCCTTCCCTGATTTCGATTTAAGTGAACTGACACTGGGCGTGGATTGCGCCCGAAACACACCCACAACCGAGGGGTGTGATGATTCACACGGAGGACGAGTCGTCCGTGTCGCTGCTCCTTATCGACGTGTGAGCGATTGCATCAGAGGTACATTGGCCCGGAAGGGAGGAAAAGAAAAGAAACGCTCAAAGAGGACGCACACACGTGAGGAAGGAGCATCGCTTAAACTTGGTCAAAGTTGAACGCCAGAGCCGGCAGAACTTTATCATTAGTTAAAACTATCCGACGGAGCGGAGGAATTGCATCCATTTGTATGCGGATTGTGTGTGTGCGCGCTGTGCGATGGCCTGATGATGATGATTTATTGAGCTTGAGAATGACTTCCTACCCCACATATCCCCCATCCTGCACTGCTGTGTGCGCCAGTCAAGTTTGAGAGATTTCCCCGGGAACGACCTTATTTAGGCGAACATTTTGTATGTCATTAATCTCTGTGAAATAGACAAATGCTCTTGGCGAGAGTGCTAAAAATTTTGGTAACTAGAGCAAGCGGCGATGTCCTGGTTGGCTTACAAATTGAGAGTGTCAGTCGTTTTTGGGAAATTTTCTTCAAATTTTCCACTTTGTTATTTGAATTGAGTGCGAGCGGGGTCAAGGACTCATTTGATGGTGTGCCTAATTTGTGTGTTCATAAATTGGAAATTTGTTTTCTCTCTGGTGGGTGGGGGAGTGGGGTGAGGGGCAAGAGAGTTGTGAAAAATTTGTTCCTTGAAGCGGGGGAAGGCATAGAAGCAAAGTGACAAATTAACAGCAAGAGGATTGTTTTGTTTTCTTGTAGGGAGGATGTTGAGGAAACGGCGCTTCATTATAGATTGATAGCCGATTTAGGGAATTAAGGAGTTTGCACGAAGTAGACGTGGACCATTGGACATAAAACGAAAACTTAATCCATTTGTTTATGGAAAACGAATTGAGTATCAAATCAACTCAACTTCAGAGGCCTGATTGATGTGAAGCTACCCTTTATCTTCCCAGCATCCTCACTCTGCTGCTGGGTGTCAATCAAGATAGAGTATGAATGGCGGTCTTTACAGAGTGTTCGACAAATAATCATGAATTTCAAAGTGGTGTCCTCTTAAATTCAAAAGCGCCTTGCACAGTCTTTTCTAAACAAAAAGATCCACTCGTGATGCTAGTCGGTAATTTCTTAGGCTACACTTAAACAACTCCACAAACAGAAGATTGTCAAAATGAAAAAAGTATCTACAGGGTGAACTTTAAATTTTTTCTGCACCCTTTTCTGACCAGAGATAACAGAAAAGCCACGGATTTCTTGTTGACGTTCGGGAGCATGCACTAGGTCAGCCTGCATCCTGAAGAGTCATGCCATCTCTGGTTGTGCTGTTGGAAAACCCAACCGTCGACGGAAGACTTAACCAAGGAAGCGGGTAGTCCCAAGGTGGGTTCGGCCCCAACGAATGCCTCTTAATATCCTTGCCTAGCTAGTTCATCAGCAATCTCGTTTCCCGTTTCTGGAACAGTTTGTAAAGAGTTTTTCAATAAGGACGCAAACTATTTCAGATATTTCGAAAACTGTGTTATCGACTTGCATTTCAATCAAAATATCGACATCGAACTCGTATTCGTTCATATGGCCATCGCGAGCACGTTTGCAGCGATCGATTCATTGGATCCAATTTTCAACGACTCGGCCACATTTTTTTGACGAAATGGCTGATATTTCGAGTTCAATGTTGGCTCTGAGCTCTTCCAACTTCGTAGGCTTGTTGGCCCAAATCAGTGTCTTATTGTAGCCGCAAAAAAAATCTTCAAGTGGCATTAAATCGCATGAACGAGGCGGTTAATCGACTGACCCATTTCTAGGAATAGCTCGCTTTCCCTACTTACTCTTCAATAACTCGATTATAACGTATGCCGAATGGCTTGTGGTCACCACCCTGTTGAAACCAGGTGCTATTCAAGTCCATACCTTCTAATTCCGGTCAAAAATAACTGATAATCATGCAGTGATAACGCTGATTCTTCACAGTCTAACGATCGTTATCGTCGTCGAAAAAGAATGGCCCAATAATGCCGCCGCATGCAACCTGCATGCAAACAGTTCTTTAAGTGGATGAAGTGATGATTCATGAAGCACATGTGGATTTTCATCCGATGAATTCATTGAGTCAAAAAATGAGCTTCGTCACTGAAGACCATTTTGCGATGAAATTCATAATCTTGGCGCATCTTCTCCAGAATCCAATGGGATGACCTCCGCCGCTTTAAATTCTTAAATTTTTGAGACAGCTTGATTTTGTATGGGTGTAAGCAAAGATCCTTAGGCAGAATTCGCCATAATGTGGTCTTAGTGATGCCCTATTCTTGAAAACGCCGTGGAATTGACTGATTTTGATCGTTTGATAGGGACGCCTGAACGGCAGCAATGTTTTCGACATTTCGACCAACTTGTTGACTCACTGACACAGCAACGTCACACAGCGTATACATATTGAAACTCAAATTCGTGCACGAAACTCGTTAACACCTGTCTCGTAGAGCGAGAATTACGACCGGAAATTGGAGTTAAGGCTCTAAAATTTGAGGTCAAAATTTTGGTAGATTTTTTTTTATAATTTGCCGACATTGGTCGTTCGTCTCCCATAATGAACATTTTAAATTTACTGATTCATTGACAATTAACATACCTATGATCTGTCTGATGTGATAACTCTTTTAAACGTTTACGACACGTTTTTAGCAAACCAGTAGTGCGTTGTAGGTTGAAAACTTCTACACAGGATCTGAAAATATTTTGCCCATCATTGACGATGGTCGAAATCAAGTGATGTACTTAGTTGTCGATGCGTTCTGGATGCCATAGAGATAACTTTCATGTTGCATTGCTCACGACCATTCGTTTACTGTCAGTTTAGCCATGCAGGACAAGACTACGCATTTTCGACAAATCTTAAGGTGACTCAACAATCCGTGGTGCATAGCCTCCTGAATCAATATGTCCCTCCAGCTACCATTGTCTTTTACCAGTTGTCTCCAACTTTTCAGCATAAGTTGGTGGAGATCCTTCTCAACTCAATTCCCAAATGAGAACGTTCTTCGTTGCATTGACTACTTGGGCACACACTCTACGTGGCCTATCTGTAGTAAGCGTTGTGTCCTGTGTCCAGGCGCAGGTTGTTCAGAACGGAAAAATAAATCTATAGTTCGAAACTCAACAGGATACATACAAGCTGAGCTGCCGAAAAGACAGAGCGAGCATTGGCTTCTCTGGAAAATTATAAAATTCTACGCTGTAAGAAGAAATTTCGTGGTCGCCGTGACGTAGTGAGTAAGTGCGTCGACTCACGCGTCGAAGGTCTAGGTTCGAATCCCGGACGGAAAAGATCGCATTTTTTCACGGCACCACTTCCTTCGAGTTGCTGACAACACCCAAAGGGACCCAATTGTCTATGAAAAGCTTCTCAAATCTCGCCGTTCGGAGTCGGCAAAAAACTGTTGGTCCCTTCTTATCATGAAAGAACAGTAGCACGCACAACACGAGTAGTTGTTGTAGAAGTCAGGTCCTGGTTCTTGTGGGCTGTAGTGCCACAGTTCAATTATTAAGAAACAATTTCGAAAATTCTGACGGCAGCTAAAAAAAGCGAAATTGGACACAAGCCTGGTGGTAGAACAACAGTACAGAGTTCTTAAATCTTTTCCTCCAGATGGTATCATTCTTACTATTGTCATCATTCTCCTCTGTCGGGGGGTTTGGTAAAATAAGGCTGATATTTGAAATTCGCTAAGGGTTGGTGGGACATGAGTCTTGGATGGATTCTTGGATTGTAGCTTAGGACTTTTTGTCCCTCGAATATCGCTATCGTAGAGAAGGCTTCTATCCACCGTCCTATGAGCTACTTGATAAATTAATGAATATTACTCTGTTTTTTGGATAAACCCGATTTGGTCAAGGAATAGAAAAGCCTCTAGTGGGATAGAGTATTTGAACAGCACGCCTCACACATCAGTCCATTCTTCTTGCTTATGGTAATCGCAAAGTTCTTCCGAATCAATGCACTCCACTCGCATTGCCTTCATTTCGTAAAACCACTTTGTGACAGAACAAGCCTGAAGACATTGTCGTTGACGAATGCTCTCACGCACCACAAATTCAAATCCGCATCCTTTCTTCGTACTCTGCCCGGTGCATTTCAATCTAGTCCCTGGCAGGCGGTAATGTTTGCATGTTTGCAGTTCAAGGCTTCACAATTTCATCGAATATAAGCGATCTACCATTACATGTCCAGAACTTAAGTAGTTTGTTGGGGCTCTTCAACAGTAGATCCATTCTCATCCGGGGCATTCGGTTAATTCATTACAGAAAGTTTTTCAGGTGAGGATGCTATTCCCACGCAAATCCAACAGCTCGGGTAGAGGCTTTTAGCTCTACCTTCACATCTAGAGGATGCCTTTAACAGACTGTATGCTTCTATATTGTAGGTAAGCATGCCCAGGGCATGACAAAATGTCACAAGGGTACTCATCACTCTTTCGAAAACGTTTTATTTGAAAATAGAAATCCCAAGATTTTTTGAAAGTCATGTTTTTTCGACGACGACGATGAGCATCTATCTATCTACCTTTTGCTGAGAAATTTTTAAACACAACGGGACTGGACAAAACCCTTAAATTTTCTCTCTCCTTTCAGCTCTGTTTCCTTCCCCTTTGTTGTGTTTTCAATCAGGAAAGCACGTCCCGTGTGAACTTTCAGCTTGTTGCAAGACCCCATTTATACTGCCTTGAGAAAACCTTTAAGACTCCTTGACTCCACATTCTTCTACAGTTTTCAAATCTGATATCTGACCAAACAGAAGCAAAATCGAAACAGAGCCCTTACCAAAACTCACTTAAGATCACAAGAAAATCCCCTTTTCGAGTTATTGAACAACAAAGCCAGTTGTCCTACCAGATGCACATGAATTTGATTTCATGTCCTGAAGAGGTCTCCTCTGAAGGATGCCATTTAAATATCAAGATCCCTGCCCATGAGCCTCCGTTGATGCATCATCGAGAGGCAAATCCCAACACGATTGCACTCTGGCCGCAATCAAAAAACCAGAGAAAGTCCTTCAGATCTCCCTTGGAAATTAATACCAGCCAACCTAACTCTCTCTTTCTCTCCCTCTTCACTTGCACATGAATGCCAGTGTATACCAGTGCATGCCAGTGCATTCCGGGCATTTTCGGTAAACCACTTTCAAAAGCCTTCTTGCCCAACAAACACTTGTCCTCCCCACTCGAGCAATTGAATTCCGGCAGGATGGCCAACTTTAAAATTGATTTTGCATAATATTCAAATTCCCTCCCTTTCCCTTGGCACAATTAGGAAGGCCTGTGTCGTCGCCTCAACTCCTACTGTGAGCAATCCATGTCCTTGAGAATCCATCCATCGTCATATGCTTCGGTTTAGTAATCGAATTGAGTGACGACAGGCATCGAAAACTGAAATTGAATACTTGCTGCGTCCCGACGCCATCCGGTTGTATCCTGGAACCTGCCGAAGTTGATGAACAGCGCCCATCACTTTCCAAAATCTTCGCAGAAATTTGATACCACCAACTCGTCGCTTACCTGGTTGCGAGCGGATCCCAAATCCCCTTCGAGTCCAGGCGCTGCCGGTACAGTCACCGATTCGCAGCGATACCTGCGAACACATGTTGTCGTTGCAAAGCGGGTTTTCGGATTTTTTCCCTTCGGTTTTGTTGTCTCTCAATCACGTTTAGGGACGAGGGCGAGAGCTCTTTGTTTTGTTACTGATTTAACGGCAGGTGCAAGAGACAGTGAACACTACCTTAGGCCACCACCTGTCGTTTGTTTTGTTTGCGGCACCGCCGTACAGCGGTGGCGGTCGCGCAGGTAGTTAAGGCCACGCAATGCAATGCAGTTAGTTATTCGTCGTGATGTTTGTTTTGTGTCCTTGCCCGGGGTTCATGTTGCTAAGGTGCACTGTAATGACCATCCTTGACGGTGCCTATTAATCAGATTCGTATGCGATTTCAGACGGATGCAGGGGACTGCCTTGAACCCGAAAACAAGTCTCAGGGGCATCGTT
Organism: Eristalinus sepulchralis; assembly: GCA_944738645.1. Lineage (NCBI taxonomy): Eukaryota > Metazoa > Arthropoda > Insecta > Diptera > Syrphidae > Eristalinus > Eristalinus sepulchralis. Next base: position 83,790,173 of record OX122882.1, on the reverse strand, counting down.
ACGTGAGGACTGGAGCGATTTGCGAAATTCATTCAGCAAACATTGGATACATGACGCATCCGTTCTCAAAATACTCGTCGCCCGCGAGCGAGGAAGGGCGTGTGCAGTGGAGGGGAGAGCATGTAATGCTACGGCATGCAACAGACATGCCAATCCTGCTAACAGACTCAGTTCGAGGCGACGCGATGGAGATCGTTGGGAATGCCAAATTTATTGCGCATTTCACTTTGGGATTTATTCAGTTGCACAGTTTGTGATGCATGTTTTTTTTACTGTCGGCCGTATTCAATCCAATTCAATCATGAACTGTGGACAACTTGACTGCAGTCCCACATCACTAGGAAACGGTGGAAACACGAAAAGAGCCTTCAACTGAAAGGCTGTGAGACAATGCAACGGGCAAATGGTAAAGACCTTAACTGAAATGCCGAAATGCAGGAATGATGACATCATGGAGAAAAGGTTTGTTTCCGACCTCGGACTACGACTTCTCTTCTGTACGAGCAAATCTATTCCGCCGCCATCTAATACGAGCAAAGGCATTGATAGAGAAAGTGCTCTGAAGTAGCTTCATCTTCTCCACAGGCGTCGCAAAGGGTGTCATTTCTAAACCCAAACAGACTTGGGTGCTTAGCGAAGGAAAAGTGTCCCGTTTGCACGCCGACAAGTCTTCTGCACTCTTGTCTGTTTAGAGATTACAGAAAAGTCGCGAATTTCTAGCTGCCGTTCGAGAGCATGCACTTGGTCAGCCTTGCATCCTGGAGAGTCATACCGTCTCTGGTTGTGCTGTGGGGAGACCCAACCGTCAACGGAAGCCCTAACCAAGAAAGCGGGTAGTCCCAAGGTCGATTCGGGCAATTCGAACGGCTCTTTTGAGCCTTGCCTAGCTAGTTCAAAGGCAATCTCGTTTCCCGTGACCGCGTGATGTCCCGGGATCTAGACAAGTTTTAGCGAATTCAGTCTGCCGACCAAATTAAGGAAAGACTTGCACTCCTGGACTATTTTTGAAGTGAAAAGGGTTGAGTAAGGCCTTAAGCACCGCTTGGCTGTCGCTGCAGACGAAGATACTTCGCCCCTTCCACCTAATTTTGACAATATAGTTGGTGGCCATTATGATCGCAAACATTTCCGCCTGGAAGACTGATGGGAAATTAACTAAAGAGGTGTGAAGTCAAAGGTTGTCGTCTTTCACGAAAGCCCCAGGCCTAGCACCAGCACCAGCACCAGCATCAGCCCTAGTCTCAGCCCCAGCCCCAGCACCAGCACCAGCACCAGCCCCAGCCCCAGCCCCAGCCCCAGCTCCAGATCCCTCCGTCGTCTTAGAGCTATCCGTGAAAATCCGACTACATCCCCTAACCGGTCCAGTTCTGGCCAGAGCCAGTCAGGGAAAGTCGACTTTGTATAAGTGACGCATCTGGATCGTTTGTGACTCCCCTTTAGACGATATTCCCATCACACTTGTGTCATAGGAGATGCGGTGCTCGAGGTCATCAAAGCTCCAGTGCGAGATGAACGAAAGACCAATTCTTTTTAGTCGGGAGATGACCTTGTTTTAAAGCCGATGATTATACAACCCATGATCAGCAGGCTTACAAAGCGGGCATTTTATTCTTCGTTTTGGCCAATTTATTCCGCCCTGTAATGAAACAGGATTACACTTAAAAAATCCCAGAACACGGTAGTCATGCCATATTCACGAAAAGCCAAATTAGCCGAAGCCTCTTACGGCTAGGTGAAGATTTATTTCGTTTTCTGAAATTTGGAATTATGTTTGTCCCTTGTGACATAGTGAGAGCATCGACTCAGGCGCCAAAGGCCCTGAACCGAACGATCATCTCTTTGTAGGTAAGGCGCGTGCAAAATGCGGAATAGCCTTCGCGACTTCAAACTCGTAAACTTAGTCTTGATATCGTAACAGAAGAGGTACCCACCGTTCTTCCTCACAACAATGCTTTCCTCGTCCCTTAACTATTTAATGCTTAGAACACTACTTAATGCAGCGTCTAGAAAATATTCCTTCAAAGCAGTAACGCTACCCTTAAGTAGCGTTGCAAACAACGGTCTACGGTTCAACTAGTGTTTGGTGATAAAACTGACGGTAGATTGATAAGTGTCCACCAAAGTGTGTAGCGATGATTTTGATCCTCTTGTGTATTTTAAACTGAACCCAGTGGCGCTTTCTTTTCGTAAAACGTACTTGCCTACCCTTGAGTTCAGCTTTCTCAGCTCCTGATTGGTGGGAATTTAAGGATAGGCTGAGGTACTAATGCGCACCGTAAGGAATTCAAAGGAATAACCCCCCAAAACCACATAAATTTCGTTCAAATTCGACCCTTTCATCCAAAACTCCTCCTTTCAATCGATTTCATTCAACTTCCAAAAGGAATTTTCCTGATGGAACGCTTAAGATCGAAAAAAAAACTCCAAAGCATCTTATTAGACACATTTCTGAGAACATTTTCAAAAAAGGATCCTTAAGCCGGTTTGCAGACAATTTTAATTCGATTTATTATCTAAGCCACCTCGTGTCAGTGATTTCTTCAAAAGAAACCCCACCGATGCAGACGTGAGTGGAATTCTGCAGCCTCCAGGCTCTGTCACCTCCATTAGAGGGCTTCACCTTTCAGGCGGAGAACCAATTTCCTTTGAGTCCCTGCCTGCCATGTTTTCTATTCCAATTAATGAGAGTAAACATCCAATATTGTGTTTCGTTAATTTACCGCACAAATGACGTGCTTCACGTTGTTTTTGCGTTCATTCTTTCCCCTCACGACACACAAAGGCAAGTACACACGGACATACACACATCAAGCAGGATCCTCGCCCTAAGTGCTTTCCGCAACACAATCAGCATTTTAACTCAATTATTTCATAAATTAACCAGAGCTGCTGTGGAAGTGTCAAATGAAATTTTAAACCTTTAATTAACCTGGTAGGAAGCACGTCCATGGCTCCCTGACAGCCGCCAGAGTATAACGATCCAATCTCGGGCCAGATGTCGTTGTTGTGTTGGTCGTGGAGGACGACGATGCGGTAGCAGCACGGGGAACCTATGCCTCCGGCTGCGACGACGGTTCTCGTCGGTGTTTCACTAAATACGCCGAGCACACACAACAAACACACCCACCGACGGTCGCATCTAATATCTAACGTCGTCGATCTAATAAACTGTCTTCTGTGGTCGACAGCCAACCGCACCGAGACCATACCGGCATATTTCAAGGCCCCTCGAACTGTGGTGAGTGGTGAAGGCCTGCCATAAGATACAAGAGATATCCTCAACGACTTCCTTCAGTGTGAGCGACGACGAGAAGTAAAGCTCCCATAGATTGCATTCTATCGATCTGTGTACAGCGACGGGGAGCCGGAATGACTTTCTGCCGCGAGCTGGCAGCGTGGTGGACAGGGTTCAATATTTAACGCCCGCTTCCTCAATCAAACCCCCGACTGGTGGTGGATGCTTTCTGGCAGGGAATCAAAAAATCAATCGCAATCATAAGTTTCGCTGCGCCGTACTCGGGCGGTTTCTTACAACATATCCCCAGCACCGTGGTGACGGCGGCGCGGAACTGTCACCGCAAAATTGACTCTGTGCGGGGAACTTTATCGAAAATGAAAAATCGAGAGTTGAGAGCAAATCAAGGAAAACTCAAGCGAAAATGGGGATTCATAGAAAATCGTTGCAAATCGCCCGGGAAACCATTCGATGGAAACGACAGGAAAACTTGCTGAAATTCTCTTCTATGGTGGTCGATGGGGGTTGGGGGTGGTTGGTAGGGGGAGGGTGTATGTGCATTTGACAGTTTAGCCGTTTCAGTTGATTTGATTGCTGGAACGGATGTGTTCAGTGGCAGTCAGTAGTCGAATGCAATCGATTCGAAAAATAGTGTGGTTGACGATTTGTTGCTCACTCCAGTGGTTGGACCAGTGCGAAACGATTCAATTTCAGAGATAATTATCGACAGAGAGAGGGCGAGAGACACTTTCGACATGTCCGCCGTTTTGCGGAACGTTTAATTCGATTCAATTGACGTTTTTGACTGATGGACGGATGTTTTTTTTTCCATTTTGCACTTGAGATGAGAGATGTTTGTTGTCGCCCATTGGGGTGGGGCTTTAATTCAATATTGCATTCAAATGCGAACTGAAATGTGGTTTTAATTGTTGAAAGGATGATTATGTGAACGAAGAAACTATTTGTTTGCCGATTTCTAGGCAACATATAGCTTTCACATTCCGGCAAAATCATTGTGTAGGATGACAATATTGTAAACTCGTGGGGTTCTGTCGGGGTTGGTACTCAACTCACCGAAAAGAAGAACAAATCTTTAACCAATGTAGGAGGAGGCAAGACCGCTGCACTTGATATTTCAAAGGCATTTGACAGCGTCTTGCATATGGCCATATTGTTGACGATGATTGCTTATACCATCGATAAGTCTCGTCTTCTGCGGATAAGACATCCGTTTTCGAACCATTCAGTACAAGGTGTTTTGGGTTCAAGTCTGATGATTGTAATAGATTGCCTGCTACTTCTAATCTGATACATTCTTTCGCTGATGGTAGTATTAGGGAGTGGGGGAGGCATCATCAACAAGATGACCATGGATGTCTTACATTCAGATAGGCTTCAGACACTTATTTGAATGGAAAAGTGGTTCCAAAGTACGAAAAATAAGCGTAGGGTGGATAAAGTGGCGGAAAAACTCAGCCACATACTTTGTTACAGAAAAATACCTCGTAAGCTGAGAAGGAGGCTCTACACCGCAGTTTTACGTCCGGAACATACATACGGTTATGGACAGAGTTCAAAAAGATGAAGATGATTCGGATGACAGCAGGACAGCAGGACAGATGGAGGACCACAGCTCGTTTAAGAACCCATCTTCAAGGAAGTGCATCACGACCGCGCAGTTGGTGTGGTTGTGTTCAAAGAAGCAATATCAGTCAATGCGCGAAAGAGAGAGAGGCATATCCCTAAATCACACAAACGCAAAAAACACCAGCATTTGGTCAGCTCCTAATGTTAAACAAGGTTTTAGACAAGGCGACGACTTTTTCAACATCATTCTTGATTTAGCGTAACTCACAAGATCGTGCGTAACTCACAAGTCAACACCAGAGGCACGATCTTCCAAAAGTCCGTTCAACTACTAGCTTACGCCGACGACATTGACGTGATTGGACGAACACAGCGAGTTGTCAATATCGCGTTTGCTGGCATTAAAGCGGAAGCGTCTAAAAAGGGTCTGGTGTTTAATGAGGGCAAAACGAAGTACATGCTGTCATCGGGAAAGGACACATAATACCGACGTCTCGGACAGAGCCTCACAATAGGCAGTAGAAACTTCGAGGTAGTCAAGGACTTTGTCTACCTCGGCTCCACGATGAATAGGGACCACAACATCATTATCGAAATCCAACGTAGAATCACTCTTGCCAGTCGCTGTTTCTTTGGGCTCAAGAGAAAAATGAGTAATAGAGCTCACTGTCGAAGGTTTAAACTGGCTTTGTAGGACAGCTTGATCATCTCAGTCCTCCTTTATGGCCCGATAACTTGGACGTTGCTATAAGTGGATGAGGAATCCCATCACATTCTGCGTGCGATTTTTGGTCCTGTTTATATTAATGGCATCTGGAGGAGAAGATTTAACGACGAACTCAATGGGCGACATGCGCCTGTTCAAGTGACTTCGGATACAACGCCTAAGATGGCGAGACCATGTAGAGCGTATGGGCACCACTGCTCCACTAAAATGGTGTGGTTATGATCGACGTAATTCACATTATAACCTCGTCGAAAATAAAGACGAAGAAGAAGAGTATCCTCAACTTTTTTTCTGCACTGTTCGGAGCCCCATTGCTGACGATGCCCCAGAGGTAGAATCGATTCTTTCCGCCGCTTGACTTCTTCACAGCAAAACCTCCAGCACTGTCGCCTACGCAGACGTTCTAATTGTACTTGTTGATGACGCAGAATTTGTCGTCGGTTATGGCATCGGCCAAACGAGGTCCGGCTTCCTTTCGGCACACATTATTGCTGCCCATGGGGATGAAGGTGGTCTTGAGATCTTCACTATAACCGCCTGTCTCGTCCTTTCCCCAGCCAGACACTTTTCCATATGTATCACGGGTTAGCGACTTGGCTCCCCCAGTTTCCCGTCGGATGCAGATTGGCACAATGAAGGCAGAGAATCTCAGCGGGAAGGTGAGTATGAGGAGGGCTATATCCGCTCGGGAGTTCTTGTCTCCTACTCTGAATCTGAAATTGTTTTCAGTTTACACGTGCGTCTGCGTACAAGTTAGAAGTGTTCAATTGAACGTTCAATTGAACGGAGTGAGACGTTCAAAAGTCAATACTGTCTGATATTACTGTGGTTTTCAAAAAATCATCAACTTTGACTCGTTGTTTCGATCCTCGGTTGCGTTTCAACTAAGCACTTATTTGGAACGATCCCATATGGAAGGTCACCAAAAAGGCAGAGAAATGTTTAGGTCTTTTAATACGATTCTAAAATTATTTCAACTCCACTGACTTCAATTTGTTTATAAGGGGTATATATGTTACATACTCCCCAAGCTTGAGTACAACACTTCTATCTGGCATCGTTTGGTATCTCGCTCGGAATGTGGAATTTAACAACTCCCACCCCACCGTTTCTTCACTGTGGACTGTCTCTCTTTCTGTCTTACTTCGGCCCGTGTTGTGACTACCACGGCACGGGATATAATGGCTTTAAAAATCACTAGGGATTGCTACTTCTTGGTATTTATCGGCACACATGACTTTCACATGAGGTGTCAATGCTTCGAATTGTGCAAGGTATCATTCGCTTTGTGACTGATAACAAGGTCCGTCTCCTGTCGTTGTCTATAGCATGCAAGATAGGTCAAAAGAAGTTGGCAAACATAATCCCTTATAGCTCGCAGAAGAACCGATTACGCTAGTAGTTCACTCACACCAAGCAGTGGCTTAATAGACCCTATTAGCCTAAGTCTACTGCCTGTGAAAAGACCACTCAACAGTTTTGTATGAAGATTATCTGAGAAAGCTGTGTCGGAGATGGTAGATTCGACGTCACAAGCTTCCCAGGAAGTGAATGTCAATAATTTTAAGTGGCAAAATGCCCTCTCTAGATTTTGTCAAAGTTTCCGTTTTATCGACTACGAAGTTGCTACAATTTTTTTAGAAACCAGAGGTCCAGCATGACTCTTCTGTTTTGAAGCGGATGATGTCGCTAAGATTCTTGGGACACGAGAGGTATCGCTCTGAGTGTCTCCGCATTTTTGTTTCTTTTTTTGTATTCAAACCATTTTCCATCAAATACTTAAACACACTTCGGTCTGATGAAGAACCAGTAGGTCCTGGGATGCATTTGACACTTTTGGAACTCCTGTGGATTGACATCATCCCAGATTCGATAAGTTCATTTTCTGGCGTTCCTATTAATTTAAAAATGGGCCTAATCGTTGAAGATTTAAAATGGGATCCGATCCATTTAGCGAACACACGTCGTTGTCTATTGTACTGGTGCTTAAAATGTAAAGTTCTTCGAATGAATCTCTGAAGGAAGACGAGTTCTCGCTCCTGAACACTTTCAAGATCTAGCATGTCGTGCCATACATTCGTTGTTTGACGGGTCATCAAACCAGTACATCCGCCCAAAACTTGAGAATAACGCTCCTATCTGGTCTAGAGCTTCTAAGGCCTCACTGCACCTCTAGATAGAATTCAACAGCGAGCAATAAAACTTATTGGTAATACTAATGCTGCAAAGTCAATCGACTAGCTAGAACAAAAAATGCCCTAATAAATTAGCCAGTTGCATTCCTCCCCTTCAAGAATTTACACGCAATACTCGCCTAACTAGGAATGCCCACCCGTTCACCCTTAAGCTCACCTTCGGACGTACTGTTAAGTTTAGAGACACGAATATGGAATGCTCATCCCAACTCTACTTTTCCCCCTCATTACAATCCACAAGCATTTTAAACCAATGTGCACCGGTACCTCCTTTCCATCTCTATACCTTCGGCCCGTACTGTGACTTAATTCCGGTGACTTAGGGTTGCCAAATAATCTCTTTAGCGCGCGCCAATTTTAAGAAAAATGCACTCAACTTTATTTATCGAACTTCGATTGGACCTCTTGCAATGACTCCACGGAACCATACTCGATGCTCTGTCCTCGATATTGCACTTGTTTTTGACCGCTATATCCATGAATGGCTATTTGAAAAAAACAAGCCTGACCGTTAATTTAACAAAATGTCGCTTTAACAACAACAACAGATTAATTTTTCAAATCTCTCCAAGGAGTTTCACTTCAGGCTACACAATAGATCCTTCGGGTCTAAATGAAGGGAAGGCACCGTAACAAACCTACCCCCCTAGAAATAGACAAATATAGATACCTTGCCCGTGACCTCATAGTTTTTTCACATTAAAATAGATATCTGCAAAAAGAAAGAGAGAGAGAAAAAAAAAACTCTCCATCTCTATGAATTTGCAAGCACTCCAAACGATGCTAAATTTAGACCCAAGTGCCCACAAATCCTTCCATTTTCTTTCGTTCCATTTTGTCGAAGACCTCATTCGGCGCAATCACTCATTTAAGTGAAGCATCACTTCACGCCCATCGGAGATGACCGAAGCGAATGTTTGCGGCATGTCTATAAGCTTCCTTTGAAAATCTCAAAGCACTCCTTTATCGACACAAATGAACGCAACCGAGTGAATCATCGAAACTTATGGTTTCTTGATGGGCATCCCGATAGCACTCTAAGCCTTCCCAGCCACACCCGTCCCCATGTTCGATGTTCCACAGCTGTGCTCACATAAATTTCCCGAAGCCATTCGCAATCAAGGGAATTTCCTTTCGAGTGCTACTTCTAGGAAGGCTCTTGCCTTTCGCACGTAGGCGCCGTCCGTCCCTGTGGAGCGGCGCACGAAAGGATGGCTTGAAGAGAAACAAAATATGAAATGCTTTTTATCGGCAAGCGGTTATGCCTCTAGTTGCCCATCGGTACGCCGTAAATCTCCCACTTATGATGCCACTAGACTCTTGACGTCTTCCGTCAGAAGTAGATTGTCACCCATCAAATCAAGTGTACACAGAGGTTGCCAGCAAAAGTCTGTTTTGGGAGGTCGGGAAACAGTCCTGGGGGCGGTTCCCTCCGGAGGGAGACCGGGCACAAAGGACCTGGTAAATGGTATCCCCTTATCAATCAAATGAATCGCCAGAAGAAGAAGAAAAAAAAAAACAGTTTGTAGATCTCGTGCCGCTCAGAATTCGGATAAGTGCGTATGAATTCGGTCACGTATCCATTTTATTAGCTACGTGTTGTGTTGCCCTAAATGCTGCAGAAATTAAAGAACATTTAAGGGAACCATGTGAGAGGGTTAAGCGATTACACGATTGCATAATAAAGGAGTGAATCGATATGAGGGTTGCCCGGAGTGGTGGTGGGGTGGCCCTCCCGGGCACGAAGATGCGATATGATTTGAGATTCCATTCCGGGCCTCCTCCTAAGGCATGCGGAGGCTCTTTGGAAATATTTTACGAAGATGATACGTGTGCAAACTGTAAACCTGATGTCGTGGAAGAATGATGAACTTTGACATCACTTAGTGTATGAAGAGAAATTTCTAAGAGAAAAAATGCCTTTGGGCGGGTTTTCGATTACAACAGCATAAGGCGTGGGTTCGGTTGTAGTAGGATGTGGGGGTTGGGGTGGGTAGCAAATGATTAGGGATTGACTGTTGAGGCGTGTTGTGCGATTATCTGATGGGGATGATTTAATGGGGGAAAAAACAGGCAAACAGAAGGAAATGTAGCACCACACGGAGGAGATGGGACAGTTTTGCAAAATCACATTAAAGAAAGTTTAGCACTTATTACTTTTAAGGGAAAAGCGCACACTTTTACCAAACATACGTAGGATTCTTAAATAGTGTCTGTCAGGAGCTGAAAATCTTCAAGTAGTTTTTGGTATAAATATTTGCGGCATGTATTGTATAAAACACAATTTAGAACTTATGATTTTCAAAACCGACTTCTTAGAATTGAGTGAAATTAGCCTTAAATCGTGTTTAGAAATTAGTAGATACAGCAAGTATATCAATCTGAAATTTAGTACTTAGTACTAAATTTTAGTACATAGTACTAAACAACAGATTTGGTTTAAAATTCATATTTCCTATTTATTCATGCTTGATTTCAATTGAAATTTTGCACAATAATGTAAAAGATCTACCTTCTTTTCACTTAAAATCACTTTTAAACTCTCAACTTGTCCAAAAGCAAAGTGCACTCCATCACAACTTAGAATCCGCACCTGAGTGCAAAACTATTTTGACGACTCTTTAAATACGCAATTACCTCCCCTGACAGATGACACAACCGTCTGAATTTTACATCCCAACAAGAAAGCCATAATGTCAGACATCCATTTCATTCACAGCAAATAGCTCATTATCCTTACGATCAGCTGTCCCCAGAGCACATGTGTGTGCACAGCGCGTCACAGCTTCATCATCGCAGTCGGGGAAAATCCTCACAATTATGTGCAGACTAGCTAATGCTCATTAATGACGCAATATTACTTTCAGAAACTACGTCGTAAACCATTCTGACAACTCTTATCCTCGCTCCCGCGCCCAACACACAGCCACCCACATCGACACACAGCGCTCTCTGTACCTGAACAAATTTCCATCGAGATCCAGCGAATCAACGTGGCTGCGTGTGTTTGTATGGGTGGAGGTGGGGGAGGGTCCTCCCTTGAGTTTCTCTGCCACGGTTCTCGCTCCTTCTTTCGTTTCCACTTCCGCCTTCAATGTCGAAAGTTTGTGCTAAAATTTATGGCCACCTCGCACGCAATAGTGACGAAAATTCACTGCCGCCGGGAGACCGCCATCGTCGTCGTCGTCCTCGACGGGGGAACCGAACCTCTCTCGCATGAACAGTTCCGAATAGATTTGTTGCCCGTAACTCCATCCATCTGATCCGCTCTGACTCCCGCCCATCCTTTCATAATCCCGGAAGAATGGCATTTTTAAAGCGAACATATAGATCCGGTTCGTCCCCCCGAGCCGCTCGTGTTTCTTTCGAAATCACTGGCCCATGCTAGATGCCGGTTGAAACCACAACTGGCGGGGCGAACGCCCGCCCAAGGACCCGAGTCGTTATCAATTAATTGAATTAGGAAATTCGAGCACGTTCCGGTGAACTCCAGTGAACTGCAAAGTTCACCTATTTGTGCGACACGGCAGTGGAAGGGCGGTGATGAATCCGCAAAGCCATCGAATTCGATTTAATGACCAGTGTATTGAAACAACGATAACCAAACAGGCGAGTAGGCACGGATAATTCTTCAAATCATCCCCCTGTGGCGAAGCCGGCGAGGGTTATGTCCCAGCGACAGTGAGCTTCAGGTTCACAGGCTCTTAGGTAAATATTGATCGAAGCCGTGAAGTGCTCTCTCAATTGTTTTCCAAATGAAAATGCTCAAACAACAAAGTCCAACAGTGCATGACAAGTTGGCTGCGGCGCACGCTTCTCGGCTCTTCCTTGCTCCTGGAAAAGGCAGAAAAGAAAGTGCCAACTAGGAGTGGAGCAGTAGAACAGAAAAAAAAAAAACGAACAGGAGTTGAGGAGAGAAGGCGCCGCAGAGGAGGAGAGAAGAAACTCTTCTGTCAATAAATTGGCAACCCGTCGTGTAAGTGCTCCGTAGGGTGTGTCCGGGGCTACGAGCCCGATACGTTTTAAATTGCGTTTATCAGTTCTGGGGAAAATGGTTTTATGACACCATTCCAGCGACGACGACGACGTTGTCGTCGCCATCCGTGAACGGTGGAGAGTTCGGATTGCTCCTCTATACAAGGATTAGCTACATTTATTCGGTTTTATTTATTCATCCTGATTCCAGTGGTATCTCATGGGGCAATTATTTCTCAGCGGGTCGGCCGAGGGAATGGACTAAGGATTAAGGGGTTGTTAAGGGGATTTGCGCCAGTGCCGATGATGGGGTTTGGCTCTCGGTTAGTGCCTAGCTCACTGGTCTGGGATATCCTTTGAACTACAAATTGGGTTGACAGGGACCACGATGATGGGGGGGCGTGCTGCTTGTAGTTATAAATACAAGTAAGTGGCAATAATTATATCAAATATTTAATTTCTTGTATCTTTTAGCTTCAAATCAAAAAGAAAAGAAAAAAACAAATTTTGTGGGTGTTGTTTTTTGTTTGTTTTTGTTGCGGTTGGTTTTTGAATTCAGACGGGAAATATTTTAATGGACTTTTGTTGTTCCAGAGTCTCAGCAGGGGGCACGAGTGACTGCTTCTGATGGTAATCGGTAGTCTGGCGAAATGTTGGAATTTTTCTTAATTTCTGCTTCACTTCATTTATCATCAAATTGTGGATTTGAATATTTGTTTCTGATTTTAAGTGTTGGTTTCGCAAATTTAATTTCTACCGTACATAACAAATTGTATTCATACAAATCGACCACGTATTCGTTCGTTTTCGTAACAGGAGTCCGCTGTTGCGATTGATCGAACCATTAAGTTAACCCTAAAAGTGTCGCATTTGTGGGGATCCCAGACTTAAAACGTATTTAAAATCAAGAGAAAGCGCGTCGTTTAAGGCACAATGGTCTGGCAATCACAACATTTTTGAAAAAATACATATGATCAACAGCAAAGGACCATTCTGTCGAAAGTCTATCCGGAAAGTCTTTACTATAACAAATGATAAGAGTTTTACATTTTAGTACTTTGTACTAAATTTTAGAACATAGTACTAAATTTTAGAACATAAGTACTAAATTTCATTTTATGATTTTAAACGATGGGCAATGCATTTTCTGCTGTTTTCTTATATAGTTTTTTTTAACTTTTCGTTGGAATTTGCTTTCGCTAAAAAGGTTGGCCCTCGTGCTAGCCACCAGCCACCCACCTCTTCACGTCAGCATACATACATAGCTGACTTAATGTATTTCTGTGACTTGTGTTCTGTGAAATCATTCGAAATTTGAACTTCAGCTTGATTCCCTGCTAAAGCTCAACTCACGGATTTTATGGGTTTAAGTTTTAAAATGAAATTAGGTTTGTATAAAGCTTTTCTAGTACTGGGTACTAAAATTTAGTACTCAGAATTAATCATAACTACATACTTCCAATTAATCTTATTTTCATTAAGCATAGTTCTTGTTTTAGTACTTAGCAAAGCTCGTGTGTTTACATATTGCCAACTCAAACTACAAGACTCCAGCACATCTATTGATAGGATAAATTCTTCGAGTGTTAGGACGACGCATTTACCGAATGAAATTCCGCCCTTCATACTCAAAAGGGAGAAAATAACTTGAAAACAACAAAACAACTATTTCCACATCTGTGTCAGGATGTCATTTGTGCTCGGCACGATTCCTTAAGTTATGAATTTCCTCGCCCCCGCTCACAACTTCAAACAACTCACATTCAATTTCAGTTCCTCAAACTCAAAAAGAAAGCACCGGCACAAAACAACGACAAAAACAAAATCAATTCGTTTATCTAATAGATTTCCCACTCCCTTCACCAGCATTCCTCCCCATCGGTTAGTCTCCAGTCGCACCTGAGTTTCGAAAACTCCCCTCCGTAGAAGTCACTCAAACTACTGGTCGTCATAAAAAAACGACTTCTCAAGTGGAAAATATCCCACATGGCCAACAGAAATAATTCTGTAATGTATTACGTTTATGGTCGGGAGGTTTTATCTCATGCCACACACCCCCCTCCACCTCATTTGACACACACCCGTAACCACTGCAGAAGATAGCCAGGTCTAGGGAGAGGGAAGAGTGTGCGCTCACCACCGTCAACCCCTTTTACGTGGTGAATTGCTGTGTGCGCTTTGTAGTTAAGCCAAGGGTGGGGGCAGGCGAGACAATAGCCAGCACGTCTCCCTTCCCTGCTGAACCACAAAAACATGTCCCCACTCGTCGTGTGTTCTCCACCGCCTTTTAATTTGACTCAGAGACTCAGGACAGACCACGTCCATGCAAGACACATATAGATTCATCGACCTCTCCTTTCAACCCGCCCCGCCACCAGCGTCCTTTGTGCAGCGACACCACTGGGACCGCTGGGAAGTGTGCACAACTTTTACTTCACACAGTCTACCCCGGACTGCATGACCACGTTCGTTTGCTGCCGTCGCCACTCCATCCCTTGCAATCACGAGACCTTTGGGTGTCAGCAAAAGTTTCCTTCGGGTTGTGCTCCGCAGTTGTCCGTGCCTTTGAACAGCAGCAGCATCGGCGACGAAAACGAAGCCAAACTAAACAGGGGGTCCTTAGCTGCCGCATTCGGGGCTGGCGCACGTGACCCCCGTCTAGCTAGTTCCAGCAGATCAGATCTCTTGACTTTACTCCACTGAAAATTCACTTTAACGAAGCGACTGACAACCGGAACACGGCGCGCACACAGACTGCAGATGACTCCATCGCGTCCCAACCCGACTGGTGATTCAAGTCTCCTCTTTGTTTCCCAGTTGGGAATATAAGTCATGCGAGAAATGTTTTTCGAGCAAAAGCGAAGAAAAAATAAACAAAAATGCATTCATTCCATAACGCACAGGAAGGTGGGTTAGAGGCGCAGCGCCGCCGAGCTGAGGATATTGCTCTCTCACTCTCGGTGTCAGGTGCAGTGTTCGGTTTCAGTGAAACTATGCGAAAACCAGAGTCGGCCTTAAAGCCAACTTTAAAGCCAACCACCTGGTTGCGGTGCTGCACTTCATGAGCCACTGAGTATTTGGAACAAAGAAGTGGGAGGGGGGGGGGGGGGGCAGAGTGCAACTCAACCCTGAACGCATGGAGAATCTCATCGCTCTCACACTTTTGTCGTCGATCCCAGCGATAGGGTATCCCTGGGAGATGCATCTTTATGGTGGCAATTCGAAAGGCATTTGTTCCGTGCCTTGGCCGGTGTTTCGTTCAGCGGGCCATGAGGTATCTGCAAGTTTTCGCAAAACTTAGACGGCGATGCATATGCGTGAAAAGTTGCAAAGTTTCAGTTCATTCTTTGGCTTGCTCCGTAGATCGGATCGTCCCAGGTGGGATGTGCTCACAGACCGGGTCCGGAGGTAGTTTGTAGAAAAGTTTGTGCCTTGGTAGGTGATCTGATGACGGCGATGTGAGTCAATTTGTCGGGTGTCAAGACAGTACAGCGCTGAAATTTTAAAAAGTTTTATCAGACACAATTGAGGCTATTCAGAAAGGCAGCTGAATGAATTTTATTTGCGTTCCGCTCTTCCCTGGGGTGAGGGAACTGGAGGAAATGAAGAGGGTGATGCGAGGGTAAGATATATATTTTGGGCTATTGTTGTTATTAGTGGATGAAGGAAGATATCGTGACCAATTAGATTCATTATTCCGAACCCTAATTACCTTAATGGAGGCGAATGTAGTCAAAGAATGGCGGCGTCGTGCTAGGGGCTAGTCCCAAATTTAAGTTGTGGGCCACCGAATGTGATTGTGTATCTGCATTTGGCTAGACAACCACAGACAAGTGACTCCATTCTGATATCTTCAGTGTTTTTTAGTCTTTTTCTCAATCATTGCCTTGTCTGGTTGAATGTATACAACCAGTTACAGAAATACCTTCAAATGGTTGTCCTTATCCAGAAGAACTAGAGTTTTCTATAATTCAGAACTTATCATTTCGACATGTCCCTCATGTCTGTCCATCACCTACATATATCTTTGCTGCTATTTAGAGCGGCTTCTGTAAGCCTCCGTGTAAAGGAAGACTCCGTGAAGGCAATAACCGACTGGCACTACAATCCGGGTTGGACACGGGCATCAACCGACATGCCTCTCCAGCCAGCACGATCTTTCGCCAGTTGTGCACTTCAAGTTGGTTGATGTCCTTCTGCACTGGTGTGCGTCACCTTAGCCTAGGCCGTCTTCTGTTGCGTTGTCCCAAAGGCTCAGATTCGAATAACCGTCTCATTCGACTCAAATTTCTATCCAGCGAGCGACTTAGTCAAGTTTTAAAACAAAAAAGAAGTCACACAGTGCTAAATCTAGTGGATATGGTGGATAGGCTTGAAGAAGCTTGTAGTCTAATTCGACCAATATGCCCGTGGCGACAGGAGGCATATGGTCCTTTCTCCTTTCTCCAGTTAGTCGACGCAGATTTAACCGTGTGACTCCCAGAAAACGGTGGCTATCATCTCTCCAGACGGTGTGAGAGTCTTGGACCCTTTTCAGAACCTGGAGTTTGCCCGGTAACCTCCATCGTGTCGACTGTTCCTTGGCTTCTGGCTCTTAACAGTGGATTCATCTTTCGTCGCCGGTGCTCAAATTCCTCCGGCTTGCACTTAAACCTGTCAGGCCGTGGAATTTAAACAGTCGTCGCGAAAGGATGTGAATCAGAATTCCTCCTTAAAAGAATTTATTTCCTTCTTCTTACGTTTTGTTTCCTTTAAATAAAAAGTTTTTATCATACAAAAAGGCTACCTTTGACAAACGTCTTCAAACACAACTCTGAATTCGTCCCAGTATTGCGTTTGTTGTGTGGAGTAAGCAAACGACGCACCAACCGCGTACATTCTTATTCCCAATTTCCGATGGTGGATATGATGCCATTTCAGGTCTCTCATCTTAGGCACCATCAATCTGCCAATCTGTGATCTGCCAATAAGATCTCGTAGATTTTTGACTTTTCAAAAACCGATGTACGACCGTTAAATCGCATTTTAATGTTTGAGGAGTTGGCCATTAACCAACATGGGCCTCAACCAACATGCCTCTCCAGCCAGCACGATCTATCGCCAGCTGTCTCCGATTCCGCTCTTCAAGTTGGATGAGTGTCTTCTCTTTCTTATGAGTCATTTCAAATTAGGCCGTTCTCTGTTGTGTTGTGTTGGCTCGGATTCGAAGACTTTGCAGGTTGGTAAAGTGGTGTCGGTCCGCTCTACATGGCCTAGTCATCTTAAGCGTTGTATCCGAAGACGGTTGACCAGGCGCATGCCGCCGTACAGCCTATAGAGTTTGTCGTTGAATCTTCTCTTCCACACACCATCAAGGCGAACTGGACCAAACATCGCACACTCCCAAAAAGACTAAGAGTTTCCTCATCCGCTTTTAGGAGCGTCTAAGTTTTCGCGCCATTAAGGAGGACTGGGATCATCAAGATGTCCAATAAAGCCAGTTTAGGCCTTCGGGAAAGGTCCATCACTCAATTGCCTCTAGAGGCAAAGAAACAGCGATTGGCAAGAGTGATTCTGCATTTGATTTCTGTACCGATGTTGTTGTCCCTATCTACCGAGGAGCCGAGGTAGACGAAGTGTCTGCTTCCTAGTTGTATGCTCTCTCCGAGACGTCGATGTTGTGTGTCTTTTCTTGTTGACAGCATTTACTTCGTTTTACCCTCATTTATCGCCGAACCCATTTTAGCCGCTGCCACTTAAATGCAAACAAACGTTCCATTGACGGCTCACTGTGTTCGTCCAATCACGTCAATGTCGCCAGTGTAAGCTAGAACCTGGACGGACTTATGGAAGCTCGTGCCTCTGGTGTTGACTTGTGAGTTACGCACGATTTTCTCAAGAATGATGGTGTCCCATGAATGAAGAAGTCACATGACTGCGCATCGCCTTGCCTAAAATCTTAACAGCCATTAACGGTCCCAGTGAGCTCGTACCCGACCTTGACGGAGCAGCGAAAATTATCCATCGTCATCCTACACAATCCGACGAATTTTGTAGGAATGCCAAAACTAAACTTTGCACTGTAAAGCTCGTCTCTACAGGCTGTCATATGTGGCCTTAAAATCGACGAATAGGTGGTGCGTGTTGATCGGTATTTCTTGCATCTTTTCCAGCATCTGCCGTAAAGTAAAGATCTGGTCTATTGTGGACTTCCCTGACCTGGAGCCACACTCAGAAGCACCTATCAGCTTGAAGACGAACACTTTCAGGAGTTCACACAATACGGCAGAGAAGATAATGTTCGCGATGTTTAGGAGACTCATCCCTTGATAGTTGGCTCAATTGAAGGGGTCTCCTTTCTTGTGTATAGCTATTAGGCTCATTGTGTATGAGTAAACAAATCAAAATCACGCCAAAAATTGCAGGTATGTGAAACTCTTATGATCACCAGTTCATTGTTATCTTAGTATAAGTTTCTACGTTTTGCGATACAATTAGACATGGGTAATCTGACGATTTCCCGGGGGAATGGGACTGATTTTATGTCACTTCTACCCTATCAGGGAACCTCCTTTTCTTTGAGCACTTCATCGGGGTCGTAGATGAAATCTTGCAGTGTGAAGTGAACACGCTCTGACTACAATTCCTATCCAATTCCAGGACTAGAATCAATTTCCCAATATTTCCCTGTAGGAGAACAGGCCGGACGTAGTAAAATAACACTGATGGTGCCAAATTCGATTCCGGGACCTGGGACATGTCGCATTTTTTCACGGCACTACATCTTTCGAGTTGCTGACCCTAAAGACCGTTAATTGCCTCTAAAAACTTCCCAAGTTAGGAGTCGGCAAAAGACTACAGAGTCCTAATAGAAAAATAGCAGGCACAAAACACGAATAGTTTGTAGGTCCCGAAGAAGCTAAACCTTGGTTTCTTGCGGCCTGTCGTGTCACTCAATTTATTTAACTAGAACCTGCTGAATCAATGCCCTTTTATGATCACTTACAAATAGCCACGAATAAACCAACTTTCGAAGGTGTTCAAGGACTTCATTCACTTTCCCCCCTTGATGACTGAACATCAATAGTTTAGCAAATTCAATTTGCCAAAACACAAGTATCTGGAATTCAAACTGAGATTGAATAGTCAAGCCAATGAGCCATAACCACAGTTTAGCCCACAAAATCGAGAGACACACAACTGTGTCCTGGAAGTCGACTGCCTTGTTGTCGAAATTAAAGACAGCTTAACTTCCCATGGAAAAAAAACTTCCTTCAACAACATTCAATCAGAAAACTTGTCCCATCGCCCTACACCGTAAGCGGCATCAATTGCACTTCCATTTCCATTACCGATCGAAATCTGGGAAAAAAAACCGGTTGTTTTCTCCTTACACACGTTCGTCCTTTCGACTCCGCAAAGTCAGTCGGAATTGTAAAATAGAAAAAGTTTCGCAGTATCCTTCGCCCTCCCTCACCTCCCGCCCCACGTGCTCAGATTAAGGATGCTTAAGGCGCAAAAAGTCATTCAGGAAGGATGCCGTGTACGATTCACTTTTGTTTGGGACTCTTCAGATTTCGAAATGTCTCGGAAGTGCTTTCATTATTCCATCTCCGTATTGTGTTGCCATCTCGGGTGTCTTTTAATTCAAGACATGCCCAACTCCCACCCCCACTCACACACGCCCACCGATCTTGAGATATGTCATCCTGTCGAGAAACTATTGTGCCACGCCGTAAACCTTTTCACGAGGACCTGAATAAATTTCAGTTCAGCCGTTTCGTGAAAGGAACCCTCTCCGGATCTGCGCCATCTAATATCTATTAACGTAATCTAGGCAAATAAATTATAATCACATAATTTACGAAATGGATGCAAATGTCATTGCGACAAGAGCATCATAAATCTTTCACACATGCCATCACGGAGGGCGGCGTCGTCGTCCCCAGCCAACCCACCGTGGATTGAGATAGGGGTAGGTATAGGTGGCCGCCCCTCCCCGAGATGTGAGATGCCGTATGTTCACGTAAGACACGTACAACAGCAGCAAGTCCTCGTAGACTCCGTCGTCTATCCTCGGCTTTAATCTTTTTCCTTCTGTCCTTCTGTGCTCCTTGTTTCCTTTCTTGGCTGAGAACGTTTCGACATTTCATTTTATTTCGTATGTTCAGCTGGGCTTTGCAGGGTGGGGCTGCGAAATAGCTTTACAACAAAAAAAAAATAATAAATAAAGCGAATGTGACTTGCTGGGCGCTGCCGCTGTTTCAAGAGTCTATCGCCAGTCTTGGCACGTATCCCCGTCACAAATGTCGGAATTCACTGAGAGTGCAAAACGAATTGTGCGAATAAATACTGTTCTCGGTGCGCGGTCGGTCCTGCCTGAAAATGAAACGAGCGCAAAACGAAATAACATTAAATTGAACTCTCCCAGGGAGGAGGACGCGCTCGAAAACGGCGCTGAATGGCGCCGAGAGGAGTTCTGTTTGTCATTATTAGCCGGTGATGGCGGCTTGCCATTGTGAAGAGGCTGCTGCTGAATCAGTTCTTCGTCCCGCCGCCGTCGACCCACTATCTGCTTGTTTTCATATTTCCCTCCTTTTTTGCATTTTAATTTTCGCCCAGAATTGAAATGCGGCTGGATTTGGGCCGGGCGAGGAGCGGCCGACTTTGAGGCTTCCGTCATTTGCCTGATGATAGCTGCAGGTATTTGAAGCTCATTAAAAATAAAAGAAAATTAATGGTATCCTTTTTCCCCATCGTTGCTGTTTTTGTTGTTGTTAATTAAAAAAAAACGAGACAGAGGGAGGGAAGATGACGCTGTCGTCGAAATGTTGCTTCAGCCTTTTGTGGTGAATCTAGGAGGAATCTGACGACAAACAGAATAGACCGGAAATGCTAATCATTATGAGGCGGTGCGCACAGCAGGATAATCACCAGCCGACACAGGGGGGGAAGGAGAGAAGCGCAGAAAAAGGAAATATGGAAATTAAGGGCGAGTCTGCAACAACAGCTGGACGGTGGGAGTTTGGAAAATATTTTAATTATTAATTTAACGGGAGATGAAAGTTTGAACGCAACACAGCGCTCCAGATGGAAGTCCTTTGAGTTGAGGGGCTTGCTCTCAATCCGCTTAACATATTCGATTAACTCTGCGAGGCGATGGGACTTTGTGTAGGTGTCGACGGGAATCGTGCACGTTGAGGCGAAAGGCACTTTGACATTTAAATTGTGTGCTCAGTGGCGGAGCTGAACGTGCGTCACTTGTTGTTGCATGACAAATGTCATATGGAAATATTTGAGCGATATTTCATGACATTTGAACAAGCTAATGCATGAATGTGTCAAGATAATGGATGTGAATGGGGAGACGCATTGTTTGAAGGAGAAATGACTATTCATGACATTTTGTTGAGAGTGCTCCATTTCGAGAGTTTTTTGTGTTTGCAGAGATAGCAGAAAACTTCAATTGCAGGTCATGATCAAGACTTATTTCTTTCGAATACGAGCACGTTTGCATATCTCTCCCCATGATTCATTGGGAATTTGCGTTTAAAACGCTGTCAAACCTTACAAATTACCGTTGTATGTCTCTCGCATAAGAAGTATCGGAATTCATCAGTCAGAGAGTGGATCCTTTTATTCAGTTCATCGTACCTTCAGATCCAAATATTCTCCGCCACCATCGTGTGAACCACTCTCGTGAGGCCTCCAACTGTCAAAATTTCAGTCGAATCGGAGTCGTAGTTTTACTGTGACATAGTGCGAAATGGAGTGTGTCCCTTGATTTAAGTGATGTTGGTCAGTGCTTCGATTCTTGCCTTTGAAAGGGAAATCGCGCAGCGAAGTGAAAGTGCGCTTATATGCTGTGTACGTTGAATCTAGTCCTGTTTTTATTGCAAGTCAGTTTTTGAGGGGTTAGGTGCCTCGAAAACGCGTAGCACGGCATATAGCGTGACAAAAATTCACGCCTCGAATTGGCAGACTGCTGTAAGGAACTTGAAATGTCTAAGACTGTAGGCATCCTAAAACATCGCGTGAGTCGTATCTATGGTAGAGTAGGATAGGAGCCGCAACCGTGAGACTTCTTCAAAGCAGTGTTTGTTGGTGTTTAAGTGCAACAATCGTTCAGGCGGAAATGTTTGCGATTCTAATGGCCGCTAATTATGTTGTCAAGAGTAGGTGAAAGGGGTATCTGCGTCTGCAGCGACAGCCAAGCTGTGCCTAAGGCCTTACTCAACCCTTTCCACTTTCAAGATAGTCCAGGAATGCATGTCTTCCCTAAATTTGATCGACAGACTGAATTCGCTAAGACTTGTCTGTGTCCCGGGACATTTCGGGAGCACGGGAAACGAGATTGCAAGGTTCTAAAGAGGCATTCGTTGGGCCCGAACCCACCTTAGGACCACCTTCTTCTTTGGTTGGGGCTTCTGTCATCGGATCGGTCTCCCAACAGCACAACCAGAGATGGCATGACTCTCCAGGATCCAGACTGACCAAGTGCCTGCTCTCAAACTTCAGCAAGAAATCCGCGGCTTTTCTATTATCTCTAGACAGACAAGAGTGCCGAAGACTTGTCGGCGTATGAACGGGACACTTCACCTTCGCTAAGCACCTTAGTCTACTCGGGCTTAGTGATGGCACCCTTTGCGATGCCTGTGGAGAAGGCGAACACATCTCCTAGCACTTTATCTGTCAATGTCTTTGCTCGTATCAGGTGGCGGCTGTTTGACGCTGATGTGGTGAAAGCTGAAATCTTAAGCTCTTTATTAATGAAGCGCCTGCTGGTCTTTCTTTGGAAAACCAGGAAACTACAGTAAATTAAGTTATTGCCTGATAGTGCAATGGACCAGTTGTTGAATCTGAGCGCTGCAGTGCAGTATCCCAACCTCCAACAAAAAAAATATGGAATTCGAAGAAGTTTCTGCGCCTTTTCGTAATCGTCCACAAAACATAGATTCAGATCAGAGACGAAGGAACAGTCGAAAGAGACGTGTTCCGTGTTTAAGACTGTCACATTGGGCGGAGAGGTAATGGTCGCCGAATTGTGGGAGTCGCAAGGTTGATCTACGTCGAGTACCTGGAGAAGGAAAAGGAGTCACTATACCGAATTATTGGGCCGATTAGACGCTGAATCAAGGATTTGGCGAAACTGCTCCTCCACTATAATAATAGACCGGCAGACACCTCCAGACACCGTAGACACGGAAAAATCGGTCGAGTTAGGACTATGAACTGCTGCCACATTCCGTGTGTTCTCCAGATTTTGGTTCATCTGACTTCATTTATTGTTGTCGCTTGCCAGCCATGAATTTCAGTCGACTGGTGACGTTTTGGTGCCACGGCCTTCTTTTTCCAGTTCAGGCAGCATTACAGCCCCAGGTGGACCTCTAGGAAATGTATTTTTGAGGCAGATTAAAAAAGTT
Source organism: Eristalinus sepulchralis (assembly GCA_944738645.1). Classification (NCBI taxonomy): domain Eukaryota; kingdom Metazoa; phylum Arthropoda; class Insecta; order Diptera; family Syrphidae; genus Eristalinus; species Eristalinus sepulchralis. Next base: position 83,767,052 of record OX122882.1, on the reverse strand, counting down.
CGAGGATCGTGCCTTGCAGACCTTAACTGCTTTTGCAAACCCTTCAATGATATGCACGCTATTGACACACATTCCTATTCCTTTCTAGGCATGTCCTTGCACAGACTACTGCCCAAAATGTCAGCCTGATTATACGAATACATTCTTTCCATGAAACTCAGCTGGATTTCAAGAGAACTTTGAAGCGTCCTCCAAATATGCAAAGCTCCCTAGAGGCACCTCAACCCCAAGTGAAACTGGCAAACTCTTAAAGTACACCTTCGGATATATTGAATCAGACGACAGCAACTTAATTCTGCTTTCCATCCGAACATCCTCAATAGTCCTTGTAAACTTTGTTCCCCGTAGGGAAGAGTGGATTTACCTCGTCACTTGTCAGATCTTAAAGCCAAGGTTGATTAACCCTGGCAGTGTTCTTCTCCGAGAGAAACTCCCCTCCGCCCTCCGACGCTTCATTCAATAAGTCGCCTGTTCATCTACCTCCGCAATCCGACAAGATAAAGTCGTCTCTTCGACGCTCCCCCCCTCACATGAATTCACCGCCTCGCCACCCAGTAAATCCCTCCCCCTGCAGCAGCTCCTCAAGCACTTATGCAATTTTCTTATTCTCTTTATGACTTAACAATCCATCTCTGTTGTCTCGTTTCAGATCCTCCAGGAGTGGAGATACCTAGCAGCAGAGGCAGGCGTTCACCGAGATACCATCCGGCACAGCAACGCCGCGGACTCAAAAATCCCATCCAAAGTAAGTGCTTCCTTGTCTTAATCTGCGTCACAACGCCAGACACCAGAAAATAACGATGAACGATTTTCTTGCGAAATCCCATTCGAGTCCTTTGTCCCCGAGCGTTGCCATCGTCACGACAACGCCCGCCCCGATTCGAAAGCAATTAATGTACACTCCCGACAAAAGCTTTAATTTCGCGTGTAACCATTTCAAATTACACTCCGTAGTATTCCGATGTCACCGCCACCGCCACCGCCGCCGCCGCCGCTGCTGAGTGTTTATTTGCTTTGCACAATGTAACACATTCCCCGAACCATCCCTGTGCTCGCCCGGCAGACGCTTAGCGCGCTATTTATCCAATTCACACTCAAACATCGACCGGAAAGTAGCGCAAATTGCGTGAAAGCTGTTTTGATTAATATTTTAGGTCGAGTATTTAAATTAGTTGCTAATGCTGCTCCTTGGCCAGGGCCGTGGGCGCGGTGGCGTCGCCAGGGATGTAATTACAACTTAACCGAACGATTGCCTAAGCACACGCGTGTGACAGATCTTTTACAAATATTTAAGTTGCTCCGAATTAACGTCATAATTGCTCCAGTGGGTGCGTGTGTGTGTGAACCACACGCGCACACCCGGTTTGTATGTGTGCCTGTGGTTTGAGGTGGGAAAACGTGAGCGCGTTGAAATTAACGGTGATTTGTGGCGGAATTTTTGTGACTTCTTTTCGGGTGGAGAAATGTCCTTTCACTTGTAGGAGGTTACCTTTTGGTGTGACGAGGAATTTAGGGGATAGAACCACAAATTTCGCCGAAAATGGATAACTTTTGAAATAAATTTGTTTCAGTTTAACCCGCGAATTGGGTAAAGTGGTGTAATTGGATTTAATTGAAAGCCCTTTGGCGTTTGAAAGTGACAAATGGTATTCGAAGCACTTAACGCGAAGGGGAAACCGCAGCAGAAATCGACAAAATTCAGGTAAAAGGTTGCGGAACGATAGTTGTGGTTTTCTGTGTCAGGACATGATATGAATGCTAAGAGGAACGAACCATGTAAACGCGAGTGCAAACCGCAGTTACCCAGTTTAATTTCTCTTTAACTTTTTGTTCTCTGTATAATTAGGAAAAGAATTAATCGTCATTTCGATATTTTGGCGACCGCAAGAAATGGCATTTCTGACAGTTTTTCGAAGTTTCTGTCCCACTGCTCCAGGTGGTCTCCATTTCCTACACGCTTTGGGTACAGTTTCTGATCGGGAAATACTCATTCATAATTGTTACAACGTGAACCATCATCGGCTTAGAATATTTTAAATCAAAGGTCTGACATGAATGCTGATGCTAACGAAACCATGTACACGCGAGTGGAACACGCACTTGCCCGGTTTAATTTCACTTTTATTTCTTATTCTCTGTTTGGTTAGGAAAAAGAATTAATCGTTATTGAATGGAATGGATTTTCTGACAGTTTTTCAAAGTTTCTGTCCCATCGTTCCAGGTGGTCTCCATTTCCCTTTCATTCGTACAACTCCTACACTAACTAGGGCACACTTGGCATTCGGGAAATACGCAGATACCTCTCATACAACTGGATCAGTGATCGACATTGTTAGCAAGAGTTGCTGCTTAGAATATTTAAACTTAAAGGTCTGTCAAATTTCTGGGATGAGCTGCCGTTTATGGCTTAAACTTGTAGTCTCGAATATGGCCAGCAGTGTGTTTACTTTATTGCGCACCTGACGTAGATGTCTTTTACTCCTTCTTTGCCACAAAAAACAATTGAAGACTGATGACCTTTACGAAATGTCAACCCCCGCCTTGACTCACCTCATCTCCCGCCAGGCCAATTTGCTGCTCTCCTTGTTAAATTGGCCAATTTGATGCCACACACAAAAGCCATTCGTGTTTAAATCCTGATGACATTTCAAAATTCAGACATCAAAACACTGCCAGGACAAGGCACCTAACGAACACCGCCTCCAATCATAATTCCCCTTCCCGCTCAAAAAAAAAAAAAAAAACGGAAAGGAAACCAAAACATCTTTAAGACTTTTCTCGGAGTTGATTAAATGCCTTCAGACCGCATCATTAAATGAAAGAATTTAAGTTGCCTCGGGTGAGGAATTCCGACAGACTGAGGAATGTGACATGTATTACTTCTTTGAGCCTTAATTTCCCCGCCCGCCTGTCCGCCTCGTCAGGACTACTTTATTGGTTTTCATTTGGGCTGCTTTGTCAGCGGAAAATTGGGAAATGCTATGTGCTGTCGTCTAACCCCTCCACCTCCGGATTCCACTGCCTTTAGTCAACCTTGACCAACTTGGTCGGCATCCCCCCATCTTAATGATTGAGCGGTGAACACACAGAGCAGAAGTGAAACAAAAAAACGCAGAACGAAAGCGCCCAACGGCAACTTAAGATAAACAGAAAGAACTGGAGAGACAAGAAATTTTAGATTCACCGGTGGGCATTCGTCAGCACCTGACAAAGGGGCCGAGGCGGGAGTGAGAAGCGAGTGGTCCTTTTGGGCATTTGCTTTGGCTTTGACTGAGGTTCGGGCTTGTGCACATGTTGACACGGCGGAGGTGGGTGCTCTGGCCGCAAGGATCGTTTCTTTTCCCTCATTCAGCACCTGTGCGCTGGATTTACGTTTCACATGGGAACTTTGTTTTGCAGATAAAAAGCCCTGATTACAGCCCCACTGTGGTGGCTTGTCAGGTTTGACAGGGGCTTTGCGGGATAAATAAATCAAGAGCGTCCAGTTGGCAAACAGAGATGAAGTACAGGTAACGTCCTTCAAGGTTTCGATGAAAGGATAATCCTTTTTCTGTTGGTTGAGCATGCTGAATGAAAGGAAATGAAAGTGAATCTGTGTTGGGCAGCGCACCGTCTTTGGGTTCGCTTGACCGAAACAATGGACGTCTCGCAATTGTGCATTGAAAAGGATCGGCGGAGAAATCAATGTGCTTAGGTTGGGGGAATTCAGAAATTAGAAATCAAATTTTTAGCAGTCCCAGGTGTTGGCCTAAAAGTGTGTGAAAGGGAGATTTGTCTTATTTCAATGGTTAATATAATTTCAACAGCATAAAATGACTAAAAAAAATTTAGTTCTTAAATCGGTGTCAATGGAGTGTACATCAGAGACAAACCTGCGTGGAAAGTTGAGTATGGGTGGCTAAGTTGTGTGTGGAACAATGCGATCGTAGGCGAAATTTTATGTTAAGATGTTTAATAAACTCAAAATTTTAAGCCAACAATATGTGGTTACATTGCCGCTCAAAAGAGATCCTAGGCTATCAACCTCTGTAGCAAAAAGTTCGTGGAAACATTTAACTGAGACATTCAAAAGGAATAAGGCAAGAACAAGCAAATGTCAGATCTGGTTATTACAGAAATTTGAAAGCGATGGCCTACCATCTTTTTCTTCTTCTTCTTTCCATGGCTCTACAGCTACGGGGTAAACCTGGGCCTCAACAAACATGCCTCTTCAGCTTGTACGCTCTTTCGTCAGCTGCCTCGAATTACGTACTCCAAGTTTGTTGAGGCCCTTCTCCACTTGTGTGCGCCATCTCAATCTAGGACATGCCCTGCTGCGTTATCTCAATGGCTCGAATTCGAATACTTTTCAGGCCGGAGCAGTGTTGTCCATATGCTCTATATGGCCCAGACCAGACGTCGCCGCCGTACAGCCTATAAAGTTTGCCGTTAAATCTTATCCTCCAGACGCCATCAATGCAAACAGGACCAAAAATTTCACGTAGAACTTTTGTTGAGGGCTTCCTCATCCGCTTTTAATAACGTCCAAGTTTTCGGGCCGTAAATGAGCACTGGAATGATCAAGCTGTAGTACAAAGCTAGTTTAGTCTTACGAGAGAGGGCTCTATTACACAATTGCCTCTTGAGCCCAAAAAAGCAGCGATTGGTAAGAGTTATTCTGCATTTGAAGTCGGTACTAATGTTGTTGCCTTGAAGTTTCTGCCGCCTTGTAGTGTCCGAGCTCTGTCGGTGTAGTGGGTCCTTCATTTATCACCATCCCGATATTAGCCGCCTCCGCTTCGATGCCAGCAAGCGCCTCACTAACGGCTCGCTGTGTTCGTTCAATCACGTCAATGTCGTCGGCGTAAGCAGCAGTTGAACGGACTTTTGGAAGATCGTGCCTCAGGTGATGACTTGTGATGATGTTACAAAACTCAAATGACTGCGCATCGCCTTCTTTAAACTTGTTTGACTTAAAGGTCTCGTTGCCGACTGATGGAGCAGCGTTATCCTACACAATTTGATGCCAAAATTAGACATGACACAGAATGGCTCGTCTCTATACACGCTGTCGGTCTATACACGTATGCGGTCTTAAAATGTGGTGCGTATGGATTTGTACTTCTTGGATCTTTTCCAGTTTCTATCCGTAGGGTGAAGATTTGTTCGATGGTGGACTTCCTCTATTTGAAACCGAACTAATAGGGACCTATCAGGTTGTTGACGAAAGGTTTCAGGCGTTCACACAGTGGAACGGCAGAGAGGATCTTGTACTCGATGTTAAGGTAACTAATCCCACGATTGTTGGTACTGCTTTCTTATGGAGACTCTTGCTTTCCATCAGGACTCCTAAAACAGTACACCGGCACGACGATAAATACCAGCTTTGTACGCCAAGCCCATAAAATATATCTTATACAAGAATTATCGTTGTATGTCCTTGCTTAACTTTACCTACAGGCTCTCATCCAGCATACTGTGTAAACCCCACACATCAGTTAGCCCACCTTTTGACGTACAGTTAAGTTTAGAAATTCGTCCTTCATCCATTTCTAGTTCAATCCGCCCATAGGCATAACAAAGTGCAGCGTTTTTGCATCTCCCTGTCGTCTTCAGACGGAAGGCACTTAAAGTTTGGATTTAGAACATTCGGACCATTGCTGGGTTGATAAGCATGTTACGGATGAATTGAGTAAACAAATTTGATTTCGCGTCCTCAAGCACCCATAACCTTCGACCTACAGTTTATTTCCGATTTCGGTAGGCGACAGTTAAGGAACTTTCTTGATAACAACGCTCTAGGGGTGGTGCCATGGAAAAATTCAAGATTTGCGTTCAGTCCAGGAGTCGAATCTAGAACCTCGCACTTAGGCACTACGCCACAGTGGACAATTTAAAAATTCATGGTACATAAATATAGACACCCTTCTGAGCAGCTTTTACTCACTCCAATAGAGTCCAACTGGAGGCAGCTAGCGAAAGACCGTTCTGGCTGGAGAGGCATGTTGGTTGAGGCCCAAGGCCACAAGAAGAAGAGAATAATGTAGTCCACGAAACTGCGCAACAAAGTCTTGTTCTCGAATTGTATGATTTTAAATATGCTGAAACTTTGCGTACAAAAATCGCGAAACTTCATCTAACATCAATTCATCATGACTTTGTGATGCTTCACACGACGACTCGGAAGGCACGACTCACATGGGAACAAAGTACAAGGAGAATACATTTCTTTCTCCTCTATTCTTTTTTTGGTTCTTAAGCACTGCTTTAAGAAACTGATTACATGATCCATTAAAGAGAACTGTCGAATTCTTGACTCCCACGTCATCATGCAATTGCACTCACCTCGCCGAGTGAAAATTTAATGAGGCATACCCTTAACCACAGGCACGACACAGCAGTCCTCGTGTGAATTGCGACATTCAAAGTGCGCATTGATTGTTTCCTCGTCACTCACCCTACCCCATTGTCAACGCACGACATTTACGAAGTCATTAAAGCGGATTCTGATTCAGAGACATTTGCCATTCGCCCATGTTCAAGGCAGGCAGTCCTGAATCTCAGGACGCGTGAGTGATGAAACATTGAGTGTCGCATGACCAAGGAAATCACGTTTGATTAATTATTTATTGAAAGCGTTAACACATCAAATCTGTGTCATTCTCATCCATTCTTTGCCATTCGAAACTTCTTTCTTGTTGATTCTTTCCCATTGAACATGAATTCCAAATAATTTTCTTAAGAATTTTCTTTTCAAACTTGGCAGCACTCACTTCATAGTGACAGCTAATTTACCGGAGTAATGCTTGCGAAGTTTTTTGCGAAAATCATGATTACTTTCGCAAAAGTTTCTGCGGATTACTTCCGCCTGGAGGGCCGCATCAATAAATAAGGATTTTTCAACTTGGTGTGAACAAAATCAATAAATTCCTTAATTTTATGGATGCCGGGGGGACGCTGTGTTCTGTTTTAAATTGCTCCAGGGGGGAATGGAGTTTTTTTTGCATTGAAAAATTCGATAAGTAGCGACTCGAAAGTGAAGATAGGGGAATGTGGATGTATTCGGATGAAAAACTCCTCGATTTTCAATTTTTCCGTTGACTTAGCTTGGTTTATCTAATGTCAGCAATGGTCTGTCTTCACCATATCAACGGTGGCTGTAGTAAACGCACGAGAATGGGCGTGCAGGCGTACAGCCTATAGAGCTCGTGGCTGAATCTTCTTCTCCATACTCTCAAACAGGACAAATACCTGAAGGCACCTCTCGAAGAGAGAGCCCAGGATTCTACGGCATAGAGCAAGATCGGGACCATGAAAATGTTGCTCACCACGAACTCGATCTTACGAGAGAAGGCTCTGACGTCAATTGCCTCTTGAGTCCAAAGAAACAGCGACTGGCAACAGTGATTGATTTCAGTATTGATGTTGTCGTTCCTGTCGCCGTTGCGCAGTGGGCAAGTGCGTCCATTCACACGCTGTAGGTCCCAGGTTCGATTCCACTACTGTTCATCTCTAATTTTTCACGGCATCACCCCGTTTGAGTTGCTGCCACCAAAAATATATAGTAACTGCCTGGGAAAAGCTTCACACATCTCGCCATTCAGTGTCTGCAATAAACTGTGTGTCCCTTCCACTCACAAGGAAAGAAGGTAGTTGCTAAGGAAGCTAGACACTGGAACCTCGCGCGCTGTAATATCACTCATGTCCATATTTACTGCGGAGCCTATGTACACGAAGTCAAAAAAAAAGTTTAAAAATGTTGCTACCTATGGCACTGTCCAAAGGTTGATGGTGTGCACCCCTCCATTATGAAAGCATGGACTTTGATTTTGCCTTAATTTACTGCTTTACCCATTTTAAGCGCATTCGTTTCAATGCCAGCTAACGCCAGCTAACTAACGTGTTTCAGATGTCTCTTTGAAATGACAGAAAGGATTTTGTATCCGACGTTATGAAGACTGATCCGTAGCCTTAAGGGTCTCCTTTCTTATGGCCAGGCAAAGGACACAAGGATTCCACTACTGGGCCATGATTTTACCCAACGAAATGGTGCATGCGCCCAACCAGACGATCTCCATTTACAGAGCTCTGCAGGTGGTCCGTCAGCTCCAGCTGCTTTGCTCGTCTTCCATCTCGATTTAGTTATCTTGACCAGTTGGTAGTCTTGCCCATTGTGAGCGTAACTTTTACGCCTGACAGCGGTATTTTTAACTTACAGTCTGCATCATTTTTTTTCAAATTCTCATCAGTTTCACCCTGAGACTATGATGGCGGGCATCGATTTGCATTTCTTGTATCGTTTTGATGGTGAAGTGTGATGATTTGATATTTTGTGGCCGAAAACTGCTCAGTTCAGGCATTTGAACAAAACGGCTGAGAGGCTCTTATATGCGATGTCTGTCTTATCTTCGTCTTAAGCTGGCCTTCCACTGTGTCACGTCTTCTTCTTCTGTAAAACAACTTTCTTAAAAAAAATGTAGATTCAGGAGGGCTAAGAGCACAAGGAAATGTTTTCTTTTGATCGTTTTCCAAACTAGGGAAACATTTTTTAAGCATCTGCAACCAGATCCAAAGCTTTTTCTCCTTTTTTTCCCAGAAACCGATGGCATTTGGCGCAGACTTGTTGTCCTTCCGTATTCTCATACATATACGGGCACAGACGTCTTTTTACGTACCTGCCACAAATATCATCAAAATCTGTCCAAAACCTTCAAAAGTTTGTCACAAAACGTGTAATTTGTGGTTACAGTCAATTCCTGACCATGACTACAGGCCTCAGGCTCTCTTGACTTGTTGAATGGTTTCCACCACTCAACCATATTGTCCACGTCCATAAAAGCAATCTGTTCCTGTTCCATCCATCCATCCATTCTCACCCTCATCAGAGTCCACCGTCGCCTCTGTCCACCAACCCCAATAAAAGTGCCTCATGTGTCTTTGGAATTACAACATCTTTCCTCTTCACTCCAGCTTCCAATCGCTTACCGATCGATCTTATCTAACCCCCTCTTGCAAGCCATCATTACCACAGACTCCTCCTTTCGAGCTCTATTACTCATACCCCGCCCCAACTACCCTTCATGATGTGACTCACTCTGAAAGCATCCTGCATGCGTACATATTTATTTTTTGAACAAATTTCCATCACCCTCACCGTGCGTCTCCCCTTCTGTCCCTGTCGTCTGCCTAAGACAGTGTTTGCATTCCGAACATACCTCCAGCCGCCGCAAAGTTTCAAACTAATAAAAGGGATTCCATCGCGCAATCATCCTTTGATGCATCATCAACCTGATCCAGATCCTGCACCACCACCACCATCTCCCACACGGCGGTGATTTAAGTCCCGTAAAAAGGAAACTTTGTTCCTCGGCACGGAACAAAAAAAAAAATGAAATATTCAAAACGGGAAAACAACAACCGATCCACCCTCGCACGTTCACAGCCCCTGCGTGCTGTACGGGCGGAGGGATGCGCAGATTTTATCACTGACTGGGGACAAACTGTGTCCTCTTGCTGTTTATTCGTCCGCCCCGCGCTCTCTGCACTCCTCGCACTCACCCACCGGCTTATTATGTTTTGTTTGATATTTATTATGCTCCCACCAGCAGGGGGTGGCATTGATGCAGGATATATTGATTTTCTGTGTTTTTCCACCCCTTGTCGCGCGGGGAGATTATGACTCTCGTCGTCTATCGCAATTCAACTTCAATTTGGTTCGACACTGTGCCGCAATCATGCGTCAGCAGCCAGCCGGTCTACGGGAGCCAACCACTCAGTCATGCGACGACATTTAAGTATTAATGGAATTCTCCGAACAGAGGGAACTCATTAAACGCCCAGCACGGCTTGCAATGCGATACAACTGCATGCAATCCAAATTACCATCGCATTAGGGGTGAGTGCCGCTAACTCCATGCTCTCCATGGCTTCCAGGCGCACAGCCAGCTTTATGTGGCTCAATGTCAGCCTCAATAAAAACGAGAGCACTGCGAAAGCAATTAATTCACGATTTCGTGAAGCGGTGGATCTGGGAGACAGCAGCCCTTTTAAATATTTGAGTTGAGCGTTGTCAATTTACTGCCGCCGGGGATGCCAGCCAGACACTCTCTGTTTCTTCCCTAATTCGTTGCGATATCTGCGTGAAATGTCAAACAATTACACGTCGAGTACATGTTGAGGATGATGATGGTGATGATGATGGCGCGGCGGCGGCGGCAAACGACGCCCGGGATGAGACACAGACGAGAAAGACGAAGAAAAAAAAAAGTTATGGCGAAAGTCTGGATTTTATTTGAGTTGATTCTGTGTAAAGCAAATGCCTTCATTTGTTCGCCTTTGATGGGCGATATAAAACGAGTTGTAACTGTGGGCCGGGGATGGAGAGATGGGGTGCAAATAAAGCGATTCACATTTCCCGGAAACTGTGCAATAGTTTGGTGATAGTTTTCGGTGTACTTCGGCTGCCTCTGAAGCTGTTCCGAGCTCTTGGAAAGTGTCGCTTAAAACTTGAGATTGACGCGCTGAAATGACGGGAGCTGCTGGCACCAAATGAGTTTTGTTTTATGAACACTTACTTGTTGTCGTTGAAGAGCGTCGATTTTGATGGTGATGGAATGCTTAAAGTTCAGAGATTCATTTCAACTTTGGTTGTTATGCGTCGTTCATCGATAGGGATTTCAACCACTTTCTTCCTCTAGGGAAGTGTCATTCAATCTGGGTCTTCGTTAGTAGGGCTGTGAAAAGGTTTCAACGTTCAACGGTGGTCGCGGAGGTTTGCGTTGTTTTCCTCGTACTCCATACTTAAATCTAAGCAAACAAGTGAACGCCGAGAGTTTTCAAATTTTTTGTATGCATATGCCAGCACGACAGCGAGCACAAACGATAAGTTTCTTTTTGGGTAACACGCTCTGAGCACAAGTTTTTTCTTCTTCTTGGAGTCGGCCATCAGGCTGGACCTGTGTCTCCAGGGTGGACCTGTGGCCCCAGGGTGGAGCTGTGCTCTGAGGGTGGACCTAGGGCCACATTGTGTACCTGTGCTCCCAGAGTGGACCTGTGCCCTCAGGGTGGAGCTGTGCTCCTAGGGTGGACCTGTGCCCCCAGGGTGGAGCTGTGCTCCCAAGCGGACCTGTGCCCCCAGAGTGGACCTGTGGCCGCAGGGTGGACCTGTGTTTCGAAAGTGGACCTGTGCCTCTAAGTTGACAAGCTGAAATAACCAGAGAAATGTCGTCATCATAATTTCCGGGGTCCCGAATATCCGAATGCACGTCCGAGAGATCTTCAGGCCGCTCGATCCTCCGCCATCGAGTTGAACTCAACAGGAGCTTTTCCCATGGGAAACCGGGCGAGTTTTCGGAATTCATCCAACCACCACGCCCTGAGTCTGCCGAGCGGTCGTCAATCTAATGGAATAGCATCGAAGGCGCGTCTCCAAAGTCTAGATCAAGGGGACGCCCGTACCCTGTCACCAAACCACCGAAGTAAAGCGCCTTCCGTTCGACAAGGTAGGTGTTTAACATTGTGCTGCTCCCGTAATGTAGCGTTTCTCACCCATTTTCACGAAATCTGCCCCATCGTGCATATTCTGCCGATCGCAAATTGGTTTCAATTAAAAAAAAATCGATCGTAAAACCTAAGTAAATTGAGTTATGGCGGAATTACCGCTCAGCTTCAACCACTCAACCAATAAGTAATGACAAAGGACATGTGTCGAATGAACCTAGCTGTGGTCGCCCTGAAAAGCCAACGAAATCGCGACGTTGGAAGTGTATCTGTAAGGCATCCAAAAATCCTTGGCGTGATTCAAAACTGGCGGAAGATATTACGAATACAACGAGCAGGTAAGTGCATTCAGAAACTGTGCGAAGAGTTCGGTAGGAGATCCGAAGGGTGTCATGAAAGAGTTTCAAGGATAATATCGTGGATAAGTAAAGTCAACCGTTAGACGACATTTTAGACGAACATGACTTTTGGAAACCAGAAGTTTTCGTAACTGAAAATTGGTTTAATTTCTTCTGATCCGATGACAAAGGAAAAGTTTGCTGCAAAGCTAATCAAACAATGGAGCCGAAGAACCTGGTACCAACTGCCAAGCACGAAGGTTGGCATGTAAGGGCTTGGGGGAAATGACAGCTTTTGGTGTTAATAGGTTAGTTGTTTTTTAAGGGAATATGAATTGGTATCAACATCTTTATTCTTTGCGCGATTACTTGCACGCCTTTACTGAGGGCTTACGGGAAGAGCTGAGTACTACAACACAAACCTCTTCGACCACTGTTGGACGTGGAAACTTTTTCATATTCAGTACTACTAACAAAAAACCAAATTGAATGACGCTTCCCTAGAGGAAGAAAGTCGATGAAATCTCTATCGATGAACGATGCATAACAACCAAAGTTGAAATGAGTCTCTCTTCTCTCAGGTCAAGGATCCCAAATTTTAAAAAATAGCTGGTGTCCAAAATTCCTCTCGCTCTCCTCTACAATCTCCAGATCAATCTCAGATGAACTCAAACTGATACCTTGACTGCAATGATACGAAGAATTTTCAAATTTGAGATTACCAACAAAAATTCATAAAAAAAATTGCCCATTCGACTACCTAGCCATCAATGACCACTCATATCACCGAAAATCTAGTTCGTTTTATGCCAAGAAGGCTTATGGTCGTTTGGGTATCAAATTGGTGGTCCAATAAAATATTTAATTTCTTTTAAAACCGTTCTTATTAATTTGTTTGCCTTAATCCTCATCAATGTAAAAAATTGTTTATATTTGAATACAAATAAAAAATTTGGCTGCATTTTGTCAATGGGCGGCTGGTAAAGCGAAATTTACCTACCAAGAGTCCCAGAAAAGTACCACTATTGTAAAAAAATCAACCTACTAAAACGAAACAAATTTGCGAAAGAACACCTGCACTGGGAACCTTCTAAATGGCTCAATATATTATGGACGGACAAATCCAAAAAAGTTTTTTGTGGTACTCCTGGTATAAGGACATTTGTTCGCGGCCGAAAAAAAAACAGGAGTTTCAACCGGGGTGTTCTATCAAAACTGTAAAGCACGGCGGGGCAAAAATGAAATTAATTTCCTATTTTGGTACTGGTCCCATTTTTTGGATATAACCGATGATGATTGCCGGAGTTTACGTCAGCATGAGGAGAGAAACCAGACTTCCTTACGCAGAGTGAAATATGTCACTTAGATGAATTCTACAGCAAGACAATGTACCCAAATATGCGAGCAAACTGGCCAAAGAATGTTTCCAAAGTTTAAGTTATAAAGTGGCCGCCTCAGTTTCTGGACCTGAATCCCATTGAAAACCCTTGGACAAATGTAAAGAAAACTGTATATGAAGGAGAACCCAAAAATACAAAACAGCTATGGGATGTTGTGCAGGTTGCGTAGAAGAATTTCCATGCCACAACGTTGTGACACTGTACTTAAAAATAAAGCTTATGCGACCAAGTATTAACCCAGTAACAAAAATAAAAACAAAAAATGTCACTATTCCATTGACCTTTACTTCATATTTATGAGTTTTTGCACTTGGTGCTATTATTTTGCACAATCCGAAATTGGGTGTCATTCTGGATAACAGACCTTTTCTAAGTTCAGAATGCACTTTTTTTCTTCGTTTGTTTATGGGTTGTACTACGGATGGAATAAGGCTGTTGTGCAGGAAATATGATGTGTTTGCATGACGGTAGGAAAAAGTTGTTACGAAAATAGTGACAAAGTCGAACGTGGTGATATTATTTTGCACAGTGCTGTATATGCAGACTTTCGTGAGTGACTGTAGTTTGTTTGATGTAATGTCAGAGTTTTGTAGTCTAAACCATGTTCGAAAGTTAGACTCATACTTCACTGTGTGTACATATAAAGGGTGTCCCAACAAGAACGCAAGATTTAAATTTTAAATAAAACGCAGATATTTAAAAAAAATCGTGAATTCTTTATTATACCGTAAAGTAGACAGGATGAGGTTATGTGTAGAATAACACATCGGCCTGATGGTTTGGTTGGACTTTGCTGGCACATACGCGATCTGTTAATGAAATTTTCAAAGATCGTTTTGCACAAATGCTGCGGTATTTCATTAATGCAGCGTAAAATTTCTTCTTTTAAGGCCCAAGTCGTCGTCGGCTTATTCGCAAAAACCATCGACTTCAAAAAACCCCAAAGAAAAAAGTCCAAGGGTGCTAAGTCGCACGATCTAGGCGGCCAATTCTGGTCTCCAAAACGCAAAATAACACGACCGGAAAATGACTGATGCAGCAATTGAATTGTTTCTCTGGCTGTATGAGAAACCATATCTCCTCCACATTAATTTCACGGTACCGAACACCATTGACTGCTTGCACTTGACCTGACTCATTTTCATAAAAAAAGGTTCAATGATTCCTCCAGCCCAAAATCCACACCACACAGTGACACGTTGAGGACGCATTTGCTTCTCATGAATCATTCGAGTATTTTCCTCACCCCAAATGCGCCAATTCTGCCTATTGACGAAGCCATCAAGATGGAAATGGGCCTCGTCACCAAAGATGATTTTATCGGCAAAATCAGCATTTTCATGTTGTCTTTCCAATACCCAATTAACGAACTCCCTTCGCTGTGGATGGTCAGCTGGCTTCAGTTCCTGAATCAATATAACTTTTTATGAATGAAGATGCAAATCTTTCGTCAAAATTCCCAGCATAATGGATTTGGAAACACCGATTTGCTGAGCTTTGTGTCGAATTGAGGTGGATGGAATTTGAGCGACTTGATAGAAGGCGCGTTGTTGTCTTTACATCAGTTACAGACCTAGTTTCAGCATATTTTTCCATTAATCGCTTTACAGTTGACTCTTTTGGAGCATTATTGTAACCCCAAATTAATCGCAATTCGCGAACCGTAGCCGCAAAACTTTCACCATTTTTGGTAAAACAATTTCACAATGAGAATGCGTTGTTCATTCGTGTAACGCTCCATTTTTATATAAATGGTGGTCGAATGAAAACGCTCGATTAAAATTGTAAATGTAACAAAAACTATTCACAGACTCGTCTCAATATTTTTCTTTTATAATAGAAGGATCTATGGAAAGTGACAAAATATTGGCCAAATGCTTCCCACAACTCAGTGGAATACCTCTATCCGATGGTCCAAATTTTCAATGACTCTAAAACATAATTGAGGTTTTTTGTCCTTAATGCGGCACGAATTGTCTCATCCTTAAGCTCTTGAATTGCTCTGGGTTTATTCACGTACACTTTTTCTTTCGAAAAATCTCAAAGAAAGAAGTCCAACGGTGTCACATCACATGATGGCGGCGGCCATTTAACACCAGCACGACCTGAGATATCATGGCCATTGAAGGTCTTGCAGAAAGGCGTCATAGTTTCGTTGGTTCTGTGGCAAGTGGCCCCATCGTTTGGGAAGTACATATCATTCATGTGTATATCCTCTATTTCTGGCCACCAGAAGTCCTTAATCACCTCGCGACAGCGACCACTATTCACGGTAACTGCTTGGTGGTCCTCTTTTTCGAAGAACTACGGCCCAATGACTGCCAGCCCATAAATCACACCAAACAGTCAATCTTTTCATGGATGCAGCGACTTTTCAACAATCACTCGTCGGTTCTCATTAGCTGCCCAAAATGTGGTAATTCCGCGGGTTTACGAATCCACTGAGGTGAAAGTTTATGACGAAAGAGAAGAAGAAGAAGTGCACGAATTTTGATTTGAACACACATTTTCGTAAAAGTCTTCAAAATCTCACTTGCGCTTCTCACTTGTCTTCCTTTCAATGGTTGAATTTGTCAAACAAAAAAACTTGCCGTTGAGGTGTGACTCACCTTAAACACGGCTTTGTGACTTGTTCTACGTTACGGGTTGCGCCATAACATCTCATTCAACATTTTGCCATATTGCCGACTGCATCTTTGCTTCTCTTTCAAGAACGCACTCTCATACTTAATTCAGAAATTTCCGATTGTCAGCACGGTGAACACTCTCAACACTGCAGACGTCTACAAGCAAACAACCACGTCGAAGTGGAAAACATAATTTAAATGCAGAAAACTCAAAACTTCAAACTTCAAATCCACACCGCTCGTTACAATAGCTTGCCATTCAGAGTGCGATTTGAAAGGATTTGTGCGTGTTGCGCAATCTGTTGACGGAACAAATGAAAACAACCGCACCGGCACAGCCACCCACAGGAAACCACAAAAGTTGCTGCAGCCATATTGATCCCAGCACAGGATCACTCTTAATTGCAGTCACCGAGAGGGCGAGCACTGCATCTGTCAGTCGCAGTCCAAACAGAACTGTGGCATCCTGCATCCACACAGCTCTGCACATAATTGCTTTGAAATCTGAAATAATGAGAATTCCCAAGAAATGTTTGCGCATTCATTCCCGAGTCCTGAACAAACACTCGTCGTCGTCGTCTTCGCCGCGCTCTGCTCACCGCACCGAAAGGCTGAATGCCTGAAAGTCTGAAAGACAACGTCGGAGTGTGTAACATAATTTATTGAAACATAGACGTCATCTGCATGGGGAACATTATTAGAATGTAAATTTTCGGTTGAAATGAAGACAAACACGCATCTTTTCGGTCTTTCCGGTCTTTTGGGGGTACCCAGGGGTACATGCTCCTTGTCAGTCTACTTTTATGCTTAATAAATCTCTTCTGCGCCGCAACGGTGGAGCGCCGAGGCTGCGGCCGGAGGGCGTGTATTCCCACGCACACATGTCATCCGGGAGGTGGGGGCTCCTTCGCAGGCTAACGCGTCCTTAACACATTGGGAAAATGACAAGCAACAATAATGGCGTTGTTACATTTCGGCAGCTGTGCTCAAGAGTGGCGTGTGTTAAAAATAAATTTGTCAAAGAAATCGAGCGCGAGTGTGTGTGTGTGTTTTTTGCATCGAACGCGAGTCTTTGGCAGGAAGTCACAGAGTGAGCAGGGATTACACAATTTGCCGATGATTAATAAGACTCCGCTGATGGGAATGGCTGAAGGATTAACGAGTGCTGGAGTTGTAAATCCTCGCATGTGCTGAGATGCGCGATTTTTTACGCTCGTTTTTTGTGTGCGCGCACTTGAAACGACTCTAGATGACGAGCGGGGGACATTCGTAAAAGATTAATAAGATGTAATTTGTTGAGTTGTTGTTGTTGTGTTTTTTTTAACGTCTTCATGGGGTTTTCGGGTTTTGGTTGGTGCAAATGGAGGTATCCTAAAAAAGCTGGTTTATGAGGCGAAGCAGCTGGGTGATTTGGAGTTTTTGTGTAGAGGAGGATTTAGGACCCCTTTTGAACAGCAGTGTCCTGGGGATGCCAATAATTGATTGAAGGTAAGGAGTCGACTGTGTAACGCAGTAGAAGACTTTGAAATGCTTGGGAAATTCCTTCAGTTGAAATCAGGTTCTGGTTTCCTACGGCGACACTTTGGTGGAATATTTCAATCAAATGCTAATTCGCATTGCATATCTTAGGGAGCAAAAAAGTGAAGTTCCAATGAAACAGGTCGTCTTTCCGGGTGGTTGCAGGAGCAACGCTGAGCTTTGCTGTAGGACTAGTGAAGTTGGAACAATTTTAAAGCAACTTAGAAGAGCACTTATAGGTCAGGTCGAGCTTAGTGCCAAAGCCGTTGTATTGGTCCTTAACACAGTGTTTGCTCCAACCCTACCTATGATCATGAAATCTGGCTAATGACCGCCAAAATAAAACCATAGAAAAAAGCTTCCAAGATCTTTTTCTTCGTGCTGTTCCATGAGTTACTCGCCGGGATAGGACGAAAAACGCGACAGTACGGGAGACCTCAGTGTTGAGCGGATCCTTCAGACGGAAGGAGTCCTACTTCCGTGGTTTGGCTACGTGTTAGAGAAGTTCCCTCATCCCAACTTTCGAGGCATGCCTTAGACGCAATTTCCCCAGGCGGGCGAACTCGCGGCAGACCGATCAAATCCATGAACTCGTCTGGTTAATAATAATGATAATTGAGTGGCACTACGGCCAACAAGGGACCAGGGCCTAGCTTCTACAACAACTCGTCCATCTCCTGAGGATTTAGAGTCGAAGGCGGAGGATCGAGCGGCCTGGAAACCTCTCTTGAGTGCATTGCCCCGCGATTCCTTCAGTGGAACATGCAGGTCACTGAAAATGTTGATGATGAGAAAAGGCCAACAGATAAGATAAGATGTCATTCTAGGACTTTTGTAACTGGTGAAGCGACCACCATCACCGACGTCTAGGACAAAACGTTCCTAAACACGACTATAAAGCAATGCAGGACTTTATCTACCTAGGCTCCGAGGTGGGCGCAAGCAATGAAACCACCACACGAAGGATCATGCGTGTTTTTTGGCTTGAGAGGCAATTGAGGAATAAGGCTCTCTCGAAGAACCAAGATGTGATCACGATGGTCACAGTTCTGCTGTATGGCGCGGAAATATAGACGCTTACTTAAGCGAACGAGGAGATTCTTGGTCGCTTCGAGAGAATGAGATGGAAATACGAACTGTACGGATTGTACAACGATATCAATGTGGTCAAACGAGTTTGTTTCTCTCGTCTCAGAGATCACGTCTCAGAGGTCACACTGGGCGACTGGACACCAATGCTCCGAAGCGAAACGTCTTGGACTTCTACCCAGAGGAAAACACGGAAAAGGACGACTGCTGTGATGCACACAATTGAAAAGAGATGCCAATCTGTTAAACGTGCATGGCTAGAGCCAGCTAGTTCCTCATCACTATAATCCACGTGGAAGTGATGGCCTTTTGTGATGGGAGTGGGAAAGGCCATCCTCGGAGCATGTCAACATAGTCAGGCACCACTTAAGGTCTTGAAATTAGTCTGACCAAACTCCAAGACAGTCATCAATAGCATCGAATTTTTAGATGAGATGATTTAATAATTCAACGATGGGTGACAGGCCAAACAGATTTTCTCAGGCATACAACCATGATTCCCTTATAGGCTAAAACTTTATGTAGACGCGTTTCACTTGATAAACAAAAAAAGATCACGCCCTTCAATATTTTTTCTCCCTTAACCTTAACGCCGTAGACCATCACTCAAAAGAACAGACACAAGCCTGGGCGTGGGCGGGCATTGTCTGACTCGAGAGCACGACTAGGACTAGGGACTAGGTTCCATCGAGCCACTTCTGCAGGAGCTGTATGGATAAGGAGGAACCAGAAATCTTCCCAACCAGCTCTAGTTTCCCTTTTCTTCTTCTTCGTGTGGCATTACAGTTCGTGGGTGGATCTTGGCTTTCCGCCGATCTATGCCTACTCGGCTCTAAATGATGTTGACTGCTTATATGGTTCGTCCTGCTTCATCTTGGTTCGTCCTTACCATACTTTGTTAGAAGACCTAGCGGGCTAGCGACGAAAGAATTTCTCGATTGCGTCCTGAAACAGTTTTGACGTAACGTGACGTCAACAAAGCACTCAATCCGAGACATCACACATTTGTCACTCTGTAAAAAAAAACTGATGGACTAACGTAAGTAATTTCTTATCTCTAGGTTTCAGTACAAAGTACACTTTCTTGATGACACCATGGAATGTGACTCTGAAAACCTACAGATTGTGACATTATATCAGTTTTTCATCTCGTCGTGCAGTGAACTCCAATACATGGGGTGGTGGTGAATTTAAATGTCACTGCTCTGCACTCTAACGTCATCCAGTTCTGCTGCATATAACGGTGAGGGGTCATTGAAAACTTAAATGCATTATTTCTGCATTGATTGACTACTTAAGCGACCGAAGAATATCTGTCAACATTCCCAGACTCCAGTCGAAACTCCAGAAATCGCCCATTCCTTTTGTGGAATGTAATTCAACATCCATTCACCGAGTTCTCCAAAATCCCCCAAAAAAGAGAGAAAAAATTCGAAATCACCGATCAATCAGCAATCAGATTACCAATTCAAATCCAACATCCTCTGGTGCTGTGACTGCTTGGCAATTACAGTCGGTTCTAGCTCTCAACCCCCTCCCGGCCTCCTTCGCCGACATAATGGATTTTGCATTCATTGATGGTAATTGTTCGTTTTGCCTGATCCCCCTCCACAAACATCACGACTGATTTGAAGTGCATTCAACTACTCAACTACAGGGCAATGCGCCAGCCAGTTTGTCAGTCAGTCAGTCAGTCGGTTCTCAGATGGCCGGAAGGATGAGAAAAGCAACGAGACTTGCATTCAATCCTTGACATTTCAGTTGCTCTTCTTGTGTCGCCACTCGTTCATTCTTATTGATTTTTGTGTTGCATCAAACCGGTAGTTTATCCCTTTGGGGTCCTCTCCAATCGAATCCCACAGGATTTCACATCCCATTCAGTATTCGGTTTTTTTTTTGCGAAGTTTTGCGCACGACGACAACAACACGACACGACGATAACGATGGAATCTGTTTGATTTTGTTGTCTCTGCCGATTGTCTGATGCCGATAATAGTTTGTTTTCTAATGGAAAAACTTTCGCAGGGACGCCTGGCATTTGAGTTGATAACACACCGAATCTACTCCATTCAGAGATTTATTCATCGCTGTCCTCAAACGGGTGCAATCGCATTTCAATCTGCGTGTACGGTGGCGGCGGCGGCGGCGGCGACAGCTGAGTTGTACTGTATCTGAAAGTATCTTGAGGGAATTAATTGAACGATCATTGAAAAATGCTTGAGATTAATTGGATTTTAAACTTTAACTGGGTCAAGACGACGTAGTACGTGGGCCCGTCCCTGTAAGTGCTTCCATTTCACCTTATGAAATATTCATTCTAGTCGGTCCCACTTTCGGTACTTTTCGGTGGGCTGTTGTCGGGCGGAAAAAACAAGTTTATGGCTTGTCTGAGGGCTGACAGAGTTTTAAGTTTTGATTTGAAGTTTATAATTGATTTTGAAGAAGAGTAAATAATTGAATTTCGAAAGCAGAGTATTCGGGATTTTCCGAAAATGCAGCACTCGAAAATGTGTTTTTGAACTGGAGTAATTTTCAAGTACGGGATGGGGGGATATCTGATGGTGGTGTACTCTTACAAGGGCTTCAGAAGCGTAAGAGAGGGAATTTGGAAAATTAATTGCATAAAACTAGTGTTTCAAATTTCTGAGGTTGTAAATATAGTCTGGACAACCTCCGCCTGTGATTCGAAAAATGCATTTATGACCCATGTCTGAGCAACCACAGCATGCATTGAATACGACTGTGGGAACAGAGCAGTGTGGGTTAGGATTGAAACGTAACCTTCGTGTCGAATCATATTGCTGTGGAATTTCAATACTTTCAAAGATATCAAAGGACATCCGTTCAAAGTGGGTACTCAAAATAAAATTCCACTCTAAGTGTGCGTGAACCGATGAATCGTCTGTTTGCAGTTAGTGGGTATATCCCACCTGAACTCGACGGATGAAGAGTCTTAAAGAGCTTGCCACAGAGCCACAAGGTCAGCAAGTTTAATGTTCAAGATTCCGCTGCATTCTTCATTTGAATCGTTCCTACCTGCAGTTTGTGCTCTTGGTATCATGTCTTCTTCTTTTTTCTGTCTACCACTACGGGAGATTGACGCCCGACTTGCCGTTGTGGGTAAATGAGCCAACATGTGTGTTGGCACCACCATCTCTCGAGTTGTTGTCATTCAAGGAGTTTAAATTTTTCTATAAAAAGCCTCTACAACCACCAGTGTTCGTTCCTGGTGGATTGTAGAGTCATTCGTAAACTCAGCCCAAGCCTCAGTCTCTCAGCCTCAGCCTCAGTCTCAGTCTCAGTCTCAGTCTCAGTCTCAGTCTCAGTCTCAGTCTCAGTCTCAGTCTCAGTCTCAGTCTCAGTCTCAGTCTCAGTCTCAGTCTCAGTCTCAGTCTCAGTCTCAGTCTCAGTCTCAGTCTCAGTCTCAGTCTCAGTCTCAGTCTCAGTCTCAGTCTCAGTCTCAGTCTCAGTCTCAGTCTCAGTCTCAGTCTCAGTCTCAGTCTCAGTCTCAGTCTCAGTCTCAGTCTCAGTCTCAGTCTCAGTCTCAGTCTCAGTCTCAGTCTCAGTCTCAGTCTCAGTCTCAGTCTCAGTCTCAGTCTCAGTCTCAGTCTCAGTCTCAGTCTCAGTCTCAGTCTCAGTCTCAGTCTCAGTCTCAGTCTCAGTCTCAGTCTCAGTCTCAGTCTCAGTCTCAGTCTCAGTCTCAGTCTCAGTCTCAGTCTCAGTCTCAGTCTCAGTCTCAGTCTCAGTCTCAGTCTCAGTCTCAGTCTCAGTCTCAGTCTCAGTCTCAGTCTCAGTCTCAGTCTCAGTCTCAGTCTCAGTCTCAGTCTCAGTCTCAGTCTCAGTCTCAGTCTCAGCCTCAGTCTCAGTCTCAGTCTCAGTCTCAGCCAGCAGATTTTCGGGCTCTATGCAGGGACGTTCGTAGCCAATACGGTCAACGTGCTTTTAGGAAAATCTCCCTTCTTGCACACTCTCCGCCACAGCATCTTGCCTGTGAGCAAGTGCAGATGAAGTTCATGAACGAAGAGTCCCCACGGCTGATAGCTGACGACTTTAAACCAACGCGAGTTTCTTCTCGCAGATGGGCATACCGCCTTCGCCCAGCAAATTTCCGCCGCCAATCCTTCTTTCATATTCCTACAGTAAATGGCCCACTAAGAGTTTCAGATCAAAGAGATAACGGTTTAATGCCACCATTAAATCATCATAAAGAAGTCAATAATCTCGTCGTCCAGATTGACAGCGGCTGTCATAAAATAATTTACTGTCAAAATACAGCGCGCGTTCTAATAAAACATTTTGCCTCTTCGGCAAGTTGTAATCCTTCATCGTGAACGAGCCGACACCACCGCCACCGTTCACTGAGTTCACTGAGGAAATCCCTTTGAATCCATCGAACGTCAGAATTAATTACATCTCCCCCCGCCCCAGCCCCCCAATCGGAATGAGTAATTACTTTATCGACTAAATGTCACTGGCTTGCGCGAGTGATATCCTCTCTTAATCACCGACTTAATGTCCCCCAAGGACACAATAATGAACGCCTAAATGATTTTGAAATTTTCGACTTTTCGTCATAAATTTTGTGTCCTCAAATTTTGTGACAGTTATGATTTGCGTCATCTCAATGGGGACCAGATGATGATGGGGGTGCCTCCGCCTCCTAGCTCATCAGCAAATTGATACTCCTGGACAAAGGAGTCGGCCCTGTGTGTGGGCTGCTCCGCTCACGACTGAATGTCATCGGCTGGCATGACAAAGCAATCTCGGCGAATGAAATCAATCAGTCATTCGGCTCCAACCGACTGGTAATTACACGACAGGTGGCTTTCATTAGGCGGCCCATTGTCTGACATGTAGGTCAGACGTGGGAGCACACGCAACACTGACGCCCCATTGAAAACCGAAAAGGACTCCCACACCACGCCGCCAAGTACTCCCGCCCAATCGAGTCGAATGAATTCGATGAATCAAGGGATTGAGGCGAACCAACGTGACAGACTCTAAGCTCTGTTCGCTCCTTCTGCAAATTGACTTTTCATTGTTTGCCAAGCGAGAGTGGGCCCAACTTAAGCGCGTCCAATTCAATTTGGATAACACAAGGCTCATTAATTAATTGCAGCTGAGCCCCCGCAGACGCAGATGCAGGGACAGAGGGAAAGGTGAATGAAATGAAAGAAATTCGCATACTTTAGCCGTCCCTGGTGTAATTAGAAAAGTTTCCAGAAGCCATTGTGGTTGCCATAGTTCCGTCAGCGAAATAGTAACGGGGCGCACTAAATGTCAAGGACTTGTGCCTTCCTGGCAGTCAGTCGAACCTGCTGTGCAAGTACGGAGTGGAAGGCTAAAACTTTTGGAATCCCATAAATCAGGAATAATGAAACAAGTAGCGAAAAGTTTGTGACATACGACCACCGCAACCAAGGAGATTGTTGCTCCCTTCAGCAAGGGGGGGGGGGGCTGGTTGCGTGGGGACAGGCGGAATGCAGAAAAGTTTCCCATCTTCTTCTTGATCGATTTTTTCTTTTCTGCCCGTGATGTGATGAAGACATTTTTTGACATCCGACTTTACAGCATGTGTGCAGCTGTCGACGTGGAGTTCATAATTGCAAAAAAATGCACATACCCTTGCAATTCGAAAAGATGGCCGTTGAAGGAAGTTTCTCGATGTTTTCGTCGGAGGGTGGATGGTAAAAGTTTTGAGTGAGGTTTTACAAGCGAGCGAAGTTGTAAATGTTCCAAATCTCAAAGTCGGTGACAAGATTTTGTTCTTTGTGGGGCACAAGGACAAGGATCAGGATGGATTTTGAGCTAAGAGGAAGTGGAGACAGAGAAGAGAAGATGTGAATTTTATTTTGAAAGAGCAAAGATTTTCAAAATTTTGGGGTACTCAACTTTCCAGTACTTTCCCGATAGTTGACACCCCTGTTCCTTCATTGAATTTCATACAAGGTAGCTGTCAAATGTTTGATGTCTGTATGATAGAAGTCTCCCCCAAAACAGAATGACAGTTACCGTGTCGGAAAGTTTTTAAAAATGCTGCCAATAAAACTAACTTCTTCGTCTTCTACAGTCCGAGGTTCGGGGTGTCGTCCGCGTAAACAAGCAGTTGAACGGACTTTTGTAAGATCGTGCCTCTGGTATTGACTTGTGAGTTCCAGACGATCTTCTCGAGAATGAGGTTTAAAAGGTCACATGACAGCGCGTTGCATTGTCTTAACATTTTTTGACATTGAAGGCCTCGGTGAGTTCGTTCCCGACCTTGACGGAGCAGCCAGAATTCCCCATCGTCTTCCTACACAATCTGACGAGTTTGGTAGGAATGCCAAAACTAGACATGGCACTGTATAGTTCGTCTCTATGCAGGCTTTCATAATAATAATAATTGAGACGCACTACAGCCCACAACGGACCACGGCCTAGCTTTTACAACAACTACTCGTGTTGTGCATGCTACTGTTCTTCACGAGTAGAAGGGACCTACAGTTTTTTGCCGATTCCGAACGGCGAGATTTGAGAAGCTTTTCATAGACAATTAATACTCTTTGAGTGTTGTCAGTAACTCGAAAGAGGTGATGCCGTGAAAAAATGCTAGGTGTCCCGTCTGGGAATTGAACCCAGACTTTCTGCGCCGCGGTCGATGCACTTAGTACTACGCCACGGCGACCAGGACAGGCTTTCATATGCGACCGTAAAATCGACGTGGGAATGCTTCCCATAGACAAATTCAAGGGATGCATCCAAAAAAATTAACGTACACTTTAAGTACTGGAAGCAAGCTAATCTTATGAAAAGAACGGGTAGCAACAACCGCAATGTACATATAATGTCAGCCAAACATTAATATCGGCAGGAGACTGTTACTTTTATTCTTTACAGTTTCCGTCTCTCACTGTGGCTAACAGCGGCGCATGCTCCATTAAAGAAGAAGATGATGATGATGAGTGCTTCTTCAACAGGCTTAAGCTTTACAATGACAAAGAAGAAGATGAAAGTCCCATTAAAAAATTACACCAACGCCGAGAAATCGATAAATTCGGATCATCAGCAACGCTTGCACTTACAGCATCAATATTTTTGACTGATCATACATTGGAATGGTGCACAGGCCGAATGGCATCACTAACGCTTCCAGCTTCTTAAAATTTTCTCACAATTGTATCGATTGCTTGCCTAGTCGGCCGATTATAATAATGATTATCACAAAACTGGCTCGATTAGAATCTTCACTTTTGAAGAAAGTTTTTATTAATTTTAGTGCATTGTTCCGTTATTTGGGATTCATTGTCGTAAATGGTACATATTGAACTAATATTTTGACAGTACAAAGGACAGTTGAGTTTGACAGGCCAAAAATGCTAGCGTTACCAACTTGAAACTATGAAATGAATGACCTAGTATTTCACTGTTATTCGAATCAGTATAACTTTTATGAATTATTCAGCTGTTTTGACAGAAAATGCAATCTGATATGTCACCTGTTTTCGTTTGACAGAAACAGATAATTGTTTCTGAATATACGTATAGGCAACAACGCCAACTAGTGACAAAATACCGCAGATTCTGCTTCTTATATACAAATTTCAGGCTACAGCTTTTGAATAATTTACTAAAGATCTCGAAAATTGCATGTGGGAACAGTTTTGGTTACGAAATGGCCTTGGAAAAATAAAGGACAGTTTAAATTACGAGTTTTTGTTTTGATTTGTTCTGAACATCGGGTGAATAACGTGCAAAAAAGCAACCACTAGTTAGCATGCTTTTGCTCATCTAAAGAGTCCGAACTAAATCTGATGGGAGGGGTCACAAATAGAAACATCCTATCCGATAGAGTAATATCCTAGCTTTTATATTTTTTTCAAAATACTTCCCCCTAGATTTACGTTGCTTTCAAATAATTCTTGTCTTTCCAAAACTCTGGTATGTCCCACACAAGTGATCTCAAGCACACTCCAATAGACAACAAAAATTAAATACTTAAAAGTTAGGAAAACAAACAAAACTCTCTCATAAGCAAACTCTCGATCAAACATCTCCCAGAAGAATGAATTTCTATGAACATTCAACAGAAACTTTAATCTGCTCCAAGAGCCGGCGGGCATTTCAAAGGCAAGCTTCCGACGAGGTATACAGAAGGGAGCTGATGCACCAACATAGCAGAGAACTTAAAGTTGCCATAGCAGTCGAGACTGAAAAGAAACACACCGACCATCATCACCTCCTTCTGGCACTGACTCCTTCCTCCTTATTTTTCTTAAAAAACTCTCAACCTTGGCTAAGAACTTGAATCGTTTCTGCAACTACTTCATGAACAAAGGAACGTCTCTACAATCCGATTTCAGAGTAATCCTCTCCCCGACAATGAAGCAACAAACCAACTCCCTTTCACTCAAGGCCACCTCCATCTCCAAGGAAGTGAATGACAAGAAAGAAAAAAAAACAGAACCAGGGGAAATGAATTCACCTCTGTCAAAACAGAGAATTCATGCTTCACATTCCGAATTAATTTACCTAATCCACGGTGAAATCCTTAAGGAAACAACTTTGTACATCCTCGTCATCATCCTCACCATCATCATCATCATGTTCGTCGTCGTCGTCGTTGTAGCCATTGTAGACGTCGGTGTCCCCCATTTGCCCCAAGGCTCATTAGGATTTCTTTCCGTAATAGGAGCAAGGGAACAGATAAAAGCGAAAACAACAGCCATCGTCGGTCGGCTGGCTACAATTCGCATTCAATTACGTTACGTTGGAATGCCCAAGAAAGTGAAGTGTCTTCCACCTCATCTCCGTTCTGAATGCATACCCACACCTTCATCATCGTCGCATTGTGTCCGTGCCCCGCATTGTTACGGGTCCCGCCATTGTCTTCGGAGACGATGCTCCAGTCGCGCGAAGACTGCAGCGGAGGAGTTCGGCCAGCTATCAGGAAATACGGCGAACTACCGCCCCAAAGCGGGACCCCTGGAGGCCGCCTATTAAAGTGATGATGGGCGGAAAATCACCACCTCCCCCGGCAATAGCGATGATTTCCGAGCGACTATCACACGGAATTTTATCTCACTCCAGATGGTCGGATTATTCCCTCAATTAAACGCCTAAAACCGGATTGGCGGCGAAAGAGTAATTATTTTTTTTTTCCTGTTCCCCCACTTGAAGGAGTTGCCTCCTCCTTCCACGGCGCGCCGATGGGAGGATAGAGAAAGCACATTAAATGTAGATTCTATAATGAATTCATTCCTCGGCGCTGGCATCCACGGCCGGGGCCGCAGAGAAAACGGGTCAATTCAATCGGAAGCCAGTCGCCGACAAGGGCTGGAGTGGAAAACGTGTTCAATAGCCTGCCTCGGCTGGCATTCCTCCGCCGGGGATCGAAGGTAAACGTGCCAAGTGAAGGAAAAAAAATAATTCCTTCACCGAAACTTATTCAATAATACGAATGTCTGCCTGGATGAGCAGTCACAGCCATCACAGCCATCAGAGTCAGGCCAGAGTCGTTTATTTTCTCCTCGGCTCGGCCTGCCTGTATCTGGGGATCTGATGTAACTCGTTGTCGGTAATCGAATCGTTTAAACTTTAAAAAAGAAGACACTCTCTGAGCCGGGGATAAATCAATGTCCATCAGGGTGTCTCAGACTGGGGCCTGGTTGCCCCCTTCCCACACAGACAACTGAAAGTTTTCGCATTTTTCTCTCGTGTTTAATTAATTTTCGGTTAGAATCAAATTGGATTCGGCTTTAGTTTGGATTTCGTTCAAATGAACCACCCCGCCTGGGGTTTCCCTTTGTTGACCAACAGTGGTTCGGCCACTCGTGTCTCGTTCCCTTACACTGCTGAACTGGAGCATGCAATATCCCAGGGAGCAACTGCAAATGAAGAACACCCCCCGCACCAACCATAGCCATGGCAACTGAAATTGAATTAACCGAACGACGACAGTCGGTCATCGTGTGTGACACACAAAAATGGTTTCGTCGGTAATTTAAGCTTCTTTCGTGCTTCAGTTGTCATATTTGCCGTTGGTGGGGGTGTGCTGCTGGTTTTTCCAGCGGACCCTTGATGATGACGACTCTTTGTTGGCAGATGTAAGCCGGGCGGAGATTTAGTTTAGCTTTAATTATATTTTGCATTTTGGCCGGCAGACAAATACAGAGACGACGTATTTGATGGCAGAATGTACCTGGATTGTGTTTGCTGGAGAATTCTTCAGAATTTGTCATTTGTCAATTTGCAGTGCGGTCCCTGGGATGAGCAATGTGAGTGAAAGCCGGATTTGACGAGATGAAATTCCCAAGGCAAACATTTTACCTTGGAAAATTAATTCAAAAATTATTTGCAGCAAGTCGGAAATGCGACTTGAGTTGATTTTACAAGGATTCGTTTCATTCTATGGTGGAGGAGAGGGGCGGGGGGACTGTATCGTAATTGGACATTCCACATTTTGCATGGAGTGGCTTGGATTTGAATTTCACAGAATTTTTTCCATTGAATTGTCAACTTTTTGATGAGTTTCCGGTGAATTTTCGGGACAGGAGCTGTTGTGAAGGTTATTTAATAAATTATCCTCAGAAAGAATTCACTGTTCCGCTCTTGAAGTTCAGAGGATTGCGTCTTTTGGGGAAAAGGAGATCATTCGTGGAAATAGCAACTGTGCTCCCCGAATTTAGGTGATTGAATGAAGACAACCAATTGTATGCCAGTGCCGCATTAGAAGGCGTTGCAGTCCTCTGTCAGGCAGACCATCTTACATAGCCCCTGGTAAACAAGTATTCCGTCCTCTCGACCTCAGTGAAATAACGGCCTTGGTAGCTAAACTGCAATCCAGCAGGGTTGCTGGCGTCGTAGACTGGAGTATTTCCCACTCAAAAGTGGGATAAAATTTCACTCGAATGTGAAAAAAATTCACACAATTGGGAAATAACTTGAATTTTGGCCTTCGTGGTGTGGTGAGTAAGTGGGTCAACTCATGCGCTAAAGGTCCCACGTTCGATTTCGAGAGTGATCATCTTGCATTTTTAAATGGTACCAGAAAGCAAAAAGAGGGACTTCTTCTCTTCTTAAATATCACCATTCGGAGTTGACCAAAGGCTGTAGTTTCCCTTAACTTACTGATGGAACTAGGCTTTGTGGGTAGTAGGTTTTAGGCCCATCCAATTTATGCTTATTTCCAAGTTGTGCGAAGTTACTTGCCACTTATGTGAAGTTTTTTCCCACCTGAAACATCCCATACAACATTGGCACTAACTTTACTCATCAGTTGGTTATAATTTTACTCGTAAAGTCTTTATAATTTCTTGTTTTTAGAGATTTTTGTTAAGACAGTTAAGTCAAGTGAATTTCGTTCCCAAGAGAGGAAACAAACAGGATCCTCCTTCTTGTGGTGACTGAGAGTAAAAAAATGTGTATTCAAAGACTTATGAAAGCTGCGAATTTAAGTTAAATGATGCAGTAAGGATCTTTGTGCTGCAGAGTACAGACAAAGGACACACGCCGAATTAACTCGCTCTGGTTACTCTAAAAAGCTTACAAATACCGACGATAGGAGTTTTATCTGTTAGACTAGAAGAGTTCTGCGAACGGAAGGGTTTTAAGGAAGAATTTCTCAACTAAAATATCGTGGATAAGTGAAGTCAAGTATTTGACGACATTTTAGACGAACACGACTTTTGAAAAACAGTTCTTTTCACAAACGACATTAAATTTAATCTTTTCTGACCCGATGACAAAGAAAATCTTTAGCCCAAGACCAATCAAGAAGTTCCTACTGTTAAGCACGGAGGTTAGCATGGGATGGTTTGTCACTACTGAGATATAAAGTCTGGGAACCTCGGACCCAATCCCTTGTATACCTGCGGCAGATCTTGGAAAAGAGCCAAAAATGACGGATCGACACACACCACTTATTTGATGATTTTATGGCGGCAGTGCCATGTATGGTCTTGGTCTACCTATCAAACTCATCAGATTGTGTAGGGTGACGATGGAGAACTCTCGGTACTCCGTTAGATTTGGTTACAAGGCAACGCGCTGTCATGTGACTTTTTCAACATCATTGTTAAGAAGATCGTGAGTAACTCACAAGTCAACACCAGAGGCACGATCTTTCAAAAGTCCGTTCAACTGCTAGCTTACGACAACGACATTGGACGAACACAGGGAGCCGTTAATGAGGCGTTTGTTGGCATTGAAGTTGAAGTGACTAAAATGGGTTTGGCGATTAATGAGGGCAAGATGAAGTATATGCTGTCATCAAGGAAGGACACACATCCTCGACGTCTTCGCCTGAGCATACCACCAGGCAGCAGAAACTTCGAATTGGTCAAGAACTTCGTCTACCTCGGCTTTGCGGTAAATAGGGCCAAACATCACTACCGAAAGCAAATGCAGAAAAGTTCCTGTTTGCGACGAACTTTATAGTGAGTAGGACGGCATGCGCCTGGTCAGCGTCAGCGTTTTCATACAACTCTTAAGAAAGCTAGACCATGTTGAGTGTATGGACACCATCGCTCTGGCCAGAAAATTTTTCGAATCCGAGCCATAGGGACAACGCAACAGGTTGCCTAGGTTGAAATTTCGCAAACAAGTGGAGAAGGACCTCAACCAACTTGGAGTGCGCAATTAAAGGAAACTGGCGTGAGATCGTGCTAGCTGGAGAGGTATGTTAGTTGAGTCTCAGGTTCACTCCGGACTATATTATAACTAAAAGAAGGTGAAGAATCATTCCCGCTATGATGCTAAGACCACTGATTCAAACCACTGAAATACAGCGCAGCCAGTCATCGTTTAACGCCTCAAGAATGTCAGGCATGTATATAGTCTTCTGATGTCACTGGAATCAAAATGCGGCCCCTCTTGTAGGGTGAATTGCAAGTACAATGGACTTTAAAGATACATACATACATGTGTCACTGGATATACGACGAAATAATGACACGAAATGTCGATATCAAACTTTCTTATAACCGACGTTTTGAAGCAAATTTTTAAGGTCGATGATGCCAATTGCCCACTTCTTGAAGTGTTGGATTCGTCGTTGACATGTCTTGAAAACCAGAGACGAACAGATGTCGAAATTCAAGATTCCAAAAAAAACAAATTTCCAGCATATACCAAAAGACCATAAAACTTAACAATTCTGTGAAAACAAAATATTGAAGAAGTTGTCATTATTCGAAATTGGCACCAGCTCCAAATTTCATAACGCCTATTGCAAGTAGGAGGATTTCAGGGGTGCTGCATGCCCCCAGTTTCAGTTTTGTCTGTCGAGAATCTGGCTTTTCGGAATTTTGACTTTTCGGGACTTCATGACCAAGCCGTCATAAAAGGTAATTCAAAATTGAGCAGCGAAAAACGAAACGAAAACTCTTGCTCTTCTTCTTTGAGATTTTTTTGGGCACTCTAGAGTCTTGATAGCAAGAACCGACTGTTGAAGTTCCAACAGTCTCCGTATACAAATAATTAAAAAATTCTTTAAATTCAATAAATGCAGAGTAGGTACATTCACTTCTCAAAAACTCCCTGCACTTAAGGTCCTAAGCTCTCCAGCGCGCCCATCGCTGCACATTCCCTTAATAATATTCACGCTTAACCCGTGAAAATATCCTTAAGCAAGTGAACTGAACCCTGAAAAAATTCTTTCAAAAGAGGCACGAAGCCAACTTTCCAGTTGCCAGCTTTTACTTCTAATCCCGTTCAAATGAACACTCTCACACGCCGGAGCGGAGCACGGTGCAGGAAACAAGACGGCCATTAAAACGCCCGCACTATTCCATTCAAAAGGACAAAAGCTCCTCCGTTCGGCGGCCATGTGTAAGCCGGCCAAAACTCCAGCCATTCCACAAAGGAGATATGTTATTATTACACAGCTATTTCACAGATAAACAAACCGTATCAACTGATTCAAACGGCCGGCCGGGCCAGTGTGCGCTGTTTGTTGTGCTCGGGGAATGGGAATGGACGACGATGAAAAAACAAAAAAAAAAACGAAAAAAAACAATTCCAAAGCAGCGACTGCCCAAAGACCCTTTTTTTTAGATAAATTGCCAGCGATTCACACTCACATCCTGCGAAACTTGCAGCCGGGCAGAGAAAGGGAAAACGAACAAATCAAATGAACGCCATCTGGTTGGTCTTTTGTTGTTCGTTAGCAACGAACACGGATTTTCATTTTCCCTTGGGAACTTTTCGGTGTGTGTCCTTTTTTTTTTTGGAGAAGAGTGTTCCCTCCCACCCCGCCTTTAATACCGGAATGGACGGACATTTATGCCAACATTCGCAGTTTTTTGCGTCTTCCTTTCCTGTGTCGTGTCTTTTCCCTGGCTGCTTGGTGAATGAGTGTGTGTGTGTGTGTGTGTATGTGTGCTGGATCCTTCGGTCAACGATGAACATCCATCTCGTCCAGCGTCATGGTGGATACCAGAGAGAGCTCCGACGAAGGATGAGTGAAGATGATCGCACGGCAGGACTGCGGTGTGCGTGTGTGTGCACGGCGGCGGCGGAGTGACAAGCTATCTGGATTTGGGGCCGTGCCTTATCGGACAAAGCGTCAATCCGGGGAGGGAAAAAAATGAAATATCCGGCACCACTTTTAGTTATAAAATCAGTTTCGGACCACAGGTTGTCTGACAAGTTGCCGCTCGGTGTTTTTTTTTGCGCGCGTTCTCCGACACCAATGGGGAGACGCTTGACTGGCAGGGGACTGCTGTGAAATGAGCATCTTTTCAATGGGAGAACGGGGCAGGGGAGAACAGGATAACGTGTGATTTGAGGGTGATGGGCGCGTGTTAACTGCAGGACCCCGTGACGGGACTCATTGCACAAAAAAT
Organism: Eristalinus sepulchralis; assembly: GCA_944738645.1. NCBI lineage: Eukaryota > Metazoa > Arthropoda > Insecta > Diptera > Syrphidae > Eristalinus > Eristalinus sepulchralis. The sequence goes on along the minus strand of OX122882.1, from coordinate 83,733,780 downwards.
TGATATGGAGACGATTCTCATCCCCCATCCGCATTCCCTTAGTTCGCCGAATAATGGGAATGGGCACAGTTGTCGGACTCAGCTGGAGAGAGTGATGTAATGGAGGATGTGCATCAGTCTTCTGGTGGTGGTGAATATTTTTGTTTTGAGCTATGACTTCAAGCCGGGGATGAGATTGATGGATGGGACTTTTGATTTTGCGAACACTTCACATCCGTTCAATTTCAATTTGAAAAATCTGTGGAGACAGCGAGTAACTTTGTTCCGACGGAAGATGTGAGGCAGCGGAAAATACGATTGGACTTATTGCGGTGTCTATGCACTTGAAGGTTCCTAGTACTATCTGGCTTCCTGCACTTTGATCATCGTTTGGAGCGGAATGTGGTTCAAGATTCAAATAACTCAAGAATGTGGACAAACGGAGAAATCTCAATAGTTAAGGATTAGAGGGATGGTGCGAAATTTGAGTCGTGACGGTCCAGCATTCATCAGTCAGATGCAACGAAGGGAACTCTTCCTGTTTCAAATGCTCCTAAGGAACCCAAGCTTCTTGTTTTATAAATAATTTTGAAAATTCAGACCTCTTCTTGCATTTGGTAAGAATCTTTATCAAGCTATGCCATCAGCTATGCGTCTTCGAAGGATTTTGACAGTTTTCGTCCGAAGCTATGAAACCCATACTTGAGCACTCAGATTCAAGAATACCGTTAAGTGGCGCTCAGCGCTGACTGCAAATTCTTGATCTTCTAAGAGGATGCTTCTATGACCAGAAGTTTACATCAACAGCTCGCGTCACGTCAACTCTAAAAATTGGCCACTTGATCTGAACAAAGGCGGGACAATGACAGAGCAAGTGCACTTCGCCCTCTCCACGGGCATCGCAGAACTAGGCGAAGGTGCAGTGGCCCGAGAAAACATGAATGCCGTGAATTTCTTGGCCAACATTCTGGACATTCATGCTACCGTCGATTGTGAGCTCAAAGAGGCCCAACCATTGACAGCAACCCTTAACAAGGACGCCAACAATCCCAGTACAGGTTGGGGTCATTGGACACATTTTTTCTGGTAACATCCCCTAAGACCATTGACGATGACATTGTCCCTATCACTACCCAATTTAATCGAGTATCTCTGCTGCTTCAAAATTATAAACTCGTCGAGGCGCGACTGTGCCGAATTTTGACGTGGCCAGACTGTCTTAAGCACTGTATCCACAGGTGCTCTACAAACCCCACACGTTTCTCAGATGCCTTCCACACAAAAAAATCGGGTCAGACGAACAAAAAAAAAAACAAGACAGCCCCTCCACCATTCCATCATCGCAACACACGCGCCCCACAAATGGAACACACCACAATAAACATGCCTTGCTTTTTGCCCTCATTTTCACTAATCTTCAAAGGAACAAAATAGAATTCCCTCCACACGTTCCTGTCCCACTCAATCTATGGGTAATTTGTCATTTTTGCGAGTATCCTTCTGTGGTGTGTTTTTCCCCAAAGTGAAATGTCACAGGGACACATAAGTGCGACATAATAACCCCAAAAAAAAAGAAGCGCCAAGATAACTTCACACAAGGGCGTGCTTCTTCACTTTGTGAGCTCTAATTGACGTCGAACAAGCCAAGATAAAGCCCACCCGAACACCCCCCCGCATTCACCCACACATTGCAGAGTGCCTCCTCACTAGTGACACTCGTACAAGGACCTAGACACAATGCAATCCACACGCGACTTCATAATGTGTCCTGTGTGTGCGTGGGTGTGTGTAGCTCTAATTAAAAAATCCGTTTATGCTTTAAATGTTGTTCATTTAACACACACACACACACACACTGAGAGAGAGAGAGAAACCTACGCGGCGTGGGTGTCCGGATGTAAGTACTTGCGTCTCACAAGAAGTCATTCCGTGCGCGGGATACCGGATGGTGGGGGAGGGGAGGGTGCCGCAAAAAATGTCCCCATGAAAAATGCATCTGAGTAAATGTTGTAATTACATAAAATGTACATAAAATGAGATAATACCCTGTCGTTGCTGGGGAGCGTGCGGGTGGATGCTCTGATTAGGATAAGAGAACTCGTTAGTCCTGCGTTAATTAACGTCGTATTTTCCGGACATTGCACGCTGTGTCTGGTTGTTTTTTTTTTTGTGCCTCTACTGCTGTATTTTTACAGTCTTTCCTCGGATCATTTCCAGGAAGGAGGATATGCTTTCTTTGTCGTTTCTAGATAAATACTCATCTCTCGCGTGTGGTGCACTACAATGACGGAGGGGAGCGTTACTTCGGACACTGGCGAGATGTGTCAATCGTTAACTTGTTTCCACTTGATAGTCTGTTATGACAGCTTTTAGGGGCGTAAATGGCTTCCCCTGTGTCAATGTGGCGATGTCACCTACCAGTGGAACTGTTTGTTGAAATCTAAGCCGTCAGCTCCTGGGTTGTCTTCAGTCTGCATCAATGCTTTGACCCTTTGATGTTAGCTGTCAGTCACAACCGAAATCAAAGCATTGACTGTAAATCTGACAACAGCTCACCCAAGAGCTTCATTTAAGGGCACTCCCTGTTTTCCATTGGCTGTCAGGGAGATGGCAACAAAGTATACAGCAGATGGTTTCATTCCTCATATCTTCATTTACCAATCTACAAAGGAATCTATTGCACATCATGTTCCACAGCGTTCCATCGACATCCTGCAGATCGCAAATCTGCCCCATCAGCCGTGACCTCGTCCAACATTCCCCGACAAAAGCGTGCACCCAATGCCCAACGCACATGAATAGCTACTCTCATATTCTGTAGCATTTTCTGAGAAATATCCTTCCAACTCATTGAAGCCTCCCAACAGCAGTCGCTGCAGCAGACTAGCTCAATTGTCTTCATTCGATTTCATAGGCAAATGGGGGGTTCAGATTATTCGCCTGGCACTACAAAAAGTGGGCGGCAGTCAGTTCATCTCTGTGGAGCAATAAATTCGAGTCTCAATTTCCACCTTCGATTGATGAAAAGTTGTTCTCCCTTGAAGGGATTACAGACGAGAACTAATTTTCACAATGGATTAGTCTGCCACCTCAAAGACTGCAACCAGACTGCAACCAGACGATGCACGGATGCACTAGATGCGCTGTTGTACGGTGATGGGAGACTCTTACTCCTGCCTGAGTGATTTTGTTCTGTGTCATTGCAACGTTCCTAAAGCCTCCAATGAGGAATGGTGTGTGTTTCGGAGAAGATTTCTTTATCATCATCATCGTCCCCGTCATTGTTAGAGGCCGCATGCCGCTGTCGTCGGGCCAATGCATCTTCTACTCCGAATATCCTTGAATTTGAGGAATTCTTGAATTGAATTGCAGCCAGCATGTTCCACCAAAGGGCTCGCGTTGAGAGTGTTGCCATGGACCCCTTGAATATTGGGCACCCTGAGCTACCTGTTTGACTCTTTGTTCTACTCCAAATATCCATGAATTTTGGATGGTCTGGAATTGATTCCTTAAATGCCCAAGTATCCCTTAAATATTATAAATTGCTGAGGACACATCTGCTTCAAATGTTTGAAGTCATGGAGATGATTTTGATTGACTCCTTTAGTCCCATCGAGACGGTTGAGGTGCTGTACATAAGTTCGTTGACATCCCAGCGGGAGGTTCCTCAACTAGAGGGAAGTTTCTCATAGTCACATCTATGTCGAGTTCCTAACAATACTAATTGCCAACGTCCACCATTCAAAGTCAACATTAAACTCTTGATCCCTTCCACTGGTAAGAAAATAATATCACGCACAGCACAAGTGGTTGTTGTAAAAGTTCCTATGAAACTGTCTTTTTCTCAAACCGACGCTACAAAGCTTGGTGGGCCTGAGACTTAGTCTTCATTCCTCTCCAACAAAAGCCAGAACAAAAAAATGATTAAGACGAATGAGATTAAATTCCCCTCCCATCTGGGTAAACCCTCATATTGTCAACTGGATCTAGACTTCCGTGCTAAAACCAGTTCCTTTCTACAGAGTCTCTGTCTGGTGGACAGCTTTCGGCAAAGCAGTAATGTCATACACCGCGTGAAAAGATTGACCTGCCTAAACGATAGCAGTCCCCAAAGACATATAGTAGCCGCTGCACTAAATGTACATCCTGTGTCCTCTAGGGCTAGTTAGGAGTCTAGTTTAGTCCTAAACAGCAGTTCGACTTAAGTCACTTCTTGTGTGGACAGTGTTCCAACTGATCAACAGAACGAGGTTGTTGGATCAAGTCCATAAACTCGCCTGGTTGCGCTCGGAAATTTCTCCTGATGAGTTAAAGTCGAAGGCGGAGGATCGAGCGAGATCTCTCGTGCATGCATTTCCTTCGCGACCACTTCAGTGAAACACGCGAGTTGAAGAAGAAGAATAAGATGATGATGATGGTGACCATGATGATGATGATGATGATGATAATTGTTGAACTCACACCCTATGGGCCCTGATATCAGTTTGCCTGAACTCTTTAAGACGAACTTCACCCCTCTGGAGCTGACTGGGAGTCTGCTTATAGATGACTAGGAGTTTGCCTCATAGTCGCCGCGAAAATTCGGATCGGGGTCCATTCTAGAGACCTCAATTTGAAATTTTCGCTCACTCTTCCAATGTACTTCAGGTTAAATTGTTGCGATTTACAATGCACTGGTTAAAAGCAACGTAAAATTCAATTCACTAACTGTTTCAATAGCCTGGCGACCATAAAAATCCCTGGGAAGCATCACCTTCCATAGAAAAACATTCTTATTGTGCCGCTTGTCTCTTAACGAGATGGCTACGTACTACGTGCACCTTATGTGATGCTAGGACACTTAGACATTCTGGGGAAATTGCAAGGCTGATGTACACATCAGAAACAGCAGCACCTCGAATCTCACTGCTCAGGAGTCTTACCTTTCATGTCATACGTTTGAGGCATCTTTCTTAGCTGGACACGATTTGTAAAATAAATGGTAAAGGGTCCCAGTTGAAGTGTTCCTAAACTAATTTGGCAGAAAAGATACTTCAGAGTAGGCAGATCAGCGATCGGAACACTCATTGGTGTCATCACCGGGCAATGGTTATTGGCCCAGTTGCACAGAGGCTAAGTGTTCCCTAGACTGATCTTGTTGTAGCTGTAAGGACAAATCGCGAATTTTATAGAAGACTACAATTGGTTTGGGTTATAACAAAGGGGGTCCTCACGTGACATCGTCTAGGTACCTACCTAGACCCTCGGAGTATAGGTCTTTCCTAATCATGTTTTTCTCTACGAGTTGGATTTGAAGAGTTCCCGAAAAGAAGTTTCCTCTGACATCTCAATGAACATCCACTAGCGTAGCTGCTTAGCATTGTCGATCAGAAGGGGCTGATAGGAAATAGGGAACCAATAGATGAAATAGTCCTCCGACCTGGGTAGGCACAGCCATTAAAAGGAAGAAGAACAATAAAGCCGCAGACTAAGATGACTCTTCATGTCTGCACGACACCGCCTGTAGGATTTGGCAGACCCAAGTATGCACTACTAATGGACCATCAGCTCGAAAAAAAAGATCCTGTTTTAATTATAGAGGTGCATGACAGCTAACTGAAGTATGCCTTCAAGGATACTAATGCGTATCTCTCAGTAAAACGATTAAAGACCAAATTTTCTCGGAAATCGTTTGATGAGCAACTTCATTGTATATGGAAGTCTTTCGTGGGCTTCTGACGGTTCGTCACCAAGGAGTGCCTCCAATGTATTTGCATCTTTGAACTTTTTTGATTTTTCGTCTTCCAAGTTAGCACTTTCAAGCTGTTCACATGACTTCTGACATGTCTGCTCATCTGGAGCGTGGTTACCATCAACTTCTACCCAAATGCGATCACTTTCAACTGTTTTTCTTTTCATATTAAAATAAGGAATTAAAGCTCTTCTCAAAAGCAAACGTAAGTGTCGTTACTTATGGCTAAATTCAATGCCACACATTGATTCTGGAACTTCAGGATGGGCCAGATACAACTTTCTGAGATCGATGGCGTTTTCATGTTCGTGCATAAAGTCTCACGCTCTCTGCCACAGAAGCTACATTTTCATCTGTGTGGTGCGACTGTAGGGATGGTCCCCGTGTGTTGGCCAATAATCTACGAGCGCAAAATTGCACGTCACGATCTGTGCCTTATTTCAGCCAAAACTTATTTTCAAACAGCGCACTGTTTGGGCTTATCAATCAATATTTCATCGTTCAAGTATTCTTTCCGCGAATATATGATTCTGACTCCCCGTCAAGATTTCAAGCGGGAAACAGCTGTCAGTGTCAGAATAACCACTGGATGGCCCACCCTGAATTTAACAGCAGCAGCGTGATGCCAAGGATATCTTGTACTTGTACCCTTTTGGGCTGCTTACCTAGCAACATACAAATCACAACCATTGATGTTAAGTGCGAAGAAGGAATTTTTCAAGTTTGTCAATACGCCGTAATGCTGCCGTTGACTCAATTTGCTTGTTTGCTCAGCTGATCGGAATCTACAGACTCCTGGTTTTGGCCTATGATCCTGCCCAAATATTCATTAGGTTACACCACCTGTTATAAAATCGGATAGGCCAACGGACACACCTATGACTTGGGGCAATCCGCAATTATTTCGAATCCAAATCCGCTTCGTAATGGATTATCACGCTTTCTGTTAGCAAAATTTTTTTTTCTTGTTTGTTCATCTAAAGACGCCCTCACTGCATTCACTCTCCGTCTGTGTTATTTTGGCGAGAAATAGAAATTTGATCTTTCGAGAAACTTTCATGCTCTTTGCCTGAAATTTAAGGAATATTCCAAAAACTTCTGATATCCGAGAAAGCCCCCACGCCTCGTGCAAACAAACTTTTCTCATCCCCTCCATCCATTTCACTTTTGCGAGTCTGCCTGGAATTTAAACAGCGCGTAAGTCGAGGAATAATCTAAGTTTCATTTGCACTTCGTTGCCCCCTCCATCCAGGCCGACACCAACTTCCACTTTCAATAATTACTCCATAGCGACTTGTTCTTGGGTTGTTTTTTTTTTCGAAACCCCTCGGCATGCCCCACCGCTCGTCCTTGTTTTAATAACTACAGATGCTATAATTATTTCCTTCCATTCTTTGTTGGGGGGAGTAAATTAAAAAACTTCCAACTGCCAGCAACGAACAGCACATTAACTCTCTCTCCCGCCCCCGCCCGCCACTGTACAACTTCAAATCTTCGCACCAGCCCTTTGACTTTATTTCCAAATTCAACTACCAAACTTTTATATTGCAGCGAGAGGTATTAAAAAAATGTTTAATGTCTGCAAGTGGTGCACGCCAGGCTTGGTGCTTCAAAGTAATTTAGATAATGACGCAACGGGCGCCCGCACTCCCTGGCACGATACTAATGGCGATTTTCCCCTTTTTCATTCGTTTCAGAGACTCCCCCAGCCAGCCAGCGCACAGGAGGTGGACCGACATCAATGCACCAGAGGTACGCAGCACCAGCAGCACGACCATATCATGAGAGCAAACACAATCGCAGAAGTGTCCGTCTAGGTGAATTCAAACAGTACAGTGCGATTCGCATCCGATGAGCGACAACACCACCGGTGCTGCCAAATAATTCAATCAAGCGCAAAATGTCAATAACTGGCTCGCTGGTTGGCTATGAGAACAACAACGAGGTCGGTAGTGCTGGCATTGCGAACAACAACAACAAGAAGACATCATCATCATCAGCCTCATCTCGGTCCATACTGAACACATCAGGCGGCTCCATGGGGAAGGCGTGTCCCAGTCTGAACTCGAGCATCAGCAACTCGGTGGTCACCACGGCGAGCAGTAATCTCAGCCACCACAACGCAAAGTATCCGAACTCAAAGCGAAAATCGGCATCGAAGTACCAGCAGCCGCCGTATCGGCAGCCGGTCGATCACAAGAACTATCTGCATCTGAACTCCTTGTGGTCCATTTGGTACGGGGTGCTGCTGACACTGTTTCAGGGATACTTGGCTGTGCACGGCGCCTATCGATTTTTGGGTGAGTACCGCTGTTCCTTTGCTTCCATGCTGTCGGAGTGCTTCCTAGTTCTTGTCAGCCCTTACAGGGTGTTGCCTCCGGTTTTTGTTTTTCTGCCATCTTCCGGGGGCGACCGGAAAAGTGGGTTTTTGTGTATGGAAATCGGATTGTGCTTCTGACGACTGAATGCACAGCTGTTAAGTGCACTATCGATACGACACATTGGACCAGTGTTCGAATGTTCGGATGGTGCAAGTGCAAGAGAGGAGGGAGATGGGTGGAGTGTGGTGAAGTGTTGACATTAGGGTTTGACTAAAGTGGTTTGTTGGGTTTTGATGATGTCAGTGGAGTGTCAGGGGGTGAGAGACATTTCACTTGATGCCATGGGTCGTTGAATTTGCAGGAAATGTATGGGAATCCCGTATTTCGACGGAAACTGTATCATTATAAGCTGGATTAAATTTAGAGGCATGCTGAGAGAAATTGGCGCGAAATTTTTTTCAGTTGCACTTAAGGAGATTGTTTGAATTGAATTTGAGTTTTAGTTCTGTTTTTAGTTTTGCTGCACTGGAATTCAAAAGATGTTCTCTATGGGATTCAAGTGTGGTGATAGGTTAATCCAGAATACAGAAAATTTAAGCCAATCCTTCACTAGCTTCGATTTGTTCTTCAAATCGTTATCGTGTTGAAACACCTATTCAAGCGGCATATTTTATTACATACATATTATTAAATTAGACACATTTAAAAAGCAAATGTTGTGTTTGTTTTGCACAGCACCTGTCGACCCTGACGATGTCTGCGGTAGTTTCTTCGGAAGGTTAAATTTAGTGTTAGCTTCCAAAGCATCAAGACCAGAGACCTTACACATATTCTTCTTCTTTTACTGGCGCTACAGTCCGGAATGGACCTGAGCCTCAACCAACATGCCTCTGCAGCTAGCACGATCTCTTGCCAGCTGCTTCCAGTTGGGCACTCCAAGTTGGTTGAGGTCCTTTTCCACTTGTGTGCGCCATCTCAGTCTAGGACGTCCTCTGTTGCGTTGTCCCTGTGGTTCGGACTCGAAGACTCTTCGGGCCGGAGCAGTGTTGTCCATCTGCTCTACATGGCCTAGCCACCTTAAGCATTGTATCCGTAGACGCTTCACTAGGCTCATGCCGCCGTACAGCCCATACAGTTCGTGGTTGAATCTTTTCCTCAGATGGCTTTATTACTCAATTGCCTCTTAAGCCCAAAGAAACAGCGATTGGCAAGAGTGATTCTGCGCCTGATTTCGGTACTGATGTTGTTGTCCCTACTCACCGCGGAGCCGAGGTAGACGAAGTCCTTGACTACCTCGAAACGTCTGCTGCCCATAGTGACGCTCTGTCCGAGACGTCGATGTTCTGCGTCCTTCTTCGACGACAGCATATACTTAGTTTTGCCCTCGTTTACCACCAGTCCCACTTTAGCCGCTTCCGCTTCGATGCTAGCAAACGCCTCATTGACGGCTCGCTGAGTTCGGCCAATCACGTCAATGTCATCCGCATAAGCTAGCAGTTGAATGGACTTGTGGAAGATCGTGCCTCTGATGTTGAGTTGTAAGTTACGCACGATCCCCTCAAGAATGATGTTAAAGAAGTCACATGGCAGTTCGTCGCCTTGTCTAAAACCTTTTTTGAAGGTCTCGTTGAGTTCGTTTCCGACCTTGACGGAGCAGCGAGAGTTTTCCATCGTCATCCTACACAATCTGACGAGTTTGGTAGGAATGCCAAAACTAGACATGGCACTATATAGCTCGTCTCTATGCACACTGTCATATGCGGCCTTGAAATCGACGAATAGGTGGTGAGTGTTGATTTGCTATTATTGGGTCTTTTCCAGGATCTGCCGTAGTGTGAAGGTTTGGTATATTGTGGGCTTTCCTGGTTTACAACGACACTGGTACGGACTGGGGTTCAAACAATTCGGCAGAGAGGATCTTGATCGTGGTGTTAAGGAAACTGATCCCTCGATAGCTGGCGCAGTCGAAGAGGTCCCCTTTCTTACCGGACAGATGACGCTGAGATTGCCCTCATCATTTCATTTCATTCATTTCATTCATTTACAGATGACCTGTAGAATATGATCAGAGAAAAGCATACCTAATGCGCCCAAACTGGTCATCTCCAGCTGTTTTAAACAGTTCTGCTAGCAGTCCGTCCGCTCCAGCAGCTTTGTTCGAGTGGAGCATTCTGCTTAGCAGCGGGATATGAGGCGTCATCGCCGTTCAGTCGGTTCAGTATTTTGACTTTTCGGGCTTTCAAGGATTTCCGAATTTCGTTTTTTTTTTCTTAAATGAATTCTATCCGTCTCTCACTGCAGCGCCCATTAGGGAACGCATATCGTTATCGATCGTCTTTCCTTAATTTTGACTTAGCACCATCCCTTGGTAACCCAAAAATGTTGACAAATTCTGGTCTACGAAAGGCCGTGCTTAAGCTGCTACGCTGCCACGGAATCGCCTGTGTGCTATCACCAACAGCGACGGACTAGTGTTGGCTTATTGATAACTGACCAGGAAGCCTCAGATCTGCGTACCACGTCCGCCATAGTCTGTCAGACAAAGGACCTCTGAAAAACTTAAAAAACGGAAAAATCGAAAAGGTAAAGACACGTAAATTCTTGTCTATTTAAAGTGCCACCAAATCGTGTGGACATTTCCCAGCTTATAAGTATCGGAATTGAAAACGAAACAATTTTTTGTAATTAATTCACACAAACCTAAAGTTTTCTTAATTCCCAGACCCATAATTAGAATTCCTTTTCCTTCGTTTCGTCAGAATGACATGCTAAGTGTGTCAGCAGCACAGTTAAAGTCACGAATGCCTTTAAACTGAACACCAGGTCATGTCACAGTCGCTTCCTAGTCACTCTCCTCGCACACACAACTAAAATGTAGTGCTTGTGGTTAGAGTCCCTCTGGGCGAAACGATAAAAATCTTGACAACACCAGAGGTGCTTAATTTCCCAGTGATGCATATCTCGTGTCATTTAGGAGACTTTTATGTTTGACACACACTACACTTTCCGTGGTGTCAGAACCAATGTTCATCAACATTTACAGCAGTCTTGGGTCTTCACAAAATCGAAACCTTTTAGGGCAGCTTCGCACTTAGTTTCCATTTGCTGTCACTGTGATTCCATCAAACGCCTGTCACTCTGCCTTGTACGCCACTCCATTACTCTATCGAGAAACAGGAACTGTCTCTTATCCCTCGCATTGAATTCGCGTCTCCTCCAAACGATGACATTGACCAAATTTGTCAAAACGTCAATCAACCGTGAAATGTATTGCATTCGCCTTCGCCACCCTCCCCCCTCAAAACATTGTCAAACTCAGACACACCTCAGTGCAAGCGAGCACTGTTCACGTTGCTCGATGACATATCCTCGCTTCAGTTCACTCAAATCGCGCAAAAATTGCTTTTCTTTGAATCCGCGATTGCATCGGAGGACACTCCGCGGCGCAATGCCTGAAAATGTCAATTCGTCGTCCTGTGCCGTTGTGCTACCGTGCTGCTTGCGACTGACAGAATGAAAATGTTGCGAAATTCAAAATGACGCATCCCTCCGGGACGCCCCATCAGGCAACTGCTTGTCTGCCTTGTCTGGCTGTGTATGTGTCGTGGGCAAAGCTGCGGATAACGGAGAGCGTACGAATTCAAGTGACGTCAATTCAGTGAAATTGTTTAGACTCTTGCGGAATGTTTATTCACTGAAGTGTCATCTTTTGTGAGAATTTGAATGTCATTTTAGGTGAGTGGGATGGAGTTTATTTTTATTTTGACGAAAATTGGGTTGAATCGATCGAATGGTGGGGTGCTTCCTTGAGGGTGAATCTAACATTGTAGCGCTTTTCAAAATGAGTTTCAAGTGATGGGTGTAAGAATCGATTTTTGGAAACTCAAAATGATAAACACAAGTGTCTGATCTTGGTGCACATTTTTTGATTTGATCATTTCTTTTTTTTGTGGCTGCCAGAGTCCTTAAATTTGATGCTTGTACACTAGGATAGGCCTATGTTAGGTTCGAATGGCTAGTTTGGCCAGCATTGGGTTCATTAAGAGGCCGCCCGAAGAGTCCACCTTAGTATCCTCAAAACCAGTGTGAGCCATCTATGTAGGCGTCCCACACTAATGTCTCTGAATTCACGCAGGTTGCCAAAGAAGTACTTCTCCGGGTGTTTCATCGTCTTTTGTCAAGAACTTGGCATTCGTAAATGAAGAGAGAAATTGTTTCAACCTCGTGTTCGTCCCTCCTGTAGCCCTTGCAGAACCCATTGTATAGGAGCTTCTAAGCATGTTACATTTAACACTTATTATGGTCCGTAGATGCGATTTGTCTAAGCTGCCGAGGCAGAGAGGGCGTTTAAAATTGACCTATGGACAAATTGCTGTGGCTATAAGACAAGTAAAGCGCTCAGACCATCCTCTGTTTTGTTCGCTCATTGTGTGTCAACCGGCTGTAGCGAAGGGAATGGAGGGTATGTCACCTTCGAGCGAGATCAGGGAGTTGGCACTGCGCTTGGTGAACTCGTTGGCGTCGCGATTTCTCTGAATTTCAGCAGCCGGCAAACATACCGGGTGGACATTGGAGTACTTAAGGGATAGGTGGCCCATTGGGGAGATGATTGAATGGAAGTTGTGGCCTCCAAGGGATTTAATTGCAGCCTGGCTATCGGAATCGATTATTGGAATCTTTTTGGATATAGATTGTGACTTAAGGGGCGTCGATTTTTGGGGCTTGATAAATGCAATCTCGATTGCACCGTAAGGGCTCCATTTCTTTTCTCAGATTGCTTACTTAATCTTAGTCTTCATGCTTTTCAATTGTGCTAGGGCAGGCTTGAATCCTTGACACTTCCGGGGCACGCTTCTCTCTTAATGATATTAAGACCAAGCTTTCTTGAATCCGCGATGACTTAGCTCTGATGCGGTATGTAGGTTCGATTTTCATATCCTTCTCGAAAGTGAGAACTGGGATGCAAAGATCCTCTAAGCTAGAGTACTAGCTGAGCCAGCTAGTACTCCGTGGTTTGCCTTCCGCATCTGGTAAAGTTCAGCTGGTAGAATTCTCGGGTATGTTTGTTCCTCCATTCAGCTTCCACGCAAACGGGGCCATCTGTCAGACACAGAATTTTTTCCTCGAAGGAACCAAAAATTCTTTCTGCCGTTATGCTAATCATCCACTCCATATGCGTAATAAAGGAAGGAAGGATAGGACGGAAGGAAGGATAAGTGAAAGAAGGATAAGCAAGTCATGATTCTGGTCTTCCGAGTCAGCTGTTTTGAAAGACCGATTTAAAACCGGTTCCCAAGGGTGATTCCACGTCGTCTCCATGTCATTTGTGGAATTTACAATTGCTCCGAGCTATCTCTTAAGACTATCTCAAAATTAAAGCTGTCAGCTGTTCCACTCTGTGGTGCTCGACAATCTAATTGACAGCATATCCATACTTTGTTTTGTCCTCTTTCACCTAAAAACCTGTTAGCTTCGCCTATTCTTCAATCGCTATAAATGCTTTCACAATGGCCCACTGCCCACTGACCCAACGCAACCCAGAAGCTGTACTAATTTCTAGATTTCTGAGATTACTTGTTTTTCGAAATCATGCCGTCCTCAAAAATCAGCAAAAGCTTGACATAGAAAAGTGCACCTCACCTTATTTTCTTTTCACCGAGGGTAGGTAGAAAGGGTTAACAAGACGATCTGGTGCCTATTTGGCTGTTATACGGCGTCTTCTAGTGGTTTATCATTACCATGCAGCGGATGCAAAAGAGGACCAAAAACCCTCCTCACTAAAGAATATTTGCCTCCGTACTTAACATGAAGTCACTTAAAGCAAACTTCAGAGTTTAGTTTGCAAAGACCCCCCATTCGAGTCATTGCCCCCCACAAAAGAGGCCAACATCCAAGACAAACATAAATCCTTTCACGCAAGCAAACTGTGCTCAATTATTCCACTCTCTCACTTTTCATTATGATTAAGAACCCCGTTAAGTGTTCATCTCAAAAGAACAAACATGCACCGAGTGCACCCCCTCACCCATGCCTCTTACAATCCTGTTGTCGAAAAACACACTCCAAAGGTCTTCGTCCGTTTCATGACACAACAGCACATCGATGAGGTGAACATCGAATATGAGCAGCAGAAAAGTTTCACACTCAATTTACCCAATTAAATGGTTCTCTGCAGGAATCGAAGCCATTGTGGGGGCAAACACCCGCTGAAGGGCTTGAATTTATTGATTGTTCGGTCTGTTGTTGGGCATACGTTCGTTGTCGTCGTTGTGCTGGGAAATATTTTACCAACAAGATTGCCCTTAGAATTCGATTGGAGGAAGAGTCAAAGACGTAGGAAATATGATGACGTTATAGTTTGTTGGCTACGAAAGGAGTGAAGGGGTACAGATGGTCTCTTGTACTTCCATTATTCAGAGTACAATTATTCGTCACCTAATTCAAGACGATTTGAAATGAATGAAAGCATTGACGTCGATTGCATGGCAAAGAAAATTAGCTAAGAAATGGTGCTTTAATCCATCGCAAAACTGTTGACACTAGAAATTGAAAACTGCAATGGGTTGAACCGATGTCGGGTGGTTCACTGACTCCAGTTTAAGAAATCAAATATCTAGGAGATCTGCCGTAGATGGTAAGCTTAGAAAACGCAAACAGTTGAATAAACCAGCGACGTGTGCTGCCATGATCCGAAGGAGACTGGCGGCGAAATCCCTGTTTTGTAGTGCAATCATCCTGAGACGGATGTACATTGCTATTGTTTGCTTAATAGTCACAATATCATGGACAAAAAGAACCAACAAGACCTGTACATGGAAAGCACTAAAAAGAGTACAAACGTTGGCATGTCATTCATTTTAGGAGTGATGGAAGAGAATTTGGCATTTTGAGGCCATGTTCTACTGGAGTTGGCTCATTTCCATCAAGTGGTTGCAGAAGCGCAAACAAAACGATTCTGAGAATATTCCAGGAAGGTCAGTACAATAAAGTTAAAAGAACGACCACTACTAAAATAAAAAAAGGTTAGTCGTAAGTATATTTAAGTTAGAATAGGATATATTAAGGTAGATTAAGATTTTTTTGTAGAAAATTCCATAGATAGCTAAGTTTTTAAAAAAAAAACGTTTTCTTAGTTTTAAAAAATAAATAATAGTTTTTATTAATTTTAAAAAAATAACTAGCATTGAAGCCGAAAGGCAAAAACAAATATATTAATAGTTTAGCTTAGAGCGCCCGCATAGAGCCAGTAAGTAGTTATAAGATTTCGATTCTGTCGTGCCTAGGTTAAGCGTTTTATACCTAGTTTTAAGATACTATTAGATAAACAATAAAAAAAATGCCTTTTAAACTAAACTAAACTAAAAACGACCACTACTGCCGATTCTGAAGGATGATTCAATTCGGAAATGGAATAAATTCACTGAGCACAAAGAACACAGACTGAGCACCACCACAATAGATTGGTATACGAATGGATCAAGAACCGATGAAGAAATTGGAGCAAAGGTGTTAGGGCTCAGGACTATATCCACTGACACCTTGGTTAAGCACAGCTCCATCCCCCTAGCGGAAGACTAAAGGCGAATGTATACCAATCCATGTTGATACTGAATATATGAACTACGTCATACTCAGGTAGTCGGTTGGAGGGATGTCAGGTTGCCTTTGCGAGAGTCATTTACATAACGTAAACATGTACCTTGAGGGACTAAACGCAATCTGGCCTGTCATTAACATCTTATTGGCCAAAACATGTCGACTCAACATTAATCCAAGCAAGATTGCGAGTGCCATGTCGCGGATAACACTGGCTGGCTTCAAATCTTCAACCGTAGCTAGCTTATTTTTAAAAATCTGAGACTTAACATATTCCGAGAGAAAATAGTCAAAAACTGTAGAATTACTCAACAATTTCATTTGTTTGGCTCGTAACACCGTTTTGCTGAAATCAGAGCTCACCGAGACCATATCCCGGAAGCACACAGTTTGTTAATATGGCCAAGCTGCTGAGAAAGACGACGATTCGTCATGGGCTGCGCATACTTTCTCAGTAACAGCCGTTATAGTCTCTTTACTAGGTACTGGATGTGGTTCAACCGGCGTGTAACATCCACTTATGTAGACTCGGACTGAAAATGAAACCACAATTGGCAACAGTGGTTTCAATAGGTTGGTTATTTACGGCGCGAAATTCCTCCATTCGCTTACTTTCGTAATAGAGACACTTTTGTGGTGATGACTTGCCAAGCGATACTGAAAAAAAATCACAAAGCATATTGATAGGAGTCACACGGGATCTATCAGAAAATGCTATTCAAAATCAAACCTCTCGATGAATCACCCGATATGAGCAAAAAAAAAAAGAAATTGGGTCTTCACTCTTCTGCAATTCAGTGGCTGCATTGGCAACAGTTATACAGTTAACCAGAAGTTCAAACAAAACTAAACGAAACTGTCTAAAGGAATGTTTAAAGTACGACAGGAGCATATGTAACACAGTGCTCTTTAAATTTCCCCCAAAAATGCCTGAAACCTAACGAAAACAATGGTAACAATCCAATTTACTATCTGAACAAGATCTTGCAACAAAACTTATTGACTACGAAAACCCTTCTGCGTCTCTCCCATAAAAATGCTTGTACACATATTCCTGACAAGACCTTATTGAGTGGCAAGCACTTCCGCCGTTTTTACACAGATGGCTTAAACTCCGTGTTTAAGTGGGAGGGGAGCAGTGTCTTTTTAGACTCACTAAATATAAGTAAGCCTAAACGTCTTACAAATAAGTGTTACTCAAGCAGATATCATTGTTTTTGGTGAAGTCCTGTCCTGGCTACGTAAAAACATAATATTGTCCCGACGTATACACTATTCATCTTCACAAACACACGAACTAGCCATAATTGCCAGCGCAACCCTACTTTCGCAAAAACGTAAAAACACAAATCTTGTAGCGCTACAGTCCGGGGTGGGCCTGGGCCTCAACCAACATGCCTCTCTTGCCAGCACAATCTTTCGCAAGCTGGCTCCAGTTGCGCACTCCAAGTTCGTTAAGGTCTTTCTCCACTTGTGTGCGCCACCTTAGCCTAGGCCATCCCAGCGGCTCAGATTCGAAGACTTTTCGGGCAGGAGCAGTGGTCTCCATACACTCTACATTTCTCAGCCATCTTAAGCGTTGTATCCTAAGAACGTTGATCAGGCGCATGTTGCTGTACAGCGCATAGAGTTAATCGTTAAAACTTCTCCTCTTGATGCCACCAACGCAAACAAGACAAAAAATCGCAAGCAAAACTTTTTTCTCAAAAAGACTAAGCCTTTAGTAACATCCAGGTTTCCGCGCCATAAATAAGGACTGGGATGAACAAGCTGTTCTACAAAGCCAGTATAGTCCTTCGAGGTCTATTACTCAATTCCCTCTTGGGCCCATGCGATTGGCTTCAGTGATTCTGCGTTTGATTTCGGTACTGGTGTTGTTGTCCCAATCTACCGTGCAGATTAGGTAGACAAAGTCCTTGACTACCTCGAAGTTTCTACTGTTTAATGTGAGTCTCTGTCCGAGACGCCGATGTTGTGTGTCCTTCCTTGATGACAGCATGTACTTCGTTTTGCCCTCATTTATCACCAGACCCATTTTAGCCGCTTCCGCTTCAATGACCACAAACGCCCCATTGATGGCTCGCTTTGTTCTTCCAATCAAGTCAATTTCGTCGGCGTGAGCTAGCAGTTGAACAGACTTTTGGAAGATCGTGCCTCTGGTGTTGACTTGCGAGTTTTGCACGATCTTCTCAAGAATGACGTTGAAGAATTCACATGACAGCGTGTCGCTTTGTCTAAGCCCTTTTTTGACGTTGAAGGTCTAAGTGAGTTCGTTCCCGACCTTGACGGAGTATCGGGAGTTCTGCATCGTCATCCTACACAAACTGACGAGTTTGGTAGGAATGCCAAAACTAGACACGGCACTGTATAGCTCGTCTCTATGCACACTGTCATATGCGGTCTTAAAATCGAAGAATAGGTAGCGAGTGTCGATTTGTAATACCTGGGTCTTTTTCATTATCTGCCCTAGTTTCAAGATTTGGTCGATGGTGCACTTCTTGGGCTGAATACACACTGATAAGGACCTATCAGGTTGTTGTTTCAGATTTCAGGCGTTGGTATGCTGTCAGTGCGCCGAAATAAACCACAAACCTAGTTTCGAGAATATTGAACTCTTGCAGACAGGGACACTTTTCGCCGAGAGACAGTTTCCTGAGACTATCAACATCACTTTCACTCTTCCATTTGCGACTTCCTTCGAAATATTCCAAATAATCGAATCACAAAAAAAACCTCAACCTTTCAAAAGTCAGACCATTTTTGTCACAACTCTTACAACATTTTCACAAGCAATTTCCATCCATTTCCTCCTGTCAAAATGCCAACTGTCAAATTATTAAAACAACCTCTCTCTCTCTTATTTTTCATTTCAGGGTGCTCACTTATTCAATGGAAAATCGAACCAGTCGTTGAACTAAATCTACAAATCGTCCTATCCGGCGTGGTCTTCATCCTCCTGCCGTTCTTCTTCACCTCGGCAGTCTTCAAAGTAAGTAAACACCCCCCATGGGCGTATGAAAATATGATGAGCTCACCCCACAACCCCACCTTATCGATTTAATTACGTCCAAGCGCACACATATGGCACTCGGCGGCTATCTGTTGATGCACACGAATGCGTCATCGAATCGAACAAAAAAACGGCAACACAATGCCGCGCCTGTGATGAACGGACGCGGGCCGAAGTGCAATTATGTGCGATTTTGATAAAAAGCCATTTCCCCTTCCCAGTCTTTTTTTTTTGTGTCCTCGAAAACTCGCTGATGCAATAGTAATTTATGGCCATTTCGGGGCAGCTTCACATCCCATTCATGGTTT
Source organism: Eristalinus sepulchralis (assembly GCA_944738645.1). Classification (NCBI taxonomy): domain Eukaryota; kingdom Metazoa; phylum Arthropoda; class Insecta; order Diptera; family Syrphidae; genus Eristalinus; species Eristalinus sepulchralis. The sequence continues at coordinate 83,714,835 of OX122882.1, read as the reverse complement.
CTCTTCTGTTTGTTTTTTTTTCAAGGTGGGAAACTTGGCCAACGATGGCGTCAAATTGGCTGGGATGACGGAGAAAAGATGCTCCCTAACGCCACACGACGGACTGGTCGAGGAGGCGCACGGCGGAACCCTGAAAGCGCTCTGGACACACGGTGGACCGACGGCAGCGTTCGTCCACATTTTGATTGCGATGTGTCTTCTGCTGCCTCGGCTCCTATTAGAGGCGAGGATAATTGAAAACGGACTCCTGCCACGAGGTAATTAAACTGAAACTAAATGACAACACATCTCCCCTTGGCTTGTATGCTCGCAGGCTCGGATGAGCAAAAAAGAGTCCACACTGTCCGGCAGGACGTCATGACGTACAATATTTAACTCAACCGGCGGCTCAGACGGGCCGAGATTATGCGGCCACTCTTTGATTGGATGCTTGTCAAACAGGAAGGACTGCGGACTGTCTGGGAGTGTCACCGGGCGGGGGACTGGCGTTCAATCAATCGATTATGGGAATTGTCGGCAAAGGGCTTAAATCAATTTCCAACGAACGACGCGACGCGATGCTCGTTATTGTGTGATAAGGAATTTCTGCATGCGGATTTTTTTTGTTCAATTGAATTACACCCCCACACCAGGGAGTCTCTGGACAATCAATCAATCGATCGGAAGTATGGAAATTCGTTTTGCGTTCGCTGCGATGAATGAATTCGCGTTGGGAGGGGCAAATTAAATGAAAGATGGGAATGGAGCCGCGAATTGTTTGCAACTCTCAACACGGATCATAGGCATGACGGAGGAGCGTCTTGGGAACGCGGGGCGTGGTGATGATGGCCTGGATTACTCATTATGGGAGGCTGCTAATTATGACAGCTGTACTTCAGTTGGATTAGTTTCAAATTGAATTTTTAGTCTGATTTGCCGCCTCAGGGATGAGGCTTAACTGCGTCAGTGTCTCCCTCTGAGTAATTCTTGGAATGTGACAGATGGTTTTGGGAGGGAACGAAAGTGATGGCAGTGTGTTAAAATATGGGGGGTTTCCATGAAGCTGAAACTGAAATCAAACAAACGTAGGCAGGATTTCATCAAAAACAATCACTTCAGGCTTTTGCATACGAAATGAAGCACTAAACCGACTTTAAGGATTAATTTTCATGCAGTGGGCTTAGTTTGAGGAGTTTCTATTTAATGCTACTGTCCTGATTGGGGACAATTATGTTTGTCAATTAGTGCAGATGCTTTGTGCTTTAAAGTTTCGATAATTTATTCAATCATTGGTGAGAACTTTAAAGGCGTTTGATCTTTAGCTCAGTGACAGGCATAAAGTCAGCAAATTCACTCAAGCAGCGTCGAATTCTTAAAAAAAACTACCCCTGGGCAAGTGCGACTTATACTCACGCATAGATGGTTTCATTTCACAAACATAAATATAAATTTTCCGTTTTAACCATAAACAGAAATCTACAGTCATTCATTATTCGATTTCGAAAGAAAATCTTTAAACAACACATACAGCGATATATTTTCGATACAAATTGTAATTCCTTATAAAGTGCAAACCTTGCCATTCAGAATGAAATACAAAGCCCTACAAATATCCACTTTGAAAAAATTCGTAGCTCGCCATTCTTTTGAGGTAATTTTTGATTACTTTTTCTCACTTTTTGGGCGGTGTCTCGTCCATAACTTGAAGAATGTTGGTTTCTCATGTATCTGGAGTTCGGAGATTGTTATCGCTGTGACGTAGTGGGTAAAAGCGTCAACGCACACGCCAAGTTACCAGATTCGATTCACGAACACGAACACCTCGCGTTTTTTCACGGCACCCACCTCTTTCGAGTTGCTGACAACACTCAAAGAGTATCAATTGGCTATGAAAAGCTTCTCAAATCCCGCCGTTCGGAATCGGCAAAAAACTGTAGGTCCCTTTTACTCGTGAGAGCGCGCACATTCCGAGTAGTTGTTGTAGAAGCTAGGCCCTGATCCCTTGTGGGCTGTAGTGCCACTCAAGATTATACACTCGGAGATTATTTACGTGAAGACCGTCATATGCGTAGCTTTTTAGAAAATAATCTAATGGTTTAGAAAATAGTCTAATGGTGTCAAGTCGCATGAACATGATGATGATGAAATTGATCGTGTTATAGATCCAAATTGACTGTGGCTATCCGATCATTGGCTTCTTTAAAGAAATATGGACTAGAAATACTTTTCGACCATAGACCGCACCAAACATTCACTTTGTCTGGACACAATGGCCACTCATATATCCCTTGTGAGTTTGCTGAGCTTCAAAAGCGATGATTTTGTTGCTATTACCAGTCAGATTCCCACAACACCTGGGTCCAGTTACCACTACTAGAGACACATCATTCTCTTGATGGCAATCTTCAAAAGATAACTCTGGTTATGCACGGTTTACAATCTCAAGAATGTTTCGACTTCTGGAATACTCGTACACCTACGTACACTCTGCACACCCTGCACACCATTCACTCATCAGCTTCCATTAGGAACCATTCCGCGGGGTTGGCAAGCAATTAATGCTGCACCCGATTTTCTTGCTGATTCTTTTGCTTCGCCGCTCTGTCTGTCCGCAACTCTGTCTTCACGCTCTTTATCCGTTTACAGATATCTAGTCTAGTAGACTACGTGTCTATTTCGTTAAGCTCTCGCAATAGAAGATCGCGTGCTCCACGTCTTGCTCCTGGTTTGGGCAAAGTGACAAGACAGGTACTTTTGGTAGGGGCAGCATGGCCCGACAGAAACTGCCTGAGATAATGTTTGCAGTTCCCTCGCCGTCCTGCTAATTCATTTTTGATTTATGGGCTAAAGATATGAATCCATTTGTTTTTTTTTTTTAGTGATATCTCACAGCAAATGGATAAAACTTTAAGCAGCTATTTAGCGCGATTACAAAAAAAAAGGTTGGCATTACAATCCACATGGGACATGGCCCTAACTTCTTCAGCAACTAGTTGTGTGCGTGCGTGTGTGTGTCTGTGTGTGTGTGTGTTAGGCCTATGTATCAGGGTCTGAGCCTGAGTTATAGCTGCCTTCCATTTTTGACGGTTCCGGGCACGCTCCTTCCAGTTGGCAAGACCAAGCTCCCTAGCGTCCGCCATCACTTGGTCTCTACACCGGAGGTTTGGCATTCCTCTCCTCCTCGAACCCGGAGGCTAGGATTCCAAGATATTCTTAGCTGGAGCGCTGTTGTCCACTTCCTTCTTGTGGCTACTGTATTCGACAGATTTTTACCTATCGAACTACATCCACATTTTGGTACAGCACATTGAGTTCACGAGCTTGTGTTGTCTCCTCCATTCGCCTTTCTTGCATATAACATATTCGTCGCAGAATTTTTCTGTCAAAGGAACCAAGACTCTGCTCTGCCGTTTTGCTTATCGTCCAGCACTCGGTTCGTATACGAGTACGGGTAGGATTAGCGTCTTGTAGAACAGTATCTTAGTAATTCGAGTCACCAGTTTTTTTGTGTTGTTATTCCTTCTCAAGTAGATAGGGTAAATCCAGTTTTTGAGAAGCTGCTTTCACGCAATGGTAGTGTTGTCAGCAACTCAAAAAAATGTGGTGGCGTGAAAAAATGCGATGTGTTCCCGGGAATCGAACCTGGAAGCTTGACTTGTGACCCGACCCACTTACCCACTGCGCCACGACGACCACAGAAATCGAGCGTAGGGTCCCTAAATTTCTGTTACCAGGACTTCACGGCGGACATGCAACAGACCCCAGACTGTTTTTTGCTTCAGAGACCCCTAGCGTCTTGTTCCTACGATCAGATTTTGAAAAAGCCAAGTGTTGGGAGCCAGAAGTTTGAGTCAAAGTGGTAACTCCACTAATATCAGTTATCCTGTGTGTAGAACCATGAAACAGAATGTCATAAAAGACAACAATCACGCTTACTTTTCAACGTCTCTTTACGTCTTAACAATGATTTGGGGTGACAGGGCTTCCAGGAGAAACTATTGGAACTATTGGGACTTGTAGTGCTCACGGACAATACAATACTCTAGCCCGATGGGTCTTCATCTCCGGACCAGAGGGACAATGCAATAGAAGTCGCCTACGTACCCAATGGCACATACAAGTGGAGAAGGACCTCAGCCAACTTCGTGTGCGAAATTTAATGCAGCTGGCTAAATATCGATTCGGTTGGAGAGGCTTGTTGGTTAAGCCCCAAGTCCACCCCTGACAGTAGAGAGACAGTGGAAAATAGTAAGAGAGACTTTCTCAATTTTTTGAAAGCAGGCAATCCCCGTGCAGTGAGCCTTTCCTCAATCCTCTTGATCAACATGACAGTGGTGTGTCTAGATTGAAAGAAACAAAAATGGGGAAAGGAAGCCGTGAAGAAAATGATCGTTTGTTGGTTCGGCGGCTGTGGTAAGGCGACTGTAGTAACCTTACACGTCTAACTTGTCATTCCTTTGCCAGATGAGGAATAAAATGATGAGGCATTTCAGCACCAATTCAAAGAGTGAGCGTTCTACACATTAGCACTGCGTCCTACTTTCGAATCCAAATATTAAACTTAAATCAATAGAAAGTGCCCAGATTTGAATCTGATCGACATTCCTTGAAGTCAGTTAAAAGTGGTCCAAAGTTTTTAAGAAAACGATTAGAGCGAAATGAAACGTCGACCACTTCCCTCCGCTACATGCTTTCAAAATCACACCCATTGCCTCCGAGGTGACTTTAAGCGTCCCAGAGCTGTATAAATTACAATTCGTGCGACATTCGCCAATAAGAGCACCTGGGCTCCAGGGGACCATTTTGAAATCCCCAAGCACAGGGCAGAACCTCCAGCAGCGCACTCATGAAATATGATCCACCGGGTGCTATTAAACCCTGCCACCGGCAGACATAACGGCACACGAATGCAGTTTAAGCACCCACCAAAACTTTCTCCTGCAGCCCCTTCCTTCTCCCCATCCACAAATTACCAAGAGAAACAAACCAAAAAAAAAAACTGCCAGCTCCTCAACAAGGAAGTGTAATAAAGCCTAAACGATTGTCGTAAATCCTCCCTAATACGACACAAGATATTTCCTAATTTCGATATAATGTGTATCTAAACGATACAGCCTCCGGAGGCGCTTTAAACCCGGCACTCAGCCGCTGTCCAGTCGCTCTAAAACACGATTAACGGACGCCCCGCCCGGAGATTCATCATCCCGATATCCCGGCACAAATTATTCATAACCTCAAAAGCGGAAAACTGTGAAAATCTTGACAGCGCTCCGCCAGTCAGACCCAGCAACAGGAGCATCAGCACAAAATGGCAAATGAATTTGCAAAAGAAACAAAAAAAAAACGGGAAAACGAGGCCCGCTCCTGCCCCAACTAATATTTCCCCATTAAAATTAATCTCCCATGGTAGATTACGACATCGAACAAAGCGAATGCAGTTCCTGCTGAGTTCCAGGACGAGAGGCGGGCGATGGGGCCTCCTGCCGCTCGGTTTGCTTACTTGCCCCACTAAGCCATCGATGAGATGAGTGAAAAAAAAAAACGGTTATGAAGGCAGACTTTATGTCCTGCGGGAATGGGTGGAAGGAAGGAAACTCACAAAAGGACAAAGCATTCACTGTGAGTTCCATCAGGGCGGTGGCGGCACCCCCTCCGCATCAGTCCGCCGCCACGCCATCAGTGTTTTCTATTAACCTGCAAAAGCAACGGAACACGGGGGAAAAAGAGAAAAAAAAACAAAAACACTAAAAGAAGCCAGCGAACACGATGATAAACAAATAAAAGCGAAGCGCAAGGAAGAATGAAAGAAGCGGAGTGGCGGAGTGTAATCTAGGTCTTGTTTTACTTTTGGGTCGACGTCCTGTTTGATTATATCGGAATTTGAGGAGCGCACTGGCGTCGTGTCGGGGGGATGCTTCTTTTGTGTTGTGCAAAATTTACGGAGAAATGGTGTCGGGGAGCAGTCTGAATGGCATTGTCCCGCTCTCTCCTCCCGTGTGCAGTCATCATTAATTCACAGATTGGCCATTGCTAATAACTTCTGGACCATGAGACGCGCATAATGGTGGCGAGAAGTTGAAGCTGGCCGATATCAGTCCGGGCAACTCGTAAAAGTGGAAATAACGAATTTCGGTAATGCATTCGTGAGTGTTTATGGCTTTTTAGTTGGTCTAATGCGACTCACTCCCTCCGCCCAGCCCCCCACCGGACTGGGGATGCATATCTGGTGTGGATTCATCCGTGAAATGGTGAGCGGTGATGATGGAGAATGATACCGTCCATGCCGTGCTTTGAGTTGATTATGTTTATCCATTTGACGAGGGGAGGGGGATGTTTGTTTGATGAAACTGGTCTATGGCGTGTGCCTGTGTTGAAGGGCTAATAAATGCGCAGAGGGACTCGATTCATTTTGAGCTTAGTCCATCGCCCGTGCCATTTTGGAGATGAGCTGTGAACTCAACAAGTAATTACCTCTAGTTGATATTCAGACACCAATTAATTTGTTATTCAACTTTGGGTGTTAAGCTTTGTGTTTGCTTTGGCATAGCAGGGGCGAGATGAAGCGAATTTTGTGTTTCTGAGAACTTGAGCCAATATTTGTACGGATACACCATTTTCTGTTCCGATGAGCGCACTCTTCACCAAGGGTCTTATTGAATTGGAGCCATTTTGGTAAACTGTAGGAATGGCATGAGGTCTTAATGTTCTTTCCGTAGATCGGCAGGGAGGTAGAAGGGGCGGGGAGCAGAAGATGGGGCGCCACATAGACCAGGTAGTCACCCTCTTTCCAGTGACCGTAACCTGAGTGGAGTCTTTTATAAAATCCGTGATTTGTCCGATGCTTGTGTCCTTCGGCGTAGGAAGATCATTGAAGAAGTTTACTCCCAAGTGGGGTTTTCTTCATCTAGAGAAGGCTACACACGAACGGAGGGAATGAAAGACGCTTTCTTCCTAATCCTCGTCCCCATATCTACGACATAGGATTTTGTGGGGAAGACATAGTCCTTCTTTGGCTTGTGCCAATAACGCAATGGCCAGTGATAGCAACGACGAGTGCTCTGATTGCTAATCTGCCTAGGATTGAGATACCATCTGAAGCTGTTTTTGGATCAGATGAGCTTATGAATACGGAAAGTGGGATCCTTCACAAATTATTTCATAAATCGCGTCCAGCTTAAGAAGATGCTTGAGACGTATGACGCGAAAGGTAGAACTCCTAGAGTAGTGGTCATCGAGGTGGTGGCGCTTCTTGCGAGTTCATCAGCTTTGAAATTCCCTAGAATGTCTAAGTGCCCTGGCATCACATATGGTGCACGTAGTACTTAATCATCTCGTTAAGATATAAGCGGCACAGGAAGGATGTTGAAAGACACACTTCTTAGGAATTTGACGGTTTGCTTGGCTGTCAGAGCAACTAGTAACATCACCTTTGGGTAGTACGTTGTGAATACCCTTAGGAGTGACTTCTAAATCGCCACCATGTCAAACAGAATCACATTGGAAGTTTGAACAAAAGGTTCAAATTGAGGTCCCTAGAGTGGATTCCGATCACCGCTCCTTCATTTGTCATCGATACGTCCGTGAAGACTATCCAGCCACTGTGACAGATTTTCAGACTCTCAATCAGATCTAGAGGGATGAAGCGTTGGTTGTGAAGTTCTTCTAAAATACGAGTTCGAGTAAGTTGAGAACAAATTAGAAGCAATTTGGTAGCGATCAAACTGGAAAACCGTCTACACAAGAAGCGACCTAAGCCCAACCGCTGTACAGTTCTCCAATTGTCTGCCTACTAACTGTATAGGAGGCCATTTGTCCCGATCTTCGTGTACATCACCTTCTACAATCCAGTAGCCTACGGCTGCATAAGTTTCAGTACTACGGGCTGGATGTGGTCTAACCGGTGGAGCACCATCCACTTTTATGAACTGGGACCATATTTTGTAAATCGTATTGGCAATAGTTATTTCAGAAGATCAATTATGCGCACCGTAAATTTCTCGAATCACACTAAAAACTTTTCTCACACAACGTTGACTTTCGTGATGTTGCTTGGGAGACGCTGCTGCAGTGTGAGTCTTTCCACGATCACATGCCAAACAATACTGAACAAAATTGACAAAGAACTTTGTTAGGAGTCACGAGTAATCTGTCAAAGAAATCCAGTCGGAAATCAAACCTCAAGATGGATCACCATTTATTTAGTTCAGGCCTCAAGTTTAAGGATTTCTAGATGAGTTTATCAGACATTTCAATCAAGATATTGTCCTCTGACCCTAATAACCGAAATAATGTCAATTAATTGAGTGGCACTACAGCCCACAATGGACCGGGGCCGAGCTTCTACAACAACTACTCGTGTTGTGCGTGCAACTGTTCTCTCACGAGTAGAAGGGACCTACAGTTTTTTTGCCGACTCCGAACGGCCAGATTTGAGAAGCTTTTCATAGACAATTGATACACTTTGAGTGTTGTCAGCAACTCGAAAGAGGTGGTGCCGTGAAAAAATGCAAGGTGTCCCGTCCGGGAATCGAACCCAGACTTTCTGCGCCGCAGTCGATGCACTTTACCACTACGCCACGGCCACCACGAACCGAAATATATCAGAGAAATGGTGAGAAAAGAACTCCTTGTAGTATGCGTCTGCAGACTGATCTTTGAGCTCTTAATTTACCCAGTCGGGAGTAGATTATTTTGCCTACCTCTTAAGTGGACACCACAAAAGGCTTTCCGATGCCTACCTTTTTCGAAGCGGACTGCCTTTCATTCTATAACGTTAAAGGCTCGCTCAAAATCAAGAAATGGGCCATGTGCAAATGTCTGCAACATTGCGCCTAGATGCCTAATCTCTTCTACAAATCTAAAGAATCTGGTTTCACAGTACTGATGACAAAGCTAGACTTAGCCCTTGACTTCTTCACGTTTTTTGCTACCCATTATGACGCTCTGTCCAAGTCGTTATTATTCTTTCTTGATAAACTTCCTTCTGCCCTCACTTAATACTGCATCTATTTTAACTGCCTTCCTTTTTGTGCAAACCATCGCTTTATGGGCATGGTTTAGGTTCCATTCCTGAACTGTTCATCTTCCATTTTTTCACGGCACCACCTCCTTTGAGTTGCTGAGCGCATTAATGTCGACGCGTGCTTACTCGTCGTTCGAAGTCGATAATAAACTGTAGGCCCCTCCACACTCTCCCCACACCTAATTGCTGGTCCCTTGTGGGCTGTAAGGTCAATTAATTCAAGACTCTACGGAGCAACGAAGGAATGTCTTTGAGAATAAAACGCCACAAGTGTCTTCAAAATGGCAAAACCCTGTTTTCCCAATTCACATCAAATGATCTATAAGTCCATTAGAGAGGCGCAACAAGAGGAATTTCAAAGATTTGCTTTCACATTTGCCCACTTGTCATTCTCGCTTTGTCTCCTACAAGCAAATGGCTGTAGCCAAGGTAGGCTATTCAGCAAATTGAGGTTAAATCTCAGCCCGTGCAGCCATTAAATCGACGCTCTGCCGAACAGATGGCATTCAAATGACTCTCGCAATAGTTCGACAATTTCACGCCGTATGTTCTCTAGAAATGACACTTAAAACTGGTCATTCCTCGAAGAATGCTTTGGAGGTGCCTCCCTTTTTCAAAATGATTGCGTCTTCCATTGCCATTCGTAACCCCTTCACCTCGGGCAATTCTCTGCTTTTTCAGCTCGGATAAAGACTTACCATCCCCTCCCACCACAATGAAATCTAAGATACAACCATTCCGAGTATTCACTGCCGCTTCCCTGCGCCAAAACTACATCTCCATGCTTCCATTTCATTTAATTTCCAGAATCCATTATGAAAACAAATAATAAATACCTCCGGACCATTCGCACAGGCAGGACCACTCAGCTGTCAGCTCATCTCAAAAGCATCCCCCTCTCCCCCATTCCATAAACGCCAAGAATGCCAATAAAAAGCTACCAAAGCCCTACGACCCGGTGCCTGCCTAAAACAATGATTCCCTACAGTAATGGGCCTGTAAAGCCGAAAGCCGAAAGCCGAAGGGCGAAGAGCGAAGGGCGCCAACCGCCCTTTCCTTCCTTCCACAGAGGGAAGATTTAATGTGGAAACTATGTCTCTGGGAGCTGGGTTTATTTTTTTCTCTTTGTTTTCGTTGAGATGCCGTCTTCGGCGGTAATCTGGCTTTTAGCAATCGCAGCAGCACTCATCCCCGGGTTTGTTTTCGTTTTCATTGCAGAGAACATCTGGCAGACGGAATTGGATTTCATCGCAGTGAATCGCAGGAATCTGGTCGTCCTGTCGGTTATATCATCGCCATATCAAAACATATCAGAGGAGGAAGCGCTTAATGGCACCATCTTCCCGCACAACAGGCTGACCGAGGGCGGCGAGGAGCAGTACAGACTCTCGTACCCGAAGTCGTCGTTCTTCGAGGTGCCCGACCTACTTGATGCGCACAATAGCAACGAGAGCAGTGGCGAAGAGGACTCCGCTATCGTCACAAAGCCAATGACTACCACGACCACTTCCAGCGCGTCCACAACGCTACCCAACAACAAGCAATCAGCTCACAGAGCAACGCCTCCGAATTCCTCGCCAACGATGGCAACGATAGGGACAACGGCAACAACGACACCAACCACGACGAGGATGACGACGACGTTGGCAACTGCATCCAGCCCCTCCATCAAGCAGTCAACATCCATTGTGGGCCACAGCAAACCGTTGCGCAACGAGCACCGGCGGAATGGCAGCCGCCAGCACCGGAATAGGTCACACCGAAAGCATGCCACCAAGTCGGAGGACTCCCGGACGTCGCGCTCGGACGAGAGCGGCAGGGAACTGGAGCTGCGCCACTCGAAGGCTATTGACTTCAACCGCCTCGAGGAATTCGAAACGGCACCCATCTTCGAGGGCCGCCAACCCGCCACCACGCTGCACACCATCCGCGCCAATAGCCTGGAAGACGAACAGGACTACAGCCGAAGGCAAACCACCACCAGACAGACCACGACCACGTTGCGGGACAGCAACATCCACATCGTGAAACCGGAAAAACTGCCCGAGATCATCCCCGCCACCCCGCTGGCCAGCAACTCGAAGATATTCGAAATCAAAACAAAGTCGAAGAAAGTCAAGCGCATGGCAGATGACGAGCTGCAGGTGGAGATCGAACCGGAGTACCTGGTCGGGGAGCCGCCGCTGAACGAGTCCCTGGCCGACATCGTGGACATCGGGGTCGGTGTGGGCGTGGGGGCCGGTGTTGGCGAAGTACCCGAAGCACCTGGCCTCGTCCGCTTGGACGGGTTCTCCGGAATGCTGCAGACCTTCTTCGGCATCGAGAAGGAGATCGATGTCACAGTTTTCGCCCATCCGCCGAGTGCCGAGTTCGTGAATCTGGTTATCGCCCTACTAGTCTGGTCAGTCCGCTACCCGGCCGTTTTCTGGACGACGACGAAGCCGTTCGCCGCGATCTTCAGCGTTCAAATGGTCGCCTCCGCCCTGGAGATCATCTTCAGCTACGTCGGTGTATCGAACCTTTACAAATTGCAAATCTTCAGCGAAGCGATCCCCGTCCACACACCCGGCCTGATACTGAACGGCGTGGTGACGCTTTCCCTCTTTATGCTGGCCACCGTCCTGGTGCTGGCCTCCTCGATGATCATGTACTTGTACGGCCATGGTAGGCTGGCCGCGAAGATGCGGGACCGCTCGTTAATCACGATGAAGACGAACGAAACGTGGATATACTTCGCGCACTGCGCCTCGCTGTGCTTCATCCTCGCCCTGGCCGTGGTCAAGGCACCGCTGCTCAACGACTTAAGTGCTACCTACAAGAATAATTTGCACTGTCCGACATTCATTTCGGGTGAGTAGACTTTTATCATTTTTTATCGATTTGAACTGGCGATGCAGCCGGTTTCGTTTTTTTTTTTTTGTGGGTCTGCGTTGTGGCGGATTAATGACGGTGCTGTGTGCACCGTGAGTGGGAATTGCAAAGGACCTGCGTGCAGAGGTTGTCATTCCTGTTGGATTGGTAAGTGCAACTGTTGCAATTATTTTTTCGGTTTTGTGTACAGTTGTGATGCATGTTGAAGTGGACACTCGATGGATAAGGTACTGCTCGTTTTTGGAGGATAATTCATCGTGAGGTTGAATTTAAAATGTGAAGTAGAACGCATAAATTTGAAAGGGAACTTAAAATGTTGGCAATCAGTTAGGAGACCAACTCATGGCAGTTAGTATTTCCACATGTTGGCCCTGACTTCGTGTCCCCATAGAAAACAGTCTAACGGGAAGACTACGTTCGATCTAGGCGACCAATATTCCTTCCAAAACCGTGACTTGCAGGGCTCACCGAAATGAATACTCAACAGGTCCGTAGGTCGGTCCTCTTTAAATCAAATCTCATCGAGACCAGGTACTTAAGTTTTGAAGAAATGTGGACTTCTTCTTCTTGTGGCACTACAGTCCGGGGTGGACCTGGGCCTCAACCAACATGCTTCTCCAGCCAGTACAATCTTTCGCTAGCTGGCGCCAGTTGCGCACTCCAAGTTGGTTGAGGTCCTTCTCAACTTGTGTGCGCCACCTTAGCCTTGGTCATCCTCTGTTGCGTTATCCCAATGGCTCAGATTCGAAGTCTTTTCGGGACAAGGCAATGGTTTCCATATGGTCTACATGGCCTAGCCATTTTAAGCGTTGTTTCTGAAGACGCTTGAGCAGGCGCATGTCGCTATACAGCTCATGGAGTTCGTCGTTAAATCTTTTCCTCCAGATGCCATCAAAGCAAACAGGACCAAAAATAGCACGCAAAACTTTTCTCTCAAAAAGACTAAGGGCTTCCTCATCCGCCTTTAGTAACGTCCAGGTTTTCGCGCCATAAAGTAGGACTGGGATAATCAAGATGTTCCACAAAGATAGTTTAGTCCTTCGGGGTCTATTACTCAATCGCTTCTTGAGCTCTTGAGGCTTGAGTGATCCTGCGTTTGACATCGGTACTGGTGCTGTTGTCCCTATTTACCAGGGAGCCGAGGTAGACGATGTCCTTGACTGCCTCGAAGTTCCTGCTGCCTAATGTGACGCTCTGTCCGAAACGTCGATGTTGTATGTCCTTCCTTGATGACTGCATGTACTTCGTTTTCCCCTTATTCACCACCAGACCCATTTTAGCCGCTTTCGCTCCAATGTAAGTAAACGCCTCATTGATAGCTCCCTGCGTTCGTCCAATCACGTCAATGTCATCAGCGCAAGCCAGCAATTAAATTTACTTTTGGAAGATCGTGCCTCTGCTGTTGTCTTGTAAGTTCCACACGATCTTCTCAAGAAACGATGTATAGGGAGCCATATGACAGTGCATCGTGTTGTCTAAAACCTTATTTGTGCGGCGAAAATACCCACATTCCATTCAAAATTCTGTCCAGAGAGTGATTTCTTCAAGTTCCAAAAAAAGAGACACCCGGGCCAAAAACCAGAGAATAACTTGGATGGATCAGCAATTCGTTACCTAATCTAAGCAATTTAGCCAGAGCGACGGCGGCGATGACAGCCGACGCCTTGTCATGGTGGAAGAACTTTTTTTCTGCCAAACAGGGTCAATTTTTTGTCCACTCATCGTCGAAGAGGCCCAATAAACCGGCATAGTAGAGTCCTGCGACCATTTTGGCCTCATCCAGGTCTTCGGTGTACAAGTAGATCACACCTTGTGACTCAGAATAATCAGTGATCATCACCCTTCTCAGCGATAAGACAATCTCGCCTTCTTCGGAGTACGTTCCCCCAGTGAAGTTCACTGTTTCAACTTCCTCTAATGATCTGTGTTGTGTACCCATCCGTATTTTGTCAACGGACACAAAACAACGCAGAAACTCCTTCGAATTCCGCTTAAGCACCGTCAAACACTGTTCTGAAGTGATCTCACTATGCGCTTGCTGCGTGGAGTGAGCAAACGCGGCTCCCATTCCTCTATTCTCAGCCCCAATATTTAATGCAGAATATGACCCCCGCCATGTTTTGAGATGTCTACTGTCTCAGCTTAAACGCACATCTTTACTTGGCGCTCTACCAATACGAGATCGTGGATTTTTGTCAACTTCTCCTACGTGGTAGCCGCTTTCGGGGCATGTGGATGCTCATCAAAATCTGACTTCCGATCATGTTGATGGTTGAACTACAAGGAATATGGACTTAGCTTCTAGCAACTACTCGTGTAGTGCATGTTCTCAAGAGCAGAAGGGACTTACAGTCTAATGCCGACTCCAAACGGCGAGATTTGAGAAACTTTTCATAGACAGTGTTGAGTGTTGCCAGCAACTCGAAGGAGGTGGTGCTGTGCAAAATGCAAGGTGTGAAGTTCGGGAATCGAACCTGGATCTTCGGCGTTTGGGCCGACGCGCATACCCAAATTTTCTAACATCCACCGATTCCGCCGCTTTCACACGCGGTCAAATAAAAACTATTTTTTGGGGCTTGAACGATGATTACGCCTCCTGAGGGGTGGCACGACTCTCTATGATTGAGGCGAAGCCTAGGCCATGCTACTTAACATTGGAATGAAATCCTCGCCTTGGTACTAAGAGGCTACTATTTTTTTACGTTTAAAGTTTAAACAAAATTCTCTATGACGGATGTGGAGTGTACAACGACAGTGCAGACCACTTTCTTTGGCACTGTTTCGTCATTGCTAGGAACAGGTCGCAGATATTTGCTGCTGATGTGGTGAGGGCGAATGGTGGAGGCTCCTTGCCCTAGGATATCTCCGGAAGATCAATAAACTGCAACGAGTGTTGTACCTGCACCGCAACCAATATGCCCCTCCAGCTGACATGGTCTCTTGGCAGCCGCCTCCAATTTCGCAGCCCACTTGGGTACGTCATCTCAGACGCTGTTTTCCTTAGTCATACAGTGTGGTATTGCAATGGACTATTGTCTCCGAGTCTGAACACTCCACCGAATCGTAAAAGAAAATTTTAAATGGCCATTGAAGAAGTGCTTCAAATTTGTATTCCCACCGCGAACTGTTTAATATCTTCAAAATTCTAATCGCAGACACTCTAAATATTTTAGAGGACTTCGGAACAGTGTTCGCGGTTTGACCCGGAATATATTTCGATTTTCAACTCCACCAAAACCCAGTCGGGTTACTCTACCCGCCAAAAAACAAAAAAAAAACCCTTTCAGGCTAGAAACATCCTAGACCAAGCCTCATGTAAATTTAAAATATCGTCATGCCTAATCCGCTTCCCGACCAGACCACAAATTACTTTTTCATTAGTTTCACAAAAGTTAAATCGAGTTCCTGACGTGGCCCGGACCGGAGGCACTTCCACACCAACCACACAGCGCGGACCCGCAAACGGACGACCGAACCAAAATCCATTTTTCATTCAATTTAACTCTAACTAACGATTCAAACTCCCCTTCTCTCCCTCCCCCGCCCCCTACTCAAACAGCTCTGATGTCTGTGGTTCACATCCTGCTCTGGATAGTCATATGGCTAGGACTCACCGCCAAACGTCGCTGGACTTTCAAACTTCCACCTATCGTGCACTACGGCATCACGAAGGGCGCGACCCAGCCGCTCCTAATATCAACGAGGAACAGCACCGCCAGCTCCGGGGGCATCGAACAGAAGGGTGCAATTAGCACCACGTCCAGCACCGACGGCGTCGAGGACATCTATTGGCCGAAGCTTACACCTAGCTCGCCCAAACTTAAAGTTACATTCAACGAAGTTACGAGTACGTGTGACGATGTCCTCCTTATCGGGGACGAGCAAGATGGCAAGCGGTAAAAAAAATTCGGTTTCACCCTCCCTCCACACGAGCGCTGTTTGTTTTGAGCGCTCGATTGTTTTAATTGTTTAATTGGTTCTGTTTGCGTTCGGTTTGTTTTTGCACGAAATATTTGCCATTTTCAGTTGTTTTAGCACGGTTTTGCGTTTGTTTGCGTTTGTTTTTTGGTTAAAAATCCGTTTTTTTGTTCCGCTTGTCGCCTGTCATTTGTTTGTGATCAGTTTGTTTTTTATTTGCCTCTTTAGTTGCCTTGTTGACGCTTGACAGTTGTATAACTCTTGTTTGACGTTTTAAATTTACACAGCCATTCGCCCCGTGGAGCCACGCTATGTATTGCCGGTGTTGCGGGGGAAATTGATGACGGAGACTATGCCACACTAAGGGGTGCCGCAACTGTGGCCGGCGGCAGTGTGAAGATACTTCACTTGAGCGAGTACGATGAGCTGCCTCCGCCGCCGCCACTCTTAATGCCACCCCCACCGCCACCGCACGGTGAAATGTTAGACGATAACACCTCGGAGGAGGGTAAACTCTTGGCCTGTGTTCGTGATGATAGTGTTACGTATGCGTCGACAAGAGACTTGGAGCCACCCCATCCACCACCGCCACCGCCGCCACTCTCGAACGCCACCTCGCCGACTGGGATCGCCCCGCAAGCACAGCCTGAAAATATGCAACTGGCGTCGTCACCGGAACATTTGATTAGTCCTCTGGCACCGGTTACCGTCACCGTACACACAAATGAAGCGCACGTAAGTATCCACTATCCATGTAGCTTGTTATCTGTCCTTACCCCCCTTCCGTCCTCCCACCCCCTCCCATGCGGGATTTCCTGTTGACCGTATCCGCGATGCGGTTTGACTTGACGTTGCCGGCGCGGTGTTCGCTTATGTCATTCGCAACATCGGAGTCACCGGGATTTGTGTGCCATCCTGCGAGCGGACGTGTCTGCTTAATGAGATGGATAAACTTGGGGGGTTAAGGTTATTAGTGTGCTTCCTGCGAACGTTGATTACATGCCTTTTATGAGTCCTGAACAGATAAGTCCGCTCGATTGGCCACCTTCGAGCATGCTGATGGGCGAGTGGTCGCAGTATTTGAATATGGCCATCATTTGTTATGTCGAATGTCCGAAGTCGACGGGGATTTGGGTTTGATGAATATGTAGCTTGACACGGGTTGTTAGATCAAGTGGAAAGATTTGCGACCAGTGTGACGTGTATTCGAGGTGAGTAAGGTAATGGGTGGCACTGATGTGGTCGACAATTTGCTACGGATTATGGAAAGGCGTGCGAGGTTTATTTTTTCATACTATTGGGATTGAGAAGAGGTCTTTCAGAATTGTGAACATTGAGACGTTTAAGGGAAGCCTATGAAGTGGATTACGATATAAGGATGACTTGACGAAACTTAAAAACTTATCAAATGTCGTTGGAGAATATACATCTGCAGCGTAGCACATCTTTGTCTAACAAATGCCACAATGCGTCAGGTCAAGAGTAGCAGAACATGGACAAAGTATACTTAGAAGTGGGTTTACTGTAGTTCTGCAATTCGAGTGCATTATATTCTTTTTAAATTATGGGACACAGACCTAAGACTTCCATGAAAGAGACAACTTTTTAAATTGAGTTGAGGTCCGTTGATGCTGGTACAGCAAGAGACTGTCATCATGCCTTTCATTAACGTCCAACATAAACATCTGTATTTTGTATTGCTTTAAGTACAGTCCAACAGCCACATACTTACATTAAAATGGCGCATTCTTTTGACCCAATCCTACAAAACTGAGTGTTAAAACTAGTATAACAAACTAATTTTTTTTAATTTGTCTCTTTAGTTTCTTCATAAATGTTTTGATGTCCTCTTCGAGTTTTCGCAATTTTTTACTGCTCAAGAGACGTGTCCAGTCGAGAAAACCCCGTCATACTCAGCTGCCCCTTGAGCCCAAAGAGGCAAGGATTGACAACAGCGGTTCTACTTCCACTGATGTTTTCGTTTTTACTTATTGCCGTCTTTGACCACCATAATTTTCTCGATGCAAATTGTGGATTTAAACGTGAATCTTGTACGTTTGTCCCGAAGATGTAACTGTCACCCCAAGTTTCTAAGACCTTGTTCATATATTCCGGCTGCAGCTAATGGATTTTGAATGGTATTCGCGTCAACTGCTTAAATCGTTTCCAGATTGCAATCTGCAAATCCGCAGGAAAATGTCACTCTTGTGCAAGTTGTAGCTTCGACAATAGTGTGCAGGTTTTCCCAGCTACAGATAAGGCTTATTTGTTAACGAAGCCTGCTTCTCCTTTTAAAGTCCGGGGTGAACCTGGGCGTCAACCAACATGTGTCTCACGCCAGCTGCCTCTAGTTGCGCACTCCTCGTTGGTCGAATTCTTAAAATGAGACATGTCTCATCCATCATCCATCCTTTTCATGAACTACCGAAATCTTCCTCGAGAATTGAATTGAAGTCCCAAGACTGGAGGTTAGGCCCAGTGGACTAGTAGACAGTACTCAGCCAAAGTAGGCATTTCGCATAATGTGCACTACCGCAGCTATCTAGTTGTTACTCATTTAAAGTTCCTCTTCTCCTTTTTGTTCTGGGTTTTCCCTCCTCTTCTTCTTGTTTCCCCTCATTGTTCTTCTTCTTCTTGTGGAGCTACAGTCCGGGGTAGACCTGGGCCTCAACCAACATGCCTCTTCAACAAGCATTATCTTTTGCTAGCCGCCTTCAGTTGCACACTCCAAATTTGTTAAGGTCCTTCTCCAGTTGTGCGCTCAACCTTAACCTAGGCCATGCGTTGCACAATGACTCAGATTCGACTTTTCTGGCCAAAGCAATGTTGTCCACACGCTCAACATATCCTAGCCGTACAGCCTAAAAAGTTCATCGTTGAATCTTCTCCTCCAGATGCCACCAACGCAAACAGAACCAATAATCACACGCAGACCTTTTCTCTCAAAAAGGGCTTCTTCATCCACTTTAAGTAACGTCCAAGTTCAGCGCTGTACAAATCCAGCTTAGTCCTTCGAGAGAGAGCTCTTTACCTCTTGCGCCTCTTGAGCCTCTTGAGCCTTACGTCTTGAGCTTAAAAAAACAGCAAGGTAAACGAATTCCTAGACTACCTTGAAGTTTCTGCTGCCTAGTGATATGCTGTGTCCGAGACGTCGGTGTTGTGTGTCCTTCCTTGATGAGAGCGATTATTTATCGCCAAACCCATTTTTGTCGCTTCCACTTTAATGCCAACAAATGTCTCATTAGTGGCTCCCTGTGTTCGTCCAATCACATCCATGTCATCAACCTAAGTCAATAGCTGAACGGGCTTGTCAAAGACCGTGCCTCTGATATTGATTTGTGCCTTTGAATGATCTTCTCAGGAATGTTTTTTGCTAAAGTCACTCGATTTGTACTTCTTGCATATTTTCCAGGATCTGCAGGGTTGTGAATTTCTGAATTCCCTAAAACTACACTAATAAGGACCGATCACATTGTTTACGAATGGTTTCAGGCGTTGACACAAATTCCTCTGTAGTCACGGACCAAGTAGACGATTCTGGGATTACACTCATCGGACACGTTTTCCTCCGATCACGTCTTACAGCTGATCTAGTGAATCCGCCCAACCAGGTTTACTAGATCCGTCATTATATCCCTTCCTCTCCACAGAGTTGTGGGTGTACTTTGCACAAACGGGCGACTTCTTTCTGTACTTTCCAGGTTCTTAAGACAGACGGTAGTAAAAGGACAACGAATCGTCATCAATTTGATAATTGCCCTTTAATCGGAAAATCTACAAAGTTTTCTAGTTTCCCCCAAGCACTCAACTACCTCGAAATGAATTACATTTTCCGGCAACATGAATGTACTGTACATCCCACTCTCCATCCCTTTTCTCTCCAATACCGAGAATGTTTCGGCACAGTTGAGTGCTAAATGCAAATTCATTCGCATTAATCTTCTCTGTGCCCCGAGAGGAAACATGAATAAATAACATCGTTGGCCGAGGAACACATTTCGGAGTCTAGGTGCAAACATGCGTAGGTGAAAATTTGCTTTTACTTCTAAGAAACCCACTCATCCGGTAACCCCATGCAAACAGCTCTTTAATTTCCGGAAAACACTCTGTGGCTTTTCATCCCGACAACCCGATCCATTTCCGACAGTCCTTTGAACAGAATTAGTGAAGGAGAATACAAAAAAAATGAAATCTAACGGTAGTTCACTTTCAGATCGCATCAAGCTCAACACCACGCTGCCTGAGACGCGCAGATTCCGGTGTACCCAACGAGGCATTAACACCACGTAGCGATACAACTTCAACAACAGAGAGCACAACGTCCCCACCAGAGCGCGCACCATCCGAGTCCTCGAGTGGTGTACACTCCGGCGAGGAGCGCGAAGAAGTTGTCATCCGTCCACGTGCTGTGTGCAAGCCGCCACCGAAACCGCCGCAGCCAGCCATACAGGAGGAACCATACGGCCGCTCGACCAACATGCGAATGTCAAGCTTCAACAATGACACCAGCAACACAGCCAGCGGCAGTAAATCGAACAGCGCCACCCTCCCCCTGACAAGGACAATGCCAGAGCAAAAAATCGATTACTCCCACTGCAGCACAATGCCACTGCCACTGGGCTGCCACAGTCAGGCTTCGTTGCAGTACAAGCCGCAGGGCTACGCGCCCCAGTCGGTGACATCCTCCATCGGTATGGTGGCCACCAAGCAGCACGTGCTCTCGCACACCACTCTGCCGAACGGAGTGCGCTACTCAAACCCGCACTTCCTGCGGCGCATCCCTCAAATCACCAAGGCCGAGTCCCCCTACGGCCACCTGGGACTGGGCGCCGGCCATCACACATTTTCCAAGCTCCTCCAGGACCCAATGCAGATCCACAGTCTGGCGAACACATCGATCCCCGAGGACCGAGACTCGGCCAACTACTCGATGTCCTCCGACCAGGATTGCCACTACACAACGGCGTCAGCGGTGGCGACGCACCACCACCATCACCATCATCACCAGCACCAGCATGCAAACTGAGGGTTACTCATTAAGAATACTAGTTAATTTTAGTTCATCATCAACCCCCCACGACCCCTCATCAGCCCCCCAAACCCAGCCAAGATTGCAATAAGTTGCGAAGACTCGTCTGTTTTGTTTCACTTGCGTTGCACACTTAAGATAGTTCATTAAGTTTGTGTTTACTCATAGTTTTAAGCAATGTTGCGCCCTCCAACCCCCGCCCCCTACCTCCGAAGAGATATCAAACGAATGTGATTTCAAGTAATTCATTAGCACAAAGCCTAGAAGCCTACGGACACTCACTCTCACTCACAGACGGACGGTTAACATAAGACAAGAATCCCACTAGACACACCCCGGCCCCGACTGGTAAGTGGAAACGAATCATATCACTCTCTAGTATGTACGTGTAATATTTAAGTTCATCCTTTTGTTTTTACTGATTTTCTACTTGGCCTCGTGGAGGTGTTGGTTTTAAGGGACCAATGGTTTCTGAGAGGGGCTGGACCATCTGTCGAGACCATGGCAATGCCTTCAAATTGAGTTTTTTAATAGTTTTTAAGGACTACAGGAAAGCCTGAGAGTCACAGCTTTGTGGGAGCTTCTTGCCATAGATTGCCAGAAGCGATTGATCTTTTGAGGAAATTGGTGACTGCGTTAGTGGTAGTAGGAAAGAAATGGAGACATTTCAAGTGTCAGTTACGTCCTTGTGAAAGAATACACAGCATTTAATGAACACCAGTTGAGCAAAGGCTCAGCTTTGGGAACACTAAGAATTGGAAACAAACTCCAGAAAGGCCAATTCCTGGTCTGCTCCGTATCATAAAACAAAATGAGCGCCTTAAGCTTAAGCCACGTCATATCTTTGATTTGAGAAATTGCAAAAAGTTCGCACATTCCCTTTTGCGGTAAGTAGGGTCAATTCTATTCACTGAAAGAAGTTAAGGCTGGCGGAGCGCCTGCAAAACAATGCTTGAAGTAGATGTTTTGTTGCTTCTAGCAAGTCAGTTGACCTTAAAAACTGTTGCAACGTCACAGAGTTCCAATCCCCTGGAATGAATCTTTTGGAACGGCATAGTGTCCTACAGTATTCAGGAAGTGAATAAAATAACGTTTCAAGATGTTGTCAAAGAGAAGGTGACGCATTAGGAAATTTTTAGAGTCTTATGACCTCTTCTGTACAGAATAGATTCTCTTCTCAACTTCGTCCGCCTTTGCACGAAAGAGTTTTACAGAAATTGTGAAACTTTGCACGAGGTATCGTGAGTAGATTAACATTATTTCAACCGCATGTACAAAGTTCATCCTCATCATCCACAAAGTAAAATCCGGATAATCCTCATCCCGCCAGAGTAGTCCTTATATGTCGAAACGTCTTCTTCTTCTTCTTCTTCTTCTTGTGGTACTACAGTCCGGGTTGAACCTGGGCCTCAACCAACATGCTTCTCCAACAAACACAATCTTTTGCTAGCTACCTCTAGTTGCGCGATTCAAGTTGGTTACGGTCCTTCTCCACTTGTGTGCGCCACCTTAGCCTAGGCCGTCCTCTGTTGCGTTATCCCAATGGCTCAGATTCGAAGTCTTTTCAGGCGGGAACAGTGGTGTCTATACGCTCTACATGGCCTAGCCATCTTAAGCGTTGTTTCTGAAGACGCTTGAGCAGGCGCATGTCGCTATAGACTGCGTCGTTAAATGTTTTCCTCCAGGTCCCATCAACGCAAACAGTGCCAAAAATCGCACCCAAACCTTTTCTCTCAAAAAACTAAGGCCTTCCTGATCCGCTTTTAGTAACGCTCACGTTTCCGCGCCGTAAAGGTGGACTGCGATCATGACCCTGCTGTACAAAGCCAATTTGGTCTGTCACTCAAGGACTGATCGAAAAACTTGAACTTTAGAACGGGTGGATTAATCACATATCGAGGTTAGATGGTCTAAGAATCGAAATAATGCATAAATGTACCAGATCTGCCTGTCAATTGTAATACTCTGACTTTCATTTCCGGGTATTAAATATGATTGTCAATTGTATTTTCTAAAATGATGCCCAAATCTTGTGTCCGTGTGCAGTTTTTCGTCGCAGTAAGTGTCAGATTTAGAAACTTCCCCACCCTCGGTTTGTTTGGGAGTCAAAATCCCGAAATCTGAACTCTAGAAATATTCAAAATTCCAAACGGACAAAATTCCGAAAAGCCCAAATTCCGAAAAACAATCTCCGGAGAGAAACGTTTCAGAGAATTAGGCATTCTTAAGGTTTTCTAGGATTTTAGGAGGCCACATCAATTTTTCGTAGAATTATTTCGAAATATAACGAAAAAAAATCTGGAAAATACAATTTCGAAAGAAGCATTTTAGAGGAGTACGTAGTAGGGGGGATGCCGCTCCACATGCTTCAGGTTGCTCTTGAATTTACAGAAGATACTCAATTCAAATACTGCAAACTTCAACCACCTTACATTTTTTTACGGATTGTCAGAATTTTAGTCTTTTCGGTCAAATCTCGAAATTCTCGATTTTTGGCATTTTGGGATTGGATCTTTTCGGAATTTTGGCCTTTTGAAATTTCGGCTTTTTGCGATGTTGGACTTTCTGGTGTTTAGAGCAATTCGAAATTTTGGACATTTCGAGATTTCGTCTTTTTGGGATTTTGGAAATTTCGTGAATTTGACTTTTTTTTTTAACTTCGGGATTCTGTCCGTCTCTCATAATTGTTTTCCAAGCAAAAACTGCGTAAGCTGCCAAAACTGGTTACTAACTCCGTTTTCGTTTTTTCTACTCCTTCTCTATTTGCATACTTTTTGGCGGTATTTCTACCCCCGCTCCCTAAAATGAGTTCATCTGTCAGTCCTTTTGTGTCCACTTAAGGGAGAGAACGTGTCAATACTTGGACATTAACTAAAATGAACAATTTGTCCGGTTAAGGGTGAGAACCTGTCTTCTGCGCCAACAGAAATATTGATATCGATGACAATTTGTCCGCTTTGTCAGAAAATATGCAGTTTTCGAATGGGAGCGGACTCGTTTCGAGGTTTAAATTCATACAGAGACAAGACCTCAGTGACATCGTCACAGAAGTTGAGCAGAATCCCAAAAAGCCTGAAATACCAAAAAAGTTGTGAACAGTTTTTGTAGACGCAAGTCCTTCCATTTGAAATGAAGACTTTAAGCAGGTGAGTTCCGGACTGATGGCATTCGCTCATGACCTTCGTCTTCGAAATAATGTTTTTCTGGCTACTTGACTTCTTCGATTCTGAACCAATTTCTATTCCCCAGGGTGTTCACATATGAATAAGAGGCTTGTCAAATTTACTCGAAAACAAATTTCATACGTATCCCAAAAAACAGTCGCCTCCCACACATCAAATATCAATGTGTGAAAGGCGATGCTAGACATTCGATTACTCTAATCACTCTAACCCGCACCGCACTCCCCGTCACTCATCACATCACTCACAACTGCCAAGGAAATCGAACACAAAAAAAAATGAGTCCTGACAGTGGTGTTCACAAGGAATTTTGTAATAAATTAAAGGTTTTGTGATCCCGTCCCGTTGGCGTCCATAAAAGTTTCATATTTCGAATGCCAATCGACGAATCAGAAGGCATGTGCGGGCGCAAAGCAAAGGAAGAAGGACGAAAGCGAGTGGTGGAGGAAGAACAAATACAAAAAAAAAACAGAAAACCAACCCAGCGAATGAATAATCGCCCCTGTCAACAGATTGCATTTTAAATCCAAACCAAAGGATTATCCACAGATATTGGATGTCCTTTTGCATGAACAACGGCGAGATTGAACGGAAGGACGAAAGAGTGGCCAGATAAGGAAAGTTTTTTTTTTCAATAGTCTTGGCACGACAAAGAAGAACCTCTTCCAATGGGGGCATGGTACAGTGGTAGCCTCGGTTACTGACCCTTGTGCGGCTCTCCTTTGCATAGAGGAAATCTTTGGTTTTTCCTTTCGCCTTTGTGCCTTCATCTGCCATTCTTGCGAACTGATTAATTTTCAGTTACTCTCGGGAGCATGTGAATTTGAATTTGTTTTGTGAAACTTTAATCAATCGTCAAAGTGCGATTCGATAACTTTGTCTGTAGAGCAGCACTACAGCTCAAAGATGAATTGAATGGATGAACCCAAGAGCTGTTCACCTTTGCGAGCGAGTAGAGGGTGTTTTGCAGTGATGAAGTACTTTAGTTACTCGTCCGGCATGAGGTGCACTCGAACACTCATCTGATCCAGAGAGCAGAGGGTGTAAGTGATTGACAAGTGCTGGGATACCTGGACAAGACTTGCAATATCCCGATGGATCACTCGCCATTGTGTCGGAAGAATGGAATTCTCAGAAAATTGTTTCGTTTCTCCTTGGTGTCGGGTTTTGAAAGTTAATTTCTGCGCGGAGTCGTTTCTGTTGCCCAGCGAAAATTCCTCTCAAACAGCAAATTGAATCTTGTTCGTGCCCCTTGGGAATGAAGTTATAAAGTGGGTACTCTGGTCCTTTCATTAAACTCGCTCAAGACGTTCATGTCTTTCGTCTCTGTGACTCCGGAATAGATGGAGACCTTAATAACTAGTTAAGTATGATTTTCTGCGAGCGTCTCCTTTGATGTACATCAAGCTGGTTGTCATCCTTCTCCTTGCCCTTCTCTTGCGTTGTTTTTGATGTTAGTCCACACCATCAGGAAATTTATATCCATAAACGCCATCGTCCAGACCGCATACTTTGTATTTGCATAGATTTCATCAGCGGAAACGAATTCTGAGAACGTCTACCAGCATCCTGCGTGAACTCGAAAGTCCGTTTTTCAATCATCTCCTCCTTAATGATATTTGTGTATAATACAGCTCGACATGGTTGACCTTCCGGTGGGTGGGTGTGTCGACTTCTTTGGGAGACGGAGCGCAGTTCAAACATTTGCTCACAACAGGATGGTTGAGGTTCTTCTCACAATGTGTGCGCCATCTTAAACTGGACCGTCCTCTGTTGCGTTGTACCAAATATGATGACATTTCCCACCACCTGCAGCCTTATGCTATTTTTGTTGCTAAAAATACGTATTCAAGTCGAAATGAATTAACGGAAAAAAACAATTGACTAATTAAATAAGAAAAAGATGAGAAATACTGTATGAGTTAGAAGAAGAAACTGACCGTGTGTATAAAGCTGTAAAGAATGCCAAGGGTGTTAGTCTGTGTAATACTCTCCATGTTTACGTACTGCGTGAGTTTTTATGACAAACGGTGCCCGCGATCTTGTTAATTCTTTGAAGTTTTTTATTTTAAATTTAAAAGAAAAAGAAAACAATAAAAATTTAAATAAGAATTAGCACATATAAGAAGAAAGAAGAGCGTACGAGGCACCCGTTAGTGCATGTACTATCGGAAGAGTACTTCATTATAACGGGCTATATGCCAGAGTACCAGTCTTCGACTCTAAAATTCCCTTACCCAATAAAAAAACACGTCATACTTCAAGCTTACTATCACTGTCTTTCGTTCAGCTGACTACTACCATGTATTTCAAAGAAAAATTAGGAAAAGCGAATGGAATATGCAAAAAAAAATGTAATAAAATTGGGAATTTTCTAGCCAAGAAGGCCGAAAAAGAGAAAATGGTTTTAAGAACCAAAATTGAGGTGTATGGAACAAAATTTTAAGCATGGAGAAACGTCTGTTATTGTCTGTCTGCAGATATATGTTTTTCTTTATATTTGGCGCGCGCTACAGGGATCGTTTAGTATCCTTAAGTGACCCAAATGAATTAATTGGTTTAAAATGCCTGTGGATTGTAATGAGGGGGAAAAATTGAGCTGGAAAGAGCATTCCACATTCGCGTGGTGCGGCTGAAGAACAAATCTCTAAATTTAACCGTATGTCCGAAGGTGGGCTTAAGGGTAAACGGGTGGGCATTCATAGCTAGGCGAATATTGCGGGTTAATTCTTGAAGGGGAAGATTGCAACGAACTAACTCATTAGAGCATTTTTTTTTTGTACTGTAGCAAGAGGTGCGAAAGATCTGATTTTTGTTGTGTCCAAAATGAATTAAAACATTTTATTAAATTTAGCAAGAGCATGAGTATACACTCAACGAAATTAATTTAAATGCAGTCTTCTTCTCCTTCTTGCGCCGCTACAGTCCGGGGTGAAACTGGACCTCAACCACCATGCCTCTTCAGCCAACACGATATTTCGCCAGTTGCCGCCAGTTGCGCACTCTAAGTTGGTTAAAGTGCAGTTAAAAAAGAATAAAAATGAAAAAAAACTTAAAAAGTTAGTTATGAGCCCAATAATGAGTCCAAACTTGAAACTCAAAGTCAAAACATTAAAAGCCAGCCTTGGCATCAAATTATCCACGTTTTTGAACTACGAAACTGCTGAAATTAAACTTCGTTCCTTTGTATCGGCCTTCCACAAATCTTGGCAAATTTACAATTGCCATGTGCCAACTTTCCCACATGTTTCCGATCGGATGCTGGTTCAGTAAACGTAGAATTTGAATTTGTTTGTTTGAACACATGAGTCACAGGTTTATGTTGTTGGTGGTTAAAAAATTCGATCAAAATTTCTTTCCAACAGCGTAATATAAATTTGTGATAAAATTCAGCGTGTAAACAGCCCAGACCAAAGATGCATCTCCACAGTTCCGCTTAGTAGAGGAACTCTCGTAACGTTTTACACCATGCCACCAACGGTTTGAACAGAACCTTGATTTCTCAGCATAAAGACGCCTGCTTTTAATTGAATTTCGTCCGATAAAATTGTGATAAAATTGTAAATGTTGAAATTCTCTGAGCGAAAGTAATGGTACTTTCAAAACGTATGTTGAATGAATAATGCCTAGAAGTCGGTGTACATAACAAACACATTTTTGAACGAAAATGCAAAAATGTCCTTAATTGAATTACGCAGAGTGTCGAACAATGATTCAAAGCACGTTTTGAGAATTGTAAAAGACTTGTTGCTGTACAGGATGCTAAAGCTTGTGGATTATCCTCTATAATCTCCGAACCTTTATCTTCTTCTTAGGACATATGGGACTGTCGATTTTATATTCAAAAGCAAGTGGGGGGAAATTTACACACCAGAAAAGATTCTCGAGAGTGGGAAGAGTGACCAAAAACAAACAATCGACGGACGATTGCCCATTGTTGGACACATTTTCTTTGCATTTTTCTGGCAGAAGATTATTCGAAAATATTAGTCGCTCTTAGCGCTATCCAATCAAATCGATTTGATGATTAAATAAGAAGTGTTGGTCATTCAGACCATGTTGTATTGAGTGGAACGCACGGTCTGAGCTTCTTTCTCTTCTCTGAGTAGCATTACAGCTTGGAGCTAACCTGAACATCAAATAGCCTCTCCAACTTCCCTACCATCTCTCTCCAATCTTGGGAGTCAAATTAGTTGAGGTACCTCTCCAACTTCACAGACGAAGTCGTCCTTTGTTTTTAGCCCTAAATTTTCGGATTCAAAGACTCTTCGGGCGAAGTAGTGTCACTCATCTGCTCCACATAAAATAGCCACGTAGCCAAATCCTCGACCAGCTCAATTGTCCTTGCTGCCTCCTTACTGGCCATTGTGACGTTCTGACCTAGTCGTCAATGTTGTGTGTCCTTCGTTGGTGACAGCATTTTATTATTTTATGGCCAGATTCTTGGACTTTGGACCATTTCATCGTTTTTACCACGTTCTACCCTGCGCATTTTTTTTTGTTTCTACGCCCTGCGTGCACGAAAAGACAAGTTGTTCGTATAATGGCGCTTAAGTTGAATGAAAATTATAAACTTTTGTAAACCACCAGTGGTCCACCCCGCCAGGCAAGCACAGTGTTGTGGACCACCAGTTTTTAAAAATGGTTTCACATCGAATTTGATCATACCATTTTTGTTTTTTCTTCAATACTCGACCCAAGCTCATAGATGAACGTTGGTACACCTCGCCGATGATCGTTTCATTCGGTTGCACACAGAACATCATGCATAGCTGATCGCACCGAATATACACCATAACCTTTTCACCTTACAACGTAGCCAGTGGCGACGAGCGCGTGGTAACTGGTTGGTCGCGGTTACCACACATGCCTCACTTTTCAATTATCGTAATTTGGGTTTTTGGACATTACAGGATTTTAGGCATTTCTGACTCTTGCCTTTTAGTATTTTGACTTTTTGGTACTTCGGCCATTTTGGAATTTTCGCTTTTTGAGAATTTGATAATTTTGGAACTTGAGTTTTTTGAGATTTTTCTCGTCTACGCGGAATATAAAAAATTTCACATTTTAGGACTCTGGCCTCAATTGCAACGACATGTTGAAGAAATTAATTGTTGCCCTGATCGTCACTTGTGAAGTCTCTGTTGTTAACTGAAGTCCATGATAATTTGTCTCGCATTAACTAAAAACACAAATTAGTACCAGTTTCCTCCAGGAACCATCGCTGAACCTCCATTCCCTCAAAACCAACCCCTACACAAATTTCGTTTGCCTTTCTTACTCGATTTCCTAATCAACCTACCATATCATGTAGCAAATTTTCTTAATTTAAACTCTTCCATCTATCTAAGAAACAAAACACAAATGAAACTCTTACACAAATCTCAGTCAAATTAAATGCAAAAAAAGACACAAACACAAATATAAGACAAACAAACAAAAAACTACTTTCATCATGATTAGAACTTTAATTAGTTAGAATCAAATAATCATGCTTTATAGCTTCTTGCTCTCAAAACAAAATACTACCAAATAAACTCATTCGCTTAAGCAGTGTTTATAGAAAAGAAAAACAAAAAAAAAAGGCTAAAAATACAAACCAAATACATATTGAAACAGACTTCAATGCAAATCATACAAAATATCTGAAGAAATTCCATGAGAACTGTTTAACCTCGGAAACGCTACAAATTTAAGAACAACCCAAAAAACAAAATCCAGCGCAAACAAAGTAAATGAAAAACCAAACAAAAGTGTCTCTAAATCTGAACTAAAATAAAAAAAAAATCTTGAAAAAATAATACCAATAGAATTTGTTACACTATTGTAAGGATATTTATATATATATATATTAAATTTAAATGGAGTATACATACTTATGTAATTTTATATGTGTCTATATACAAATCATATATTTAAACAGAGATACTATTAGATTCAGGATTTTTGTTTTTTTTAGTTTTTGGAAAGGATTTAGTTTTTCCTGGAAATTCTCCGCTTTTGGCCACAATAGTTGGGGTGAAACCTGGAGATCAAACTATGATAGGCAGGAGGTGTTTTGAGGTTCAGTTGACACTTGATTTGTTTTTAAAGGTAAGACAATTTTGATTTAGTAACAAAAGACTAATGGGAAACTGAAAACAGGACAATATTAATTTTTTTACATAAGAAAATCAAGAATAAGAAAAGAAGAAAACAACAAAAGGACACACTGTATAGGAATGAAAGAAGTGTGGGCGGTGAAGAATTTCGTTTGTCCTTGCGGCTTCTTTGGTCACTGGTTGGAGGTAAGGAAAACGGAGGCATTTCTTGGTGCTGCTCAAAGTTTCGACAGGGATTGTTGTTTGTTCATCTTGGGGGTTGGTTGGCTTTTAACAGAGACGGAAAAAAGAAAAATCCTTTTTGAACTATGTTTACTGAAATGAATGACTGTAGTTCCAAAATTGGCTGCCTAAAATATTCAAATTTGTTAGTAAAACAAACTTCATCCTCTATTAGCCAATTTGAATCTTTTCGGTTCATAGCAGGCAATTTTTCCAATATTTACGCCGCTTCACCTTTTCTTCCAGTCATTCACTTCACCAAATATAGTTCAAAACGTGTATTTAATTTTTCATTACCATTTTAAACCAACAATACACCGCGACGAACACAGCAATCCCTTTCAAAACATTAGAAAACACACTGAAACAACGTTTTTCTCATTGCCCACTTCTCGAGACCAAAGAAGTCAAAAAGAACAAATTCTTCAGCACCAACAAAGTTCAAAAACTTGATCAAATTAACTTATAAAATCAAAATAAAGTTAATTTAAAATGAAAGTTTTTGGGAAGATTTACCTGTGAATGGATGAAAGAGAATGGAATTTTTCTTGATTTTGAGAAGAGAGAGAGAAGTTGGCTCATCGACAGCTTAAAGTTTGACAACCACCGAATATTCTATGACAGACCTAAGGAAATAACAGCGCTTTGCCCTTTTCAAATTTCTTCACAATTTTACCAATTGCTTGAGTAGTAGATCGGTTATGACGACTAAACAAAATGTAAAATGTGAGAAAAGTGGCTACATTTGAATTGTCACTTTTGTAGTAAAATTCAATAAATTGAATGATTTGTTTGATTACCATCATTGGCAAACTTTCAATGAATACTGTGGCACTTCAAATGAGGGCTAAGTTTGACAGGTGCCAAAGGCCTTCTTCTTCTGCTACAGTGTGGGATGGACCTGGCCTTAGCCAACATGGCTCGCCTGATGCCAGCGCTAGCAACTTGAAACCACGAAATGAATGACCCTACATTGACTGATACGAAGGGCTATGTGAGCCCTCGAATATCATTAATAGACAAACTTTAAAGAAATCTCTTATAACTAGCATCTGAATGTTCAAATCTTCTTTGGATGGCCATGACTATATTTAGATGCGACGACTTTATAATTCATAAGTGGGCAACCATGTATGGGTTACGTTCGCCACAAATTTTCGCAAACCTCTCGAAATCTCTTCTTTGCGTCGACTAGGCCAAGTTAACGTCAATAATTTATGCATGTTTGCCCGTGTACGGGAAGTCATTTCACTTATCATCTAAAGAGATCCGTCTTAACTGGTAGTTTACTAATTCTCATCAGTCGTCCTTTGTGGAAAGATCTATTTAACCAAAGCGCTAGTTCGGAGTAGCTGACTGAAAGGAGAATCAGCACCACAGTAAAGTAGACTAGTTGTGATGCCACGTGCATCTAAGATCCCTTGTGTTCATAGAAACCATAAACCACTTAGAACTTCTACTAAAGGTAGCGAATTCGTGGATACAAATGTCATATAGATTGCCCACGTCATCGCAGAAATATACCCCAAGCGGGTTTTTCCTCTCCAAGAGAGTGGACATTGAATCACGGCCCGAAGGCGAGAGGCGATTCCTAGAGTGAAAATCTCGCAATTTTTCACGAAACCACCTCTTTGAAGTTGCTCCCAACCGTCAAAAAACTTCTCAAATCTCGCCGTTCAGAGTCGGCAATAAACTGCGAGTCCCATCTACTTGTGAGAGAGCAATAGCAAGCACGATACAAGAAGTTGCTGAAGAAGCTACATAGGTCCTGGTTTCTGATAACACAAAACAAGCATTTTAAGCCAAACTTGTTTGGCGACATAGCCAGTTGTCTTTTAGACTAGGATTTATGGTTTCAATCATGTCCTAGTAAAGAAGGAGTTTTGTTAAGGCGCTTGGTATAAAGGTATAAAGTCAACCTTGAGGAGTAAACAAGGAGGTTATCGATCGACACCTAAACCATAAGGACAATGATGAATTCTCGTCAATGAACGGACCCTTGAAGACAGAACTGTAGAATCCTTAGACCTTACCTTACCTTACTTAGTTGAATATTTCTTGGATCGTAAATAGTAGATATTCTAACCTTAAAGAGCACCCAAAACTAGCGAAATGTTCACCAAATGGCAAGAAATACAAGCGCTTACCGTTGTAAAAGACATTCAAATCCCCCTTGCCAATAAAAACCACTCTTCTCAGAGTCAAAAAAATTCCCTCTTAACATCCATCTCAGCTAAAGAAAACTTGAAAAGAAAATACAAAAAAAAAACAAAACCTAAGAATCA
The DNA here is from genome assembly GCA_944738645.1 of Eristalinus sepulchralis. NCBI lineage: Eukaryota > Metazoa > Arthropoda > Insecta > Diptera > Syrphidae > Eristalinus > Eristalinus sepulchralis. The sequence continues at coordinate 83,682,226 of OX122882.1, read as the reverse complement.
CATCTCAAATCAATCACACACGTATCACTTTAAAGACTCTTCCGTTCGTTTACCAACCGGCACCGTATGAGTTGAATTTTTTTGTAAAAAGACTGATTAGCATACTTGAAGAACTTTTTAAAATAATTCTACAATTTACTTACTAAAGCAATTCCTAGCCACTTACTCCACAATCAATTGAATCACGTTTTTTCTTTCCTTCTCAAATTAAGTCAAATAAGTCAAATAAGAAAAGCATACTTTAGACCATATTTATACAATGTAATCTACTCAACACAAAACTCCTATTCAAAGTAAATTAAGTTAAGTTAGAAGAGAATAAAATACAAATTTACTATAAATGAAACGAGCACTCTCATCTGCGCACCACCACCACCACAACCACATCGGTCACATGATTTCTGATTTCGAATTCATTTTAGCAATACAGAGGCAGCTTAGTGAGTAGATTTTGCTGCTATTGCATGTACATTTAAATAATTCAAAAAACAAATAAAAAAAAAATTGTATAAGATATAAGGTATTTAATTCGTAAGCTTAAGAATGTGAAGAATTTCATAATTTCTTTTGTACAGAAAAAAATACAAAAACAAATAAATAAATTTATACTCATATGTTCCTTTTTAAATAAATTCACACACACATACAATTGTAAAACAGCGACAAGCTTGCATTGTTTTCTTAAGAATTTAAATTAAGTTTAAGAATTAAATTAAGTTTAAGAACAGCACACATCATTTTCTTGGCGCGAAGACGTAGACTTAAGTTTGTTGTTTGAACGGGACGGCGCGCACGAGAGAGAGAGAGAAAGAGAGAGAGTAAGAGTAATTTTTTGTACAATAAAATATTGTATATTTATTTTATTTATTGAGTCAGTTCTGAGCTTAAGACAGATTGGTTTTGAATTCAGTTAAGTTCCCGTGTATTTGTATTTATTTAGTGAATTATTTTGGTATGAGGCGTTTTTGAATAGTATTAACGTAATTCATAATTGAATTTAGCTATATATACATTATATACATACTTAATAATATTAAAATAATTATATATATTATATATAAATTGTAAACGATACAAATATCATTAAAAGAAAAAGGATAAATAAAAACCACCGCTTTACGTACTGGGAACCTGTTGTTGAGTTTCTGTTATTTTACAGTTTTCTTCGAACCGTTGCTTTGGAATATTGTCAGGTAAGTTTAGGTGAGTCTTCTTTTCCCAACTTTCTATGATAATTCATTTTATTCGTCAAAAGATGGCGACACCTGCAAGTTATGGTTGACTGTGGAAGCGATTGCCAACTTCATTGGAAAGGTGTGCCTTGTTAGTTAGCGTGCACCAGTGTCTGTTTTTTTTATAATTGGCGAGCACAAAGGGGATTATTTAGTGACCGGGATTCAATCACAACACGAGCGAAAGGTTTAGGGGAAGAGAGAGAGAGAGAGAGCGTAGGTACCGGTAAACATTGGTTTTAAATGCCTGTGAATTGTACTGAAGAGGAAAGCTGAGCTGAGCTGAGCTGAACCGAGCTGGAAAGAGCATTCCATATTCGTATGATGTGGCTATAGAACGAGTCTCTAAACTGTACTGTACGCCCGAAAGCGAACTTAAGGGGGAACGGGTGGGCATTCGAAGCGAAGCGTGTATTGCGGGAGAATTTTTGAAGAGGGGGAATGCAGCTGGTTTATCCATTTGAGCATTTCTTGTTGAAAAAGCGATAGAGGAGAGGTAAGAGTACACCGTTGCGTCGATGTTCCAGCGAGTCAAGCATTCCCCGTGAGTTTGCTTGACAAGCATTCCCGTGAGTCTTATCGCTCGCTTTTGACTCCTATCTAGTAGATGCAGGGAGGTCTTGGGGGCTCCAGGCTAGATAGGAGAGTTAAACTCTAGCTTTGGACGAATTTCGCCTAGTACATTGTAGCCAGATCAAAAGGGGGGTGAAATATTTAATGCATCGAAACCTAGAAACCTAGACATTTCGCTGCACATTCCACTTCCAATTTTAGTGTTGAAGTGTTGTTGAAGTGTTGAAGACAACAAATTTTTTTATTTCCTCTTCGAAGATTTCCGGGTTGCGTGAAATTTTCATTTTAATTTTAAATTGGAAGAAAAGTGAAGCTAAAGCCCAGTTTATGGTGAATCTGGTCCGACCGATAAATCACGCAGAGAGTGGTTGCCACGCTTTGTGGTGTTTTCAGTGTTGAAGTTATAAAGCGTCTTAGCCAGCCCAAAACGTTTAAAGATGAGGAATTGGAGGCTTGACTGGGTCAAGATCTGTGCCAAGCTCAAAGTAAACCAACAGAATCCTTGGGAGTGATTCAGCAAACAATTTCCCTTCGGCAAAAGAAAATTTAGATTTAATTCAAAAGCAAAGAAATTGGGTGCCTTCTGAGTAGAAACTGAGATATGTATGTCGAAAGGCGATTTTTCATCTTGGAACTACATCTTGAAAGATATCAAAGGAAGGGGATTTTTATATCGGATCGTGAAAAGTCTATATACTATAATTACCTCAAGAAAAAAAATACTATGGAAGCCTACATCGACTCCAAGGAAACACATTCACTGTTTAAAGATTGAAAGGTCATGCTTTGTATATGGTGGATCCAGACGAGTGAGGTCTACTCTGAGCCGCTAAAACTAGGCAAAACTATTGTTGGGAAACGTTATCGACTAAAACCAATGTGCTTTAGCCGTGCGTTGTATGAAAAATGGTTAGAAAAGATCAAAAAGCATGACAAGGTGATTTTGCAACACGATAGCGCTCTGCCCCATGTGGCAGTAGTGATCAAAAACTACCTGGAGACTCTGAAATGGGAAGTCTTACCGAACCAGTCGTTTTACTGGCTTTCTCGAAGGATGCAAAATAATTTAGGGGGGGTCACCAATTCGGGTCTTTTTAAAAAATGCAAAAAATGACTCAATTGTTGGATCGATGCCAGAGAGGACTCATTTTTTAGAGTTTTCCCATCAATAAATGACCATAAAGATAGCGAAAAAGTAGTCACTTCCGACATACAACCAATAAATACTGTTTTTGAAAACAAAAAAAAATGGACCAAATTTGTACTCCCAATATCCGAAAACACTGTTCTAATAATTAATAATAATTGAGTGGTACTACACTACTACCCACAACGGACCAGGGCCTAGCTTCTACAACAACTACTCATTTAGCGCGTGCTACTGTTCTATCACGAGTAGAAGGGGACCTACAGTTTTTTGCCGACTCCGAACGTAGAGATTTGAAAATTTCATAGACAACTCTGCCGTAAAGAAGTGCGAGGTGTCCCCTTCAGGAATCACTTACTAGTCAAATATATTTTTTTACGGTTTGAATTTAAGAGACAACAAGCTCGGATTGAGAGATTGGGGAAGATTGGAAAATTAAGAAGTAAATGGTTGTGAAACAGTACAAAATTACAATCCAAAAAGATTAAAGGTTAAGTTAGATTAAGTTAGAAGAGCTTTATGGATAGGGAAGAAACTACCACAGTGAACGTGATGGGCGAACTGTGCAAATACATGCTGAGCAGCGGATGCCGTTGAGACAGCTAACGATAACCAAAACCATCCCGATCTGAGTATAACTTTCTTGAGGTCAAAGATCTGTTTCTTCGCTAGTTCGCTGAGCTTCTGAAAGAGACTTTTTTTGCAAATTCACAAAAGGATATGCTTCACTGATTCTGTATCTCCTTAGAGCTCCTACAGGAATCATTCGCCGGAAGGTTAAGTCTTTTTGCAATTGCGCAAATCGGGCAGTAATCTCTGAGAACATCTCTAAGGTGTCCAAAGGGGCTGTAAAATTGTGTAATGTTAACCTAAGAGTGATTTGTGGTGTACTAAGATGAAATTTCCACCTCTATTAAATGAGTTTCAATGACACAGAGGTCTGTGGGCACTGTGGACAGGCAAAGATGACCATGGAACATATAATGATAGATTGGATAAGCCTGTCAAATTTGAAAGAAACAGGCTTCTTGTCCAATTCTTTAGAACAACACTCAAATCCTTCACCAAAGAGACCTGATAGACCATAAATGTTCGTGGTTCTGGTCCTCTCCCATCGCTTTTCCGATTTAATTTACAATTCCATTTTCATAATGGCAAATTAAATGACAATTTTAACATCAAAGAGGAGACTCTAATGAATCGTGCTTTTCAATTAATTAAATTCATGTTTCACACCTGAGATACAACAAAGCAAATAAACAAAAAATTTCGGTCATCAAATGCATTTATTCATTTGTTGGCATGTTTCGCAGGCAATGTCAAGCGTCATTTTCATTCTATCTGAGCCCGAAAACCATATCAATTGTAACCACTTCTGGTTAACGAAATATTTTGACAATGAATTGGTGGCGTTGATACTTTGCTAGTGGCATATGGTAACACTAACCGACGTACGTGGCGGACTCATACAGCGAAAAGCGGTCGTTTTGTAAACGTCATCGGTTAAATGACTGCCGTCCACAAAAATGACAGTGGGAATTTGAAATAAATTGTGTGAATTTCATTGGAGTAGCATATTGAATCAGGAATTGTTTAATGGAGTGCCGGAGATCAAATTTCAACGAGCCACCGTCAGAGAACATCTTTCTGGCACCCACCCCCCCTGTGGGAGAGTGAGAGATATTCTCATCATCCCCTTAAAGAAAAACACGAATCCAATTTTCAATTAATTCCACGAACAACAGCCGCCAACCACATCATCCACACCACACATCCACCAGGGAGCCACCCCACAGTTAAGCCATCGTACCGTAGATTAACCCGTTCTTTCCGTAAGATCGACAAGCAAGCTTTTTCCACCAATGTGTGGCGAGGAGAATTAGCCGTCAATCGGTACATAAACACGCGGGTTACTTTTCCTAATTAAGTTCCGACGAATTGTTGTCCCAGCACCTCCGGATCCCGTATCCAATTTGATTTATCTCCAATCAGGTTAACCGCTGAATCGCAAACAAATATTCAATATCCTACTGCCAACCGACGAAGGTGTCCACAATTAAGTTTACCCATTCAAGGACTAACTGATCCGTATTTGAGGAGTAATCGAAAGAGGCGGGCGGGGAAATTAATATCAGCCGACTGCTGTTTGTGTATAATTAGATGGAATCACTTTCGCTCTGTGTTCCGATGTGATGATGTATCATCTGTGGTTTTGGGATTGATTTCAAGAGTGTGCAGCATTGATTGGGAGACTGGAGTCTGGAGGTGAAACTGATATTCTTTATTCTTGTATCGAGAGGAAGAGGCACAAAAATAAAGCTATAAGTTTGACAAAGTTTTCTTCTTGTCTGACTTTCTTTTTCCGTGTTGCACCAATCTGTCGATGGCCAGGCAATGCACTGCTAATTGCGCACACAAATCTTATCCGACGAATACTTGTTCAACACTTGGTGCAATTCATCACGAACGACGGCCTCTGTTCACATTCAAAATGAGGTACAAATTAAGAAATATGTACTCGTTACATGTACGCCAGCCATTTTCCCTCGAGCATGCACCTCCTGCCGCAGCTGATGTCCTCTAAATTTATAATGGACCAGCGACCGAATCGCAAACACATCTTGTGTGTCGTTAGAAATATTCCCCCTGCTGAAATATCATACACTACCCGCTCCATCTTTGCGATTTCTATTCGTGGATAGTGCCTGTATCTATGAGACTGTCATTAAGTATTAATCCATTGCCTCCACGCTGCCGCAACGAGGGCGACCGCTCTCAGATCAGACACCACACCGTGCAGGCACATCCGCCTGCTTGCCTTCAATTATGATAAAAGAGTTGTAGTGCCTCGAATCATAAGCATTTCTTGTATAATTTAAACGATTGATTTAAGAGGAGACAAGACATCACGGCTTGATGGAGCAAATGATGGGTGTCTGCTTGCTTGGAGGTGTGCCGGGGGTGTGGGTCGTTTAGTGATGGATATGCGCATTGTCTGGACCTGGGCGATGGCTTGGAGTGAAGGTGAACGTTTTTCTTTGGACTGATAGTTCGCAGGAAACCTGCAGGAAATTAAATTGGAGATGGCAATGCAGGCAGGATTGTCAAGAGGGCTGCACAAGAAAACTGATTTCATATTTTTCTATTGTTTCGTTGTGTTGTGAGATTGTGAAGAAGCATCTTGTGGCTTCAACTCTAGCACAGGTTTGATTTTGTAAGTACGCAAGCTGCAAATTTTTTCATAAAGTCGATGGACACATATTCAATTTGTATTCACGATGGTGGATCAGCTGATTCGGGTCTTCCCTACTATACGCTCTACACCTGCAATCACTTCTTCGGTACGCACTGTACGACGTCTCTGACCAAACAGCTGCCAGTTAAAAAAGTGTTGTCAACTTAAATTTCTCCACGTCCAAAAAACCCACCTCTTCCCACACCAGCCGACGTGCATTGGACGATGGTTCACACATGTCGCCTGACGCACCATTTCCGTTCGACACAGACGTACGATGCAGATGCAGTCACGTGTTCTTGACGCTCCTAAAAGAGTGTTTTTTTTGGCCTTGGTGAGTGGTGGCAACAAAACCTTGCTGGAATAGAGAACTACTGATTTTTCGAAAATCGAAAACCAAGCAATTTGTCCTGTGTTAAGCTTTGACGAGGTGAAAATAGTAATATTGAGACTGAAGTTAATCAAAGCTGCTGGAGCAGACAGACTGTCCGCAGAACTGTTTAAAGCAGCTAGAGATGACCTGGTTGGGCGCCTGAACCAGCTTCTCTGTAAGATATGGTCGGAGGAAAGCATGCCTGATGAGTGGAATCTCAGAGTCGTTTCTCGGTTCACAAGAAAGGAGGCCCTTTAAACGGAAGTCCACCATCCACCAAATCATCACACTATGGCAGATCCTGGAAAAGACCCAAGAAGTATAGATCGACACGCATCATCTTTTCATCGATTTTAGAGCGGCACAGAGACGAGCTATACAGTCAATTGGGCATTCCTATCAAACTCGTCAAATTGTGTAGGATAACAATTGAGAATTCTCGATGCTCCATCAAGGTCGTTAACGAACTCACCGAGACCTTCAACGTCAGAGAAAGTTTAAGACAAGGCGACACGCTATCATGTGACTTTTAGAGCATCATTCTTGAGACAATCGAGTGAAACTCACAAGTCAACACCAGAGGCACGATCTTCCAAAAGTTCGTTTAACTGTTAGCTTACGCCGACGACATTGACGTGATGGAACGAACACAGCGAGCCGTTAATGAGGCGTTTGCTGGCATTGAAGCAGAAGCGGCTAAAATGGGTCTGGTGGTTAATGAGGGCAAAACGAAGTACATGAAGTACAAGAAAGGACACAGAACATCGTCGTCTCGGACAGAGGGTACCACTAAACAGCCGAAACTTCGAGGTAGTCAAGAACTTCGTCTACCTCCGCTCCGTGGTGAATAGGGACAACAACATCAGTACCTAGGTCAAACACAGGATCAGCCACTCGCAGCTAAGCTAAAAATGAACATGAGTAATAGAGTCCGTCGAAGGACAAAACTGACTTTGAAGAACAGCTTGTGTCATCGCCGTGGCGTAGTGGTAAGTGCATCGACCGCTGCGCAGAAAATCTGGATTCGATTCTCGGACGGGACACCTAGCACCTCTTTGGAGTTGCTGACAACACTCAAAGAGTATCGATTGTCTATGAAAAGCTTCTCAAATCTCGCCGTTCGGAGTCGGCAAAAAACTGAAGGTCCCTTATACCCGTGAGAGAATAGTAGCACACACAACACGAGTAGTTGTTGTAAAAGATAGGCCCTGGTACCTTGTGGGCTGTGGTGCCACTCAATTATTATTATTATTAGAATAGCTTGATCACTCCAGTCCTCCTTTACGGCGCGGAAATTTAGACTTTTGTAAAAACGAATGAGGAAGCCCTTAGTATTTTAGAGAGAAAAGTTCTGACTACGATTTTTGGTCCTGTTTCCCTTGATGCCGTCTGGAGGAGAAGATTCAGCCGCCAAACCATGGTCTGTACAGCAACATGCGCCTGATCAAGCGTCTTCGGATACAACGTTTAAGGTGGCTCGGTTGTATGGACACCGTCGCTGCGATCTAAAAGGTCTTCGAAGCCATTGGGACAACGCAACAGATGAAGGTCTACATTGGGATGACACCCACAAGTGGAGAAGGACCTCAACAAACTTAGAGTGAGCAATTGGAGGAAGCTAGCGAGATACGGTGCTTGTTAGAGAGGCATGTTGGTTGAGGCCCAGCGCCACTTTGGACTGTAGCGCCAGTAAAGGAAGAAGAAGCTTCCTCCTTTTTATCACGTAGATTTCATAAGTTTCATGGACATTGATTATTCTTCTTCCTTTTTTTCACCCTATAGTGATGTAACAATTTTGATCCACCCCATCTGGATGTTAACCAAGATGCCTCTTCAGTTGACATGGTCTCGCACCAGTTGTCTTCACCCAGTAAGTTTGTTAGAGTCTTCGCTCACTTATGTGTGCTATCTCAGACGTATTTTATTGCGCTGAAATAGCGGTTTTAACGTCTTCTGACTGGAACGTGGTTGTCTTCTCTCTGTACATTAACTATACAAAGCATCGGTTCCCATAATTCTTTCTGTCTTACATTTTCGATTTCAAAAGAGAAACAAGTTGAATTGTAAAACTTGGAACGGAATCATGAAAAACATAGAAATCCTGTCAAGTTTTCAATAGTTTCATTCAAGACAAGAAAATAGAGTGAAAACAAGTCCTCCAAAAGCATCAATGAATGAATGAACTCTCAGCCCAAACCCCTTGAAACTTGAAAAGTTAATAAAGTTTGAATGCCTTGACAGCACCAAGACCACAACTTTCGAATAAATGTCACACCAGAGCAGTGCAGCAAATGTGTCCACGGCAAACTTCTCTTTATTACACAGACCGCATCGGTTTGACGGGAGTTTGAGCAGATGCGAAAGTAAATCAGCAACACAACATCAATCCATCCACTCGATGCATGTGCTTTAAATGCACGAAATTTGAGAAGAATTTATGTCCGGATAAGCTCTGCAGTCGGGAATATAAAATCATTCAGCCATGCGGCTGTGAACCAACATAATGGCTTTGAGCGGTATGCAATGAATTTCCGAAAACCCCTAAAATGTGCATGACACAAACGCCATCGTCGCCGAACCGATACATTCATCTGCAAAACGCATTCCTGTCACGTCAACTCCTGCTGGCAATCCAACACATGTCCCCCAATTCATAAAAAATCCCTGAACCACCCCCCCTCCATGTTGAAAAGAGCAACGAACTACCCCTAGCTAAAGGAACTGAATGTAATTTGCTCTGGCAAGGACGCCCCAGTCCGGATCTATCTTAATTTTAAGGCGAAAAAAAAATAATTACTCCCGTTACTCAGGGAAACTGCCAAAAGATAATCGCAGTACTTACCCCGATTGAGATAGCTTATCTGCATGCATCCAAGATGCTAAGCTCCACCACTTTCAACCCCCGGGTATGGGAATCCACTCTCCCGCGCCCCACAAAACCCGAATTTGCAAACACAAGAACGCACCCACATCCGCATTTCCGCACCGCGCCAGCAGCACCGAAATCCGCCACGGAAACCAAGAAGAATTTCAATTTACCTTGAAAATAAAATTAAATTCCATGTCACGATGTAATTGGTACTCAGGTACGCATTAAGCGTTCATAAACACACCTAATCCAGCCCAGAGCCGGAAAGCATCCAGCGCGCGTCATGGCTCCCTGGGATGCCGTGCCACGCCAATGGGGAACTACCTCAAATTCCGGCTAACTTCCCGTGTGGACGCGCCACGGTTGCAATGATTCCTCAATTTAGTTTGCTTATTCTTTGGCACGTCGATGCCGGCGTTGTTGCGTCGTCTTGTGTGCGTCGCCACTCCCACTCGCAGGAGTACAAGGACAGCTCCCATCAAATGGGGGCTCAATAAATTTGTTTACCAAATGGTGCGGAAAATGACAAAATCGACCAAAAGCTAGGTTTTCCAGAAACCCAACCAGTCAACCCCCACGCACACTCTGCACCACCAGCAGCCGGTGGCCCTCTTCCGAATCTACGGAGTGTATCATGTCATCGCTCCCGGCAGACCGTCTATACAAAATTGAAGTCCCGCACTGTCTGCTCAGAAGGCCCGTCACGGACGTGGATGTGTGTGTGTGCGTGCTAGAGAGAGAGAATGAGACTGTGCGTCTGTGTGCCTTGAATATAGTTTTATTCATCCAATTTCGTGCAAGGATGCGGGGGGCAAGATACCTCCGCCGTCGCCGCCGCCGCTGCCGGGATTATGTTCCTGTTCATACAACATTCTATTTATCTTGTGCATTTGGATATTTCTTCGGAATCGTGTACAGCATTTTGAATGAGTAAACATCCTTGCAGACCGTCTCCTTGGCTAACGACAGGTTCTTCTTGCCCCGAGAACGTTGCGCAAGTGAACAGGAAAAGCAGCAACAAAGTACAAAAAAAAAAAAACAAAAACAAACAGAGTGGAGAGGGCGAACGAAAAAAAATCAATACCAACCAACGTGAGCCTTTCGCCAAAAACATCCTGAAGGAGAATAGAAATTTGCTTTCTCGGTTTTGTGGGACTATGCCGTTGGCCGTCCACTTCTGGATGTGACACACAACCACACACACACACACATCCTACCTGGAAGCAAGTGAATTCGGTTCAAATTTGGTTTCGTCCTTGCGCCTGGGTGACGCGAAAGGGGACGACGATGTTTGAATGAAATTTTTCCAACAACTGTGAATACCTCTAACTCGTGATAAATTATTCACGTTTCATTCTTGGATGAGGTTAGGGGCTCTGTGCGTTTTTTTTTCGGGCTTAAAGATTCAGAATCAATACGAAGGGGATTGTGGTCGGATACAGTGGAGCATCGGCTCTCAGACTGTGATCTCTGAGAGTAATGAATACCCTTCGAGCATTAGGACAGATGTGTGCAAAAACGCCGGAATCTAGGTTATACCCCATCGACTTGGGAGGTTTTTTGCTTTGAAATTGGAATACAGTGGAGTGTCCTTAAATGGAGGAGTTTTTTTTTTGGATTGAATGTGTGATCGCAATTTGAATATTTCATTTATGATGTGATTTTTAGGTTGTAATAGCAAATCTCAATTTAAGGAATCAGTGATTGGGTATTGGATTCTGTCCTGCTCCTAGACCGGATCCAATTTTTTCTCTGCACCTATGTACGTGCGTATGTCAACCAGCGGCATTGTTTTGATTGGATCTAATACAACTAAAGACACTGGTTAAGGGGATAATCGGGGGATGGCATGAAAACAGTCAAAATCCAAATTCAGTTCCAGACCAAGCACCTTTCGTAAAGTTCTTTGGCATGGGTCAAAATATAGAAATTTGAAGCTTGCAACTCTTCCGTCGGTATCCGATGTTGGATTTAAGGTAAGCGATTATGTAAAGGCATGTTAAAGAAGGCCGTTCTCGCTAAACGTCTTACAAGTAAGGATTTCCCAAAATAACTGAGTTTCTGAATTTCAAACCGGTTTTCGACAAAATTTCTCTACAAAGGATCAACTTCTCATACTCGAAACAGTTGTAGAGAACTATGTATGTATATTAGAAACAAGAAGAAATTTTACGCGTTTTTCGTAGGTCTCAAGGCGGCGTTCGACACAGAAGTGGAATGTGCGCTCTTCTACAAATTTTTCAATCTTGGTTTCCCAGACATTTGGGAAAACTGCTCGAAAGAATATAAAATGAAAACACGTGTGGAATGGAAAACAACTGTCAAATTTCTTCGAAGCCATAATGTGCGTAATGGATGAATAAAACTGTGGGGGTTGCAACAGTTGACGGAACTTGCAGCACTTCCTGCATTATACACGTGACTTAGTCCTCCTTGCCGATACACCAAAGAACTTACTGATTAATCTCTATATCCGCAATTTATAAATTCCTTAAAACTTCCAGGACAGGTTGACTAGATGAATAGCGAAATTAGTTAGGTCAGGTTGAGGTGGTTGGAGAGTTGGAACTGCCAACCCAGAGAGAGGCTCGGATCCATTCACAGTCAAAATCTCAAAAATCATTGGTTATCGCGTTTGTAATGTCATTGAAACGGTTGAAGAGGTAGTCGCCAAAATATCCTTATCTGGAGCGTGCTAACGGCTGATAGGTGTAGACAATGTTTTTTTTCTTCTTCAAAAATCGTTTGAAGGGATGCCGAGTCTACTTGCGTAAGTTACGTACATGATAGCAGCCATAAACATTACCTTCCGACTACCTGAAGTTTGTCTTGTCCTTTGTGATGCCGCGCGATCTTCACGACTACTGTCTGTATCATTAATTGAATCTCTCTGTTGTGTATATTTTGTATGTGCCACGTGATTTTCTTTATCTTGTATCATGTACAATATTGTTAGTATTGAAAATTCATTCTATAGGACCTTTATCTAAAACTTTGCTAATCGTTATTTTGAAAAAAAATAATATTTTATTAGATTTGAAGCTTTAAAGTGCTGAAGACCAGCAATATTTACATCTTCACATGGTGAACCGGTAATTGTGTGAACGATAGGTGGAAAAAGGAGTTTTTCATAGTCCATACATCGAAGAAATAAACACAATGTCGACAAGACCAAACCAGATACTAGACAGGTAGATTTTTTGGTGGAAGCGGACTTGGCAACTTAATCGAGAGATACAATGAAAAAATTCATTTAATTGTAACAACTGCATTCGTTTGTGAAAATCCTTAATGAGACGGCAGTAAACTTATCTTATCCCATTGCATTAAGATCTAATCTTATCTCCGTATATCGATGGAAAAATGCAGACTTATTGCGACTGATCGGCCACAAATGCATTTTTTTATTCATTCTTTGCAAATTAACAAAATTGTCTGCCTCATCTTTCTATTAGCATCTTTTTATACACGTATGCTTTGCAGGTTTTACAAGAAATGCTTTGCCTTATAGGCTATATAAAAATACTTCTTTACTTTAGTTTCCTGTTCCTAGATGGTAAAAATTAAATGCTGGCTATATTACTAATTTTAAAATATCTTAGGTAAGGATTCAGAATTTTTTTCAGACTAAGCTTAGCTTGATTAACTTAACCTACATTACGACTTGGTCAATGAACTGAGTTGAGTCTTAACCAATGATCGGAATGAGCGAAGAACAACTGGATTTTTCATCTCCATAGTTTCATGTAGATGAAAATAAAACTAACTTTGAAGGAAATTTAATTTTAGTCAATACGAATTTCTTAGCCAAACTAGTTATCAAGCCTGCTCAAGTCTTTCAGTCGCATGGAACTTAAGGCTACTGTTTTAAAAGACGCGAGTATGATTTAAACAAGGTTTCCCAATATTTATACCAGACAAGTAGGACTGGAAAATACCGATGATTAAGGGCACCCCCATCCTCAGTCGATCGGATCGAAAAATAGAAACCGACACAAGAGCGCAAAATTTCACCAGACACCTACATGGCATGTGTGTCACCTCTTTCACCTCTGAAAAACTCAAAGAGTGTTAGCTGTCAGTGGAAATCCTTTTTAAATCTTTTTTTACTCGCAAAAGAACAATAGCAAGCGCAACACATGAAGAACACAAGAAGAAGCTAAAGAATCTAACCTCTCACTGTAGTGTCATCCAATTAAATTTAATTTGTTCTGGAATAATTCGATGAAGAATGATTTAAGTTTTTTCTTTCTTAAATTTAAATTAAGAGCCTTTATTTTTAGATGTAGGTATATTCTTATATATAAAATAGAACAAAATTGTTTTCTTTTCGGCTATTTGTTGTGGAAAAATCTTGGAAAAAATTATTTGACTAAGTTAAAAAATCAGGCAGCACTGGCCTACAGCCCCTCAAGCGGCAATGTACAAAATAACTTATATATAGACAATAAAGTCTTATTTTTAAATTTAATTAAACACTCCCAAAACTGTTAACGAGATTTTTTAATTCAAAATATAATCTATTAAGAAAATTATTTCTTTGGCAAAATGTAAAAACAGTGTTGCTATCTAACAAAATTTTAAGGGTCATCACAACCGATTTAAGCAACCATAATTTTGATATGACAATGGTGCAAATTCAAATAAACCCCTTAACTCACGGGATAAGCGCCATGTTGCAGATCACCCTCACCCGCTGGCATCAAAACTGCCACAAAACAATCTATTTCGTTTTATTTGATTTTCGTCAGACCTATTACCGAGACAAGCTGTGCACGAAAATCAATTATGTCGGACTTGTTCAATTCCCTTCATCGCTCAGTAAATGACAACCAAATCCAATGCACTAAAAATCAAATGTCATCAAGTGCACATTGCGCCCTGCTCGAAATTAAAGCCCACATTGAAAAAAAAGCACACACTGCACTCAAATGCCATCATTGTTCACCAAATCCTCAAACAGCACACGATAACAGTGTTGTCTGAAACCTCACAATGGCGGCCCTGCATCATTATGACCCGCAGAACTGCACCAGCTGCAACTGTGCAGCTCAACCCCCAACCGCACAATAGGTCGCGCCCACTTGTTGCACCCTGCACCTCATCATCGGGCAAATTCGCCGTAAATCTGCGCACAGACTTCATCCAACAAACACAATCATAACTGTATTCAAACTGCATAAATAACACCGCTAAGTCGGGCAGCCAATATAATTACGGTTATGCGACACATTCGCCTCTAATTAAACACAACCGATGCGCATTATGGCATCCAAATCTATCCTCTTACCCCAAAATAGAAATCATCTGAATGCATTTATAAAATTTCAGTTACAAAATTGCATCTAACGGTATCGTGTGTCCATGCTTTCACACTCCGCCGCGCTGCGATGCACCCAATCAAAGCGGCCGGTCGATGTTGTCGGCGTAGATTCATATTTTTGCGGTTCGATGTGATTAATAATTCCGCACAAAGATGGCTCTCGGCCGGGCCATAAATCAGTGTAGAATCGCTGCCAATGCAATTGAGCGAATAATTACCGCTATGCACCTGCTAAGTTGTTCACAATCGAATGTGATTTATCCCAGAGCGCTGGTTGGGGTGACGGTGAGTTATGACGGCGCGGCAGCGGCAGCGGGACGGCCACTTAAGTGCCAGGCGACCGATTCAGAAATTCAATCCAGTCAGGCAGGGGGATATTTTTATAATCAATCCAATCGAGTCTATTAACGCACTCCGCTTCACTCGACAATCAATCACGGGAGGGAATGCTCTAGAGGTTCTAGAGGTTCAAAGTACGCACTGCCACCGGCTGGGGCGATACTCGTTTTGCATTTCTATGGCGGCGGCAATGCAATTTCCCACACAGCCAAGGCGCTGAATGCTGTCATCTTATGGCGTGTATGCTATGCATGTGACATTGTTAGATGGCGGGGCACCGACAAAAGCGCTGCGTTCCCCACACACTCTTTTTTTTTATGATGGCGTGGTCCCATTTGGAGAATTTATAGATCCACAAGGATAGGTTGGAATTTATGGCGGCGTGGTGGCGTCCGTATATCAATGGATACATCGCTTTTATCCGCGGCGCGATTGCAGAGAGCGCTGTGAGTGGGTGATAATGTGCAAGGGTTGCAGTACGGTGAGGGTAATTAATTTGTTTTATGAGATTTCTAGGATAGCGGTTTGGGTTCGGGAAAAGATTTTCCAACCAATGCGCTTAGAGTGTGTTCGTGGAGTGTTTTAAGGCAGCAATTATCGGCTGTTGGCTTTAAAGTTGAGCCCCCTTTTCACTTGGCAAAGGGTGGATTATGCGAATTGCAAGAGCGACTGTAAGCGAGGGCATGGATGTGCTGCTGGTGCTGCTGGATGCTACAAGATTTATAAAGAAGCTCATGACGTTTAGTGTTCCGCGAAGAAATTGAATCAGTTTGTCAGTGTGGCGGGATGGTGGTTTCGTGACTAAATTTCTTGAAAGTCTTTGAATTAAAATCGTGATTTTAACGAGGACTGAATGAGAGGAGTGGGAATTGTATTGCACTGCTGCGAGGGATTAGGGATTGCTCTTTGAACAAGGGAACATTTTAAGAGGATTCTTGTTGAAGATTAAAACATTGCTGCCGTAGAAATCCTTTTAAATTGACTTTATGTATTCATCGCAACCTGGAGGTAATCATCGCTTTTTCCAATGCGAAGTCATATATTTTTTTACTTCAGTCTTTTACTGGGCGCCAGTCTTAAAGAATGAAATTTAAGACTTTGAGAAAGTCGAGACTCTGGCACCTACAAGTGCAGAGTTCCAGATGTCTGGAAGATGAAATGTGAGAAAGGGATTGTCCACTCGAGGGATGTCCAAGATCATCAGACAAGGAAAGATGTGGGACTGCAAAGGGTTTTCTTCTTTTGCTAGACCAAACAAGTGTCTCAATGAGAGACAGACAGAATCCCAGAATCTTAAAAAGGCTGAAATTTCGATATACCCTCAACTCTGAAAAGACGAACATCTCGATCTCATAAAAATTGGGAAAGTAGTGGTACTCAGTTGAGATGAGTTTGGTAAATATACCACAGTTGGCCGTGGCACTTTTTATTTTTGTCTTTTTGAACGCTGTCCAGGAGGTTTACTAGATACGGGGTGGGACAAATCAAACGCTTTCAGACATTCACACAAACCGCACATAGGATCCTGTACGCGATGTTAAGGAGCCTTCGTTAGTTGATAAGATATCACGGTGGAAATCAACACCGGTCTTTTATTTCTGTAATGTGTACTCTACTCAGCCAAGCCAGCTACATTGAATATGTCGGAGGTTCGAATTGCAAAATAACGTCGTACATATGTATATGATCAAGTCATAAAATATTTGTCCACCGCCAACGAAATATCTATTTCTACACCGTGGCCTCAGTGAGCTCGGGAATTGTGTTTAAAATTCCTAGACTATCTTCTGATGATGTCATCAGCTTCAGTAACCCACACTTTATACTCAAGAAGTCACAGGAGCAACGCACACACAAGAGACCACCAGACAGCTCGATTCTCCACCATCAAGTCTCACCCATCAGGAACTACTCCCAAGCGCAATGGATCGAGACTTGATCCAACGCCCTCGCCCTGGGTCTGCCTCGTGGTCACCTACCTGATTGAGTCGCATTTAAGACACGCCCTGGTTGTCGTGATGACGCATAGCCAACCCATTAAAGTATAGTCCTTTCCCTTTAAAGAAGTTGGTGCTCAACATAGAATTTCCCCCGCACTGCCGCGTTTCTAACCCTATCCCTGCGACTAACTCTCAGTACAGTACAGGAAACTCTCCTCTCGGCAATTTGTACTCGTATTCGCGATCTTATTCTTTCGGTCATGACCCAAATTCCTTGATCATGGGTGAGAGTTGGAACAATCACGGAGTTAAAAACCGATACCTTGGCTTTGACTACAAGCCCAGCCACCCCTATTATTGATCTTTGATCCAGCTTGGCCAATCCTACAAGGAAGCTAAGCTTTACTCCGAGATACTTAAACTTCTCCAACTGTTGCAGTAAGAATCCAGTGCCGGGAGAATGTAAGAAAATTTAAGGCAACAGCGAAAGGACAATGAGTTACTCTTAAATTTCCAAATTTCAATCATTCCTCGCTTCGGCTGCGTTGCAACAGTTCGGTATTATGAAAAGGGGAGATGTCGAGATGCACCCTTAGCGAAGCTCATCTCACACCCGAACACAGCTGCTAAAGTTGGTGTATAGAGATGAAACGGCACCCAACAGGGGACCGTCAGAGCTTACCTAGAAGGACTCGATCGCATAAATTTTTCAAATCACCGAAATAACTGTAGATCGATTTGGCATACTCCCAAGCATTCTCGCGTACCATTCTTAAAGTGAAGTCTTAGTCGGTTGTAATTCTGCCGGGATGAAGGTGGCACTGAACCCCATCATAGCTCTTTATCGGGCCTCCAACAGGTTATATTGGACCTTATCAGGAAGACTGAGAAGAGAATTCCCCCTGTAACTTGAGCACTCTTTCTTGCTGCCTTTTTTGAAAAGAAGGTCAGTCACATCAGTCTTACAATTGCCAGGTGTCTCGCAACATTCTCAGGGCAACCTTATGACACGAGAGAGCCACTCTTCGCACATCACCTGAAGCATTTCTGACCGGATTACCTCAACACTGGTGACTTCCTCCACCGGTAGACTATCCTCCGCCCCACTCAAGAAAACATGTCCTTCAGCACCCTGTTCGAAACTGAGCAGCTTCAAAAAATGTTCCCTCCATCGACAGAAGATGTCTACTTCCTTTAAAAAACGTGCACCATCCTTGGAATTGACTCTTGCAATGATATTGAACTTTCTTCCTTTGAGCCAGGCGAATGGTTTTCCAGAACACCTTTTGGGCAAATCTTTGGTCGTTTTCTAACTTCACGCCGAACTCCATCCAGGAGACGCTTCTCGCACAGCTAATTTGCAAGCTCTTCTAGACTATTTTACCTCATAAAGCACAACCTTGAAAAAGGATATCAATGGCCATTAGGGCTCCTTAAACCAATCGTCTCTCTTGTTCATTCATTTACCGCATCCTTGTAACGACGCCTATCTGTTAGTAAGGAATTGAAACATATTGCCAATATGTTTGCTTCTGTTGGAACACAAATTCACCCCAACACACAGGAAGGCGTGCCCACAAAAAACAAATAAAATGACCACACTTACACGCAGGTCCTCCCTCCAACAAGCCACTTTGCCCTGGTCAGAGGAAACGAGGCAAACTGGACCGTTGACACCGATTAAGCGTTAGATACGCACATTAACCATCCCTAATCAGCTGCCACTGCTCGCAATCATCCATTTATCTCCCGGTTGTGGCCTCCGCCCCGACAACCGCCCCCCAAATCCCCACCGCTATCGATGCCTGCCGATGATTTATGCAGAAATGATTTGCAAGCATGACTCACGGGCGGTGTTTGTGCCAATGCGACTATTGTACAACATCCTCTCCCATTCAACGCCGCGTTTCATTTGACGCCGATCAATGTTCCCCATGCTCGGCTCCAATCAATCACAGCGCCCCATGGTTCGCCCAATTCCTTTGATCCCAAAATATCGGAATTCAATCGGCCGCACCGTAAAAGCTTAACGCCGCCCGTCACGCGATACACCAATCATCGCGTCGATGGTGATCCTCGATAATATAAATAGAGGAACGGCCGCCGATCGAGTCCTCAGTTCGCCGTGCGTGTTCCTCTAGCGGTGCAGTCCCTCAGCTGAAAGCATTCAGTCAAGCGTCGACGAGGACATCGTCTGGTCTGGTCTGTGATTCTGTGCGCGATGGATCGTTGGGTTGGTAAAGTCGCGGTGGTGACAGGCGCCACTAGTGGTGTCGGTTCGGCCATAGTCGTGGAGCTGGTCAAGGCTGGCATGATTGTGTGCGGCCTAGCCAGGCGAAAGGATAAAGTCGAGGTCAGTGCAAGGACACATTTCATCTCACTCCCCCCTCCCCCCCACTCACACTCTCCCCCTCTGTTTTGAAGGCTCTCCGCGTCAGTGTGGTCGGTGCAAAGGGCCAGCTTAACGCCGTCGAATGCGACATAACCTCCGAGGCATCAGTGAGCTCTGCATTTACGTGGATCGAGAAGACTTTCGGCGGCATCGACCTGCTGGTGAACAACGCCGGCATCACCAGCAAATACTTACTCCTGGACAACAACAACATCAAGGACTTCCGCACCATGATGGACACAAACATAATTGGATTAATTATCTGCACAAAGCAGGCGCTGAACATGATGAAGGCGCGCGACGTATCCGGCGTGGTGGTCAACATCAATAGGTACATACGGTCCCCTTCCGCGTGCAACTGTATTTAATATTAAAATTGCATCCACAGCATTCTCGGACACAAGCTGAACACTTGTGTGCCGGGCACGAAGCCCGTCAACGGAATGTACCCGGCGTGTAAGTACGCGATGACTGCCATTACGGAGTGCCTCAGACAGGAGGTGATGTATTTCGAAATCGCCGCTAAAATTATGGTAAGGCCGGACTGCATTTGAGATGGCTTCCAGTGCCGTGGTCTGACTCGAACCCCGTTTGCGTTTGCCTTTTGCAGAACATCAGCCCTGGCCTCGTGGAGAACGATATTGTGTCCGCAAACTCGGACAACGACTTGGTAACGCTGATGCCGCGATTAGCTCCCGCCGAGGTGGCAAAAGCTTTGATTTTTGCCATTTGCACTCCGGATAATGTCCTGGTAAGTGACATTGCCCCGCAACCCTCATCGATTTGTGTCAACTAAACTGGTGTTCCTTTGCGCAGATCCAAGACATCATAATCAAGCCCGGCGGTGAGTTCTTGTGAAGCTGGCGCCGTGGATGTGTGTGTGCAGCTGTTGAGAGGGAATTATCGCTAGTTGTTATTGACACATTGTAACTAAGCATTAAAGTGAAAGTTTCAGAACTCTGTTGGGATTTGATTGTGTGTTTGACATTTGAAGAGGGTACTTTGGAAGTTTGCCGAGAGGGGGAGATCGACGATAAAAGGCAGTCGGCATCAGTGAATTGTGGTTGGGATGGATTTTAAATGCTTTACGAGAATTACAGCCAAATGGTGAGGGATTGTGATTTCAGTGACCTTTGAATGGTGTTGAAGATTATGGGTTAACCGCTGAAACGCCAACGGATTCGCATATTTCTCTTGATAATCAGACGTGTTGAAGAGAAGCACAAGGATACTTTCGACTGCAATGCAATCAACTACTCAACTCAACTCAATTTTCTTGTGAACTCATGCACAGTGTCAAATATTTTCCGCAAACAAAGTAAATAAGAGAATAATAAAATAATGATATCTTCGGAAGTTGGACAAGTCAAAGAAAATTGCCAAGGAGTTTGAATCCTGAACGCTCCTAAGGCAACAGTCTGGGGTGGACATGTGTCTTACCTTATATGCCTCTCTTGCTAGCGCAGTCTTCTACCATTTTAGAAGGCCTTGTTGCTTTAAATCTTTCTGCTCTTCCGGACGCCATCATGAATGAGGGAAATCTCAATTGTAAGTGTTGTTACAAGTTCGTATTATCATTTGACACCGTTGAGTGGGAATGAATACACCGTTTGGGAAGATGCCGATAATCCTTTGGTTTTTGTAACTGAACACTCCAACGAAAAAAATAAACCGAAATTCAACAGCAGATGAAATTTGAAGCTTGCCTTTGAAGGAAGAAAGTTTTCATGTTTTTTTTTATACAAGGCGGTGTCCTCATCATCGCCTGAAACAACCTGATATTTCCTTTTCAGTGTGGTTTCAGACCACGAAAGTCCACCATCGACCAAATCTTCACTCTAAGTACAAATCGACACGCACTACCTATTCGTCGACTTTAAGGCCGCACATGACAGCGTGCATAGAGCCGAGCGTTACAGTGCCAATTCTTGTTTTGGCATTCCTACCAAACTCCACAGATTGTGTAGGATGACGGTAGAGAACTCTCGCTGTTCCGTTAAGGTAGGTAACAAGCTCACCGAGACCTTTAATGTTGAAATAGGTTTTAAACAAGGCGACGTGCCGTCATGTGACTTTTTGAGCATTATTCTTGGGGGGATCGTGCGTAACTCACAAATCAACACTAGAAGCACGATCTTTCAATAGTCCGTTGAACTGCCGTGAAGGAGACATCTTTTGGCATTAAAGCGGAGGCGTCTAAAATGCGTTTGGGGATATATGAGTGGAAGACGAAATATATTCTGTCATCAAGGAAGGACACACAACACCGACGTCTCGGACAGAGGGTATCACTAGGCAGCAGAAACTTCAAATTAGTCAAAGCCTTCGTCTACCTCTAGTCCGGGGTAGATAGGGACAACAACATCAATACCAAAATCAAACGCAAAATCACAATCGCTGCTTCTTTGGGCTCAAGAAAATTGAAATTGAAATTGAGGATAAGAGCTCTCTCTCGAGGGACTAAAACGTCTGCACAACAGCTTGATCCCAGTCCTCCTTTGCGGCGCGGAAACTTGAACTCTACTAAAAGCGGATGAGAAAAGAGCTTAAAGAATGTGTTTTTTTGCCCTGTTTGCGTTGATGACTTCTAGATGAGAAGATTCAGGCACCAACTCTGTACTCTGTACGGCAGCATGCTCCTGGTCAAGCTTCTTTGGATACAATGTTTAAGAGGTCTAGACCATGCAGAGCATATGAAAAGCACTGATCCGGCCAGAAAAGTCTTCGAATCCGAGCCATTGGAACAATGCAACAGAGGACGGCCTAGTTTGAGATAGCGCACACAAGTAGAAAATGCCCTCAAACCACTTGGAGTGGAGCGCAATTGGAGGATGCTTGTGAGAGATCTAGCCAGCTGGAGGGGCGTGTTGGTTGAGGTCCAGTTCCACCACGGACTTTAGCGCCATGGAAAGAAGAAGAAGGTGTCTTCTCCTCACTCTTATGGAGTTGGGAGGGTTCGTGAATTACTACTGACAATGGAAGCTTGTGGATGGATTTTAATTCCATACGCAGATTAACAGTGAGAGCATCACTGCCCTTAATACGAGCCAATCGACACGAGCCTTTTTTTGAGCGATTGACAAATTGTGTGGGATCCAATGCGAACAAATTTTTTGACGGTCAAATATTCATGCAATATTGAATATATGCCGGTCCCACTAATGCCTAAGGTTGTCTCAATCTCACGATAGGTCACAAGACGATCTTGCAATATCAGTTGGCGCACAGCATCAATGGTTTCCGGAACAACAACTGAGTTTGGACGACCTTCACGCAATTCGTCTTGGAGTGAACTACGACCTCGGTTGAATTCACCATACCATCGATAAACACTAGTCCTTGATGGAGCTTCATCGCCAAAAATTGAATTAAGTCCATCTATGCACTGTTGTTGAGTTAAGCCCCGTCGAAAGTTGTAAAAAATTATCGCACGAAAATTTTCACGATTTAATTCCATTTTTTTGGACGAGATGAATCTTTTAAGTTATTGTAAACGAGACAAATAGCGCTCGTATGTCAAAACGTTCTGAGTACGTATGTATAACCTCAAAAATATCAAACTTTACGACAGAGCTGGCAGTTGGCAAATTGCAACACTAGGGTTGCCCAATCCGGAAATATAAAAGGCATCCTTCGTAACTAAAGAAATTTGGCCACAGCTCTATTCTGAATGCTCAATCCGCCTCGTCGGGTTAGACGTCTACGGACCTAATAAACGTCATAACAGGTCATCGTTCAATTGAAGTACGGCCCCGGCATCCCTCACAAGGACTAGAGTAAGAGATGCAGGGACAAGGTAGAGATTTAAACCATTTCTTACACCCTCTGCAACTGCCACGCTCTTGAAAAAAAAGAAGAAACGAACACCTGTGGAAGTGCATCTTAGGTTGCCTAGGCGAAGTCAGGGACATTAGCTTAGGATAGCTGAATAGGTGCTTAGGGAACATTCTGCACACCCTACCAATGGGATCAAATGCGGTCTAAGCGTTGTTGTAAACTTACATCCAGCCGCTTTAGCTTAACCTCACTGAACCTTTGCGGATGTCCTACAAGAGACGCATACACGTTGCTTTAATACGTACTCCCTAAGCGAATCCGCCGAAAAGTGAAAAACCTTCCCTTCGATTTTGAAAATCGCAACGGCATGGAACATTTTTCTATTTATTCAAATCAATTTGTGTGTACACAAATTTCCGTAAAGTCAACACCACATGACAAAGAAAAACAAAAAAAAAAGAAAAACCATCAGTAGCAGCAGCAAAAATCGAACGTCACCCCGGCAACCGGGAGCACCGGAAAGCCGAAAAGCACCAGAAAACGTGAGGCGCCCAATTGTTTACTTTCAAACAATTCCGCCGCCACGCCACCTTCTCACCGCTGGGCTTCCGTGCAACTTCACATCAAAGCTTGTTTTGCCATACAAACCCCACAAAAATGACATATCCCAGATAATTTCATTCAAGCAAGCTCCTGTGTGCACTTTTCCTATTTTTGGCTTCCCTATCCTCGTCCACCCCCACACGGGCACACACACCCGTCCAACGCCCGTCTCCTGATTTCGGTTCAGAATATAATGTCACCAGGATTGTGAGTCTATGGCAAATCCTCCCGGGACTTGAGCCCCTTTGCTTCTCTCTAAATCCTAGCAACGATTTATTTCTTTTGACTCCTCCCAGAAACAGAATATCCTTGGACCGCACAAACACACACATCCTCGCGCAGGAAGCAAATCCAAACAAGCTTAGGATGGTCTCGCTGGGGAAGCCCTTAATGCAATTCACTGCCGCTGTGAAATGGGTACCAGAGGGGCAATTGGTGACTGAGGAGAGAATAAATTGCTCCGTCTTCAACTGTAAAACAACAAGCGAAGGAGAGAGAGAGAGAGAAAAATCGAAGACCCACACCCGTATCAGCAGCGCACCGACCGAGTTGTGGAGTTTTTTTTTGTCGGGAGGATATTTCTTTTCATCCAATCTCGCCTGATGAGATCTGATGAGAGGGGTGGTTGGCAGCAAATAAAATGGCTACTTTTTTCCACTCCACTCGTGACTTGGTGGATATATGGAGCAATCAACTGTTTGCACTATCAACCGCAAAGTACTTGTGCATCTTCCGATTCTGTGATTCCGGGATTCTGGGACTGCAACCCTGCAGGACTCCAGGACTCTGGGTGCGGATATCCAGAATAATAATAATAATAATCGCTGTTCGTCCCATTCCCCACGCGACCGAGTATGCATTTTCATTTTCATCAGTTCTGCGGCCTAGTTTAGGCAGAGGAAACGCCAACGAGGGAAGGAGAGAGAGGCACACCCCAGAAGCCGAAGCTCGGTTGGAGCTGTTTTCAATAAGCCAAAACCACGGAATCGGAACAATAACCCCTTGTTGTTTGTTTGTGATTCTCTCTCAGTTGCCTTCTGCGCCACTCTGCACCGACGCCGCTGCCGTCGCCTCCAACGAGTCAAATTTTAATTTAAAGCTGCCAATCGTGGTTGTGTCGACGCCGACCGCCACCACTGCCACCACCCACCACTGCTGCCGCCGGAGGAGAGCCGACTGTATTTTATTTCTGGATCCCCTTTTTAACTTCCGGGATTATTGTTATTCGTGATGATGTTACCATAACAATGTGCCAGAACCCGTCCCTAAGGAGGGCGACGAAGCCAGCACGAGGCTGTACCCATGCACATACCGCACCACATGTGAATTTGTGAAAATTAAAGCCCATCAATGAATACATATTAAAACGCCAAACGGATATCAGATGAGATTTTTATTAAACAAACGGAAAAAAGGAGAGCGTTCGTCATGTGGCTCTGTGGAGGGGGAGGGGCACGTCTGCCGTCTTTTGACGAATTTAAGCTTCTCGTTGTCAGTCGCAGCGCGGCCAATGGGGTGGGGATGCCGTGATTATGCCAAGGGCAACTGCTTTGGGGGGATTGTGTATTTGAACCGATGAGGGAGGAACAATAAATTAATTGCATACACTTAGGCGGGTGGCTTATTTTTTCCCTCTCAGCGAGGGGCATTGTTTGGGTACTCGGAAGGTGGGGGCGTTTGTCTTAATTTTCGTGTTTGGCGCACGAACAACTTAATTAATAAAAGAATAATGAATTCAGGCACGTTCTGAGCTGATAGCATGTATAACTCTTTTCGACTGAAGCAGGCACATGTGTGCACGTGAGAGGAGATCCCAACTTCAGACCTTTATTGTGGATTTAAGGAAGTGTTTAATTTTTAAGGAAGTTAATACTGTCATGGTATCCCTTTATGTTCTGGACCCTTTGTCCGTACTGTGTCACTGCAATAAAATAGCTGTTATGTTGCCAGTCGTTGTTGAATCGGAATATGCCCCCCCCCCCTGTATGGTGGTCAGCGTTTGTTCTCTTCATCGAAATGTTTGCTCAGAAAGGAGGGAGCTTGCTATCTGCCGGGTCTTCCGATGAAATATAGAGAGGGCTAAAATTTAACAGCTAACAGGGGACCTACTTACACACAATGGCGATGGCATCAAGTACAACGGTGGAGCAATGGAGGTTTCATTAGGTTAAGCACTAGTTTGAGAGAGGGAGAGAGAAGTGTGAACAATTGGTTTTGTCGACTAAAGTCACTGTGAAAAAAAAAACGCATAGAGGAAGAGAGGTCAGTTACGAAAACAACTACACTACTGCATGTATAGTGACGGGATGCTAATGCAGTTTAATGAGCTAATAGGGCACATATGGTCGGAGCAAAGCATCCCCGACGGGATCTCAGTATTGTTTGCTCCATTCATGAAAGAGGAACTTGGCCAACAACCGAGAGATAAGTCTCCCGACCATCGCCTTTTCTTTCTTTATTTTCTGTCGTTTTGTTTGAGCGCCTGAGTCCATTGTTCAATCAGTATGTTTTCAGGCCGGGGAAATTGAACATGGACAAAATCTCCACACTACAGCAGATCCTTGAAAACCTCATGAGGTGCAAATCGACACTCACCATCAATTTGCGAAATTCCAGGCCGCATATGACAGCGTGCAGAGAGACGAGCTGTACAGCGCCAAATTAATCATGTTTTGCAGGATGACGATGGTGATTTCTCGTCGTCGAGCCCTTCGATGTCAAAAAATGTCCTTGTCATTCTTGAGAATGTCCTGCAGAACACACTGTCGAACACAAGAGGCAAAATATTTCAAAATCCGTACAATTACGGGCGACATTGACATAATTGGTTGAACACAGTGAGCCGTCAATGAAGCGTTTGCTAGTCTTGAAGCGGAGGCGGCCAAAGTGCGTTTAATGGTGATTGAGGGTGAAACAAAGTATATGCTGGTGTTGACAAGGGACGCTCAACACCACCGACTCGACCAGAACGTCACCATTGGCTGCTGTAACTTCGAGGTAGTAAAGAATTTCTTCTACCTCGGCTCCCAAGTACACCGTACGAACAGCATCAGTACTGAGAATAGATGCAGAATTACACTTGCCAATCGCTGTGTCTTTGATCCTTAGAGGCAATTTAATAGTGGAGGCCACTTAATTTAAGCCTTCTTGAACAGCCCTGTCTTGCTCTATGACACAGAGGCCTGGGCAATTTCATGACCAGATAACATAGCCTAGATCTCTTTTAGAGGAAAGTTCTTCGTTTAATCTCAGACCCTTTTTACGATTATGCGCTTTGGAGAAGAAGATTGAATCATGAACTTTCCAAGCTGTACTTAAACATCAACCCAGCTAGGCTTTAACGGATAAAGTGGCTCGGATATACAGAGCAACAACACAGCTTCAATCCAAAGAGTCTTCAACTTCGAGCCAGTGGAGAACGCAATAGAAGACTCCCACAGACATCATGGCACATACAAGTGGAGAAGAACCTCAACCAACTTGCCGTGAGAAAGTGGAGGCAGCTGGCTAAAGATCGTGCCAGATGGAGAAGCTCGTTGGTTAAGGGCCAGGCCAGGACTGTGGCATCATATGAAAAAAGAGGTGGACAAGTTTTTAGCAAATTATATTTGGGACATTAAAACACTCGACAATCGATAAGGGATCAGAGCCTAACTTCATCATCAGCTCAGTTCGTGCTGTTCTTCTCTCACAAGTAGATGGGCTTTATAGTTTATTGTTGACTCTGAACGAGTCTGTGAGTCCTTGAGTATTGTCAGCAAATCGAAAGTGGTGGTGGCGTAAAAGCAAAATGACAGGTCAGGCTTTAAACCTGGGACCATCGGAAAATGTGTCGACAAACTTATCCATTATTCCACAACAGCGCCGTAAAGTTGTGTTTATTCACCGGTAAACACCAGCCAGCGAAATCTAACCCCGCATTCATCTCTTTAGGGGAATGATTTTATCCAAACGAATGTAATACAGACTTTGTTCTCCTAAATGAACTCTGCACTAACTACAGATACCCGTTAAGGGGAAATTCAACCCTCTTCATTTATTTCGCTATGCGCCATAATTAAACAAAGTAATATCTCACGAATGCTCTTTATACACTTCTGTTCACTTGGATAAAGTCAAATTGTAGACTTGGCACACAACTATGATTTATATATCAGAAGAAAGCTGAAGAATTTATTTAAAGGGAGCACTTGCCAAAAAATCAATTTACTCTACAAAGTAACGGTACTTTACAGAAGCATTGAAGTAAAGCTGGAATTGCAAACACTTTTGTTGGTGCTTTTGAATAAAGACAGTTGAAAAATTACAAAATAAATGAATCTTTTTTGGAGGTTGGGAAACACTGCACGGGAGCTTAGACCCGAAAACTGGTTTATTGTACTAGATGTCTTCTTCTTCTCTTCTTCTTGTGACGCTACAGTCCGCGATGAACCTGGGCTTTAAGGAAAAACAGCAAGCGCTTCTGTGATATAGAGCTTAGGTTTTCAGCTCCCACTACATCAAACAGCCGTCACCTGATCCGAGCAAAGGCGGAACATTAACAAAGGAAGTGCTCTGCAGTGTCTTCACCTCCTCGCATAGGGTACCATCACTTAGACCAAGCACACTTAAGTGTTTGGCGAAGGGGAAGTTTAATTTTGTTATTTCACATGAGCAAAAGAAGTTGCTTGTTTGTGACGAATATGAGACTATGAGTGGCACTGAAGCCCACAAGGGACCAGGGCCTAGCTCTTTTTTTGTCGACTTCGGACGGCGAGAGAGAATTAGCACTCTTTGAATGGTGCCAGTAATTTTAAAGAGGTGGCACCGTGAAAAACCCCAAAAGCCTTACTCACCCAATGAACTTACAGCAGAATCACTCTTGTCCCTTCTCATCCTATACACACGATTTCATACAGTGCCTTCTTCCCGCCCCGTGCACATCTAATGAAAATCACTAGTCACATGCAGAGCCTTCTAGAGCGTGAAGAACTGTGTTTGCCTCCAGAACCGCATTCAAAGTCTCAGACTTGTTTGCCCACTTCACATTTCGAATCATTAGAGTGTTCCTCGCCCCCCCCAACGACCGCTGCGTTCATATGTTAATTTCCAATGTGAACACACGTCCAATCCACCAAATCGATATGATTAAATGCAAATTCCTTCGGTCAACAGACTGAAATTGGACTCGGCTCCAACTTTAAATTGGTTATGGCCAAATTTAGCATTTCCCCAAAGAAAACAACTCCGAGAGCAATTTTGGAGGCATTCCGACTACTCCGCCTAAGTTTGTGTGTACACAGCGGAACAGCCAACTGAGGATGCAATATACCAGGATCATCCCTGTCTAATGCTTCGCAGCGTATCCTGAAGGAAATCATGAAAAATTCTCAAGAAAGGCACAACTGATGGCCGAGATTAGGCGAGCGACGCATATCACATGAAATTTGCCTTTGCTCGGGGGCAGGCGATGACTGAGTCCTGTGGGAAAATTTACAATCACCCACACTCTACCGGTCGTCCGAATGCATGCCCCATTTATATGACTTTCAAAAGAAGTCGTGGATAGCTCCTGGAGACCTGAAGGGGGCATTTAAATGCGGATTGGTTTGTCATTGGGAGCTCCCTTCAGTTGTCCCCGTTTCCCATCAAAACTCAGGTACCAAGGGAAAATTCTCCTCAAGTGTGGAGGACTCTACAGCCGAAGTGATTAGATTGAAACAGTTTTTAAACTGTGCTTATCCCACAGAGGGTCTCAAAGCAAAATGGAGTCCCGCACTCCACGCCACACACAACCCGCCCGCCAGTCGGTGTCGCTTTGGCGAGTTGTTTTTTATCCACTTTTCCCTGATTTACATAATCCCCGCTTCAATCATCAGCGGCGGCAGAAACAAGAGCTTCTCGTGTACCCAGCCGCCATCATTTGCAAGTTTAGTGACACCGAAGGGGAGGTAGGTCGGGCTGGAGCAGTTAACAATGTGTGCGCACATCCTTAATGGTCTCCTCTCAGTGAGGCTTGAATTAATCCAAGAAGGAGAGAAAAAAAGCCCAGCCCCTCCCTCACTTAATTCACGGAGAAATGTAAATTCCTTAAACTAAAGATGAGCAAGCCCTTTACGGTGAGAAACTCTTTCTGTTACCGCTAGATTAAGAAACATCTATGCAAATCCTTTCCTCTCCCTCCCCAGCCATCTCTCTTTCTCCTCCTCCCCCAAAACACACACACGAGTGCTTCTAGGAGCACCTCCTCGTACCAACAACAAGATCCTCGTAATAATGATATGTTCACGGAACGGAATAGAAATAGGATACTGCGAATGCCCAGGAGAGGGCCTATGTTTGAAGTAATTTGTGTATGCAAGGCAATTGCGGTGCCATAACAGGCGAGGATTCGGAGCAGATTCAAAGGCAACTGAAGGAACACTTAATTTCGGGTGAAATTACATTTTGCAGTCGTTGCGAAGGCGTTGATTTGTGTTGAGAATATGGAGAGAGAGAGAGAGAAAGAGAGGGAGAGAGAAGTGAGAAGGATTCGCAGAGTGTACTTGAAGCCGGATAGATTTGATTCAATTTTGAGTAAAGTATCGGATTGCACACATCTGTGATGGGTTATCTAAAGAGCCACGAGCGACAACAAGAGACGGAGGCTGCGATATGTCTACATGTGGGAAACTTAAACGGTGGAGAATGTTGAAATTTGAGTTACTCCTTCTGTAAATTTGAAAAGATTGCTTGCAGTATTGACTTATTGAAGGAACAACTCCGATTGGAAAGACATTCTACAAATATCGCTCCAAAATGGGTGGGAAAACCATTTGATCAGAACATTTTGTCACGAATTCTTCAGTCAAATTCGTATTATTGAATATGTAGGAAAACTTTAATTTTTTTGGAGGGGTGTGTTCACAAATACCATTGTCAATTCTGTCAAATTCGAAACATTTATCAATTGTCACTGTGTGTCAAAATAATTATAAGGGACAGGTAATTGATGTTTCTCAGAATTGGGATCCCTTCTTCTTCTTAGGGTGGCATCACAACCTGGGGTGAGCTTTAGCCCCAACCAACATGCCTCTCCAGCTAGCACGGCTTCTCACCAGCTGATACTAGTTGCCCAGACCAAGTTATACCTTCTCCACTTCTGTGCCCCACCTCAGACAACGGCGTCCTTCACTGCAAAGTAAGATTCAAAGACTCTTCGGGACGGATTTGTGTTGTCCATACGCTTGGCATGACCTAGCCATCCTATAGACTTCTTCGTTAAACTTATTCTCGAACTTTCTGTGTCATTGAGGACAGAGATGACTACCACTTTTTCAAAGGGTTATTCATCGTGAGGTTTGATTTATAATGTAAAAGAAAAAACATTAATTCGAAAGTGAACTTAAAATTTTTGTTATCGGTCAAGAGAACTATTAATGGCATTCATATTTTAAAAATGAATCATTGGGCAAGACTACGTCTGCGGTGATCCATTCGGAAGGTTCAATTTTGGGAAACTCGTTCGAGCATAGCACTGGTGTCTCGCGAATAGCACTCGGTATATTTGCTTCCTAAGCGTCAATCGTAGCTGGCTTCGTGGTGAAGACCTGAGACTTCACATAAAATAGGAAAAACTATGGCATATGTGTGATATCGCTTATCTTCACCTCCGTAGCAAAATGTTTTACATTAGGCTTTCACCAAAATGATTATTCCAGAAGTACATTGTTTCAAGTGCTGTATGGGTCGTATCGCCATTTTATTGGAGCCAGAGCTTACAGAGACCATATGCTTAAATTTCAGGAAGCACACAGTTTGTTTACATGGTCAAGCTGCTAAGAACGATAACGAATCCCTGCTCTAGTCTCTTAACTATGTAATGATAATATAAACTGGGACTCAAATTTGGGAATTATATTGGCCATAGTGATTTCAGTGAGTCAATTACGCGCACCGTAAGTTCCTCGAATAGCACGTATAACATTTTACACAGAACGCTGATTTTTATAAAATAAATGCGCAATTTGGAGAGGTTGTTGTAATGCCAGTCTTTCCATGATGACTTGCCAAATGAAACGGTACATGAATGGTACAGCAGTTTGATAGGTGCCACGAGTGATCTGTCGAAAAGACTGGTGGAATTCAAACCTCGTGATTAATTACGTTTTTCAAAATCAGCTTCTTCTTTTGAGGGACGATCCTATTACTCAATTGACTCTAGAGCAAAAGGGCGTTTCCAATGAGTGATTATACTCTTGATTTCGATTCTGATATTGTTGTTTCTACTTACTCCAGTGGTCGCCGTGGCGCAGTGGTAAGTGCATCGACTGCGGCGCAGAAAGTCTGGGTTCGATTCCCGGACGGGACACCTAGCATTTTTCACGGCACCACCTCTTTCGATCGGTTGCTGACAACACTCAAAGAGTATCAATTGTCTATAAAAGCTTCTCAATTCTCGCCGTTCGGAAAAAAACGTTCGGCAAAAAACTGTAGGTCCCTTCTACTCGTGAAGAACAATAGCATGCACAACACGAGTAGTTGTTGTAGAAGCTAGGCCCTGGTCCGTTATGGGCTGTAGTGCCACCCAATTATTATTATTATTATTATTATTATTAACTCCAGTAGCGAGATAGACGTCGAAGTCGTTGACTAACTCAATTTTTTTGCTGTTTATGTTGTGTCTTCTTCCCTGACTAGGTGCCACTCCTCAGATGTCAAAAATTAGAATTTACACAAATACAATACATTTTTTAGATAAAAATGATTATTTTCGCGTTACTACTCAATCTTACTTGACAACTCACTCGTGGTAAAATGCAGGTGATATTGGAATGAACTCCCGACTGCCTAGTGTTAAACAAGAATAAGTTAAGACTCCGACAAATTTCTTAAAATCTATAAAAATTGGAACTTCCATAAAGAAAAGAGGGGAACAATCAATCTGTTGAACTTAAAAATCACTTTTAATAGAAAGATTTCAAAAATGAAACTTCAAATTTGTGGTAGAATAACTAATTGACTAAAAGCATTTATCTAGCAAGCAAATCAAATTAGAAACAGTAATCGAACAAATTTTTAAGAAAATACCTTTCATAAGTTAAAAAATGTTAAGCGTTAATGATTATCACCCATTACGATAACTTCCACTCCTTAGTTTAACATTGCCTCCCACTCCCTCGCATAATGCTTTTAATACTATCAAGCTTTTGAATCCACAAGACTTAAGGCTACGAATTCTATGTGTCGGAGCCTTTAAAGACAGATACAAGAATGCTGCCTCTTAAAGCATATGTGAAGCGGAGTCAAGAAAAAATTGACTTCCTCTAAACTTGACCTTAGTCAGTAACTTAACCGCAGTCTTCTTCTTTTTCTTCTTGTGGCGCTACAGTCTGAGGTGGACCTGGCCCTCAATCAACTTGCCTCTCTAGCCAGCACGATCTTTTGTCAGCTTCCACCAGTTGCGCATTCCAAGTTGGTTGAGGTCCTTCTCCACTTGTGTGCACCACCTTAGCCTAGGCCGTCCTCTATTGCGTTGTCCCAATGGCTCAGATTCAAAGACTTTTCGGGCCGGAGCATTGCTGTCCATACGTTTTACATGGCCTAGCCATCTTCACCTTTGTATCCGAAGACGCTTAACCAGGTGCATGGCGCTGTACAGGCCATAGAGTTCGTCGTTAAAACTTCTCCAGATGCCATCAATGAAAACAGGATCAAAAATCGTACGCAAAACTTTTCTCTCGAAAAGACTAAGGGCTTCCTATCCACTTTTAGTAAGGTCCGGGTTTCCCTTAACTTAACCGCAGTCAGTGGTGCACAAAACCAAGTCAAATTCTTGGTAAACCACGTACGGAAATAAGAATAAAGGGACTTACGGATTCTAAAAGACAACCCTTCTTCTAAGAGCAAACTTTCATCATGAGCTTACGCCCAGCATGAGCTAATCCAGCGTTAGTTCTTCGACTCTGTAGAAACTCATTGTCAGACCGTTTCTGCGTCATGACTTTGTTCTGTTTTTGGCTTTTTTTGTTACAACTACTTATGTCATGTGGACCAAAGGCGCTCTCAATTGCCTGCATTCTGACATCTCGTTTGTGTTTCGAAAGACCCTCTTCTGTACCAAAACCAATGATGCAAACCTTTTCAATAACGCGAAAGGAACACAACTAAAATTCAGGATCAGGAGAGAAACAAAAGGGGAATGCTGACAGAATTGTGCATCAAATGATTGACTTGAATTCAACTCTTGGGTGAGAATGAGTTTTGGTGGCATCTACAAATCTGTCAAACTTAAAAAATCTGTCAACTGTCAGTTTGTACACAATTAGTTACGAAAGAGTAGGCAATGACTGTTTCTAAAGATGGCGCAACACTTTTGTCAAAAATGCAAATTTAAAGAAATACAGTTCGGATATAAATAAATGTTTTTCCTATACTCTATTTTACAAGACATCACTATTCACTCGTGAACAGTGGCACAATTAAAGAGGGAGTCTACCTAGATAAATCATTTCTTTTTTGCTTACCATTCACTCTCGTCTAGATATACCGTATTGCAGGACATCATCTCCCCAATGACGGTCCTTAAGTCCTGCATTGTTTTCACCTTGTCCCAGTTTCTCATTTCGAGGCAATCTCATTTGGGTACTTATCCACACTCAATTGCACAGAGCTCCGTGAAGCATGCAATTGTCGACAGAGATCTGAGAATGTGATGTGTTGGCTGATGGTTGTGTTTCTGGGATTATCCTTAATTTCTCAATTATGTCTGATTTATTGGAATGGAGTGGGTGGCGTATTTAATTCTGCGAAAGATGCTTCATTTCCTTGCTTAATCTTATTCCATTAATATACGATTGGTTAAAGTGATAAATTAAATATGAATTATTCCGTCTCCTTTCAATATTCTGTACTGTTTTTGTGCGATTAAGAAATGTCCAACGGGGAAGATGTAAATACATATGTATATCCACTTAATTGCTACTATCTGGTCACTATCTATGAATAGGGTTAGATAGCTCTGACGTTGTGGGTAAGTGCGTCGGCTGACACGCCGGGTTTGCCAAGTTCGATTCTTGGACTGAACGTTCATCACGCTCTTTCGCGCTTACTGCCTACTGTCAAAGATAAATAATTGGAAGTTAAAAATATTCTCAAATTTCGCCGTTCAATCAGATGTCCTCCTCATAGCTAGACTAGACTTACATTTCTGTGGATGATCATACGAATAGAAGGCCTACTGGGATGTGTTTTGGTTAGTGAGGGTGTTCTGCTTAAGGATAGCATACATTTCACTTTACCGTCATTTAGTACTTTTTAAGCTTTGGCCACCTTCACAAAATTTCGACTGTTGCTCCCTTTGTCCAACCAATTGAATCAATATTTGACTAACTAACGGATGGTTAGCGTAAGCTATTAGTTAAACCGGACTTTTGAAGTGCATATTTCAGCGTTGACCTAGAGTTAACAATAGTTTAATCAACGTCATTGTATCGTCTTGCCAAAAACAATTTTGGACACTGGAGATAGCGGTGGACACAACCGACCAGATGTGTAGAAATCTAACATCTAACAAGCAAATATTGTAAAGATGTTGAGTGGCTCTGTACTTAGGGAATAAAGAAATTTAAATTTAAGTCTAGTGAAATTTTTTTCATTTCATTTGTGATTTCATCCAAAGCATGAACTAGAGTCCGGATGATCGACAAACTTGTGAAACAACTATTCTGCTGAACAAAGAAGTACAAAGATCCTTAAAAAGACTCAAGATAAACCATAACTGTCATTATAAAAGAATGACAAGAAGACCACAATGGCTTTGAAATTTCTTTACTATGGCTTATATAGACAGAAAGGGACATATTTTCCTGCGTGAATATGCACAGAACTACACCAACTCTTGTACAAGAATGGACAAAATTCAACGTCATTTACCTATATCCATTCATGTAGAGATGTGATTATTATGAGGGATCAAGTGTGAAATCCTTTTTGCATCGACAAAGGATGTTCTACCTGTGATCGGGGATAATAGAGTGAAATTCTTCTGTATATCGGGCTGCAGTTGTATTCAACACTGCGATCTTTTAAATTACAGTAACAGGTAAAATTCAAGAGGGTATTGAAAAAGACTAATTCCGTAAATTAATATTTTTTTCCCAGAAAACACTGGGATCTTTGTTTCCGAGTAGACCAGTTGACTAGAACTTCGTGAACTAGGCCTAAGATCGTTCTAACAGCTGTTGTACTTTAAAAAATGTAGTAGAATATTATTCTGTTTAATTTGTACATATACCAAACCCGGGATATGGTAGAAGGAAGCAAAGGGACTGATTGGGACAGCGACACAATAAGTAGATGAGCGAGTTATTCTGGTTTCGGCTGACAGCTGATGGTATGGTTTGCTTTATGCCTTGTTCACTTTTTTCTTCGACAAATTGTGCTTAAACGAAACCAAAGTAGGTTAAAACAATTCATCAGAGCGCCTTTTTCCTGCGATTAGTCTTATTTTGTCTTCTATTTTCTTTAGCAAAGACGAAAGAGAAAGAAATAAGGAGCTCACCGTCTTTCTCATATCCTTGCCCATGATATTATTTGACAGCAAAACGCAACTACTGCTTCAGAGTGATTTACAGACATGATCTGTGAACGCGTGGGATCTTTGTTTCACATCTAAGAGTCAGGCCTTTCAATGTACTGCAGTGAATTTTACCTTGATTCACTTATTTCTATTTCGCAATCATTCTATTCAAAACATATATCAGATCTCAAAAAAAAAGTTTAAATATTAATTTAAAATTATATCAACATCCATCCAAGAAAAAAATCTACTACTGCACCAGTGCAATCACCATTTCTACTACAATTGTATAACACTTCACTAATTTTTTTTTTCTTTTCGCTTGCCAAACCTCAAGCTGTCAAACAAATCAAGTTTTTGCTGTCATGTTGGCTTGACACATTCCATTGGAAGAAGTTTATTTTTCTCTTTATTTTGTGTTAATTTTCCTAATTTTTCATTGTTTCATTTGATTTTGTTTGTTTTCATTACATTCCATTAATGTGTTAAACTCACCACCACCCATGTATTCTGTGTGGCCGCAGCAATAAAACGAAAGAATGCGATGAAGCCTTATATGAGCAAGTGGCCCAAATAAATGGCAACCAACAACGATTGCCCCTGAACTGAAAGTGAAAAGATTTAGTTTTTTTGTTGGTTTGTTTTTTTTCGGTTCTGCCTTCAATTTAAGGCGAAAATTGACATTAGGAGGACTAAGCAATTTATCTCGCGATGCACCACCATCACCACCAGCATCGGCGTCGCAAGAAACGCCCAAACTACGGCACACGCACAGTTGAGGTGAATCGCGGCTACAATGGTTTCGGTTTCACAATATCTGGCCAGCAGCCGTGCATACTTTCGTGCATTGTGGCCAATTCACCAGCCGACCAGGCCGGCCTGCGGGCTGGAGACTTTCTAATTTCGGTAAATAATTTGAATGTTTCGAAATTGCCGCACGAAACGGTTGTGCAGCTGATTGGCAATTCGTTCGGCAGCATCAAAATGCAGATTGCAGAGAACTACTTCTCAGACAGCTCGGATGAGGAGAACGCCATTCACCACATGAGTCGCGGGAAGCCTAGCTATTTGCATCACAAACTGAAGATGAATCGATTGAGGAACTCACCGCAGAAACATCGCGATGTTTCGTCGGGCGGAAGCAGTGGATGCAGGGATCACGCTCTGCGGCCAGTGATTGAGGACATCCCGCTGCCTGCTTCCCTGGCTTCGGCGCACAACATTATTCACTCGGCCAAGGCAAGCACCTCGAATGACATTTCCAACGTGAGTGCCATGGTTCGTGTCAATCTGGACCACGAGAATGGCGGAGGAGGCATTTCGCTAGAGTACAGAGCTATCGTTGGATACTTGGGCACTATAGAGATGCCGAAACAGATCGCAATAAGCTCCAAGCTGCAGACCGTCCGCAGCTGCATTCGAAAGCTACGCCAAGAGAAGCGCAACCCCACCACAGTGTTAATGACTATACTGCCCAACTGCCTTACGCTGCAGAGCGCCAACGCTACAATACTTGCCACATATCCGTCCTCACGGCTGAACTACGTGAGCTCTTCTTCTGAGAGTGAGAATCGTTTCTTTGGTCTCGTGACCAGTGCAATCTACTCATCCAATCCCGACGACGACGATCAGGATCCGAACGAAGTCCAGCGGGACGTCACGATCTCGAATAG
Organism: Eristalinus sepulchralis; assembly: GCA_944738645.1. Taxonomy (NCBI): domain Eukaryota; kingdom Metazoa; phylum Arthropoda; class Insecta; order Diptera; family Syrphidae; genus Eristalinus; species Eristalinus sepulchralis. Next base: position 83,644,212 of record OX122882.1, on the reverse strand, counting down.
TTGCCACGTATTTGTAGTGGACACGAAGATCTGCGAGCACTACGTCCACGAGCAGAAAGCCAACGAGTTCCGGATCACCTGCACCAAGGACCCCATTTCGAATCTCTGCTTAGAGTTCCCAAACAACTCGGAGTACGTGGTGAATCTCATCAGAAGCATGTACACGATGAAAATCCTTCCACCGGCTGCTAGGAACCCCGGACGCAATGCAGACGCCAATCGACAGCCACAAGATGTACAGGCCAATTCCCCGCAACCTAGCAATCACAGCGAGGTGACCACGACGTCGTCCAATTCAGACTCCGGGATTGGGTTCCACAACGACTGTACCAATATCTCGGACCGCATCCTTGTCGTTGACTTCCCTGGCATTCAAATTCTTGGGAATCGCGGCAATAATCAAGCCTGCCAGGCGCGTCCCTTGGGAATTTTCAACAACATCGAGCCGAACGTCGCCCCTAACGTGGACACCCGACTCACAGTTCGTGCGATGCCCGATCCGAAGACCACTCCCCCACCACCGCTACCCAAGACTGCTCCTCCGCAGACGCAGACTGGACCCAATCTCCTTGCTAGCTTCAATTTAATCAAAAGCCCTATATCGAGTCTGGTCGCGACCAGGTCTTGTGACGACGTCCTCTCGCTGATGGACAGGAACTGCCGTCAAAGCAACCGCAGGACCCTCCAAATGTCCATGGACGACATCTCAATTCATTCAAGCAGTCATCAGCAATACGACAACGTTTCGGGGCGGTCGCCAACGAAGGACCACGTCTTCCTTCCGCCCTCCTCCGGTGGGGTGAAGCCACAAAAGAAGTCAAAGCAGCCGAGAAATATACCCGATGATGGCTATTGCTTCCTGAAGGACGTGCGATCTGCTGACTCCAACCATCTGATGAATAAACTGAGCCCGAAAGTCTACGGAATGATGCACACTCGGGGCAACTCGGCCAGCGTTGAGAATCTCACCACGGAGAGGAGCCGGAAATCGCACTCCCATTCAAGGGACGGACACGAATCGGACCATGCCGCAACCGCTGAAGATTTCGAGACATGGGGCAGTCTGCAGGACATCCACAAGGCGGACAACTATCGAGCATCGCCACAGAAAACTGCGATTTTGGAGGCGACATACAGTGAACCTGATTTAGGGGTATGTTTTATTGTTTTTTTCTAAATTTTAAATTATTGCTGGCCTCAAGGAGTTCATAACAGTTGCAACTGAAATCTGCAAACAGCTCTTCCCTCCAGAACAGAAAATGGAGGGACTTGCATTTAAAACAAATTCCACAGGTCCATTGCAGTGCAGCACAATCTGTTGATGTCACTGTCATTTATCTCTTCCGAATGGGTATTACGATAAATAGCGGTAATCCCTTTGCTGTGATAATTAATAATTCGATTTTACGCACATTGCTGTCGCATTACCCGGCCTTTAGTGTGTAATCCACAAAAAAAGTAAAATCGGCTAAAAAATTGCTGAACTATAAGCTTCCCACGGTCCTCCTTTATTTATTCATCAGATTTGTAAAGTGTTTAAGTGTTGAATGTTTTGTTTTAAAATTGACAGCAAAACATACAAATGGTTTGTGGTTTTTGAAGGGATGAATTTGTTTTACAAATCTCTGAACTAAAGTGTACTTTTGAAAGAGGGCTTAAGGATAAACTGATGGAAATCTTGAAAAGAAGGATTGCAACTGGACACTTTATTTAAGCGTCTCCTATTGAGTGGTCGAGAGCGAGTGCCTACTTGAACCTTTAAATTTAAGTCGACTTTACCTCGACCCACTTAAATTACGAGACAGATTGTTCCATAGCCGATTGTCGATGATGAGAAGTGGTCGTTCAGAAATAAGACACGAGAATTGAAATTGTATGAGTTGTTGGGATCTGCTAGAGTGGGGTGTTTGCAGCCTAGTAAAGATGTAATTGAATCTGTTGTGTACCCAAGACTCTAAACAAAAATGCCAGGGCTCTCATCGCGTGACGATTGTGGTTCTACCGACTGTATTGATGAGACGATTGTCGTTCTACCGACTGCATTAAACGGCATCTTCAAAAGTTTGCTTTGTGTAAGACTACAATCGCATCGTCGGGTTGTGTCGTCTTTCGTGCCAATAGCCAGTTTGAAAGATACAGAAAGAAACACTTTAAATGTGGGACATGGAGTTAATGATGTCACTCTATACACTTCTTGTTGTGTTCTTCTTTTTTTTACTGTCGCTACAGTCCGGGATGGACCTGGGTCTCAACCAACATGCCCCTCCAGCTTCTCTCCAAGTCCGTCTCCACTTGTGCGCGCCTTCTCAACGTAGGCTCTCCTCTGTTGTGTTGTCCCATGGGCTTGGACTCGAAGATTTTTCGGGTCGGAGCAGTGGTGTTCATACGCTGTACATGGCTTAGCCATCTTTAGCGTAACGCAACGCAAATCGTTTTAGTACAATGAAAATAAAGAGAACTCAACTTCGTTCATATGGCCACCACGGTTTCGGTTGCAGCGGTCGATTTGATGAACACAATTTTCAACGAATCGGCGACATATTTCGCGTTCAATGTTGACTCTCTTCATACTTTGTCGGCTTGTTGGCATAAACCAACGACATAACGTAGATATAAACCTTTGAAGTGACGTTAAATGGCACGAAGGAGGAGGCCAATTGGCTGACTATTTCTGGAGATAACGCGCTCACCAGACTTACTCTTCAGTAAATCGATTGTGATGGGTGGTGCGTGGAGTGTGACGCCACCCTGTTAAACTTACATATCGTCCAAATTCTTATCGATAATCGTGGCGCGATACGCTGACCACTCACAGTAACGTGACGATTGTCGTCGTAAAAAAAATTTGGCCCAATAACGTCGCCTTCATGCAAACTGCACCAAATATTTATTCATTGTTTTTGAAGTTGTGGATTCATGCAGAACATGTCCACTTTCACCCGACCAACAACGCATCTTTTGCTTATTGGCGAATTCCGTTAAACATGAGCTTCGTGACTGAAGATATACTTGCAATGAAATTCATTATCTTGGCCCATCTCCTTCGGAACCCAATCAGAGAACATACGTCGCTTCAAATGGTCCATCGGCTTCAATACTTGAGTCAGCTTGATCTTGTATGAGTGTAAGACAAGATCCTTACGTGAAATACGCCATAATGAGGTCTGAGCGAACGCCGGGGAATTGACTGATATCAATCGTTTGCTACGGACGCCTGAACGGCAGCGATATTTTCGTCTCAAGCCCTTGTCTTACTGACACAGCTAATCCCACAACGAATATGTAGACTCAAATTGTTGCACTAAACTTGTTAGTGCCTGTCTACAAGGGCGAGCATTTTGACTGACTCCTAAAGTTAGGTCACCGACTCCGAGTTTCGGTAGAAAATTTTTATAATTTGCAGACGTTGCTCGTTCGTGTACTTTACCATGATGAAAATGTAAAGTTTACTGAATTAATTGACAGTGGCAGTTCCATGATTAGTCAAAGAACGCGCTTACAAATTAAATTCTCGGTTGCAGCACCCGGTTGAGAATACAACTCCTCACTGAGTCAGGAAAGTCCCCTAACCGCCTGGCCTGAGTCAGTAGAGTGAACAACCTGATTCAGACCAGTCAGCACAGTGCACTAACCTCAAATCAGATCGCGGCTTTTAAACCACAGCCCCCACGATACTCCCACAAGGAGGCCTACTGCCCGGTCAGCCTAGAACTGAAGTTCTAGGGGCTCCTGACCTGCCGTGGCACCAGAATATAACTTATGGTCACTAACAGTCAGTTTTCCTCAACACATTGGTCTGGTAGCCGCCATCGAAGCTTTCCAGAGACAATTAGTACCCTTTGAGAGTTCTGAGCAACTGGAAAGAGTCCCGTGAAAATGTGATGTGCTCAAACCAGGAATCGAACATGGGACCTTCGGCGTGTGTGTCGATGCATTTTCCCACTATGCCACGGCTACAACCTCAAGTTCATTGCCAGACCTCAAAATTTAAGGGTAAACATAGAACGAACTCGATGGAGCCATGCTAGACCACATTTCCTCACTCATTAGAACTGTTACCAACCACGCTACGTCATGATAGACTGCAGGCACATCGATAGCATCTTTCAAAAGCAATCGACATATTTCTGGGATCGACAAACACTGCACAGTAGATGCTCAATTAATCGCCTCAAATAAAGACAATTAAGTAGCTTTTCAAAGTCAATTTGAAACCCTCCATCTAAGCAACAGTCCACCCAGTGACTCAGTGAAACGCTCGCAATTTTCGAGGTAAACCATTCAAATGCAAAACTCACCCGCTGATTCACTTTTCCGCCGCCTGCAACCGCAACAATTCGAACCTTATCGGCCCGCCAACCTTCAATCTCTTTCCTGCAACGAGGAAATCACAATTAGCATTAATTACTTTCGTTTAATCTGCAAAAAAAAAAAAAAACGAGAACTCTCTCCTCTCGATAATCATTCAATTAGGGTGCGCAAGCTGCCGCCAATAGTCCACAGTTGCCACTGCCATTAGTCCGCGCACTCCCCACGCACACACCCTTCCCACAGCTCGTCTGCGAGCTTAGCGCTCGCATTTCACACACTCACGCGCCCTTATCTGGGCGCAGATAAGCCAGCTTGTTGTACCCCCATTTCATTGGGATTTCCACAGCGCGGAGGGTCCGCATAAACAAAACGTGCTTTCTCCCACCAGTGGCACTTGGTTCAACCAGCTTTCAGCACCAACCTCTGGTGCCATCGTCGTCGCCGTCGTTAAAACAAAAAAGTGGGCGCGCGCCTTTTGTGTGTGTGCTTAGTTCTCGTGTAACTCGAGCGCTTGCTAATTGACTCTAAGGCAACTCCCCTTAGACCTACCCCACACCCCAGTCGAGCTCACTGAGCTCATCTTGTGTGAACTTGTCGAGCTGAATTTGCGCGTCCGGAAGTTCGCGCACCGATGACATCACTGACGCGAGCTTATGCCAATATTGCATGTCACAGCCTGCTCGGGTATCCCTCCTCCGTCAAGGCGGCGTTACTTCATTCCGCTTAATTTGTGCCAATTAATTGTGAATAAATGTGTCTAATGAAAAATTGAAACACGCCGCTGAACTGTGCAGGGCGCTCGCCTGTGTCACCAGTGACTGTCGGGTCGTGTAACGTACTCCGTCGTTTTGGTGCACGTAGACAGTGTCAATCGCGCGGAATTAGCTGCCAGCTTGTGTGTGTTTTTTTTTCCCAGAATTGGGCGGTGATTTCTAGCAATTCGCGAAGACTGCAGATTATCGCGGATTGAATTTGAATTTGGATTTCCCTTAATATCCCCCGATTAGAATTTGTGCTGGTGTGACGAGATTAATTGAAGTCTCAGGTGAAGACTCCAAGGTGGAGCGTGTGCTTGCTTGTGAGTGTCTGGGAATGTGGAACGGCGACTCCTGTAAGAGGGAACGACGACGACGTCCAATCATCTCTACCGTGGAATGTCATTCAACAACATGCTCGAGCTCGTGTGTGGATTATACTCGGAGGACAGCCCCAGGGTGAGCAACTGTTTCATACATCTCTGCTTTTCATTCCGTCGCCTAGCTTAAGATCTCATTTGAGGCATCAACGCCTTTCACGCATATGACGACCAGGTCTAAACGTTGCCGCGTCTGCGTTATTTTTGTTTTTTTTTCACACATTCTCGTCACGGCACTGAGTGTGTGAATCACTGGCGAGCAAAATAGGTTTAGAGTGCCTATTGCAAAACTACATGCGCTCGAGTTTATCGCTCTGGAATTATCGTTAATCGCGCGCTGAGCCCGCAAGAAATAAAATCCGAGTCACGTTCTGAACAGTGAGTAATCAGAGTCGATCAAGGTTTACGGCGAATTAAAGCGAACGGTCGCTTGTATAGGATGTGTTGCGTTGTTGTGAATTGTTTCGGTAGTGTTTCGAATGAGATTCGCCAGCGATTAGGTGTCGAAAGCAAGTTAATTTCACGATGTTGCCCTTAGCCGGCAATGCAGTCTCATTGAAAGTGTGAATTCATCGGTTTACTCGATTTTATTGCACGCAGTAAATGTAATCGAGCTGGAAATGCATTTTCTTAATCTGAATGTCACTGGATTTATCAATGTCATGGTTGAGGTGTAAGGATGCGTTAGTCAAGAATGCCTACACTCGTGAAGGCCCTGTAAGGATGCATGCTAAGCAGCATATCATCCTGAACTGGGTATAAATTGTGTTAGAGTATGGACCTTCGACAGAAAGATGAGCTCATGAACCTTGGTTTCAAATGAGTGAACCGTCGTTCGTGAAAAGCAATGGAGAGTCACAAAGGAGATGCTGCACTGATCTCTACAACTCCTACAGAAATCATTCGCCGGAAGGTGTCATCTCTTTTTCATTGCACAAATTGTGCAGTGGTCATAGAATACACCTTCTAGAATGCGTATATCTTCCCCAGGAATTTGGTTCTGTTTAGATTCTACTTAGGTCAATTCACTTGCTAATGCCACATATTCCTGTTTAATAAATCTCTTCACTGATCTCGTCGGATAATCGACGATATTGTCAGCCAATTCCGTGTTTAGTCCGGGTCGCTTCATCTGTCTTTTCATTTCGATGAATGCCGGAATGGCCACGAACTCAGCAGAGATTTCTGGACACTTACTTACTCTGAACTATACACTTTTGCTATTTCTAGCAAGTGCTCTCTTAAGAATATGACTTTGCATATTAATATAACGACAAATGCAAACCGCAACCGCTTGTCTAGCTGGCTGAACCAAGTCCAAGTGGACAATCCTCTGATTGTTTCTGGACTCCGGTGACTCAGAATATTCTAACGTGAAATATGCCCAAAACCGACATTTTCAGGGTTAATACGCTTTGTACCCTGAAATACCCGGCCTAGTCTAGTAGAACGCCTGTAGAGAAGGTGAAGGACACTGCAGAGCACTTCCTCTTTCAATGTCACGCCTTTGCTCGGATCAAGTGGCGCTGATGTGGTGGGAGCTTAAAACCTAGGCTCCTTATCACCAAAGCGCTTCTGCATGTGAGTTCATGTTTTTCCCACTATGCCACGGCTACCACCTCAAGTTCATTGCCAGACCTCTAAATTTAAGGGCAATCATAAAACGAGGTCGATGGAGCTTTGCTAGCGTCCGCAAGACCACATTTTCTCACCCATTAGAACTGTTTCCAACCACGCTACGTCATGATAGACTGCATGCACATCAAGAGCATCTTACAAAAGCAATAGTCATATTTCTGGGATTTCTAAGAAAGACCGAGAAATAACATTTCATGCAGGTTATTGCCTGGTAGTACAATGGACCAGTTTTCGAGTCTGAGCGTTACAGTTTAGTGTTTCTTAACTTCCAAAAACAAAAAAAAACGTTCTAGTGTAGATGCACTTTTACAACAAAAAACATTTATTTCATAATAATAATTGAGTGGCACTACAGCCCACAAGGGACCAGGGCCTAGCTTCTACAACGACTCTTCGAGTAGAAGGGACCTACAGTTTCTTGCCGACTCCGAACGGCGTGATTTGAGAATTGATACTCTTTGAGTGTTGTCGGCAACTCGAAAGAGGTGGTGCCGTGAAAAAATGCGAGATGTCCCGTGCGGGGATCGAACCTACACCTTCTGCGTGTTTATCGACGCACTGACCCATTACGCCACGGCGACCGCAAACATTATTTATCAAATTTTAAATTTGTCACACGATTTTTTGATATAAGATAAATTTGAAAATATATGAAATGATACAAAAATTAAACTTATTTTAATATTTATTATAGCATTTTTGTGTTTCAATATGATGGTGAAAATCCTTCCTTCTTTATAACCATTTGCAACCGCTCTTGCATAGGTTCTATAAGATTGAGGAAATAGTCTTGACCAAAATTGGATCACAGAAATTGAATTGCCTCTTTAAGGTCTCTAACTCCATCGAATTTGTGGTCCGTTCTGTAAAACATGCTGTGAAAGAATGCTCCGCAGGTTTTGGGATTAAATCCGGCTTGAATGCAGGACAGTTTAAAAGCAGAATACCTCTCAAAGCAAAACGCTCTTTTATAGAATGAAATTTCTGAATTATACTGTTGAATGTTAATTAGTCTCCCGATAACTCTTCCTCGAAGTTTATGAGTTCGCTTTCTTATAGTTGTATGTATTGGACACATTCTTGTAGAAATATACCATACGAGTATGCGACTCTTTTCATTGTACGCGTATGGCATAGCCGCCCAAGCTATAAGCGTTCCTTCACGAAGTTTCTTCTCTTTTCATGCAAATACCACAAATATTGGACTTTTTTTTTCATTTAAGACAGCAAACCTCAATCTGATATTCTTGTGGAGTAATGTAATCTTCGGTTGCGGGACACGTTTGCCATGCCATGATATGGAAGGTTAATGTCCGCCATCTCCACAACATCTCTTCCAGATAGGGTAGGTTTTCATCCTGAGCTATTCCATAAATTTCTCTTAAGACAGTTCAGAACAACAGTCTTACTCCCTTAAGACTTTATTTGGCGTAGTGTATCTTATTGGTTCAAAGCGTTGTGATCTATTACGAGATGTTAAAACATTGGAAAACGGTGAATGTTGAATGGTACCAAAAACAAATGCTAGATTAAATATCGAAGGAGGTTACGTTAAGTCATTTTTTTTTATAAACCCCTACTCAAAAAAATACGAAACGCTTTATGCATCGTATGCGCACATATGTATGTTATCTTGAAAGACGATGCATTAACTAACGCCCCTTATATGAAATTTTGACAGTGCGTTATCGTTCTTCGATGACAATAACAAAATTTTGATTTGGCATCACACCCATTACATGAATGAACGAATTAATCAATGACGAAGACTGATCTTGATAAAACCGAACCTGTAGAGAATATCCACCTAAAAAAAGGACATCAACTTCAGGACGTTAAACTTGCTAGCCTGCCTTGCGATCATCTTCTTCTCTCTCTCTATATTTCAAATACGAGCGGAGCATTTTCTGTAACTGCAAATAGTCCATTTGAATAATAATAATAATAATTGAGTGGCACTACAGCCCACAACGGACCAGGGCCTAGCTTCTACAACAACTACTCGTGTTGTGCATGCTACTGTTCTTCACGAGTAGAAGGGACCTACAGTTTTTTGCCGACTCCGAACGGCGAGATTTGAGAAGCTTTCCATAGACAATTGATACTCTTTGAGTGTTGTCAGCAACTCGAAAGAGGTGGTGCCGTGAAAAAATGCTAGGTGTCCCGTCCGGGAATCGAACCCAGACTTTCTGCGCCGCGGTCGATGCACTTACCACTACGCCACGGCGACCACACCATTTGAAGGCTCAATATTATTTAGAGTGCATTGGAAAAGTGTTTTAGAAATATTTACTTTAACAAATATTAAAAAAACAATAAATGATAATGACATTTCAATGAATTGTATGTAGTTTGAAATTCGCCATCACACTGAAAATTTTGCGTCAAATACGTTCAAAAACACAGCTGTAATCATCGGTATTCAACGTTGCCCGAATGTACCTTTGTCACAATCTACCTATTTGCTTAAGACTTACTTTCGTACCATATCTATCTATATCTCAAAAGTCCAAGTGTTCTTCACACTTCATTCCACCCAGAGTAATAATCAACATATTCTTCTCTAAATGGACCTACAATGCTTCCACATTAAACAAACTTTCTAATTAAATTCCATATTGCCTCCCCCAGAACACTGCCCACAGTATAAAAACCGCTTTGCACTGTATGTATCTAATCCGTCACACCATTTTCCGCCAGTAATACTCCCTCCAGTTAACGCATGATTACACATTGAAACTGACCAAAATAGCCGCTCTAATTTTGGTCATTTTAGATGTGTCACTCAAATGACATCAACGCGCGGGTAAGGACATGTTAATTACCGTAAATTTGCCGCACCTTTTAATTTAGTTGCGAGTGCTGCCCGTGGAACACTATAAATCCTCGTGTCTTAAGTAACTTGGGGGAAACAGAGATAAACACGCTTATCTACCAGTGTAAACTTGAAAATAAGAGGGGCAACTTATTGAATCAGCTTATTGAGCAATGCATATTGAGAATTGTGTAACGAAGTCACTTAAGGAGTGAATAAGGTGAGAATGTGTTTTGTGGACATTGTATTGTTGTTTGTTTGTCATGTGACGATTTTTGTGGTGAGATTTAAAGTTGCAAAATGACACATTGTATGTGGTTTTAAGGACGATGTCGACTTGGCTGCAGGAGGAGCAAGTCTGCAAGAGATATTTGACATTTGGATAGATTTGAACCTTGGTCTTCTCCGAATGATTGTCTCAAGGACACCGATCTCCTTTTTTGCTTTCGCTTTAAACAGATTGTGGTCGCCGTGGCGTAGTGGTAAGTGCGTCGACCGCCGCGCAGGAAGTCTGGGTTCGATCATTTTTTCACGGCACCATCTCTTTCGAGTTGCTGACAACACTCAAAGAGTATCAATTCTCGCCGTTCAGAATCGGCAAAAACTGTAGGTCCCTTCTACTCGTGAGAGAACAGTAGCAAGCACAAAACGGGTAGTTGTTGTAGAAGCTAGGCCCTGGTCCGTTGTGGGCTGTAGTGCCACTCTATTATTATTATTATCAAACAGATTATTCACAATGAAGCAAATTTGTAAAATTTGAAATTTGTGTTGCAATTTGTTTCCGTTTTCTGTACAAGAACTGCAAGTGTCTTGTATGAGAAAATATTGTTATTAAATTAAATTTTAATTCAAGACCATTTCAAGATTTCTTTTGAGGTTCTCTTTCGAGGAAGTACCGACTTTTGCAGTTAATAGGAAATCATTTGAAACTGAGTGTATACAATGTGGTCTGCACTAAGTCATTGAACGTCATTTTTCCTCCACTGCTGCTCACATTTCAGTGCCAAGAAACATAAATATCAACTCTTATCACATTCTCGCAGGAAATGTGCTTTACAGTGTCGTCGTCTCCACAGGCGTTGCAAAGGGGTTTTATCGCTTAGCAGTTGCATACTTAAATATTTTGCGAAGGTGTGGTGGGCCGTCAGTGCGCCGATAGGTTGCCTGAAGTTTTTTTTAATCAAGAGACATAAACGAGTATTGAATTTCTTGGTTTGCTCCTGGTTGTACTTTCATAGAGGTCCGACTTTAATCCTTAACCAAGGACGCCCGTTTACCCGGACTCAAGCCCTTTAAAATTAAGAGAAGACTTTCACTAGACGGTTTGCAAATCTTCACGGACAAAACAAAGAAGTTCGGATTGATATCCACTCTAGGGATCCCAATTTGAACATTTCATTCAATCTCCGTCTTAATTCTTTGTAGCCCCCTTTAGGTTGCAACGATGTCCATTAAGGATGCACTTTGGATTAAAGAACGACGTAATATCTAAAAGGGATATTATTATTTGCGCTGATAGTCAAGCGACTATCAAGTCCTAGGATAGGGTCACCTAAAAGAGGCCTACATTCCACATATCTCTTAACGAAGTGGCTTATGTGAGTGCCGAAACACAAATATTCCGGTTAAAGCCGATGAACTCGCATGAAGCGGCACCACCGCGCTCCATTCATTCCTTTAGAAGTTTTACCTTTCATGCTAAATGCCCCAACTTAGAATCTTCCTCAGTTGGGTACGATTAAAAAAGTGAATCGTAAATGGTCTGAATAAACAACCTGTCATACTACCAAGCTGATCTGGTCCAAAAGAAAACTCGCGCACTCTTTGTGCTTAATCAGATAAGACAGAGCAACGATCAGAACAGTATTATTCTTACCACTGTGCCATTAGCGCACACGAAAACGGACTAAGTTTTCCTGACAAGTCCTTTCGTCGTAGTTACAACGATAGGGGGAAGAAAGAAAGCCTCCTTCATCTCGTCTGTCTAGAGTACACTTCATCGACAATCTGAGCGAAGTGAACGATAAATCGACGCATCAGACAACTCGCGAATTTGATGTGTTTTAGGTCATAGGACAAGGGTACACATAAGCGTTTGGAACTTTCCCGCTTTATACTTCTGCTACCTACTTAGCTAAACAAATTCTTAAATTTTATCCCATACATTTGACTTGGCATCACTTTTCTGCTCTCACTGCTCGTTCAGAGAATCTGTTTTTTTCCACATTAGTTTCTAATGAATTTTACTTTTCGTAGTCAATGTACGTCACACTTAAATTTTCCTGAGTCCATTCAAGTGTCTGACGTCTCAAAGAAATAAACAATCTCGAAAGCACCCGTCTATGGTGAATAAGAAACCCCCTAATGCAACAGCTTCCCACACTCCCGCTAATAAACCGCTAAACGATTTACGAATAGCCAACGCCGATGAGCAATGCACCGCCATTAATGAACTTCACAAAGTTCTAAGCCGTTAATCATCTCATTCGGCCACATGTTCATTTGTTATCTGCTCAAGAAGGCCCACTTCTCAAGTATTTCTCAAGAGCCGATAACATATGTGGCAGATAATGAATCACGCGTTTTCAACACGTCACATAAGTTGGCCTTAAAGTGTGTCAAATTCTTCCCGGATTCTTGACAATGTTCACATTCGATTCTCATCGCTTATCAACCGACCGAGCATGTACAAGCTGCTCCAACATATGACTCTATTCCGGTTCTTTGGAAAACATACGACATTTCGAAACGTCAAACAGTTGCGATTGCCTCTGTAAACACGCCATTATTGTGAAATCATCCATTTCATCCAACCGACAATTTGCTCTTTAACCCGATTCCTTCGAAGTGTGACGTACGATCTTCGCCCGAAAAGCCTTCAATCGTCAAAAACAACAATAATTAGCAGTGTGCGAATTGTGGCGATGTTTTGAAAGTTAATTTTAACCGCTGTTTTGTTTTAAAATAACATTACGCACGAATCGAAGGGGGGACTCGGCACCCACTCGTGGGAGATATACATTTTAATTAATTTCCTTTTTTTCCCTCGAGAATCCGGTTCTATTTTATTTGAGGTGTCAAGAGTTCAATGGAGGCATACGTCGCACTTCTCGAGCGGATGATGTTTACAAGTTTGAATTGCTTAAGGCGCCAGTGATTTCTGTTGTTGCGCCAGGGAGGTATGGAGCGACTCGTTCGTCGTTTTATGGATGCGTTCGATTTGCTCTCCGACAACGTGGTCGTAAAAGATGAAACAAATGTGGAGGGCGTGTCAGAAGGTGTTTATTGATTTTGTCAGACGCAGATTGATGTCTTGATAACACGCAATTACTCTCTAATTTTAGATTTAATCGATTTTCGATTTTTTTTCTTCGGTTTTCGTAATGGAGCATATCAGTGGAGGAGGTGTCATAATATATTGATTTGGTGTTTTCTGTTGAAATCTAATGATTGTGGAATGATGAATACTGAGCAGTTATGTAGTTCACCTGGATACTGAATTAAGCCAGAAGCGAATTAGCTCGAACAAAAGTATGCCTTACGGTTTATTAATGATTAAGGATTTGTTGATTTATTTTCTTAAAACATTTGACATGTTTCGTCAATGTTAGTTTCTATGAGAGATTAAATCAAATCCAAATGGTTATCCTTAAAGCCCTCCGTGCAACTTTTAAACCAATTTTACACAGTTGATAACGAAGGCCACCGAAGGTTTTCGATGAATGCGGTCACTTCAACAAAATGCATTTGCAACCCAAAGAAATATGTGTTATCGAGGATTCCATCAACACCCATCAAGTTGTCTTTGTACTCCCTTTACCTTCAAGATCTTCCAGGTCCAACATAGCGGTTAAGGTTTGAGATGCTGTATGTATGACGTTATCTATCGCGATATCGGTTTCATCTATGTGAACATGTTGTTTGGGTTTCCTGAAGGTACACGTAACAACAGATCACGCAATAAGTCCCGGGACATTTAGAGGGCACCACTAACGAAAATTATTTATTTGATATTGATTTTTTTTGTTAGTTCCGCCCCCTAAATGTACTTATTGAGTGATGTGTTATATCGTAGTTTTCTCATGACGGTGCTGTGGTCTTGGCTGCAATTTTTTCTCAAATGAAGAAAGTCAATCCCCTCTGTCTGCACAGGGGAATAACTCCTTCTTCCTATGGTGCGATTCAAACCGTGTAGACTTCTAAGGACTATTCGTTTTTATTTGGTACTGGATTTTCAAAAAGTTTTTTTTTTTTGCCTTATACCCAAATCGGAATGATCTCGGGTTTTGACACTTTTAGAAGAATATACGTGCTACATGATGCACATACTTCAAATTCGAATAAGGCGGCCGCGCATTGGCGTCCTTGTTTTTTTTTTTTTTTTTATTTGCTATTTCAGTACCGGATTTGGAGTTGTCCATGTCATCCGTAATTTAGAATCGCCTCAGAGTAGCCGACGCCAATGAAGGTGGGAAATGTTCCCTCTTCATTGCTACGGGGCGACAAATATATAGCGCCTGTATTTGAAAGTCTGAGTTAGCCGGTCAACCTTTCCTTCCTTTGACTTACTTGGAGGTGCATTCACGGATGCATTGGTCTCGTGATAAATCTCCTGGCATTGATATGCTACTTGGGACAGTGTGATTGGAATAATCTGTGTTCGGTTTTTAATCAGATTTCAGTTACTTTCCTTAAGGTAAACGCAGTTGAGTGGGTGCATTTTGGGAACGCCGATATTGAAGTCGATATTTATTTTATGAGACTCTTCGTTTCGCTCGTCTCTTTCAACATTCTTGGTCGTCGAGCTTGGTACTCACGGTTATTGCTTTTACCCCTGTTTTATCCAATTTTTTCAATGCTCTTTCCTTTCCTCAAAATCGTCCATCACCTGAACCATATTTAGGGGCTCTTGATTTATGAGATCAAGAACTTTTGTGTCTCTTGTTCACTGGGCTCCGTTTGTCTGTTACCTAACCAACCGCCTATTTTATTTTATTTGCTAGTTTTATCGAGGTATCCTCTCCAGATGCGCGTTTTTTCCACAGCCACACATTCCTTCAATATTTTTAAAGCCTACTGCAAGGACGTGTGTCATTTTGTATGATCGACTGAACGTTCGTAAACTTCATCGTAGTGACCTTTAATTCTTGAAAATGCTGCGAAAATGCTGATTTTTGAGACGTTTGCGTTGAATTTCTTGGCATTTGTTTAATCTATTGTATGGCTGACATAGATAGTCCGGCAAAGAAAATTTAGACTTAAAGTAGACTAGCAGAACTGTGGCGAAAAATGTATGTAAACACTTTCCAAGTGCCCTGATCGACTTGAAGTTTGCGATTAAGCACAAATACTTTTCAAACCCTTTTCGTTCACGAACTCCATCATAATGCGATTTCTACGTTCGTTTGAAAACTTTAATATTAGCAATTTAGGATGCGTTCACAGTGAAAGTTTTATTCAAGTTCTACTTGTGAAAATATAATAAAAATGACAACAGAGTGGAAGATTCATGAAAACTCGAAAACAGATGCTGTCAACTTCGATCTATAACGGTAAACAAAGTTGCGATAATTTTTGTTCGTTCCAAGCACAATTGGAATTTCCTTGCATAACGCAAACTTATGCGATCAATTCTTGTAACAACGTAACAGACCGTCCCTGAGCAGTGTCCGCGTAGCTGCATGTCATCAACCCCTCTACATTCGTTCAGATAACATCTGACGTTTATGTTTAACTATTTCCGAATTCATCTCCTTCAGTTACGACTTCCTTCTACAAGTATTTTCACTCATTTGGTCGATGACAATTGCACGCCAAAAATTAAAGATCTCAAGTTTGATTAGACTGTTCGTCCATTAAGATTTTAATGCCGTTAAATCCAGTCGGAAAAAAAATCAGCAAAAGTAATTAACGATCGTATTTCTGAGAAAATATCCCCTGGAAGCTCGCATCTTATCCATCGTTAGATTGTCATTATGACACAAATGCCAGCACAGACTGTAACCGGTTGCTTAACATTCCCCACTCTGAGTAATTAAATTTCAATCCCATCACTCACTGCATAATGATATTAACCACGCCGCAGAGGAAGTGCATGCAAAGGAAGTGTGGGAGAGCACGTGGTGTTGGTGTGTGCCTTTGAGTTTGGTTCCGTTGATGACGCATCACCCAGGGCGAATCAATTTAATTCCTTCCTCTTGACGATGTGTGGTTACCGGGAAAATTTGAACTTTCAATCGAACACAGTTCACAAGCAGCCAACACGGTATCGTTGTCGTTGTCGTTGTTTTTTGTTTTTCTTCTCCGAGAACATGGTTTTCGACTTTGCGCCACAAGATAGTGTAATTGGTTTTTAATGCGATGTCTCTCCGTTGGATTCACCTCATTTGACAACTATTAGGAGTCAACTTGTCGTCAGGTGACCTCCATGCGCGCGGGTTCTCTTCCACCACTCTGTCTGTTGCCTCCTGTTGCAAGGTGCAAGAATTTCAAATACAACGGCCGGCAGCGCCTGTAACATGAAGACACATGGTCTTCAAGAAGGGGAAACTGGGAAGAAGGGAAGAAAAATTGAAAGAAGCACAGGTCATATGCTTAATGACCGTGGCATGTTGCCAAGGACAGGTGTAAAGAAGCAAGGTTGTGTTTTCCTTCTACCTTCGAACAGGTACTTTTGTGGCACGTTGCCTTGCCGTCGGTCATGGGAAGTGAGTGCAGTCTTGTTTCCGTTTTCTCTTCACCGACTCCAATTACCATTTGAACCATATAATGGAGCGGTGCGGAGTGAAATGCTGAAACAACAGAGACTGAGAAGGGAACTGTACTGAAAGTTAATAAATGCAAATTAGGTGTAACGGCTTTTTCCAATGAATTTATGACCTAACTCAGATTAACCCCACAAACTAAACCTTAGTAGAGATTCGACGCAGAATCACCCTTGGCAACCGGTCTTATTTCGGTTTGTCAAAACTGACTTGAAGGACTAAGACAATGTTCTACAAGACGCTAATCCTACCCGTATTCTTATACGGAGCTGAGTGTTGGACGATAAGCAAAACGGCAGAGCAGATTCTTGGTTTCTTTGAAAGAAAACGTCTATGGACCTGTCTGCGATGAAGTCGAATGGAGAGGAGCACACAAACTGCGAACTTTATATGCGCATGGGGATGTACAATAGTTTGAAAGGCAAAAAGCCGTTGACTACAGTGGCTCGGCCACATCGAGCGAATGGATAACAACGCTTCAGCGGACAGGGTCTTCGAATCCCAGCCTCCGGGTTTGAGAAGTGCATTTTTGAACAAATTAAAATCGCAGAAGAAATGAAACGGACTTGGAATAAACTGAGTGTTCTCTGAACTAATTCCAAAAATGTTCATTTTGCTGTAGCGTGTAACCCCATCCTTTTCTCTTCGCGCCTACTGATAGCGATTTCGTCTAATATTTGTCCTTCAACAGGCTTAATTTGAATTACCTGAATAAGAATGAATAAATCCCACAAACTCAAAGAACTTCCAACGAATATTCGAAAAGGTATTTCGGGCATTTCGATGAAGACCTCACGCATCGTATCGATCTAATATACTAACGTATCTGCCACCCAATTTTATCGATGTACTCCTTAGATTCGGTTTTACTCCTTGCACTCCTTTTCAGATTCGATTTTGTTTTAAGCTTCTCAGCTTGACTTGTTAGACCTACTTGCACTGTAGTTCAACTATGTACTTGTGTTGAACATTTTAAAAGTGATCTTCCTTCTTTACACTGGTCTCCCTTTCACGATATTCATTCGCAGACTCTATCTGCATCTCTGTACTGATGAACAAAAGTAGGTACTTGGTGTGACACTTTCTTTGAGGTTCTGAATCTAAATTTATCCTTCTGACTTGTAAGTCATGTAGTCCATGTTGAAGTTATGGCCATGAATCACTATCCTGATTGAAGTGGAATAGTGCGCCCTCAAAGTATATATTTATCCTCACGATAATCAGGCTTCACTTAAAGTCTTGGAATTACGCCAAGACAGTCATTTATTGCCACGCATCCTTAGATGGCTAACGATGCTACCCTCAATTCAGGAACACAAACGCCTAGGTATATCTCTCGCCACATGAAGGCTGAATGTACAAATATGAACAAGAATCACTTGACCAAAGATGGTACAACCATATCCTCCGTCAGGCTTCGAAGAAAATACGGACTTAACCCCATCACAAGCACTATAGTTTTCCACTATTGCTCAAAGGCGATGACGAACAGGCTAGTACCTAGTCTACAAGAGTGGTTGCCATTCTAAAAAAAAGTTCGCAAAAAATCTCTGTAGAAGTTGTATTAACGATGAGGTACCAGAAACCGTTCTACATCTGCTATACGCGTGTACAATGCTTGCTTGCATCAGAGACAAAAATATAGAGCATCGGTCTGCATGCCAATTCCCTCATCGGCATTCAGTTTAGATTCATCCCACTGAGGAGTGGCAACAAAATGATTTTTTATAGAAACTTGTAGGTGTATACCCCAAGTCACCACCACCTACCTACTAAAGCAGGTTTAGTTTGGACAATACGGTTCTTTCTTCTTCCTTAAGTCCGTAAGTGGCGCTACAGCCCGGGGTGTTCCTCGACCAAGATGTCTCTCCAGCTCACGCTTCTTGCCAACTATCGTTTATTGTGCACGCCAAGTTGGTTTGGGCTCATATCTAGTTTTGTTGGCTCAATCTGAAACTTCCACTTTCGCTCTTAATGAATGGGATTTGTAGAATGCGAACGTATCGTTTAAAGATCACTGAATTTGTTACAAAAACAAGATTTAGTTATTGCCAACAAATATTTTCAATTCAAACTCAAGCTATATGGAATAAGGCAATGAAAAGTGTATTTTTGAATTCTACTCACAAAGTTATATGTTTTGTACTTGTTGTTAACCTGTATAAGACAGTTTTCCCGCCTGCAGACAACCCGCTAAATAAACGAGTTTCTGCAGCATCTTCAACATCACCTCATCTTCCCCATCAACTCAAAGTAGCGTAACCCTTTTGAAAATAGAAGACATCTTCCATTACTCGAACTTCCTTTAGTCTTATTTTTACTAAAACTTAACATCTTCAATCCCTTTGTTTCCTTTAAGTCAATGTATCTTTTTATAAATTATTTTTTTTTATAAATTCTATTGTTTTTATTTCAAATTTGGCATCACTTTTTGATTTAGGTTTCGAATTGACTTACCCTAATGAAGACGATTCCATTAGACACTTAGACATAAAGAATTAAACTTCAAACGTCAGCATCGTCATTTAACACAATTTGCGCTTCACATTTCTGACGTCTGAGAAACGATGATGAATAAGAAATCCCCTCATTTTCAAAGTCTCACATTTCTGCTAATCAACACTGATGACCAATTAGCTGCAATAGCTAAACTTCACAAACTTTTAAGCTGTAAATCATTTGATTTTGCCGTCTACTAGCTGTTCGCAAGGGCTTACGTTTCGAATAGCACACATTTTCACCACGTCATATTCGACCTCAAACTTCGTTAAACCCTTCCCCGTAATCTTAACAATGTTTACATTCGATTTTTTCCGCTTATCGATCAGACAAAAATGTAACAGCTGCTTTAAACATGTGACTCTGCTTTTGTTGTGGAAAGTACGACAATTTGAAACGTCAAGCAGTTGTGATTGCTTCCGTCATCAAAGTCAGTGATTATTGTGAAATTCATAGTTTCATTTGATTTTCTAATTATTTGCTTTAGGTTTATGAACACCTTCCCCCACAAATGAAGTTGTATAACAATTTTGTGACGGTTAAAGGGGAGATTTACGCGTCATGCTCTCTGAACATTGTCAGAAAATCACTGGTGGTGAACCCGTTAAAGTGGTGCAATCTTATTAAATTTGAATCGTGCAGTTTTTCTAAGAATTGGAAGTGGCAAGTTGAATCAATTTCGAAGCAGCTTGGAAGATCAGTGATTAAGAAGGCCGAGCTTGGTGTCAACGACAAGTTATCGGTTTTTAACTCAAAGTTTGTTTGAACTCTCACCAATGGTCTTAAAATTTGGGTAATTACCAAGAGAAAGATCGCGAGAAGAAGCTACCGAGATGTGATTTACGAGAGTTATGTAGGTGCCTGGATATGTTGAGAAACTCGGCAGTGCGGGTCGTCAATGTCAATGTTGAGCAGCTACTTCTTCGATGGAAAAGGGCTGTACTTCGACGGTTTGGCCACGTGGTGCTGATTTTTCCTTTCTCATGATTTTGGAGGAGCGCCTCAAATGCAATTCCAAAAGTTAAGCAGACCCAGGGCGGGATGGAGCGCCACCCCTTTAGTAAAACAACAATGATGATGATGATAATTGGGGGCTACATGTCACATTGTTTCTAATCTATTATGGCTTCGTTTTGAAATAGAAAACTATTGTAATTTCGGTAGGTCTGTCTGTTGGTCAGTCACTTTTACATCTCTTCCGGGCTTATTGCATTACTTTAACGTTAATTTTGAAAATGTCCATAGCTCAGTCTATCCCAGCGTAGTGTTTAGTTGAAGTGCGTAAGTACAGGGTTATTTATGCGAATGACGCTCAGTGTCTTATGATAAATTTGACAATAGCGTATTGGTTTCCTTTTTCTCGTATAAATCAATATAAGCTAGTTCCTTCGGAATGAACGAAATGGCAGCCGGGCACTACATCGCAAAGATTATAGACCGTTAACCTCGGCGATGTCATTTTTGGATTCTTCCGTCTTATTTTGAGTTCAAATTTCACTTCTTGCACTAGTCCTTGACTTCTTTCAAGCACTCTCAACTATTGAATATCGTTATTCCGAGTCACTCTTAACAATCTTACCTTCATTTCTGCAAAGTTTCATTACAATCGATTTGATCATTAAAAGAGATATGCGTACACACGATTCGTTGACAAAATTTAAAAAAAAATGTATGTCAGTTCTTAATTTTAACGTCCAGTCAAGAATCATCGAATCACTTTTCTCAATCAGAATCTCTGCGGATGAAATATGAACAGCGTGACAGCAATTCCACTAGTCACTAACCTCGAAAGCAAACTTTATTGACTTCCTAACATGGCATTGTTTTATTGACAAAGCGTTAAGTGTCTAATTTGAATAAGATGCGATCATTCTTAGTCCCGACACACTTACGAAAAAGAATTCGCATTGTTATTCCGTTTTGGCATGGAATCTGAGCTCAAAAGAATGTTGTACATTTCTAATCAGGCTCTTGGCCAGTTGACGAACTTTCTCAAAACTGAAAATAAATCAGGGAATGTTCGGATTCTTGGTCTGCCTCTTTTTTCACTTCGAAAGATAATTAATTGGATTAGGTGGGTTATTGGACAAACATTGGACTTATTGGGTGACAACTTCAGTTTCACCACAGACAAAACTGTGGTGAACACTTCTTTTGGTGTGTAAAATTTCTTACTCCTCGAATAAATTTGCTAAAATGTCCAGAACGTAGACTTAATTTTTTCTCTTTGTGATGGAAAATCATGTGCCTATCACTTCCTTATGTATATAGCCTTCTTAATAGAATTCTGTCCTCTTTTTTTTAGGACATGAATACGATCTAATTGACTTACAGTTCAAAGCCAAGCATTGGTACGTTTACCACTTGATGATTGAAATTTCCCGACGATAGATCTTTATACAAGTTCCCTTTCTGAGCCTAGTTCGGGACTATTTAATGGATTTATGTACATTCCGAGATCTAAGCGGTTAAATTATATAAACTATTAACACGTTTGTATAACTAAGCGGTTCATTCTTCTCTTAGTCACTTCTTTAACTACTTCTTACAATATTCTAAAAAAAAGGCAAATCCTGTTTCCTTTTACTTCAAAGTATGGTACGATCTCTACAGAGTGTTAATCCGTTCGATTTTTCTAGTTTCTTTGGCCAAAAACGATTTAGACGCGGCTTAAATCTGTAAGCATCTGTGACACTTGTCGTTTTTCATAGTATAAAGAAGGGAAACGAAAACTTTCTTGTCTACGCAATTTATTGGTCATGCTTCAAAATTTTGATTTCTTGCGTTCATGGCCATTGTAGCGAATGAATGTTTCCACTTTAGCAGACGCCCTCATTTAAGACATCAGGCGAATAATATTGTCCTGGTGATGAGAGGCATCCATTTTACGGTATTGAAGTTCCTATTTTGTATTGTTTTCGTCTGATGTATTTCAGTCGATAAAATTCGATTTGAAGTACCGTCATTGTAAATTTTAGCTCGACTAAGAGTTTGTGATCCTACGTTCTTCTTCTTCTTGTGGCGCTAGAGTCCGGGGTGGACCTGGGCCTCAACCAACATGCCCCTCCAGCCAGCACATGGTCTTTCTCCAGCTGCCGCCAGTTGCGCACTCCAAGTTCGTTGAGGTTCTTCTCCACCTGTGTGCGCCACCTTATCCTGGGCCGTCCTCCTCGTTGTCCCAGTGGCTCAGAGCAGTGGTGTCCATACGCTCTACATGGCCTAGCCATCTTAAGCGTTGTATCCGGAGACGCTTGACTAGGCGCATGTTGCTGTACAGCCCATAGAGTTCTTCGTTAAATCTTCTCCTCCAGATGCCATCAACGCAAACAGGACCAAAAATCGCACGCAAAACTTTTGATCCTGCGGTAATAAGGCGAAATTGTGCACAACTTACAACTCAAATTACTTTAAGAAGTGGCTCTAGGAAACCTTCATTGCTGCAACATTTCACAAAAAGAAACCTTCGTCGAGAAGTGTTTCGTCACGAATCAGAATACGATAGCCCAAACTTCTAGTTTTCAGCCCAGATGTCATTACATACCATTTTCCCAGCTATCATGGATATTGTTAAGCATTTTGAATTTTATATCGACGTGTCAAACCCCTATGAACTTTTAGCATCATGACTTTTGTTTAAAGTGATCTAAATGCATAGTCTGCGATGAATAGGTTCATCTCTTGCAAATTGTTTCGAATCCAATAAAAAAACAAATAAATTACACTCAAATGGCTTATCGTACATTTCAAGACAAAAATTCTTCTAGAGTAGCAAACTTTTGCAATTTCTCAGTTAAACCCACTGTTCCTATTCACTTTTCTTTGTACGCAACACATCTCCATATTGGCATCAGTATTTCCATGGCACTGTTTCCTTGTTACAAACTCGATTCGAAGTTCACTCGCTCTTGTTAACCACTCGCACCAATACGATTGAGGCACATTCCCTCGCCTTAACCGCTTGCTTTTGACTTCAGTTATGGTGTGAACTTGAAATTGATGTCCCTAGTGGGAAAAAAAAACTTCCCCCCTCGAATCGGTCTTGACACATCAATTGACAACTCCAAGAGAAAATACCACCTCGTGTGTTCAGTTTCAACGGTCTACGTGCCCATCTAGCGCACGCAAAGCCCACAAAAGACCACACCACGGTACGGCCGATTGACTTAGATTTAGCACATCCATAAAAGCTCGTCGTGAGACTCTTCCAGTTCGAACTAAACCCAAATCGATTTAACGGGTATCCACCACTTCTGACCCTTATCAATTTACACAGCCCGCCTAAACAGTTGTAAACTCCAATTAACACACACTTTTGTCTCGTCAACTCCACTGCTGGACAGCTCCAAAAAAAAAAAAAGCCGAAACCCAGACCAGCTGATGCATGTGTCGCCGCGCCGCCGCTGCTGGTGCTGCTGCTGAAGTGCACTTGTCGCGTCCCTACTACAATGCCGTGTGTATCTCTCCAAGAGTCACTCAACCGATCGTCAATTATAAGCAGTCGCCGCCGTCGCTCGCCCCTCACTTGATGCATTATATTTCATGCACATACGGGGACATAGGGAGTTTCCTCAGCACATACGACGATTATTCATCGACAACAAGAAAACACCAAATGCCAGCAGACCAGGCAGCCAACCAACGCACAGACACGGCGGAATACCCACCTGTATACGGGAAGTATCGCCAGCACGGGCTACCACCGCACACACTCCGCACTCCACACACAGGTCATCGTGACATCTTGCGAGCTCTCTGGTCGTAATCGTAACCACCTTGAGCCAGCGACAACCGTCAGCAGTCAACAGAGAGCTACAGGCGAACCACAGGTTCCAGCCGCACGAATCCGATCGGTCGCAGTCAGTTTAGTTTACAGTTGCCATCGAAGAGTCGTCGTTCGTATCGAATCGAACGCGAGAAATTCACTTGTTTATAATTGATCGTTCGAGATAGTTTACACTCTGGAGTGTGCTTGCTGCCTGTCGATCTAAGTGCGTGCGTGTGTGTGTGTCCGTATCGCGTTGTCAGAGGCGCCTGCCCACAGATTCCGCGTAAACAGCAATTCCCCCATCATCGCACCTGGTTACCGGAATTTTGAGATTTTCGCAAAGACCCGCGGATTCGTGGAATGTCTGAAGTTTGAAAAATTTTTCAAAAAATCAACAAAAAAAAATCAATTCTCCCGCAGTAAACAGTAATAAGCGCCGAATTGGAGCCGTCGTTACCGTGAATCACCGCAGACGGGCGTCGAATTAATTGTGCTGTTGTTGGGATTACGCGAAAGTGTAGCAGTTCCGAGAATATTTCCCATTTCCGAGCAGCGGGCGACCGTAAATATTGAAGTTCTCCGCCAGAAATCGCTACCACTTGAGCGAAATAATTGATAATTGGCATATTTCTTGCGGTGGAATTTCCCGGTATCCCAGGAATGATGATTATTTGTAAGTAGATCCTTTGGGTGAACAATGAAACTCACGACTTGCAGGGTGTACTGAGCTGAAAGAGATTCTTTTGATGGCGGCGAGATGGGAAATCCGGTGTGATGTTTTGAAAACTCACCGAAAAAAGCCTTCAAGAGGTGCCGCCACCGTCGACGTCTGATTGTGTCATAGTGATGATCTTAATGAGAATCGTTGCATAAATTAACCTTAGTCATCGTTTCCGCAGAAGGAGAGACGTATTTCTCGTGGTGCGTGATGATCGCTCTGACACCCCCCCGGATCCCGCTTACGTGCTGATTTGCAGGTTTTACCGAGGCAATTCGTGCTTAGACGTTGTTTTTGATGATGTGTCAATGAATGGAATGCGCGAGGTGTTGATGTTGATGATTTTAAAATCTTGAACTGACTGCTGTATACGTACATATGTACATTGTGGTTGATGAACTCATCGAATTGAATCTTGTCAGTCATTTTGTGATGCACTCAGAATGTTTTCTGCGTAAATGCAGGTGTATCTCTGAACTCTGAATTTATAATTAATTCAAAAAGAAACTCTTCGGCTGATCGAAGGATATTTCCACATCTTGCTTCAGAGAGTGATATAATTTTCTGTCGATATCCTTGAAGTTAAATAAAAACGAGGAATTGCATGAATTCCCGCACGGGAATTACCCCATTTTGCATCCTTAATAATAACTATAAGTTAAAACAAGATTAAGGATCGTAACACATGCATTTATCCCTACCAATAAATTTGAGGACCTTTAGCTTTCACATTAACCCTAATTCTGCCTGAAACTAAACTTCAAAATTTAAGTGGTTTGAGATCCTTTCCTCCCAATAGGGTAGCCTCTGTGCCCTAAACGCGTATTTTTAAAGCTATATGTAATTTGAGAGTGTTTTTGAAACGTTATATCGGCATAATCTCTGTACTTGGTTAGTCCTGCCGAGTTCTTAGGTCCTCCAGCGAGAAGTCGCTTTCTGTTTAAACAAACAACTTCTAAGTTAAACATTGTTTTGGGGTCGAAACGAAAACAATTAAGAAACACTTAAGGCTTTGAAGATGGCGCAATGCAAATGGTGTTCTTCAAATACAGCCAACCATCAAACTGACTGTACATTTTCAATCGTTTTGATAAATCTCTTGAATATTCGGAGGAGGAACCCTTATCCCGAATTCTGAACTTTCTCAACTTAAATTGGAACTAAAATCGCATGAATGCCCAGCTTTGTGGGTATAAAGAAAGACGTCTGCTTGTGAGCCAAAGCAACCGAACTGTTGGCCAATAGAATTTAATTCCTCTAGTTCTTGATGTGTGGCCATCATTATCATCACCGTCTCACACTGGTCGATTTAGTACTTGAGAAATGAACAGAAATGAAAAATTCACAGGCAATCATGGAACATATAAAGCTTTCCGTTTTCAAATACTTTTGTTCAAAATAATCAATCAAGTGCATGTTGGTCTTTATTTTCTATGACTTTGGCCATTTCCCAGGTAGTTTCATAATTCAGCGGAAAACTTAATCACGTGAATTTCAGCGGCTCTTCGGTCATTTAATTGATCGTCATCAAGAGAGTTTTGCCAAAGTTTAAAAGAAATGAAAAATAGAGTGTGCAAGGTTCCAGACCTTGTCGGTGCATCAACACTTTTCTACTAAGCTTTGCCAATTTGTTTCAGATCAACAAAGATGTGTGTCCTGTTGTAAGACAAGCCCCAAATTCTAGTCGCTCTTTTTTGAATGCTTCATTCAAATGTTAGTCAAGCTGTGCTCACTTGAGAATCGAATTGACCGTTTCCAATTCTACCAACCACCCAAACATAACCTTTTTTCCCATCAATTCAAGCTTTGACTTCATTTGTAGTCGCTCACCGGTCTTTGACCATGAACGCTCCCATTGGATATTCTCATATTTAATCCATTTTTCAACGCCCGTAATTAATCGCTTTAAGAATGTTTCAATTCCGTTACGTATCAACAGCATTTAACTGATGGTCAATATGTTCGAGAAATTTCTTTGCGGCAATTCATGTGTCACCCAAATATTGAACTTCTTTGACTAGCCTGCTCGTTTCAAATGATTTCAAAATCTCTACCTTCGCTATCTCGTCACAGCTTTCGTGCCTGTCTCGTTCAAAAGTGACAGTCAGACTAGAACAAGGAGCATTTTTTAAATCGAACTTTCCAGAATGTAATCGCACAAGCCACTTCATGTTCCGGAGATCGCTCAATATAAGTGTTATATAGTAAGATGACCAACCTTATGGTGAATACAGCTCTCGAATTGTAATTGATCAGAGTACGCCATAATGTAGTAGATTAGTTCATCGAATCAGAGGTTCGTTTGAAGTTTGATTCCAAACAAGACTTTCGTTTACGTCTCCATCTCTTTCGACTTCCTGAAAAACTTCAAAAATACTAATTCTCTATGACATATTTATTCGAGTTTGTAGTCGGCATTTAACCGTAGGGCCTTTCTACTCGTCAAAGAACAATACCAAGCACAGCACGGTTTTTTTGCTGATCAGCAACAATCAACTATCGTATCAGTCCATTCCAAACCGTAATTAAGATGTATATTTGCGTTTTTGGATGTGCAACTGTTCAGTCACAAAATGAGAAACTTATTCCTAATCTTCTTTAGATCTTCCAGGGTACAAGCAGGTTCTCTGGAATTCGTTCTTGCAACTCTTGGAATAACTGTTGTATCGGATACTCATGGATCAATGAATATTGTTTAGTGTCTTTATAGTTATGTCCTTTGCCAGGACCTACACTTTTCTTAAATTAAGGCATGGTTTGATGACTTAGTCTTTTGTTTGGTGCTGAGAAACTTCCTATTTTTCCTTTGTAAATCTAAACTTCCGTAGACTACGTTTCTTCAGTGTAATTTAACTTTCTTAGACGTCCACTTGTGACTGATAATAGACACAAAAACATCAGCACAACTCTGAAATGTCCCTAACTGGTCCAAAAGGTTAAGGAACGCTTGAAAAGAAAAGAGAGGGATAGAGAGATCGATGAAGTCAAGATCGCGTCTGAATGCAATTTGTGTGAACCTGAAACTGTTGTGTAATATTTGCTGACCAATTACTGTCTGTAACGAAATGTTCCCATTCTGTGTCTGGTCTATCAGAGGACGATGGTTTGTCAGCGAGCACTTTCCTCCAGTTTGAAATTGGCGCTTCATTACAAAAGAGAACTAAACGTACAATGCACTAGAAAACTTCAAAAATGAACTTAAAGTCAATAGAAATCCTAAGCTCAGATCAATAGTGAGTGCAGGACAAGTGCTATCGTCTGTTTATTAGACCACCGGTTGCCTTCTTCTGACTCTGTGTTTTTTTTCCGAGATTTCTTTTAATCCTTCATTTAGACACCCCTCCTCTCTGTTATGTTTTATACCCATTTCATCTTAGTTTTTCTAGGAAGCATTTTTTTGCCAAGTTCTTCCTACAGTTACCAACCTAAGCTGTAATTATCCTCTACAGCGTTGTAAGACTGAGTTGTGGCATAGATTCCTCAGGCGGTGGGTGTGTTATACACACACGCCAAGTCGGCTATCATTTCCCAATGGCAATTACAATGATAACAGGTGCCCATCGATCCTCTTCTACCAGATGACATCCTACCTGGGGGTAAGAGAATGTCAAAATAATGACTGTTGTAAACTCGAGCAGAGTTAAACACAAACCGATTTCTTGCATAATCATGCACGAGCTATGTTTGTCCGATGTTCACCACAAAATCTGGTGACAAACCACACCGTTCCTTTTCTTACCCTTTTGAAGAATTTTCCATTCCAGAAATTCCCACCCACGTGTTCGAATACCGAAAGCTGCGCTGCCAAGCCCCTTTCCCAAGAACCAAATAATTTATTCGCCTTATGTTAATCAAAGTCGAGTCAGAGCCTACTTAGCAGTCGATTATGAGTATGAATTCGTAAGTTAGTCTCTAAAATGTTCATTCTTCCCACAAACGTCACTCAGCCAGCAGACACTAACGGTGTTATAATCGATGTCGCCCGAGTTGAACGTCCACTTTATTGGATGCACTTTGTGTGTTTACACGCACACCCTGTTTCGTTTTTTTGTCCGGAATTGATTTCAGTGGATGTTAACGGTGTAAACACACACGCATTCGTTTCACTCAAATTAAGATAACAATTCGTTCAAATGAAGCGTGCCTACTTTGTATCCGATAGTAAATACTCGAATGGAGGTCAAAAATCCAATAAATGAATCTGGTTCAATTGTGATGGTGATTTTTCCCTTCCTGGATGGGTGGGTGGGAGCGAATTTATTGAACAAAAAAAAAATGGGGAATTTATAGAGATATTTACAGATTCGGGTTTTTTTCTTTTCTTCTGGTATTTCAATTGTTTGGAAATGGGTTTAAGTGCGATTTTAATTCAGTGGCTTTGGCATTCGCAATTTATTGAAAATGATTCCCAGTGAGTGGATGTTAAATTCTTTGGGGTTTTTCATCAGGAATACAATGAGCTGTTGAGTGGATTTAAATTCGACACACTTGCATGTGAAATGTGTGGTGAACACTTATGTATAGCGTCCTTGAGCCTTTGGGTATTCAGCCTTTCAAAGATAGGCGTTAAAAAATGTGTTCCCTACGCAGGCAGAATTTAAAAAAAAACTTTCAAATGTTGTCGTTTGTCAAAGATCTCTTTCCCCAAAATTTCACTTCTCGAAATTTCATCCTTCAAGTGTCAACTGAACACACTCATCGGGAAAAACTGCCTAAGGACGTCCACAGGGCAGTTTTCTAAAAAGGAATTGAATAAGTCACCCGAGGGTGAATAAGGGTTGATATTTGCCTCTTGTATGAATTACAAATTAGCTTCTAATTTTGTTAAAAAGACGTTTTTTTCTCGATCTCGTTCTCGATCGCACAAGTGCCTGAACCAGATTCAAAATATGCAAAAAAATTCCGATCAAACGATGACTTGTGAAGGCACAAAACCGGCTAAGGTTCGATACCCCCCCTCCTGGTTGGAAAGTGCTTAAATGAACTTGGTCAAGCTTTATGAGTTTTTCGTAAATTAAAAGTTATGGTGCAGAAACTTGTCCCGTCAAGAACTTGTTCTTAGTTGATTGGCCTTTGGCTGGAATGCTCTTACTAACTGGGACTATCCCAAGAAGAGATAAATAAATTCTGCTTTGAGTCTTCAGTTAATTTAACTATTTGCGCTAAGGTTTCAAATATCTAAGAAAAGATACAACTTGAATTTTGAAGCAGTGAAATTAGCAATAAATTTTTGTATTCCCACTATGTTTAAGACGGAACTTAAATTAGGAACTTTCTGACTTGTGCATATTAAAAACGCAATCCACAACCTTGTCCAGTCCGTTTCCCATAACAAGCCCCACTCTTCCATTACTATGGTGAAGATTTGGTGGGTGATCTCTAGATAACAGGGTGTTGCTCATCTAACGCACCGACTTTTCCGTTTCAAAAGTAGTCTACCAGTTGTTGACGATTCACTGCTTTCTTCCTTTCAACTTATAGTCGCTTTAAGAAACTGCTCAATTGTTCGTATTCCCTCATAATTTCACAAATTTATCGGATTAGTCCTTTAGCAGTCCATCCGGATTGGACCCTTTTCCAGAACCTCCAAGTGTTCTTCCCCTCCTTTTAGCAATTTCCTTCAAATAATTTAATTCAATCAAGTAACTTTATCCTTCTGGGAATTGTCAACCTTGAACCTCCTCTCAATGCCGTAGTGCGACTGAAAATTATCTTATCCGATTTCCAGTGAATTTGCATACAAAACAATCCATAATGCGGCACATCTCCGCCCAGGCCCACTCGAAATTTCACAATTCTCCCTTATTGCCAGCTCATTGTGTCAACAAAGCGTCATAACCGACATCTATTGCCCATTCAAAAGTGTATCTCCATGTGATGAAAACTCACACTCGGCACCTCGAAGGGGCGTACCTGTCCTCATACTCATCGTCACATGAGTAACCGGTAGCACATCGGAGACGTAAACGCACGTGTTCTCCGCGCATTGCGCACCTACTTGTGAATTGCGCGCGGTAACTCTGTGCACCCCTCTCTCGCTCACGACGGGGCGAGCGTGGTTCACCCCTCTTATGGCGAATCTCGATATATATAGACATCCTCGCCGTGTATGGGCGATCAAAATAATTTCTGCTTCGGCACAAGTCGGAAGCAGCAGACAACACTCTCCGGCAGTCAGTCAGTGCACCGCAGTCGTGAAGTTAACGTTTGCCAAACGGAAACTGAAAATTCAATAAAATATCTGTATTAACGATTTTTTGTATCCGAATCCCTAAAGATGGTCAAAGTCAACCAGAGTGACCCGCCAAACAAAAGGAACTCCAGCACCAAAAGTTTCAACGATTTCAAACAGAACTGTGATACCAAATCCGTGGCGATCATGGTCGAGAGATTTGTCCAGTCCATCGCCAACGTAAACGACTCTGGCAGTTTCGACACCAGTTTCGAAGTGAAAACCATCCAGCCCAAGCAGTATATCCGCCACCGCTGTGTCACCGAGTTGGACCGCGAAAGTCTGATGAAGTTTGTGAAGGCATTCGAGGAGAGAAACGCCGCCAAGCGATGCTCGCCACTTAAGTGCCGCAAAGACGACCAAATGGAAATCGCTCAGCTGATGGCGTCGACTCCAATCAAGAAGGCGTCCCAGATTCCGGTGCCGCGCAAAGAATCGGTCGTGTCAACAGATTCAGATATCGGCTCCAGCGATGGACACGACGAGGAGCTGCTGCGCACACCAAAGATGACATACGTCAACCTCAACGATAACCTGAGATTACCAAACAGCCAAAGATCCTCCGGCAAATCCGCATCCAAAGTCCTGCAGTTTTTCTCGTCCGCCAAGAAGAAGGTTCAAAACCTGCGCACGCCGTCGAGGTCAAACAGTGCTACCGCCTCGCCTGTTATGATGAGGTCGCATCTAGGGTGCAGGCCTCTACATCACTACCACGACACAGACGCCGACGAGGAGGACCTCGACGACGGCATCTCCTCCAATGGATCTCGCAACACCTCCCCCGATAGTTCCTTCGAAATGCAGCCGCCCCTTGTGCCCACATTCAAAATCACCCCGCCACCGACGACAAAGAGCCATCAGCGCAATCCAGCCTACGAGCTGGCGAGGATAATCCGAGGATCATTTCACGCAAAACGGGCGTCGGTTGCCAAGTTGCGGCGCTCGCTAAGTGACCCAGATCGGCATCAAATTGACGTCGACGCTTCCACCGCAAAACGACCAGTAGCGGCCGACGACGAGAATAAATTCGTGGCCGCAAAGAAAGTGGAGCCTCCGCGGCGAAGAGTGGGTGATGCCACCATCAAGAACTTGGATGTATTTCGCGTGAGTCATTTCTGAATATTTTTAAGTGAATATCCATTAGCCATTTGAAGGGGGGGACTTTGAACTGATGTGTGTGTCTTGTGACTTTTGAACAAAAGGCACATTTTTAGAATTATTAAGAGATATGTTTGTTTGAAAGGAGGAAGAAATAAAAACGTCACTTGAAATGTGACTTAATTTTAGAGATTGTCAAAATCGATCGTGTTTTGTTTGGGATTTGTGAACATTGGCTCACGATCTTTGGCTGATCTGTCAAATTTTTCATTGAATGTCTGTTTTTATTCGCTTCCATTCAAGTGTCGCAACTGAAAGTTGGTCAAATGTTTCGACACGAATTGGAATTTCAGACTAAGTTATAACTTGTCAGTGATCTTTTCTCTGTTCGATTATTTTTCGTATCGGTATTCGTTCTTATTGAACTTCTGTGAGCGATTTCATTTCTGTCAGACTGTCGGCATCTTTTTGGCAAAGCTTTTTGTCTTCTTGAACTCTTGTTATAGTGAACACATTTTATAGCACCTTTAACTGCCGTTTTTAGCAGTTTTTTTATGTAACTTAACAATCGAAATGAATTTGACAGACTTGATGACTTAAATTGAATTATTCATTATGGTTCTGTCACTGATTCTCTCTGTGCTCTAAACATAATGTGGCTCCATCTTGCTGATACATTTTGTCTTCCACACTAAAGTGTTACTTTTTTAATTGGGTAACGGCACTTTGCGTTCACTGACGTTGCTTGATTGCCACATCTTTCAAATAATAAAAAGATCATCCATTCAGACCCAACTTCGTCCCAAACAAAGACACTTTTCCAATCATTTATGACTTCTGAAGACTACATTTTTACGGTCTGACCAATTAGTTAAAAGAAAAATTAACCGCATAGTTTGCAGATTTAACTTTATTTCCTTCACATTTAAACTCCTTAATATCTGAACTGTGGATTTTTTTAAGTTTGCCAGCATTCTTTTGCAGAATGTGAAAAGTGTGCTTTATTTTAAAACAATTTGAATTAAAATACAACAATACAACATTAGTTGTTCTATGATATTTTAAAACTTCAGTTTAACATATTTTACGATTAAACTTTTACTGTATAGTTATTCTTTAAAAAATTACTTCACTTATTTTACAACGCTGATCTTTTCATCTTCATATTCTGTTTCTTTTTGTTGTTTGGCAGCACTTTTCCACTCTGTACAAATAATATTTCTTTCCGAATGCCTGTTTTTCCTACATGTTCTTTTTAACAGTGTCTAAACGTTTTTTCGACGCGAAATTTTGAAATTTTCTCGTGGAAGAGAAAGCTTTTCCAGAAAGAAAGTTACTTTTCAACACGCCCGATATTTCATAATTTTATAGTAAGTCAAATCTCCCTCTTAAATTTCGGTATCACATGTGGACCATACGTTTTTTTCTAAATTCTTTTTGCACTCCTTTAAAAAATACAGCACCAAATAGGAGTGGGTTAGTTGAATTTTGGTGGTCGCCTGCCGTTCAGGCTTAATGCCACTGTATTCAAATGTCCAGAATTAGGAAAATGTTTTATTATGCTAAGGACCAATTGAGATTCTGTCCTAAGCGACAGTCACTTCTCATTGCCAAGAAGCGAAACGTGTTAGAAACACTTCAGCTGTTCCATAGTTCACTTTATCCGGTTGAATGTTACTCCCATACAAATCTGGCACACAAACCTAAACGAACAAGATTCGATCAGATGTCACGGTGCAATTACCTCCAGCTCTCCTCAAATTTTGATCTAAACCACTACCACCACGATGCTCCAATAAGGATTCCAACCGCATAGTTGGGTCGAAATTAAGTTTCAGGGGCCGCTGAACTCCAAAATTTAGTCTTCGCAGCTCTGCAGCTTGGTTACTATCCGTTAGTTTCATTAACATAGTTGCCTTTCGACTGTTCCTTAATTGAAGTCACTCACCAGCTAGGCATTTCACTTAAAAAGGCTTGGTTGTCCCTCGAGAATTGAAGCCGAAACTGGTGTCTCCTTGCTAATGCGGTCTTGGAAATACTGCCCTTAAAATTTAGACTCTCGAGCTGCCTCAAATCGCTGTAGAGATAGTTTCTTTAAGTTCCCTCAAAGCAACCGAATTAAAGTCGAAGGACTTTCTCCTCAACTTCTCGTTCACATTTGATTTTGCTCATCCTGCTGCTTCATACAGTACGACTGCAACTACCAAGGCCTTGTTCAGAGATATTTATTTTCACATTCCGAGAGCGATCTTAATTTTTAGTTACCTACTAAGCCCGAAGACACTGCAAGGGACTTATCTCTCATTTTAAGGGCTAAAGGGTGTCCCTTACCGCCTTGAAGACTTACCTATCACTTGCGTCGTTTCGGATAAGACGTTGGTTTTGCATAGTGGTCTTTTTACGGCATCTTACCATCACCGCAGAACCTTCCCATTTTTTTTTTTGATACTCACGAATGATTCACAAATAATTTGTGAGTATCAAACCAACCACCTCGTCCTGGGTTTGCCGATTGGTCGCTTACCTGATGGACAATGAAGGGGACATTCGTACCCCGTGCTTTAATGAAGCATAGTCTTTTCCGTCCGAAGAAGTAGCTGTTCGGCATTCAGTTGCACAGCACAGTGGCGTTTCTCAGCTTATCCTGGCGAGTAACACCCGCAACGACATTTTTATACACCGCTTTATGGCAAAGGCGGACAAGTCCGTCAAGGAAACCAAAACAAGCAGAAATCTTGAGTATTGCAATTTCTGTGCCTTTTCCAAGACCAAATTTGTGTCAGTGTCTAGTCCAAATTTTTCTTATTTTAACCAAAACCAAACAAAGTTCGATCAATAAGAGCATTTGTAGAAAGTTACTGAAATTGAATTTCCCTTACTCTCAAAACGATAGAGATGTCAAATGCAAAGAAAAGGGCTCCACTTCAACTTGGGATTCCTCATACTCTTGTCCCACAGATTCTTCGATCAGAAAAAGCCCATGAATTCGCTTAATTTTACAAAATAATCTCAAACCCTTAGCTAAGCTCAGCAGGCACCAAACACATCATTCTTCCACCATCATCTTCCACGGTCTTGCCCTCAGCTTTCATGTGCATGATTCTCAAATTTCCAAGATCATCCCTCATTTCACTGAGTTTCTCCTCCCGTCTCTGACTACAGTTTGCATGTGAAAGCAATTTTCTTGTTGGAAACCCATCCGCACTTCCTGCACCTAGATTAGGGCGGTCCTCGCCAGATATCCCATTCCTTCTTTATTCTCTCTTCCCTCCAGTCACCACCCCTGCAATCTTTCGAGTAGACCATCCCATTATACTTATTTTTTATTGGCGATAAAAGCGAATAAACCTTTCTCTCCATCCCACACCGAATCCAAGCAGTTTTTGTGAACTGCGAACGTGAACAATGGAATTTGCATCATTTCTAAGAGTATTCCTCTTTTTGTCTGCTCCTCTTGTTGAGGACGATTTTTTTTTTGGTTCACCGTTCTGTGTGTGTTTGCTTGGAACATCATGAAAAGATTGTTAGGTTCCGCCGGACTCCATTGTGGAGTGTTCACTTTTTTTCTGCGTTTTCACATTTTTTCGTACGCCCGTAATTATTTTTATTTGCATTGGATTTGGTGTGTCGTTGCTGCCACAACCTTCGACGGTATGCGAGCGGGGGAGCTTTGTCCACTTTCCTTTTCTCCGTCGAATTGGTTTGTTGATACAAGGCCATAAAAATCAATAGGGGCCTGCTCTGCTCTCCCGGATCGAGGTCGTATCTGGATTAGTTTCTTCTTTCCGTTGTTCTTGGGACAATTTCAAATATTGCTTATGTCGAATTGAATAAAATCTTCCAGTTGACTTGGTCGTCCGGGTTGATGGCATGGCTCTCTCGACATGGTATATGAGATTTCTATTCGGTGCCAAGTTAATTTGCATCGGAAATGGATTAGAGATTTCGTGTTTGGGGAGTTGTGGTGACGTCAATGAGCTTGTACCGGGTTTGGTGATGGCCTTAACTGAGTGCGGTGCTTAACACTTTTGTGGGTTGTTAATGCGAATTGTCTTTTTTGTTTTTTGATTTATTCAAAATATTTTTATCGCACTTCGCTTTTTTGTGCGAGGAGAGAAATCAAATGTTTGCCTGAATACAGATCGGGAAGCTATAGTTGACAGATCGGTGATCTGACACGAACCGGTCGTTGGCAGAACTGTTTCATTGTGTCGTCGTGCGAAGAAGACAAATTGGGGATAGCGACATTTTCAAGTTTCATTTGGAGGATGAGTGTTGCGTCAATTGATGCTTAGTCAACAGAATAAAGATTACTTGTTAATTGAACTGCTGGCAGATGGTTTCTATTCTTCTTTGTTCAAGTTCATAATGCCACATATTCTTTGACGTTAATTAATTTAAGAATTAAGTAAACGATGTCATGCATGACGCATGTCACTCAAACACAGTTCTGTCACTAAACTTTGTTCTGTTGCTGAATTCAGGGTTGCCGCTATGGGACTTAAATATTAATTTAGACCTTTTTTTGATGGCAGAATACCACAACAATAAAATTTTATTTTTATTAAAAATTACAGAAATCTTTTTGACACCACCCTGAAAAGTACCTTCAGAAAAAAACATCCCATCACCTAATGTGTCACCATTTCTTTTTCTTTAAGTTTTCAGTAAAGTACATAATTTCAGACAGACTTCTTAGGAATTTTGTCGTAAAGATCGAATGCAGACAAAATTCTTGGGAGCAGATTTCATTTTTTTGAAGAATGACTATGAGTTTGACATGAGCAAAACCCAAGTTAAGAGCACTTTTACATTTTTCAGTCCTTTCTTCTCATCACTGTCTCAAAACTCTTTCCACAAAGAACTAACGTGTTACTGTAGTGAAGTAACGATTCCTCAGGAGTGCGAAAAGCACAACAAAGCGTATTTCCCTCATATGAATATTGTCCAGCCGAATGATTTGCACGAACTTCCAATGATTTGCACGAACTTCCAAACATTGCACTTGGGGCAGAATGAGTCAGAAAGTGGTTTTTGCTTCAAGTTTTGTCTGACGTAGAGATGACGTTTGGAGAGGTGACGTAACGTGTACTCGTCATATGCATGCAGTTCAACCCAACTCGATCTTGTTTATTAAATTCTCGATAGAATTTCTAAGTGAGCCTAATGACGTTGTGCCAAAAAATATCTCCAAAGAAAATAAATGCCGGCAAAAAACAGCAAAATTCTTAGCGAAATTATTTTTTCCTTGCGAATTCCGATGACTCAATAGTGTAAACAAAACTGCTAGTGAATGGGAAGATTTTCAACACACAACCTTGGGGAGCTGCTCTTGCCCTCAATTTTTAAAATGCGGTTACTGGAACAAAGGCGATTAATAAGAGGCATTTGCTGGACTAAAAGGTGTGTTCTGAGAGACGATATATTAAATAACATCTGTAAGTTTTTTTGACGGACGCAATTATAGGATAAGTGACTTAAGAACATACGAAGATTGACGAGTAACTAGGTGACGAGAAACGGAGAAACGGGAACTACTTCACAAGCAAGTAAGTAACGAGCAATGAAGCAACAAGACTAAAGAATCTAACAAGACCCTAAGTGACAAGGAACTAATTGACTAGCAAATACAGGTGTGACTAAGTAGTGGACGTCTTAAAGACAAGAAGCTAAGCGGCAAGGGACGAATTACTAGCTAAGGAGAAGTAACGAATAACAAGAGGAACAAATAGGTAGCAAGCAAATAAGTGACGAGCAGGAATTAACTAAAGGACCACTAAGTAACGAGTGACTTAACAACGAACAACTGAAAAATAAGACGCCAGTGACACGAACATAAAAAAAGTAACGGGGAAAGTAATGAGCCAGTATGTGACGAGCGACTAAGAAAAGGGCGACAACAGAACGAGTTATGAGAGACAACGTAACGAGGACGTACGTGACGAGAAACCAAGTGACAAGAAGTTAGTTGACAAGCAAATATGTAACAAGAAACGTAAGTGTGAAGCGACTGAGTGGCGATCGACTAAGCCATGAGTGGTTTACGGACGCACGACGAAACAGCATAAGTGACTAAGAGACGAGGAACTAGTTGAAGAGCGGCATCGAATGAAAGAAAAGATGGACGATTTTTGTGACGTTTGTTTATTTTTTTACGAAACGTTCTTCGATATTCGTATGCGCCGGAGGTCCTATGTTCGTTTCTTGGATTTGAACGTCCACCTCACATGTTTTCACGTCACCATCTGCTTTGAGTCTCTGACAACATTTAAACAGTACAAACTACCAAAGATAAATTTATCACATTTCGCCATTCGAAGTCCTTAAATCGTCCGATCTACTGTTCTACTTGTCTTGAAGTAGCTCGGCTCTTGTGGCCTTGTTGACTGTGGCGCCATCTTATTTTCATTTATTTTACTTGAAAAAATTAAAAAAAGTTATAGCGTGGGTGACATTGTTCAGCAATTAAGTTGCCTCCAGGATTTCCGTGAAATCTTTAATTTTTCATCACCGAATTGGCTGTAATCAATTAGAACTGTCAAGACTATTTCAAAATGTTTGGCATTTAAAAGGCTATATATGTTATCTCTTTTTCTCTTAAGACATCCGCGCCTAAAATTGTGTCTGCCATTTGGCAATAAATTAAACGCCTCAAAACCTTTGCCAGTTAACCCATTTCAAAGAGATGGACTGCTGCCTAAAAATATGCCAGCATTCCGCATTAATTGACGTTTTATTTTGTGACAACATTTTCCTCACACAAATTAAATTTCAAAAAACTAATTTAAAATTCTCCCCGCCGCCGAGTGAGAAAGATAACAAATCAATCCTCAAACCCATTTATTAGTTCTTTAAAATATATTCACAATAACTGTCAATCAATTTGCAATCGCGTCCCAGCCATCGCTTGCTGACTTTCCAAACAAACAGCTCAACCTCGGCTGGCATTCACATCCTCGTCGCCCCAAACGCGGCACACCATCATCCCATTTCACATCCGCCAAATGAACGATTTCGCAGTGTTTATGGAAAATCTGTGCAGATATTCGCATTCGTTCGGTCTAGGCGCGTTGTCGTGCCACCGTTCGCGCGGCACATTCACATAGCCTCACATAAATAAACATCCAAGGGATTGAAGTGAGTGGATTGGTGAATGTGTCTCACCGTTGCGTCGACAAGCGTGTGTCTCTGTCATAGACCTTCTAGCTGTGTGCAACTGTGTGCCTGGGCAGACCTCACTCCCGGTCGGCCGGTTGCAGTAAATCAATGAACAATGGGCATCTATCAGTCCCGCATATTGAATCGTTTAAGAATCGTATTTAGCCGGAAATTCAATTAAACATAATTTTCCTCTCTTTCCCTGTGAATTTTGCTTTTTTTTTGGTTTGCTCATCCTCCTGCCTCCCGTCCAACAGCCGTAACTATATTGAGGGGGCATACGTATTATTTTTTGTTCTGCGCTTAGTACATCCGATAATGCTGTCAGCGCCATCAGGCCGGCTGCAGCCGTGATTATTGACAGATGTATGGCTTATTTGTGCTCCTTCATCCGCATCAATTAGTTTTGTGGGAACTGGAGACTAATTTATGAATGAGATGGGAAGCTTTAATTAGACACGAATTGAAGTGGATGGGGTGAAACAAAATATTAATACTGAATGTGGATAGACCGTCAGAGTGCTTCCAGGTTTGCTCATTTCATTTTCTGTTGTCTTTTTTGCGTCTACTACGTCTACTTAACTGACAGATGGAAAATCAGTATGATGTTAGGGGATATTGGATTCGACTGACAGATTTCAGATCATATCCAGTGATGTCACATAAGTCGTTTGACGGTTTGCTTTCACTGTCAAACATATGCTTTGACCATGCCCCATGGAAAACCATGAAGCTCTGCAAAATACCCAAAAATATGTCTGTTGTCAACGCAATGGCAAGAAAAGTGTAAACTTCGTGGCATACTTTTAGGCGGTAGATACACGTTACATGCAAATTTTCGATCATCTGACAACTTACTTGTGGAATGTTCCAATTTTTCTGCTTAAGACTGGATTGATTGAAGCTAAATTACAGTTTTTTTTTTTCAATTTGATGATAAATTTTCTTAAGTAAAGAGCTCGTAAAAATTCTGGTGGAAAAAACGGAACCTTTATAATTTCGGTTCATACTTGATTAATTATTTCCGTGAGCTAATGCTTGATGAATATTCATAGTAAGCTGGATATCATTGGTAAATTGGCAGCCTTCTGCTCCAATGCAAAGTTGTTCTTTCTTTCTTTTTCGTTATCAGGACGACGACCCATTGATGGTCCAAGTCTGAGTTGCTTTCTATCGCTGACAAGAACAGATATCGAGACTAAGTTGTATTGCATCTGACATTATTACTTGGTTTAGATTTATTCACAACTTAGCTCGAAGTGTTTTGAAGAAAACCTCGTACATACGTCAGTGACAGTATGGCAAACTTTAAAAATGTCCTTATCGGAATTCTAAAAAAATGAATTCATATTTTACGCCTTTAGTAGCAAGAAGAAAGCTTTCAGTTCGAGTCCTTTGCTGGACGAACATCTTTCTTAGATTGCGGCTGAAAATAAAA
This sequence comes from Eristalinus sepulchralis, assembly GCA_944738645.1. NCBI lineage: Eukaryota > Metazoa > Arthropoda > Insecta > Diptera > Syrphidae > Eristalinus > Eristalinus sepulchralis. The sequence goes on along the minus strand of OX122882.1, from coordinate 83,603,641 downwards.
ATGGAAAATGATCAGTTCGACGCATCCGCGCAAGGTCCTTAATTCTCGCTTAACCTCTCACGTGGAAAAGAATTCGTTTAAACGATCATAAACTACACGATCTTACCGTCTTGAAAATATCTTAATTCAGGGTCAACTGAATTCAAAATCTTTCGACAAAGCTTTGCATATAGGAGAAATAATTCTCACCCACTTCCAAACCCAGTTCATTCCCCGAAATAGAAAATTCCAAACCTAAACCATCCTCCTCCACTAAAGTGAAAGTGTGTGAAGTCGTACAAAAAATTGCAAGAATTCCAAAACAATGGGTGCAGTAACTCGCTCCAAGTCACCCAACTAATGCAAAGCCAACTGCCAACGACTGCAAAAAAAAAAGAAGAAATAAATTCAAGACAATCGCTGCAGCCATTCGATGTGGGTTAAACTGTACGCTAAGCGCATGGCAGACAATTTGTTCGGTTGATTAACCGCAGGCACATTGGCTTAGTAATTAGACTTAATTAGAAACCTTTTTTTCCTTCGAGACTAACCACTCAATATGGCTCCAATTAAATGCCAAAGTACTTGAATGTGTGAAATTTGAAAAGAGAAAAACAAAATTGAGACGGGGAAAAATGCAAAGTTGAATTTTCCTCCCCGGTAGGGTGTGGCAATTGTAGCCACTAATTTGACGTAGAAGCGAAACATGTGCAGACGAATGCAGCACAATGATAAGTGAGAGGAAGCGCATGGAATTGTAATACGCCACCCATTAGCTGACACGCATGGAATCGATGATGGTGCTGTGTTGCGTGCTTTTGAAATGGATTTTTTGACGGCGCTCCTATCTCTTTTTATTTTTTTGAGGTTATACCGAATTGGAAAGTGTATTAGAAGTTAGAAGGTGAATTTTTAGTGTGTTGGGAAATTTAAGGACAGGCCGAAGAAAGGGCACGTTCTTCGAAAAATAGATTTGAGACTGAGACTTCACTTGGTTAATACATAAGCATTCTCATTGAAACAATTCGTGTGACATAATTGCTACAAATTCATTGTTCATTGGCCACCATTAGTTTTTCCAATTGTTCTTGCAATTTTTAAAAAAGCAATGTTTGCCGTGATTAGAGTAATGAAAGAATGCTAATAGATTACTTAATAAATAAAACTGTCTCTTTGTTGTAACCTGTTAAAAGATAAGTCGTTAATCATTAGTGGCGCAGCAAATATCTGCTGTGTAAATCCTGATTATCTTGTGGGCCGTATTGCCTAAACAATTAGCTCACATCCTTAACTAATTTTTTTAAATGCCTTTTTAAATATAGGCTACCCACTTAAAACTCGAACACCTGCCGAACACGAAGCTTATTCACACTTAGCAGTGCCAACAATTTCGACATAGACAACAAATTCAATGTCTCATCCACTTCCTTTCCACTTATTACCACCCACTATCATTAAATTCATTCCCGCTTTGATCCACTTTTAAATCACACAAACACACTCACGATGACTTTCCATAATTCCTCAATCCATTTAGTAAGAATGCCGCAAGAATAAATCACAAATGACATAACCAAAAAACTTCACGGCGAAACAAAACAATTGCTACGCCGCTGATTCTCCAAGCGCTGCAAGACAACAATCGAGAGGCGGCCAGGACTTGTCGTTCGCTTTATTTAATTAAGATCTGCTCTCACTCGAAAATTCCTCAAGCCAATATGATTTGCCTTTGTTCCCTCAATTACCGCTATACAGTATCGCAGCTGTCTTTTCCGCAAGTTGTCAATTGCAATCATTTTAGATTGAAACTTACGAGTATTTCGTCGCTGCTGAGCAGCTTCTTGGAAATAAAATATTCGATTAAGATTTCTTTGATGACACAACACTCGGTGATTAGTTGCAGCATTTCGTTCAATTGAACAGTTGAATGTGTCGAGAGTACGTGTCATAAGATGAAGTGTTGCCGACTTTTTAGGGGTTAGGAGAAACATTTAATTGTTGGTCAGTTGAGGGAAGGATATTTTTTCTAAGGACCGAATGAGCTGTAAGAAGCAAATAACAAGATTTATTGGAAAATAGAATTCTTAAACATTTGCAAGAAGGTTTTGCCTGCAAATCAAATCATTGTGACATCTAGTTTTTGACAATTCATTTCCAGTTTTGCAATCTACTCTCCCTGAAAAACACGTATTAAGATCACAATAAGCATTGTAAAAAATAATAATGTCAACTGCAGGACCGCAGATGACTCGTCTCGAAAATGATTTGTCAGTGCTACCCTGGAGTTGTCATCTCTTGGTTATTTTTAGTAAAATTTTTGCACAATTATTCACCTCGTAAGACTTGTATGTAAGCCGCGTGTGCTTCTGTTTACTTTACAAAATTAAACACTGATTGTATGCAAAATACATATCGATGATAGTGTTGTTTTATTCACAGTTTTGTATACAGTGACGTCCAAAAAAAATTTCTGTCATGCTTGTTTCTTAAATTTTATAAAGTTTGTTGCATGTATAAAACATTTTTTAACGCGGAACTATTTTCTTTTTTGGTTTCAATCGTTTCATGAAACAAATAGTACTTTAAACTGTTTGACATAAGGCCATGGGAGAAAAGCCATTTGACCGAAACATGTTTTTTTGCATTATTATTTATTAATTTATTGGTATTTTTATCTTTTCAAAACCATGTTCTATCTAATCAGTACACTGTTGGACCTCATCTCGCTTTTACTAAAGCTTCACATCGGCGAGACATTTACTCAGATAGGTTTTTGCTTATGGTATACCAAGCAAACTGACTGAACGTTTTTTCACAATCTTAGGTTAATTTATTGACCAAATATTTTTAGTTGGCTTGAGATCTGGTCTGCAGAGAGAAAACTAAATTCTTCTTCTTCTTCTTCTTCTTCTTCTTCTTGCGCTACAGTCTGGGGTGACCCTGGGCCTTAACCAACATGCCTCTCCAGCCAGCACGGTATTTCGTCAGCTGCCGCCAGTTGCGCACTCCAAGTTGGTTGAGGTCCTTCTCCACTTGTGTGCGCCACCTTATCCTGGGCAGTCCTCTGTTGCGTTGTCCCAGTGGCTCAGATTCGAAGACTTTTCGGGCCGGAGCAGTGGTGTCCACACACTCTACATGACCTAGCCATCTTAAGCGTTGTATTCGGAGACGCTTGACTAAGCGCATGTCGCTGTACAGCCCATAGAGTTCGTCGTTAAATCTTCTCCTCCAGATGCCATCAACGCAAACAGAGAGAAAACTAAGGGCTGAGAAAACTTAATACATCAACACTATTTCTTTCGAAGTACTTTTTAATTTAAAAAAATTTAAATAAATAAAAAAATGCGTGAATATTTTGTTCGCCATAAAAGCCCTTGCTTAATTAAAGCTTAAAAAAAATAAGGAACAAGTTCATACTTACAATTATGGAGACTAGTTTAAAGATTTATTTTTCAACACGGCAATGAAAAGTAAATCTTCAAGTGTTACCAAAAACTGCCAGCGCAGAGAGCTCCAATTCATTTTCAAGAACCCGGGTGTAACTTCAGCCATAAATTTTAGTTCTTGGAAGACCAGCCTAGCTTTTTCATTTCCAGAGAAGATCCCAGACCAGAACACCTTCAGTTTTTCATTCTTAAGACGCACTCAGAGATCAGTCGGGACTTTGATTCTCAAGTGTCCTCCCATCATTAACGTGCCGCTTGAACTTTGATTCATCGACATGAATTGAGTGCAATGAAGATTCTCGTAAGAGTCGTAATTACTAGCTTGAGCACTTTAAGTTCGGCTTTCACAAGGCTTTTCCTCACTCAGCTTGTCGAAATTATTTTTCCTGCAACTTGATACTGGTCCCACCAGCAATGTTCTTGAACGCAAGTAATGTTATGGATTAGAACATTCGATGCTTCCCCTTCACTTAGGATTAAACATCACGTGTTTCATTCAAGCAATTTTCACACGAAATCCCTGTGGCTAAAATTCATGTATGCAAGTATTGCTTCGAAAGCCCCGGAGCTGAGAACTTTTGAAATGCTTTGACTGGTTGCTCTTTGAACTCATTGACCGTATTTCAATCTGCTAAACCGCAACATCCGCAATAGCGAACAATTTTTCAACTGGACTACAGCAAGGTCAACAGCGGTACATCGGCGGAAACGCTGTTTAAGCCATGGTCAGGAAAGCTTTGCTGTATATCTGGGCGTATTGATAGGGGATTATCTACTTTGAGTTGCTCTCGACACTAAGAGTTTGAATTTGAAGAAAGGAATCACTAAAAAACGACCAATAGAAGAGGAATTATGTGCCTTTTCAAAACCTCAGATGACATGATCTTCCTAGGTACATATGAATATATGTCTCGAAGTTATGATCCGGTTATGATTTTTTTGTGATGAAAAGTTCAATTTTGAAAAGAACACCTTGCAGTTTGTAACAGTAGAAACGAGCTCCTTTGCGTATTACCATCAAAATAACAATCACACAATGATTATTTCAATCTAAGAGTTGGTAAGAAAAAGGAATGTTCTTTTACTACACCCCTTGTCTTTTGTAATCGCCTCAAAACCTGGGAAAAAATCCACTTAAACACCTTTGTCAGAATAACGACCGAAATTGCTGCGGTTTTTAAATCAAACAAACCTGTAGTTACTTTATATGAAACTTGTTTTTAATGTTGAACTGACAACTTGTTAAAGCTTCGACTAAGGTTAAACTAGTTTGTTTTTTTATCGTTATTGTCACTTTCACAACAATGTTTGCGTAGATTTGTGTACATTTTTAAATCATTTACAACTCGAAGCGAACTCCTACGTAATAATTCAAGGATGTAACTGTCAAAATAAATGGTTCAAAGCAACAAATCCCCATATAGGGTGACTTCACAGAATTCATCATCATCAACAAGTAAAGGGGAATAACCCATTATCTCCGCATTAATGAATCTCCGAAACCTCACCAAATTGGAGCACAACAGCATCCCCACTCACTCATAAAACACGCATGTGTGACTTTGAATATCACAGCTGTTAAAACAGCAACGCCCTACTTCAGACAACACGCATCGCGTTCCAACAAACTTTCAGCCCTTTCCGTCAAGCCAGACATTCTTCTCGTCAGACCTTGTCAACCTGCTCCGAATCTCTACCGTCCTCCTCCCCCATGGGTCGCGCTTAGTAACTTACTTATGTTTAATTTTAATTCATCAAATTTCGTCACGGAACAATTCAATTACTCATTCCTTGGCCACCCTTCCCAGAGTGTGCTCTCCCGTCAAAGGGAGCGCGACAGGGGAACAGTGCAAGTACGCCGAGCGTCTATGGAATTGTTTGTATTTTTTTCCCACAAAAAATTATGAATACAATAAAAGCACAAAACCCATCCAACGATAACGAAGAACAAAAAAGAAATCAACAACAATGTCAGCGACTCAAGTATCTAGTATCTCTCCATTGAGAAACGCAACAGCAGCAGAAGCGGCGCGACGGCAGCAACTCAACCCAACCCCAATCGGGGCTCGAATCACTTGTGCGCATACTGCACTTTACGCTCCTCCATTCCATCCATTCTTCTTCCCATCTTCGTTCCTTCCAGCGGCCGGCCGGCCAGCCATCCAGTCAGACTTTCGTTAGTCCCCAGACTAGAGAGGCAAGCAACCCTGCCTGCCCTTCCTCCTCCGCTGTTCGGGCACAAGTGAACTTAGCTTTCCGACATCGGGAACGTTAGCTCAGCATAAAGATCATATGATCAGTTGAATATGTTTCGTCGCGCTGAACTGTTCGTTGCCGTCGTTGGTCGTTGTGGCTGTCGCTGCTGCTGTTGATCGTTGTGCTGCCACAGTCAACCTCGTTCGGAGGTCTCTCCGCTCTAGCTCTAGTGAAGTTCGGTTTAATTTTTTGCGGCCCGTTGTGGTAGTGTGCAGTGCAGTGTAGTGTGCCCGTGTCCAAATGCGGCCTTTCGCCGACGACAAGTTTGTTGCTCGCTTCACATCATTAAATCAGCTAACCATCCCAATAGCAGCTTAGACGCGCCGTCGTCGTCCCCGACCGACGCAACGTCCTCCAAATGGATTAGAAATGTAATTTTTCCTGCCTTGCAAATTTTTTGCTCGTAAATGTGATATTTTTCCTTCCCAGCAATCGGTTCTATTCGATCTGCGGCGCGCTCTGGCCGCCCATCGTGCGTGCTTCCAGATGGGCGTCCGTGCCTAAATTGGTCTGAAGGTGAATTCAATTGTGAATCGGCGATCTTGTGTGTACCTCGTTCCGGCGATCTGAGTGTGTGCAGTTTGTGCCTGTCGTTTTGCGAACGAAATCAAAAGTGTTTTTGCTGAAGCACCCCCCGCGTACCACCCCCCTCCGGCTGACGGATCGAATTCATCTCTCTTTGCATACGATATCGTATTTGCGTTTTCTACTGCAATTCAAGCGAAACTCATTCCTTTCTGTCTGTTTCGCTGCATATTTGCGGTTATTGATGAATAAAGCAAAAGTTAAAGAATTACACAAGCCAAGTGAGGCGGGGATAAAAGAAAAGAAAAAAAACCGCGGCGGAGAAGAAAATAATAAAGCAAGTGACCCAAGTGAGGGAACAATAAACTGTGTGTGAATAGTGAGCAAAAGACGTTCCCGGGGGCACTTGAACTCGTACACTCGTCCGCGGTTCGCGTAGTCATCGTCTTGCTCGTCGTCGCGCTAACGACGTGCAGTGGGTAACAAAGTTTTTCCTCCAAGTGTGTGCGCACGCCTTAATACACGAATAAAACTTATCAAATGAACACTTAACCGGGGGAAACGAATAACTCTTAACTCATCGAAAGCGAGTGAAATGAATTTAATTTTCATCTGCCAAATGTGATCATTAGGCAATCGCCTGTCAACGATTGAGGGGGTCATCAACATCAATCAGTTTTGTAACGCTTTTGAATGTGATTTCGGGTTTGCTGCCGATCAGAGATGCATTAGCATTTCTTTGAGGCGGTGATTAGGGACTGCAGTCCGAATTGTTTAACAATCTCTAGGAAGATGGTCATGCATTTCAAATTGGTTCCACTTGAGAGACTGGGTAAAGATTGAGACACGTGTTTCTTCAATTTAAGCAGAAACTGGTTTCTGGATTCTCTGAAGTGATCAGTAATTTGTGGGTTTTTTCTTATCTAGGGCATTTACGAATACGTGGATTTTTTTCACATGTTCCGTTGAACGTTTAACTGTTGGGATAATTGTACGTTAAGCAGATAGGAAGCCCGAAAGAGATTAGTAAGATCTTGTCTGAAGTTTACATCTGAAAAAAATTATTTTATTCGCCGAAAGCGGAAGTTCACATAAAGCAGGAAAGGTTTCCACTTGTGATTGACTAAACCTGTGAAATGGTTGAATGCATGATCAAATAGACCATGAAAGAAGACCAGAGAGACTGGTCAACCATGCAGAAATGCAGAAAACGACATTTTAACTTGAATTAAAGGTTTTCTACTAGGCCCATGTCAGCCGCACTTGTAGGGTTTAAAACTCAACAGATGCGCTGATTGAACTAGCCAAAGGTTAACAATAGCTTCTTTCTATACAAGACGAGGTTCAGCCTGTCTCTTTGCCTAGAACTTTAACGCAAGCATCTGATGCCCTCTTAGCTGGATCACTGTTCGAAGTGAATGATTGATTACACTAACTTGCACACTTTGAGGATATTTATTTACTTCTGTTACAAACTAGAGCTCCAAGAATCTGATCTGTCAGTTTGATTTTAACCCAGCATGTGGCATAAAAAGAAAATCTTTGAAAAGTAATAAATTTCATTATCCCGATTTAAAATTCATTCCACTTACTCCAAATTCAACAACGATACCAAAAAGAGAAGGTAAACACTAATACTACATGTACCACTTTACATCGCCTGTCCACATGTCACAGACATTCCCAGGAAATTTTAAAAGTAGAAAGAACCCTCTCCACATCCTCCTTCTTCTTTTGAAATCTAATTTAGTCCCTTTAATGCGTTAAGCTGTAGAAGGAACCTTCTCCTCATCTCCCTGTTATTTACTAAAGTAGCTAATATGAGACTACAATTTCTAAAAACCAGGTTACCCATTGTCACATTGAAAACAGAATTAAGAAAGCCCATCTTGGTGCCAGATTGAAGGTTTCTTAAATCTGCATCTCATACCGATAACAACGTGCTTTAAAATGCCAAACTCTTCTTTAAAAAATCAGTGTGACTTTAAACGTTAAAAATCGCCTCCTTTGTATCTGGTTCCTTCTACATTAAGGAGGACAATGAAGCTCTAGCTGCAGTCTTCGGTCATAAATGTTACACTCTTTTTGCCGTTTAAAAGTTTAGATTTAACCACGGTCTTAAGTATGGTGGGTTTGGAAGGTTTGCATTTCGAAATCATTTTAGACATGGTAAAGAAATACGCACAAACATTTTTAATTCTGGGGAGACAGATAGACGCTTTGAAAGATGGAGTTCGTAGACTGTATTCCGACGAAGAAAATTCTGCGATAAACAGCAAGTGATTGTGTCAATATTCCGGAGACTTCTGTCTAGTACGTGAGTGAGGGCTATAATTTTAGTCCGATAAAAGACCAGCTTAGACATCGAGGACGCTATAATTTTTTTTCATGTAGCTCGCTAACATAAATTTGGTTCAGCAAATTTAAATGTTTTTCTTCAAAACCAAAATGCACATATTCCAAGAAAGAGTAAAACATTTCTTGTCGTTTAAAAATGTCGATCAGGAAGTTGGTCGTCAGTCAGCGACGCAATATAACGCACCACAATGAAGTCGATGAATTTGTATCATTTAAAGATTAATTCCCGTCCGTGACTGTAACAAGTCTTTCAGTATGGACCTAATGTCAGAGTTCGCAGACTTGAACGTTTAGTACCGAATCAAGTCTCTACAGTGATACATTCTGCCATTGTGCCACTTGCATAGAAATGTTCAAAAAATCAAATTTAAGGTCAATTCACAATTAAACGAACTTTGCTTTGCTTTGCAGACAGGTTCTTCTTCATCGTACTCATAGCATATTTTGTCCATGCGCTTCGTTATTCATTTACAAAAAACTATGTTCAATTGATGAATAATAGCCACATCTGTGATGACCTTGCGCCGTCTTTTGATTAGTTTCAACTAACTTATTAAGTCCGTTCAAAATTATGTTTGTAAATATTTTTCTTACGTAAACGATTTTGGTTATATTTGATAACCGAAAGAAGAGAGTGTACAGGATATCTCGAACAGACCTTATTATTCTTAATTAATACTGGCTGATTCCACAATAGCGTCTATACAATTATTTTCTCGAAACAGGGGCTTTATCACAACGAGATTAAGAAGTCATTCATTTACAACACATTTATACCCATTTGTCACGTTTGCTATCGATATTTACAAATTTATGACTCTTTCTTAAACATATCAAGTTTTACCTCGGTAGAGCAGTGCTCTCACGGATTCAGACATTTCAAATTAAACAAAGCTCTGTTCACAAAAACATCTGAAATTGAAAATATGATATAAACTTCGCCTTCTTTAATTAACGTTCAAGAAACTAAAAAAGGCTTCGTGTATATTATATCCAGACGGATGAAAATTATAGAAAACTGTTAAAACATTGCTTTAAAAAATTTACAAAAATTCTACTATTAAATTTCATAGACACTATTTTACGAATTATTTGTTCAAAACCGTAATCCATAACTTAACATAATGCATATAGAAATTTAAGACCATTAATAATCTATCCTACGATGTCTGAATTGGTAAACGAATATAACGACTTTTTGATGTAAATCATTTGTATTCACCATTGAAGCCCAAATGATCTAAACTCCTGAATGCGAAATTATTCAAATAAATCATGAATCTCTTAGAAAAAAAAAATACGTTGGTCAATGTTTATTTGTGAATTCCAATGTCGATCACCAGAAGGGTTATAAATTCCCCGTTCCAACGATAAACACCAACAAAAAATTAATTGGAAAATCTATTTCAGTTGGGTGAAGGCAGGGACCGTGACTGAAATTTATAGATCCACAAAGAGTGGGTGTCGTAGGTGATATAATACAATACAATAGAACATGTGACATTCGAATTGAAATAATTTGATAAACCTAAGATGATTCCAAACGTGGTATCGTTTATGTATGTATTTCCATTTGTGATGAGTTGTCAATTTATTAGGGTACTCAATATTTATTGTTGGATTAATGATCCTTTTGAAAACGAAAAGACCATGTGAACATGAATCGCTTGTTTACCAGATGAATCATTTGCGTTCGTTTTGACTGTACACTTGCAGATAGATCATGTGAATGAGAGATCTTTTTACTAATAAAATTCTTCATGATATAAGAAATGAAAAGAATGTAGCTGATTGTCATAAACGATTACTCCAAGCAAACCCCACGTAGTCGACTCATTAACGTTGTATTGTGAATCAGCAATAGTGACTTTGACAAGTTTCCCATGAGGTTTGTTGCCTGCGACAAATTTTTGAAAATGAGAATTTAAGAAATTTTCTCCAGTTTACTATGTTTGAGTCTCTCAAAAATGAATGTATGATGTATTCTCGACCTTCTCCACGTTCCGCCGGTTTCAGTTATTGTCTAATTTTATGCGGGCATATGCACGTAGACCCAAATTCTACCAAAAAAACCATACGGGTGTTGTAAAATTTAGCCTTAGCCTATGGTAGAAATGGCATTTTTACCAAAAACAAAGATCATGATCGAATGGCAAATCATACTGCATATTTTGTCATCAAGTTTTTGCTTGTAATTTTGAGAGCTGCTGAAAAGAAAAAGCTAGTAAGGCCATTCCCGTAGCACTGACAGATACCATTATTTTTAGAAGAGCATGAAAATCTAACAAAAAAATGTGCAAAAAAACAGCTCAAACAAATAGAACGAGAAACAAACATATCATTCACTTTTGACAGTTGTTAAAGGCTTTGAAAATGTTCACCAAACCAAATCATTGCGGGTTGTGGAAATATGTTATTGTCTCATGTGATCTTTCTTATGGGAAGAATTATTATAGATTTTTGTACACAAACGAAATTTGGGCATATTTCTAAAAACCAGTCTGTTTTTCTAAAAACTAGTCTGTTTTTTGACATACGGGTACCGACTTCTAGAGAGTTGTCAGTAGATTGCTCGAGCTCTTCTTTTTTTGTCAGTAGATTGCTCGAGCGCTGCTGTCGTACAATGCATAACATTTTTTTTTTGTACCGATTTTAACATGAATTTAGGCAATGCCTAATCCTAAAGTCGGTATATTATGAACCTGAAGCCTTAAGCAAACCCAGTAAAATCTTAAACTTCAGACGAATCATGGAATTTTGGAATAAGTAATTAAATTTCTTTCCTGTATACATATGTTATTAAATCCATTGCCTGTAGTACGTTGACCGTGAGTGTTTAAGCAAACAACTTCCACCCAACCAGTTTTTAGGTCACTGTACTTATTTTGAATTCATTCTCTTTTGCAACCGTCAATCGTTTTATTTTTTTTTTCCAGTTTCTGTTTATTCCCACGATCGTCACACCCCAACGTTTTTGGGGGGAAACATCGTACCTTTATAGTGCTCGTGTCATTGTCGTCGTTCGAGTTCGAGCTATGTATAGAACCTCATACCTTAACAACCGGTCTCATCACAAGACACACCAATCATGTGATACTCGTTCAGAGATTTAAGTCTTACGTGCTTTTTTCTCGGTTTCCAAATGACTTCCTTCCTCTTTTTCTACGAATTTACTACTCTGCCGAATTTTTACAACGTACGCTTCTGTTGTTGCTATAGCTTGGCTTCGCTTGACCTTAATTGCTTTCTTTTTCCGTTGTTTTGTCTTCGGTCTTTTTTTTTTCCTCTTCAAAATCAGCATCGTGATCATATAACTTTTCATTTCGACAAAACCTTCAGCTCTGCGCTCCCCCTCTGGCTAATCTCTCATCGGCCCCTATTACTTTGGATTGATTAATGCATTATAGAGCGAAAAACAATTCGGGGAACCGAAGCGAAGGCGACGAAACAAAATCATCCTCTTCAAATTACGAACGTACGCAATGCATGCATGGTACTCGTTCGTTTTGTTCGACATCGTCGCGTAGTTTTATGCCTCTATAAAGAAATTCAAAATAATTCAATGGGGAATCTAATTTGAGTCTAATGGCGGTTCTTTTCTTCGTTTATCCGTTCTCTGAGTTTAGTGTTTTTTCAAGTCTGCTTTTGGTGGTGATCCATTTGATTTAACGTTTCCGTTGAGTGGGGAGTGGGGAGAGAATTTCTAGCTACGCACACGAAAATTACCGCCTTTTTCTACTGCTGTTGTTGCTATAATATTAAAAAGAACAACATTGTAAAACCCCAGAGTTGAGTGAGAAGCGAATCTGTGAACAAAATAGCAGCAGTTGAACGGGCGATGCTCGCAAGAGTTTCAAGGTTAATTTTTCAACACACAATAGATTTATGTGCGACATTTTGTTAAAACTCGAAATGGTTGTGTTAGCAGCGTCGTCTGAATTTGCATTTGAATGTCTCTCTGGTTGGGCTTCGCGATCGAAGTGCTGTTGAATATTTATGCTGGCTTTGGGCTTAAGCGTTCGCATGTGAATACAATTTGAACTTTTGGCACTAGTTGCTGAATGGGTGTGATGTGGCTGGCATCTATTTTGAAGCATTTTTGGTGGGAATTACTATTTTTCCCTCGAAAACGGAGTTTTATTTATTTCAAAAGTTAAAGGAGTTCATAAAAGGTATATTTGTTCGACGACTGACAATTGTATTTTCCTTTCACTTCAAATTTTGTTCCCATCGCCTGAAATGGAAAATTTTGTGCTCCAATTTATAGAACTATTCAAAAGTTAACAGCTTAGCGGCCGTCACTTCTTCGAAAGAACCGGATATATGTGATGCTAAAGTTCGTCAATTTTCCAAGAAAACAACTCTCATAACATAAACAAAAAGCAATCTCACCAATCGCAATTATTTGTTTTTTTTTTTTTTTTTTTCTTATGGAATTTACCAGGAAGTGTTAATTAACATTTGAACTTAGTCGACGAGAAACTATGTATCTCCTTTGACATACTGAGACTTTCGTTCATACATACAACTATGATTCAAAGTGTTATCACTTTTTTCCCTTTAAATCTCTGCTCGTGCACATACATCCGATAAACATAATTTCAGCAAATTGCTGATAATTCATATCCGAACTCATAGCGCCTCGTAGCTGTGTATGGATGTGTCATGAAGAAACAAACACGTGAGCCTAGCAACGTCATACATATATTAACAATAAAAAAACATCTCTCATCGAGAATTTCCCTGCATCTGAGGTTCATACAAATACTTTTTCACAACGTTGTCAACGTATTCCCTTTTTTCAGAATAAGACGACAATGATAAAGCAAAAAACAAGAAACACTTGTTACACATTTTCAAGAGAAAATCACATCCACAACATTGTTGTACTACAATATTTGACTTGACAACTGACATTACCTCTTCTGCTTACTTTCACTTTAAACAAAAAAACATACAACAATCGAGAAGTAAATATGCAGAAATGACACAGAAATTTACGGTATTTTTTTTTTGTCTGTTAGTTAACATTCCCGAAGCGTGCTGAAGCGATGATTAACATTTACTTTGTTCGTCAATAACCGCCGTTGTTTGACTCTTGCGAACATTAAGTCATTTAAGCCTTCTGCATTTTTGTCTTTTTCGCTTTTGTTGTTTGTTTCACTGGTGAAATTGATTGAAATTCAAATTCAAATTTGAATGTCTTCACTGATAGTGGCGATTATACATAAATGTCAAATGATTAAAGCAGTATCTTTAAAACACGACTCTAAACCGCTAATCCATTTAAAAATCATTAAATGCATTAATCATCACGTATCGGTTTGAAATTTGACATCAGTATTGTTGGCAATGATTAGTGCAACAAACAGGTTTATTGCAGATTCGTCAGTGATGCTAAACGAAAGTTTCTAATAAATTTTTTTAATTTGAATTGTTTTGCCTTTGGGATTCAGCAATAAATTGAATTAAAACTAAGCAAACAAATACCAACTGTAACATGTCAAAAATGTCGGAGAAAAAAAAGTCAGAAGTTGTACCTTCTTTCAAAAAATATAACAACATTATTAATTTGTTCACACGAGTTAAATTTTCTGTATATTTACTGGAGGAGAACAATTTAACTTCTATTTCTACCAGTCACTTAAACTTGCCCATTCGAAGTTAATTTATAGTGAACCAAATGAGTGAATGAATCGAATGAGATCAAAATATACCTTTCATACGCTCGCCGAACATGTGAGATTTATTAAAAAATATACTACTGAAAGTTTACAATTTCAGCTGCAATTTATTTAATGCTTAACCGATGTCATTTTTGACAGAAGACTGAATCATTTTCTCGGGGAAGACCCATTTTAATCTCAGAGATATCAGATCAGAATTCACAAATGTTATGTCCTCGACGTTTTGGTGCGGTGTATGACATAACGCCTTCAGCAACCCAGATTTCCATAGAAATCAAGAAAGAGACACCGCTATCGCCAATCGCGTCGGAAATCAAACGATTTGCACGTTTTTTCTACTGCCACGGCCGATAACATTGGTTTATACTGTGGTTCTGTCAAAACGACTTTAAGTCCTTTATAAGCGAACGAACGTTTGAAATTATCACGTAAATGATGAATTTAGTGGATGCGTAATCGACTGTTGGCGATCGACCAATTCATTGGCGCTATTATGTGGCTTAATTATATTTGTTGGATCTGAAGGTATAAAACATAGGTACTCAAGAGAGACGCTTACGTCAGTATTGCCGATTTATATCCGCCACTAGATTTAAATGTCGAACCACTGGCTAGTGGCAGCATAGCTTTCAAACCTTAAGCTTAGCCATATCCATGTCTTGTTGCGTCATCTCTGAAGAAAATCACTGCCGCCTGCCTTTCACTGCTTCAAGGTCAATAAATACAATAATTTCTTGCCAAAAATAAGAGACTTATAGAAACGTAAAATATGCAATCAATCTCTGCAAATTATTGTGCGTTCAGGTAACTCACTTATGTATCCATAGACTATTTTTGTGTTGAACAAGGGGTGAGTTTTTTGCGTGCTAGAGAGCGAGGAAAACAACTAAAATTGAGAATAAAGAGGGAAAAAACTGTAATTTTGATAGATAGTGTGTTTCAAGGAATTCATTGTCCGTATTCATTTACAGAATGAATGGGCACCAGATATTGGTGAAACGTCATCTGTGTGTGAAAAGAATTCTCTTAGATTGCGGGCGCACAAAACTGTCGTGTGGTTTCCCTCACGTGATATTACATGGCCTAACCATTGTAGAAAAGGAAGCAAGGAATTAAATTAATCCTGACGCAGATACACAGATTTCTGTGGGAAACGATGCACTAATGCAGTATTGTGAAATAGAAATAAGAGCGTATGCAAATTACGTTAGCACCAGAAATTATTGAAGAAGAATATTTGTCTCTTGATCTTTGTTTTCACTTGGCTGAATTCTTTTATAAAATTTCTCCTGTTACTGCTAATCACAGACAGGGAGAAAAGAGTCCGCGTGAGTGAATCAGATCCCCTACGTCTACCACACTTAAATCCTAAGATCAAATTTCTAAGGGGATTCTTAAAATCTACGCGAATTTTAATATGTCATGCTTTACAAAAATATTTTTTTCATACTCTCGAAACAGAATTGATTTAAACATTGAAGTGTTTGCTATTTATATTCGCATCCAAAACCAATGATACAATACTTTGTCTGGATTTACATAAAAATGTCTAACTTCCATTATACAAAGGCAAAATTGGAAAACCCTAAGGTTATCACATTTTTTTCACCCCTTTGACCATGATAATGAGACAAACACATTTATGCACTCCAGTACCATGTCCCCTGAAAAAAAATGGAAATTAACAAAATTAATTCCTCTACAAGTTGCCGTCGTCTTATCTACAAATCTCATAAAAATAAAATCCATTCTCCAAAGAGAAACGAATGACTCGTCGCCGCAGCACGTCTTCTCGTTTTGTAATACGATCAATTCAATTGAAATTGTTCTCTCTTTGGAATACTTCATGCTATCAAGAGCGCCCCACAGGAAGGGGGCGCGAAACCCGCCCCTCTTGTTCATATTGTTGTCTCCAGACTTCCGATCTTGTGTGTACATTCAGAAGAATAACACTCAGACGTTGCTTGTGTTTTTCTTGTGTTGCTTCACCCAACACCAATTGGTGGCTCATTCCGACAGTGTGTGCATACCCCCTGAGGGCATTGGGAAACTTTATTTCCAGAGGGATCTTCTTTTCTTGTGTTCTGAAATTGTAGTAAAAAGATATTCTATGTTTTAGTGCATTACACAATACAAAACTAAACACAAACAGTAATAAATGAAAAAGTTGAGAAAGATTACACTTTGTACAAGTGAGCAGACGACGAGTGAAAAGTGAATTCAAATGTGCGTGGTGATGGTGTCTGGAATTGAGAAGCTGAAGTAATGAAATCATCAAAAGGAGTAATTGTTATTGTTGCGTGTTTGTTCGTGTTATCAGCAGCAGCAACAGCAGAGAATACCCTCATGGTGAAACAATGCTGCCGTATCGCGTTTTCTTTGGGTTTTCAACTTAATCAGGGTGGAGTTCTTTTCATACGAGAAGAGTTATCTCTTGACCCCAAAATACGAGAACCAGTCATATGTCATTGTGCGATGAATGGTTTATTGATTTATTTGTTTTTTTTTTTCCTTTATTGGGAACTGTATCTGATCGGAAAGACTTACATTAGAATCTTTGTGGGAATGTGACTCATTGAAATGTGGAAAAGGATTTGAACGTATTAACAGATTTGACGCTTAAGGAAAACATGGCTAAGATATCTGGCAAGTTCACAGTTCCATTCACCAAGCAACCAATTGATTTGTCGGTTGCGAACTATCGTTGATATCGATGATTTTCTCGACCGACGTGTCATTTTTTCGCGTTTCAAACCTAGAAACTTTGCTTGCATACCTTAAGGCTCGGTTAAGGCATTTTCATGTATCGTAGACGTGAGGACATTCAACGACAACATAAGAATCAGAGTAAATTACTTCATAGCATACCTATTTGTGGCCAAAATGTACTTTTATTCTAATTACCGCTTTAGCTAGAAATTTGTTCCTTTTTCGTCAAGTATACGATGAACATAAAGTGTAATTCATCGTGAGGTTTGATTAACAATGTAAAACAAAACACATAAATTTAAAAGAGAACTTAAAATTTGTATTATCAGTTAAATGAACGATTTATGGCATTTAGTTTTTAAATATAATATCATGTAAATTTTGGCTACGATCACGTCTGAGATGGTCCAGTCGAAAAGTCCAATTTCAAACATAGCGACAATTAACTCATGGTTAAGACGAGTAACGAGTGGTAGCCGTGGCGCAGTGGTAAGTGCATCGACTGCGACGCAGAAAGTCTGGGTTCGATCCCCGGACGGGACACCTAGCATTTTTTTCACGGCACCACCTCTTTCGAGTTGCTGACAACACTCAAAGAGTATTAATTGTCTAAGGAAAGCTTCTCAAATCTCGCCGTTCGGAATCGGCAAAAAACTGTAGGTCCCTTCTACTCGTGAAGAACAATAGCATGCACAACACGAGTAGTTGTTGTAGAAGCTAGGCCCTGGTCCGTTATGGGCTGTAGTGCCACTCAATTATTATTATTATTTAGACGAGTAACGTTGGGTTTCAAAGTGTCAATTGTAGCTGGCTTAAATAATACTGAAGACCTAAGACTTTTCAAATCCCCGGAGAAAACCAAAGGTGTGATATCGCAGGATCTAGATGGATAATTTACCGTACCAAAATGCAAAATAATGTGCTCTCAAGAAGTCTATAGTTTTACGTGCTGTATGGCTCATACCGTCGTTTTGTTGAAACCAAAGTTCACAAAGACCATGTCTTTTAATTTCAAGAAGCACAGAGTCCGTTAAAATTGCGCGGTTCAACATTCTAAGTTGCCTCATTTTGTTCTCCGTGTACACTCTCAACTACAGCCACTACAGTTTACGTTTACTACGTTCTTTATGTGGTCTAACCGGTCTAGTAACATACGCTCAAGTAAACGGAAACACAAATTTGCGAGTGGTATTGACAAGTGCGTTTTAAGTAGGTCGTCAAGAACCCTCCTGAAAATCAAACCTCACGATGAATCACCCGTTAATATATTTGAAGCGCCACAATAGATAATTACTATCTCTTCCCTACAAAATTCAACCGAACTTAGAAGATGGTCCGCTACAAACTAAAAAATGATGATGATGTTTTTCTCTGATCATAGAAAAAAGAAGATTCATCACCTCTTAGCGGTTGATTCGATCAATTCCAATGAACTTATCTTAATTCGACCTTAAAAATTTGTTTTGTTGCATTTGAAAACAACAAAACACCTAATCGCCCTTCTTACACGCCTATTTACCTACTTCTCAACTTATCTCCGCGCTTAATTGCATTTCTTCTCTTTCTCTCCATACACCCCGTCACTTGCTATTGGTATCATGGGTAATAGCAAATTTTAGTTTTAACGAAGTTACACATTCACAAGTCGCTTTATCAGATATTTCAGTCGCTTGCAGCTGATACGGCCATTTCTTATCGGCACAAACCGATAAATAATTTGATTACATTTCCTACACTAAGTCATTGTTAATTATAACACCCTGTCAGTCAGTGATTTAAGTTAACCTTCGTTCTTTTTATTTTATTTTGTTTTTGCAGTCCCGTGCCTTACCGTCAGATGCTTCACCATTCCGTCGCTGGGCGCAGTCATCGTTCCGTGCACCAAAAGCTGTCGACTCTCAAGTATCGCTGCCAAGACGACCATCATCTTTGACCGCATCAGACAACGATGTTTACACAAAATCAATGGATAGCTACGTAGGAGAATTTAAAGCAGCCGCCGCAGCAGCAGTTCGTTGTCAGTTGGCTGATATCAAGAACATCGTGAATGGAAGCAGCAGCGCCGGGGGCGGTGGTGTTGGTGGTTGCGGTGGAGTTCAACAGGAGCCAACAGCACCAGCCGGGGTTACTGCTTGGGGTAGCTCATTTGAGAAATTACTCGATGATCCAGCCGGATTGCATACATTTGCGGAATTCCTAAAGAAGGAATTCTCAGCGGAGAACATTTATTTCTGGACCGCATGTGAGAGGTATCGTCACATCGAATCGGCCAGTGAACGTGCCGCACAAGCGATGGAGATATTCTCAAAGCATCTGGCAAATGGTGCAACTGAACCGGTTAATGTTGATTCACAGGCCCGCACAACAGCCGAAGAGAATCTGAGAACTGCTGAGAAGGATTTATTCAGCCAAGCACAAAAGCAAATTTTCAATCTAATGAAATTCGACAGTTATCAGCGATTCATTCGATCTGATTTGTATAAGAAATGCATTGAAGCAGAGGAGAACAATCAAACGTTGCCCTACACGGCGGAAGGACTGGACGAGCTCTTGAAGACAAATTTTCATCAAACTGCCCAAACTAAGGTGAGTGCTTAATTGATTATAAATATGCATGTGTCGCTCCCTGTTGATTGGTTTCCCGCTGTGAAGTTAATTTAATATTTTACCTATCCGTCGGTTTAAAGCACAGTTCAGTCACATCAAATATTAATTAAGTTTCCGGTGAAAGCCCCCAAAAGTTCCACTCACTCATTTCCATATGTTTCATTAAACAATGCGGCGCGTGTGTGTAAGCACCAGAGATAAATGTGCACTAATTACAACTTATTGAACTAATAATCTCGCATTCTGTTATCGCTTACTACATGGCAGCTGGTTTCGAGCAGGTAATGATGTGACTGTTCTAGTTTTCTGGACTTTTATTACGAGGTGTCTGGAACAGGTATACATTTCATTTTGTCTTTTGACACGAGACTGATAGGAGACCGCGTTCATATGGCCTCCACTCATTAACCCTCGAAATTGAATATTGTCCTCTTTTTTTGGGAAATGAAGACGAATATATGAGAGACACTTACAGTTGTAGGCCACACGTGTCATTGTTTTATGTACAATATTATTATCTGAAGAAATCTCTCTGTCCAACTGAGTTCTATGCATTTTTTCTCAGACAAGAAAACCGCTCAAGAAATGAATGGGAATTACAGAGTATGGACGTTGAATTGTCTGTGCTTTACTTCTTACAGGAAAGCAAAGCCTGTCAGGGACAATTTGTATATACGGTGCTCTAATATACCCTCTGTGTAGAATAGTTTTGTCTATAAATGCTCACAAACATAAATCAAAATTGTAGTAACCAACCTTCAATCATTCGCGAAAATTGTTTGTACACAAAATTCGTAGATTTTTTCGTCGGCAACTGCAATCCCCATTTCTTAACTTAACTTAACATCCTCCGCTGGTTTCATTTAACAGCAAACAAGGATACACATTCTTTTTCAATTTTGCCAATTTTATTCGATCGATCTTTACCTTCCTGATTGAATCTCTTGTGGTAAGTTCTGTCACGGTATTGTAGCAAATCAAGACAAGAATTCGCTGTAAAAACTACTCTGTTTAAGCCTGTACTCATACCTCTGTGTTTGTTCTCTGTTTTCGTTGAGCCGCATAATACACTAAAGGAGTTGCAAGGACAATGCACCCACTAGAGACCTCCAGGTCACTCGATTCTCCGCCATCGACTTCAGCTCACCAGGAGTTAATCGTGTCTCTGATATCTACCCTATTTCTCAACTGCACCTCTAAGAAATAGATCTTTGATCCCAGTGGCTCTAAATTCTATGCACACATCCGAGGTCCTGATTTATATAAAAAAAATGTTGTCGAACATATTGTCTCTTTCTTGTAATCAATCCCTCATCCCTATGCCCGCCTATGAATCCTTTATTTATTTTCTATTTCCTTCTTTTATTTTTCAGTTGAAAAAATCGGCTAGCAACGCCGAGGATCGTCGCCGAAAGAGTCTTCTGCCATGGCACCGCAAGACCCGCTGCAAGTCACGCGATCGCGACGAATCCGACAATCCAGCAAGTAAATCCTCCACGCGATCCGGAAAAAATCAACTCTCAGGAAACTCACTGAAAATTTCCAACACGGCAAACTCTACAAGCGACATTCACAGTTCACGCAGCTCGTTATCCAGTTTCGATACACTGCCACAGTGTACACTGAATAACACCTCGGACGATGTGAAAGCATGCTGTCTGTGTCGTGTCATCCTCAGCGATGGAGCAACGACAATCGTGCAGACGCGCACTGGAGAGACAGTGCGTCAACTGGTTGAGCGATTGCTGGAGAAGCGTGGTATCTCCTATCAGGTCTTCGATGTCATCTTGAACACAACCAATAAATCAGTTGACCTCAATGCTTCGTCACAAATCTTATCTGGCAAGGAGCTGCTAATCGAACAGAGAGTGGCATTTAAACTGGATCTGCCAGACCCGAAAGTAATCTCAGTCAAAAGCAAACCGAAGAAGGCTCTGTGCGAAGTCATAAAACCCATTCTTCAGAAATACAACTACTGCATGGAGAATGTACAAGTGCTGATGCGTGACACGCATGAGCCGGTGGACTTGTCGCAGCCAGTCACAATCGCAGACGGTCAGCGACTGCAGGTGGTGATGTTGAAAGTTGATCACAATGAATACCCGCCAAATCCAGCCAAGGTGAAAGTCATGCCAAAAAGCGTATCTTTTCCAGCAATTAAGCCCTACCGCAACGGATCGATACCCAATGCGGTAGTCAATCCGCAACAGAGTACCCTAGATGAAATTACGAATAAGGTTTTTAACGAGCTGCTGCAGGGCAAAGTTGAATCTCATGATGTGAATCACAAGGCAGCTGACATGTGCTCTCTGAAGGTGAAGCCCCGCCGCATCTAAGCCCTTCCCTCGAAGAACACGACTTTAATTTAATTTGTTTTTTGTTGCAGTCAGAAGATTGTGCGTCCGAGACATCGTCGATATTCGATCGTATTCGCAGAAGGGACTCAAACATTCCAGGCTTGAAGGGATTGCGCCCCAAAAAAGTCAATAAACCATCGATAAGTCAATCTGACGATACATTAAGTAACTCAACACATGTTACCGGCAGCAGTGATCCATCGTCGACTTCAGCAGCACCAGTTAAAAAGCCAATAATTGCTAAGTGGAAGGCCGGAGTGAAAGTCCAAGTAACCGAGCGTGCAGAGTATCAAGGTTTGTGTGCAAAGACCCCCTTAACTTGCAGCACAAATGCTCATGAATTAGTAACCAATTTCAGATGAATTTTTAGAAGGACTAAAACGTGCCCAATGCGCCCGCCTGGAGGATCAACGCGGTACTGAAATCAATTTCGAACTCCCGGACTTTCTGAAAAATAAAGAGAACCTGAGTGCTGCGAACAAACTGCGAAAAATCCGCGCAAACCTTAGTCCCGTTAATAAATCAGCTCCGGCCCCACTAGACGGACAGCTAAGCGATCGCCAACAGCCCCAACCGGCACCCAGACTCTCCATATCCAAGAAACAATCCATATCCCCGATGAAAATCGATGAAGAGGAAACAACTCCAGTGTCGTCTGCAGATCCATCCACTGATGGAGATTCGTCCTCCTCCAAGGGACCGCCGCCACTACCGCCTAAGCCAAAAGTACTTCCAATAAAGCCTTCCAACTGGGGCCAGTGCAACACTGGCAACGCAAAGTCACCAATCGTCGCGACCACATCCCCAACTTCTGCAGTTCCGCTGCCCAGTAAAATTCCAATTGACATCTCACGAAAGCATCTGGGATCCGAGCAGACCGGTAGAAGCGCATACCTGGACGAGCCAAGTAGTAGTTTTGTCTAAGATAATGTGAGACAATTGAATTTGAATAGCCAGCTATATGTAGGCCTAAGACAAATAGTTAAAGCAAAATACGTAAGAACGGATCGATCGAGAAATTGTGACGCATCGATTTGATAGCATTACCCATGTAAATAAAGTATATAGAGACGCATGTAATTAAGGTACAACATATTCATAAATTATTAATAAAACAAAAGCAAAATTATTCCAGAGAAATAAAGTAACACATTTTTCTAGTAAGTTTTAATGATGGTTGTTTTTTTTTAATTTGAAATTTTTAGTACACTCTGTTTTGGAGACACTCTCCAACATATTGGGAGTTGTTTTATTGATGCGTTGATTCTTTACCAATGTAATCGAAACTACGCATTTTTTAAGGAAGCTGTGAAGGCATACCGAAGTTGTTTTCAAGTTTTGTGGCTATTTAAGAGTATCCACCGCCTTGTCATACCCCTTCTTCAAACATTTCTGCCTTCTATCCAGACATACCCGCACACATGTCACATGGCGTCGCAAAAGCAAATTGGATATCATCTATGAGCAGAAAAGAATGTTCAAGTACAAGATGCAAACAGAATCTTGCAAGGATAAGTGAATTTAGTGGTAGATGCAAATGATCTGAACTCTATAATGGCGAAGGCTATCGAAGCTTCGCATAATTATTCCTCTTACATAGGGGAGAAGAGACAAGAATTCATTCCTCCGAAACCTAACGCGGGTTATAAAAAAGATTGCATTCGTCGTTCATTGTGATTGTACCCTAACATGTCATCCCACGATTACAGATTGAGAGCAACTGTAAAACGCGAAATGTCAAAAAGGTAAAATGTCAAAAGATAGACCTGTCAAAGTTACGGCACCGAATGGCAGACGATTTTCGTGTTGCCTTACAAAAATATTTCTTTTTCCAAAACTAAAACTCATCAATAACAATGGAAGCTATCGGTCCAGCCAGAAGTTGCGTCAAGTTCCTCCAAGTATGATTAACCCCAAATTACCAGCAATCTCTGCATATTTTACATTTCCATTCAACTTTCAGCTTGTGCAGCCTGGTTTCCTCATCCCAGGAATGCAAGGCCTCCTGAACGCTCAGCAAGTGCGACATCGCCAAACGAAACATTGGAATCCCAAGTTCAAGAAATTGCGTAAACAGAAATTTGTTAAAATTGAACTGCCGAACTTCGAGGAGAAATTCGAAGAGCTTCCACCGGAAGAGGTTCGCAGTCGAATGAAAGAACGTGGTGTGCTGCCACCACGTCCCTGGCTAGAGAGGCCTTTCCACATTAGTTGCACAGGCGGAATCTTTGAACCGTACGTTCCACCAGAGGGTGATGGTAAGAAATCGATAATATCCTCTACCGGTGCAAAGCAAAAAATGGAATTGCTAAGCATGAAGGGAAAGAGCATGATGGCCATTCGCAAAATCCGAAGCTATGAGGAAGACTTCGACAAGGATGATTTCGGTGTAATAGCTCAAGATATCTACATAAAAGCCCATGAGTTGATGGCCCAGCGGAAAAAACACGAGCTGCGGGAACATGTAACAGAGCGTTGCTATCCAGAGATTATCCACAATACCAAGGATAAGACAATTCACTGGAAATTCTTGAAATCCCTCGAACCACCGAAAGTGGTGCATGCACGATGCACGGACGTCATCACAAAGGAAAACCAGTTCGCCCAGGTTACCGTTAGATTTCATACGCAACAAATCTTGGCAATTTACGACCGATTCGGACGACTTATGCATGGAAGTGAAATTCTAGCTAAGGACGTTCTCGAGTACGTAGTTCTGGAAAAGCACATTTCAAATGAGTATGGCAAGTGGAGAATGCACGATAAGATTATTCCTGACTGGCTTCCACCAAAGCAACCTGCACCAATCACATTCAGGGTGATCGAAGAAGAAGAAGAACAAAAACAAATCGAAGAAGGTCCGCAGAAGGACGAAAAAATAGAGCAAATCCAAGCGGGATCGGCAGAGGCTCCAAAGGAAAAGCTATTGCCTGCATAAAAGTTGAATTAATAAATTGTTGTTTTGTCAGAAATGCTGTTTATTTAAAGTAGATCAATCCAGACAAGAAAAATTTCCATCAACAAGAAGAGAAACTCAAACGCCGTTTTATTCGGGGGAAGAATTTCTTGTCCTTTATCGTCCGAATTTAGAGGACGGTGACAGTGTGCAGCCTGTTAGGGCGTTTGCGCAAATCAGGCTTATTTTCCCTGATTTAGCCTTGATGCTTACAAGATTGTAGCATAAGACTTTGTGCTTAAGTCTGACGCAAGCAATAAATCCATATGTACCGGTCTAGACGGCCCACAACATAAGTGTTCACATCTGGTTCACACATGATATTACTACTCACGGCGACGTCTCCATTTTATTATGCGCAATGACAAAATTAAAATATTTGTCTACAGCCGTATTAATAAACATAAAATAGCGACGAGATAGTACTTAAAAAAAATCCTAAAATTTGGATGCTATGCAGGCCATCCAACTTGACGACAGGAAAATAATAAGAAAATCGGAACGGAATTGTTTTGCCGACTTAACGTTGGGGGCATAACACGTCTGGACAGGCATTTTCAGAACAAGCGCTGCCTTCCCTCTCTGTATCAATTGGTGTAGTAGATTTTTTTTCATCCTTCTCTGAGTCCATCTGAAGGCGGAGAAGTCTGTTTTGTAGCAATCCAGGGCCTACGAAAGTTGCACGTGGTTTGTGGACCTTACATTCAATGCTTGCTTTTACATTAAGTATGAGTGCACGTTGCGTAGTACATAGTACTAATTCAACAATCGCCGGGATTTTTTTGTATGCTAAGTAATTCAAATTGTTAAGTTTTTCAGTTATGATAATTTCATTTTGAATAATGCCATTTTCACATTAGGTAGATATGTAATTTTACAGTTATCCAAAGGGGGCACCATACCCAATTTCAATTTATAAGTGCCCGCATACCTCCTACATTACCTTATTAATTTGTTTTAATTCGAGAGTGTCATGGCACATGTTCTTATATCCCACGGCCTTATGTCATATGGCCTTATGCCACGGCATCCTCCAGAAATATTTACAGCTCAACTCTACACGAACGCTTTTCAACTAATAAATTAAACAATCTACTACAAGATTTCATCAATTGTCAGCAAAAATGTAGCCCGACCATAAGGACGACATCTGCTCTTCCATTTTCTCGTTTTACCCATTTCTTCATAATTTTTTCCTTCTTCCAATCATTCCAGTCGCTCTCTCCACCAAGTACACGTTCATTTCGAAATCATATAAAGTCGCATTTCCCGTTCTACTCCTACTTGGTGTAACAATCGTGGTCAGTGTTTCACTAAATTCCAGGTTAAGCTACTATTTTTTTGTTTTAATTGTAAGTATTTAATTTTATAACAATTTAATTACTTAACTCATCTCCTAAACAATAAATTTCCAAGAAGATTTCTTAAATTTCCTCGAAACCATTTGCCTTGAAGGAAAAAATGGCTGCCTGTGAAGTGATGCGTCAGGTGACGCATTCTCTACATACCCTTTACGATCTTTTTTTAAAAGATATTTCTGTGAATATCATTTTTTCTGGCAGAAATCGCCCATTCGTTTATTTGCTTTTCTTTTTGAGAAATAATTCTAAAATCACATTTCAATTTGCATAAGAAATATGTAAAGTTCTGGAATGGCCGACATTTTGTTCCAGAGAATTAACGGATGTAAGAATAAAGTGTAATTGCGAAAGAAAGAAGCCGAGAAAGGTCACTCTCTTCACATTCTATTTTTCTACCTGCTTTAACCAATGGGCGGCCAGCATTTTGTCCCTCTCTTGTTGCCTTTGTTCAACAGCGGCCGCCACATTTTGATGAAGTGGTCACGTCACTTGTTCATTTCAATTCCGTGCGAAGCCATTTGGGTTTCACGTTGTCTGTTGCACGCGTTTTCTGATATTTTTAGTTTAACTTTTTTTTTTTTAATTTAAACTATATATTAAGAAGATACCAGTTGAAACGAATATTGTGATATCTGTCGCTTATAGTAATTCTCTACCCATAGTCCTATATTTTTTTTATCAGTAGCCTATTAATAGTGCACGCCGTCGTGTAGAACCAGAATTCGAGGTTAATCGTAATTTAATAAAGTATAATTTCTGAATTGGCAAATAAGGGAGACAAGTGAACTTTTGGGAATACTTTCATTGTTCTCTAAATCGGGAACAAAGTACAGTCGATATTTTTTTTCATTAATAAAAGTAAAAGTAAGTATCATTTCAAAATTAAGATTTCTACTTGATGCAGGAAGAGGGACATTTTTTGTATTGTCGCCGACATGTGGTTGTGTATGGTTAATTTTATCTTTCTGTTGCAAAATAATGATTCATCGGAGTTTCTCTAGAGTTCGTTGAAGTTATATACATTTCTTAAGCTTTCCAAAAACCAAAGAAATTTCTCTTACGGTACTCTGCTGAAACGTTGATAGGGCGGGGGAACAATCATTTGTGTTTTTTTATTAGTGTGTTTTTTTTTTGTTGGTGAAGAAGAATGCCAACGAGTGGGGGTTCTTTTCTTTCCCTTTTCTTTGACTAAAAATGTGAGATCGAAATTGCCACATGGACACATTGAGGTTAGTATGTATCACAGTACATATGTACATACAACAGAATATTAACGTGTGCGAGCTGTGAACGATAGGAGGTAATATTATTGAATAATTTATAATATTCGCACGTCTCTTAGGAATTTGTTGTTTGTTATAATGCGAGGAGATATGTGAGTCGTTTAATCGAGAAGTTTTCCTTGATTTGACAATGACGACATACGCACAAGGTTAAAGTACATACTTTCTACGTGCGTACTTTTGTATGTACATAGGTCATATACAGAATTCAATAACACATAATTGTCCGTAATCGAAAATTGTAAGTCACGTACGTACGTTTTCTAATTTTTTTTCTGTAGGACTACGCATCACACTTCTAAAAAAAAAAGGGATTGACAAGTAGAAATTCATTGAAGCAATCATCAACAATTGGTCCAAAAATCAACGGTGATATTTAAATTACAAGATTTTAATAGAGTTTTCTAAATTTAGAACTTAATTTTGATAAAATCGGATTGCTCTGTCGTTTTTTTCGAATTAAGAAATTCCCGCCTCGACATGTTCATGCAAAGTCAGAGCAACAATCACATAAAGAGATGCTTAATGTATACTCTCCCATTTTGCAAGATCAGGTTTGTGCGTAGAAATGGGTGTATCCTGTGTCAAATTTAAGTTAAAGTTAAGGGCAAATTTCTTGTCTCAATATTCTATCATTTTGTTCACAAAGAAATAGCACTAAACCATAACGAGGCACAGGCATGTACAATGAGCATCAAATATTATTTCTTTGTGATTTCTCAGGACGTTGTAGACAGCTCTAAAAAAAAAAGCATGGTTGCGAAAAGAATTTCCGGAGTTTGTGTTAAGGAAGAAACCTCATTGTCCAATGGCCTTCCATGTCATTAGCACTATTTCCTCATTGCCACATAATGCTTTGTGAGTTTACAATTGTGTCGTCGTTTTCAATTTGCTTACCGCATTTTTAAGTAGGTATTTGTTTAAAATATTTGACCTGATATTCCAAAACAGTTGTGAAGTAATTCTGAGGTACACTCGAAAAAATATATTTGTAGGAAAACGGCAAAGATTAGGATAGCTTGTTGTTTGGTTAAAAAAAATGAGGCGTAATAAGTGAGGGCGTTACTTTGTACGTTCGGGTGTAGGTTTGATGTTAAAAAAAAAATGTGATGATTTTATTTCCATTTGCTTAATATGGGTTCAAAATATAATTATAAATAACATCCAACTGGAAGGGGGTGATTAACATTCCATGAGTTACATATCATAAGTTGACGAGGTGTTTAAATAAAATATCTTCAGAGAACGTGTTTGTTTGAGGTTAACAAACTTACTCGGGGTAAATAAACCATGATAAACGTTTCAATATCTTCGGAATAATAAATCACATGGTTTGTGCAGATAAAAGAGCCGTGTCGTCACTTTATTTTATCAATGTAGCCCCCACATTTTTTTCACAGATGCAACATTTTAAGTAGAATGTAGTTCCTCCCCTCTTTTTTCAAATAAAAAATCTCAATCACAGCAGAATATATCTAAACAATTTTCTTTTTTCTAATTCCAGCAATTTGTTGTATGAGTCAAAAAACTGAAAGACCAGTACTATCAGGTCAGCGCATCAAGACCAGAAAAAGAGGTAAAAAACCGCAAAGCAAAGAATTCCTTTCCCACTTAAATTTTATTAACTTCCATTTATTTATTTTGTCTAGATGAAAAAGAGAAATTCGACCCCACGGGATTCCGTGACGCGGTCATTGCTGGTCTCGACAAAACTGAAGGCGACTTGGAACAAATCTCAAAATATCTAGATCTTGCCGGTAACAAACTAGACTATCGCCGCTACGGCGAGGTACTTTTCGATATTCTAATTGCTGGTGGTCTTTTGGGTAAGCATCCGCGCACATGCGTTTGTATAACAAAATAGCTGTAATTTAATCATCTTTCAGTTCCTGGTGGTTCAATCTCTCAGGATGGCGAAAAACCTCGAACAAATTTCTGTATTTTCGAGGCACCCGAAGATATGGAGGCCATGCGAAGCCACGAGCAGGTAATAAATTCATTTATAACCTCACAAATGATAAAGGGCACACGGTGTAGATATCAGTCATCAACAAGTTGAGATCATTGGCGTATTTTCCACATGACTTTTTCGACAATCGAAGAGGGAAAAGATAATAAAGAGTGCTGGTTACTCATACCCAATATTATTGATGGAGAGACGAGATATTCTGCATACAATTAGAGCTAGTTATTTGTCGCATTTTGCTAATGCAGTCCTACAATAGCTGGTGTCGAAGTTATGCTATAACAAACGGCAAATTACTTGTCTTGATGTTCTATCAAAATGAATATAGAGATTTCAATTTGCTCACAAACAAAATTAAAAGCCACTCGTTTTTTCCAGCACTTTAAATTATCCTCTCAATCACCTACTTGATGATGTCTGATTTTACAGTGAAAACATTAAAGTGAACCATCACATATTAACTTGCTATCTTTTTTGATAGGTATTCATCAAGCTCATGCGTAGATATAAGTACTTGGAGAAGATGTTCGAAGAGGAAATGAAGAAAGTCTTGGTTTTTATTAAAGGCTTCACTCCCAGCGAACGAATCAAGTTGGCTCGTATGACCGCACTTTGGATGAGTAAGTTGAAATTTAAACAGCAGCACTTTATGTGTCATCCAACTTTTCTTCATTCACTCAGTAATATTCCTTTATTTTGAATATTCATCATGAGAAATTACAAGTTGGAAGAGGAAACCTGTTTGGTGTACTGATTCTTGAAATGTATTGTATTACAAGAACCACAAATCCATGCACATAAACAAAAATTTAACAGACCCGATAGATTTGGTTAATCTAATTGAATTTCTTTTTTTCTCACTTTCAGTAAACGGATCAATACCTCCAACCGTTTTGTTGGTATTAAACAACGAGCACCTTATTAAAGATGGCATTGCGCTTGACTTCCTCGTAGAACTGTTTGTAACCTTCAAACAGGAAAAAGGAATGACATATCTTGTTCAAGCTCTTAAAAAAGGTGGACTAGAAAGCAAGTAAGTAAAACACATACATATAATATTGTCATTCGGCGAGTTTTCAGGATGGATTCAACGTATTTTTAAGTTGATTCCTTTAATCACTCTCCAAGATTAAATATTTTTGAAAACTTTGATGATATTCGCTAATGAAATAATTTTGTTTGGGATTTCATTGGGTTTTTACATAGCTACTAATAGCCTTTCCAAAGTGTATATGCGTATAATATATACGATTATTAAAAAATGCACTTTTAAATTACATTTATGACGCATTGAAGTTGAATTTTAAATACGAGACATATTTATGTGACCGGGGTATCTTGGCGTTTAATATGTAAAATATATAAATTAAAATATAGACATTTGATTGCGCTCAAAATTGCACACACACATTGTATGCTGAAAACTGTAATGGCATGATTTTTTTGATTTGAAACGTGTCTAGTATGCGCTAAGATCATTACACAACTGAACACATGTGCTTGACGCACTGTGCCAACGACAATTGTATTATCCTTATCTGAGCGCCAACCATATTTTTGTATCATTATCGATTGGTGCTGTATTTAAGAGTGCAAATAGCTTTAAACGTGACCGACGACTTGTAATGTAGTTGAAATGGGCTCCAAGACATTCCTTTTTCATTTCCAGAATATATTAAGCTGTTGTATTTTGGTGATCCCCAAATACAATAAAAGCTTCGAGTCGCTCTGAAGATCCCAGGTCCGATTGCGGGACTGAAAATTTACCAAATTTTACGGTACCGCCTCTTTGAAATTACTAATAACACTGAAAGAGTTTTAATTGACTATGAAAATGTTCTCAAACTTCGTCGTTTAGAGTCGGCGATGTTCCCTCTACTTGTTAAAGTACAAAAGCATGCACAAAACGAGCAATTGGAGAAGAAGCTAGGGCTTTGAGCCTTGCGCATTTTTGTGCATAAACATACGTTTTGTATAGACACACAAATTTTCGAAATGTATTCATTGTACCTTCGGTTTCCTTATAATGTTCCCTACGCAAAGATCAAGCACACAATAATCAGTTTGTTTTGTTTCAATAACATCGTCTTTCAAAGAGTTTTTGTTTCAAGTATCCACAAATAATCATTAAAAACATTTTCATTACTTGAGTTTGTATTTTGTCGTAGCAATGTGATCGCCGCCATTTTTAACTGATGACCTACAAATACCAAATCACAATATTAAATGTACACTTTTCCATTTTTAGGTTAATGGAATTTTTCCCACCAAACAAACGTACTGAAGAATATTTTAAACAAGTTTTTCTTGAAAAAGGACTTACTGAAGTTATTAAATTACATAAAGCTCAGGCTAGTCAAGAAGCTAAACGGGAACTACAACAGGTAAGCTTTAAGTTCGAAGACGTGCATTCTTTGCTGTTTTTTTTTTATCTTTTGTGGGGCATCTTTGAGGACGGATTTAGCTTTAAATGCAATCTTCGTTGTACACTGATGCCAGAGAAATAAATGAGATTTTTGCTTACTTCGGATGTACCCAAATTACAACCTGGTCTCTGTAGTCAATGAGATCTCGTACAAAGAAAAACCCTTCAAATCTGATTAATTTCTTCCTTCCCATTATTTTGTATATGGAAAATGCTTACGTTTATTCATTTATTTTTAGACACTTCTTGATGATATTAATGATGAGAAACCTCACACAGAGATAACTTCTGATATAAAAGAATTTGCACTGAAATCAAACATTCCCGAACACGAAATCATAAGCATTGTAAGTTCACACTTATCAATTTTTGCAGACAACATTAAGCTAATATGATTTTCTTTTTCGTAGATTTGGTCAACAGTTATGTCACTCGGTGAATGGAACAAAAAGGAGGAACTGGTAACCGATCAGGCGGTCAGACACTTGAAAGGTTACTGTACATTGTTGCAGTCTTTTGCAACAACAAATCGTTCTGAGTTGTCATTGATCTTAAAAGTTCAAGAATTCTGCTATGAGAACATGAATTTCATGAAGGCGTTCCAAAAGATTATTTTATTGTTCTACAAAAGTAAGTAACCACCACACTTATACAAACGGGTTGTCATTTTCTGACTTCAATCTTTTTTTTTTTGCTTTGTCCAGCTGAGGTGCTGTCAGAAGAGACAATTTTGAGGTGGTATAAGGAAGCGCATTCTCCTAAAGGAAAAATGCATTTCCTTGAGCAAATGAAGAAACTCGTCGAGTGGCTGCAAAATGCTGAAGAAGGTATGTATAAAAACTAAACAATCCTTACCAGCAAACAAAAAAATTAAAATTAATCCTGTTCACCTTTTCTTCACAGAGTCTGAAGATGAGCAAGAAGAGAAAGCAGCAGAAGAAGAGTAAAAGAATTTAAATGCAAGTAAAACAATAACATGAACAAAACATCAACATTATCAACAACAACCAGAACACATTACAAAAAAAAAAAAAAACAAAACAACAATTGTAAGAAGAATCTAAAAAAAGAAATATTTGTATAAGTAATACACTTAACCATCAACAAGTGCAGATTTCATAAGAAAAAAGAAAATAATGTTTTTTATACCAACGGAGAAATATATTTGATTGCCAAACAATATACAACGCAACAAGAACTTAACGTGTACCGTTTTATTTGCTCGTTATTCCATGAGCGGCTGGAAAATTCAACAACCAACTGTTTTTAGAAATCGTAATGTACCATATAATGAAAAAAAAAACAATATAAATCGAAAAACAACACAAAATGATAAAAACATTGCAAACTCTTAAGATAAATTCAAAAGACCCGAATTTTTAACATCGTACTTGAAACAGAAAACAAAATTAAATGGAAAAAAATAAAAATTAAGTTAATCTCAAGAAATGTGTACTTGCTTTTTTTTTTTCTTTTTTCGTATATCTATAGAAAAAGTTTGGAGGTAAGTCGCTTGGGAAAACATCTATAGGAGGCGAAGCATAACCGAAATGCTCTTTAGCGTCTTCGATCTCTATTCCAATTTGCATTCTAAAAGCACGCGGCGCGGCCTGGAAGGGTCCCCGAATGTTTGCTAGCTGCTTTCAATTTAACCCAGTGAGGGACTTTACCACTTGTCGCCACCTGAATCGCTGTCTTTCTCTTCTACGCTGTCCCTCGGGGGTTAGATTCAAAGATTTTCCAGTCCGGAGGATTGTCCATGCGATCGATTCGTTTTGAAAAAAAGCCGTTAGAAGACGGTTACTTTAGTTGTTCGTGAGATAGCTTTTTGTCCACAGATTTCTTAGCCTTCGTTTTATTTCACTCCTGGTGTCATTTTGCCTGATTTTTTAGCGGTTCCTTGATGCACAACATCGTTGATGTATGCGTCCATTGTGATATTCTGTACAACACGTCGTAGTTGTATTGAAGGGACTTCTAAAAGATTTGACTGCTCATGTTGCCGACTTTGGGCAGCGTGCATTCTTATCGTTATGTTAAATAAAAGGACGAGCTTTGTAGTGATGTTTCGAGTAAAACTAGATATTGTTCTTTGTGTATTGTTAATCCCTATATATGCTGTTATACAAAACCTTAAAATCAATGACCAGGTTCGTTTGCCCGTTTTTTTTTTTTTTTTGTTTTACAGGTGTGCGGAGGTGTGACTATATGGTTGATTTTCCAGCGTAAAACCACGCTGGTATTCATCATCTAAGTCGTTAACAAACGAGCTTAGACGTTCAAACAGTGTCGATCCTAATCGCAATATTTACGAGACTGATGCCTTTACATTCGAAGCAATTCAAAGGGCCTTCGTTTTTGTGGATCATAGAAACAATACTAGAACTTTAGTCGTCAGGCATGTCTTCCTCCGACCATTTTCGAGAGATGAGTGCATGGTCTATACAAAGTTATCGCCTGACGACTTCTAGAGTTTGAATAGTAGTCCAGCTCCTTACTTCATCCAGGTCGGGTGGACGAAAATGTTGTTCCTCACCTTCACTTTCATTTAGAATGAGGTCTTTTACCAGTAGCACCGTTTGAATCTGTGTACAGACGAGGGAGAGGACTACAGGGTAATTGTATTTTAGCTATTGAGTATTTGTGCTTTTTGCATCTGAACCCAAACTTATTTTTTTTATCTCGATAGTGCATTCATTGAAATAACCATTCAGAATGCCACACAGTTTCGACATTAAATTTTCTTTCTTCCGACTACAGCGACATATCATATCGTATATTCTTTTTATTTACGATATACGAAAAACCACCACGTATTATTTGCATATTCTTAGGCGCATACATTACCCCAATTTGACGTTTATCAATTGGGTCATGTTCTGTTCATAGTCTGTTGCTATTCATAAAGTTGTTTTTTTTTTACTCCATCATATCGATTTGCATTCATAATCATTTTAAAAGATGTTAGAAGTTTGTGTGGATTCCATAGAGTCTGCAATCGCTGCAGCCAATGGCGGCGCATCTCGCATTGAGCTTTGTTCTGCCTTAAGCGAAGGTGGCCTTACGCCAACGGTGGGTGCATTGAAGGCACTTAAATCCCTTCCAATAAAAATTCCAATTTTCTGCATGCTCCGTCCGAGGAAGGGAAACGATTTCAAGTACTCCGACTCTGAAATGGATGTTATACTCTACGACATCGCACTTCTCAAATCCCATGGGTGCGATGGATTCGTTTTCGGTGCCTTAGATGAGAATAGGAACGTATACGACTGGCACTGCAGGCAGATCATACAAATGGCTGGGGACTTGCCAGTAACTTTCCACCGTGCATTTGACATGACTGACCCAAATAAAATGCACGAAACAGTCGAGACAATAAAGTCATTAGGTTTTAAGAGAATTCTAACGAGTGGTTTTAAGGCATCTTGCTTAGAAGGTTTAGGCAATCTCAGGGAGCTCTGTCGACAACATGAGAATATTGTGATAATGCCAGGCGCTGGCATTTCTGCTGAAAATCTCAATGATATACTGATAGAGACGAATTGCAAGGAATTCCATGCATCAGCCAAGAGGAGAAAGGACTTCCGTTATGGAAACCCGGAAAACATATCACTAGGGCGAAATGAGGCCGATGTTGAATCGGTTTACGTTACTGAGGAAGCAATTGTTAGACAATTGGTTGATATTGCACAATCAAAATGATTTGTAAGTTGTTGTAAGTTTTTTTTTTCAATTTCTTTTAAATAAAGTTTATCGCTGTTTGTTTTGTGTGGTATTGTTTGGAACTTCAATGTTTTTTTGTGTTTAACCTACTCTGCTATAAGTAGGGATGATCTTTGACCCCTACTTTGGTGGTTAATCATTACTTATTACACCTGGGCCATGCGCATTCGCTATTGGGACAATGAAACCGAGAATGTCCACATTTTGAATTTGTATACGTCTGGCATACAAAATTGAGAATAGTTGTTTGAGGATCGCATTGCCACAATCTAAAGTTCGTTTTCAGATATGTTGTCGTGCCTAGCAGTGGTAAGTATGGTAGGTATAACAAAAAACTAGCAAACATGACCGTGGTGTCATATCTCAAGCATTGATTGTGTGTTCATTCAATTCACACACTCAAGGGCCTTAATCGAGGAGCGTGCAGAAATCTTTTACTGAATTTATTTCTGATGCAGACCACTAACGGTTACTTATCGTTTGACAATGTCATCCACATCGTGCTCTAAGTGAGTGAAAGTGAAGCCCTGTCATGCATCAATAGATTCAGATCTCTCTTTCTAATTAGTGTCTCCCATCCTCACTGAATAACAATTACAGTTCTTTTGTTTACATCTTACATTCATACTTGAATTTTACATGGCTTAAAAAACGTCAAAAATAATGATCTAAAAACACTGTGTGAGAAATCGGTTTCTGTGGCAAGAAAACGACAAGGAAAGTGATAAAAGTAATCAATCAGAATCTTGTGAACTGTGGTTAAGCAAGAGAAGATTATTTTTCCAGATGCAGAAATACACCCACATCATATGCATTACTACGCCGAAATGAGCAATGCGTATTTTCGAAAAGCCAATGAAACTCCCTAATATTTTGAAATGAAGTAGGGTTCATCGCGAAATCAACAGATTACTGTGTACAGTATTCCGCGCACGAGTGGAGAGCAAATCGAGTCACTTTTTTTTCGAAATACGGATACAACAAATGATACAAGCCACTCAATTTAAGTGCTAACGGGAATGACCAAGTACCTGTCATCAACACAGAAGTCACATCATTCAAATTCGTGGATTAAAACGCTGTTCTCATTTATTTATTGGCTATATATATATATATATATAATTTACAATATATTTTATATAATTCACACTTATTGGTATCATATTTACAATAATTAATAAACAGCAATCGAAATGAATAATTTATTATCATAACTTTACGTTTTCAAACGAACGATTGTTTCCATCTCCAAAAAAACCTAAAAACTTGTACGAACAGTTTTGTGTGTTTTTGTCTCCTATAAACGTTGAACAATACATATTAACTGCAATGACTTAGTTCATTCCTTGATTATGAATGGTAAATCTGTACATCGATCGATTTAGTGTCTCAGAGTAAGAGGGCGATCAAAACAGGCGGTCTCTGCCGGTTCTCGTCTTTATCACTTCATTGAAGACACAAGCATTTGTTGAATGACTATTTCATTTACCTATTTATTTAATCCATTAATGAAGAGTGCGTGTGTGCAAAATATTTCATTTATTCCATTAGTTCATTATTTGTCTCACAGTTAAACACACGGCGGCTGTTTTAGATTCAAATTCAAAAGAAGCGCCAAAAAATATGATATTTGATTTCTTTTCTTTCTTTTTTTTTAATATACATACATACAAACATATATATATATATATTTATGAACACATAGAGTTATACACATATATCATATTCATCTAACACTTAAAGAGAAGAGGAAGGAAACAAAATTGGAAGGAGAACGTGCGGGAAAATAAAACACAGGCAGTTTTTTGAATTCCTCATGGAAACAAACCAAAGTAAATTTCTCTCTTTTTAATGTCTTGACATAAAACACAAACAAAAGTAAATAATATGTATATGTTAATTTCGACTAATACATGGAATACTGATTTATAATCGTTCAAATTAATTGATAACTCTATTAACATTACTCTCTTCTTAATTGAGACAGCAAGACAACAACAAAAAATCGTTAAAAATATAAAAACGGAAATAATTACACAAAGGGATTCTCAAGTGTATGAATTGTTGAATGTTCGCTCTAAGAAGGTTACACGTTGCTGGAAAACCTGGTGGTAAATGTTGCGAAAATTGTGTGGTGTGTTTGTTTTTTGTTTATGAACCGGGAGATAGTGGCAGCAGACGAGGCACACACTCATACGAAACGAATTTTATTCTCTGAACCGACAGAACCAGAGATAAGAGAGAAAGAGAGAGGGATCGAGAAATTAACGCGCATTAACAACATTTTTTTTATGTTTTTGAAAAATATGCACTTCCGTTCAAGTACGCCAAATGCGTGAAGAGTCAAAAAATACATTTTAAATAGTGGAATTGTCGTTAACTTGATGGCATTAGTTCAGTGTAAAATCACGTACAATTCCAGTGGTCAAAACATACCTGATGCTGATATGACTATTCACTCGTTTGGGGTTGTGTGGAACGTAGGCATGACATAAAACGAATACAATGAATTCTCACAATTCACCCACATTATTTTGCAACCGACGCACGGGGTAATAGAATTCAAAACACTTTCAAAAAGCTCTTCTCAACAATTCAAAAAAAAAAAAGACGGCTGAACGACGACGGAAAACTATTTAACATTTCTTAACAATAAACAACAAAAGTACATATCGCGAAGGACCGGAGAACAAATTATGAAAAGGAAATAAAACTGTATATATATATATAATAACTGTATAGATGCTAGATACAAACACATATTGTAGCTAAACGATTTTCTTTTTTAGTTTTAGAGAAATTCCAAATTTCTTTTAAGTTAGTTCTCAACAGGAATGTTTATGATATCAAATTTGAAATAGATATATATATATATGTATTTAACTAGAAAAAACAAATCAAAAAACAATAAACACAAACATGATCTGATCTGCGTTACATTCGGTATAGGTGTAGTAACTGTGTGTATTTATCTCCTTGCACCTACAATACGTAATCTTTAACATCTTAATTTGTTATCAATAAATTTTTGAAATATGTATCTATTGTTTAATTTATGCTCATTATGTTATGCTAATGTATAAGATTTACTATATGCAGTTATGTACGTGACTTTTAACGGATTATTTTGCTTGCTGTTTTTTCTTCTTTTGTGAAACATAACCTTTTTGTTTTTTTTCTTTTTACTTGTATACAGACTTAATCAACAGAAAAAAAAAATAAGAAAAAAATATGTAAAATGTAGAGAATATTTAATCGGTGAATTTACGGTTGGGATTTGTACCGAAGAGTGCATTACGGATTTCTGGAACAAGTTGCTGTGAAATCAATTCCAATCTTGACTCCAGAGTGTTTGGTACCTGCGAGAAAATACATTTCAGTCCAATTCAAGCAATACAAACTGATCATCCCACCTTAACACGTCCATTCAGGGCGATCAACTCAACTCCTCCACAGGTGTCTGGTGGTAAGAAGTTGTCAGTATCGATTTCAATGACCACATCAGTTCCGATTGTCTTTTTGTACTGATCGTAACATGTTTGCAAAACTTCTCTGACCAAACTCTGATCCACTTGACGGCAGCGCAAGATGACATTTGGTTCCATTGTCTGATACAGAGCTTGAATTATGAGCTTTTCAAGGATAACCTTGTATTCGCTTGGATTCTTTGTGACTTCGCCCAACCGGCGACGTGCCTCATCCAATACGCTGCGG
Organism: Eristalinus sepulchralis; assembly: GCA_944738645.1. Taxonomy (NCBI): domain Eukaryota; kingdom Metazoa; phylum Arthropoda; class Insecta; order Diptera; family Syrphidae; genus Eristalinus; species Eristalinus sepulchralis. The sequence goes on along the minus strand of OX122882.1, from coordinate 83,564,289 downwards.
ACATGATCTTCTCGCACTTTTAGAACCTAATTGATGTTTTGGCTTCGATGTGATTTCTATACAATTAAAAACGTATTGGCTATCTTACCTTAAGACGAGCTTGATTAAGCATGTTGGAGGATTGAATCTTCTTTTGGAGTTCGACTTGTTTCTCCTTCTTCTCATAGTATTCCATGATCTTCAATCGCTGCTGCTGCACCAGACGACCCTTCTCGATGTTGAATTCTTCCTCGGCTTTAGCATCGATTTCTTCGGCTTTTTCATTAGCTTCCTGCTCAATGAATGCCATCATATGCTTGATCTAGAAAATTATGTTTAATATGATTAGTGTTGTACATTTTTGGTTTGATACTCCTTGATTACTAGAAGTTACGTGGACAGTTTACATTTACTTATACAACTACTTATTTTAGAGGGAAGTTTAAACTGAATATCAAAACAGTTAATCGTGCGATTAAAATTGTCATTTGTATTGAAATACATTTTTCCATGTGCCGTACCGTATTTTCTAAGTTCTTAAAAGGCATTGTTCTATTGGGTGGTGCTATTTCTGAAAGTGACTTGGAATTTTTTTCGAATGCAATGCGTGATGTTATGTGGCGGGTACCTATAATTCAATGTAGACTCCATACCGCAAGGTTTTGGGACATTTTTCTAGACACCTATTTTGTATACAAATGGCAGTCAATTTAAAGATGTGCGCCCTTATCGATACGCCGTTAGATCCCATTAGAAAATTGTATGTTATGGTACGTTATATGAAATTAATTAATTAATGGGTTTATTTTATGGCTCTGTCATAATCAAACGAAGTTAGAGATGTAAACGAGGTTTACGGTTATACGGTGAACCTAATTTTACATTCTCAGTCTTTCAAGTTTGTAATGTTTTCATAAGTGAATTTGCTACAGCAACAAGACGCTCTGAGATATTACCTTCGGTCCTTAAACTTGGTTTCGCCATTCCGGATAAATTTTTGAACAAGACAGACGTTAGTACACAGCAAGACTCAGAACTACGTAAAGCTTTTGGCTGAGTTCTTACATGCAGATGTAGGTGTTAATGAACTGTATAGCCATTGCTTATAGCAGTCGGCAGTAGCGTCCCTAAAAGCATATTCACAGCCAAACTGCGATTCTGTTTCAAAATTGCAGTAAATTTGACGTATTTGCCTCTTTGTAGGCGTTTCCCTTTTAGCAATGCAGCATCTTTGTTCATTATTGCATGGGGAATATATTTTATGCAGTGCAGGTGTAACAATATTGAAATTATATGCTTACCCTCTATAAAAAATCACAAAATCTTTACTCTATTCAACGCAGTTAGTTTGTTGAAAACTATTGGTAACAAATTGAGCTTGATTTTTCCTAATGTCCGAGAGGATACACTGTTTATGCAACTAAAATTTCATAAAATTTGATGTGGCAATGAGTTTAGTGCTTCTAAACGCAAACGCCTAAATAATTGACAAATACATGTTGCTGCACCAGACGACCCTTTTCGGGTTAGCAGAAATGTTGTTCTAAGTTGGCTGTACTGGCTAGTATAACGCGCTCATTTTAAAACTCATAATTTCTTCGACGATCATTGATTTTAAAGATATACCTCTCTGCTTGCTAAGGTCATCGTTTTCTTCGGGCAGAATATTATATGTTTGCGTTATGATTGACTTGCAGAAATATACAACAACGTTTCCAGTACCTTGTAAATCTCTAGGTGCTATTCCATATTTAAAACTTTTTTATATATGAAGAATAGAAACACTTGTAAAAGTCGGATTAGGTATCAAATGATAAATGTTTACCAAATCAAACATATACCCACCTAAGTGCGAACCTTACACGTGATTTATATAAGGGTTAATTTACTTTTTTTTAAGTACAATAAGGATGAAATAAATTCTATGCATTTTCAGACTTCACGATCTTCTATTTAAAAACCTAGGTTTTCTCTTTTAAGCAGAGAAGTTTCACATTTTGTTCATTACATCGATGGAAATATATAAAAGCTATAGTTTTTAAATGACAACAAACATTTTCTGAGTAAACATATAATATATGAAGCAGAGATCTTGTATTTTAATAGCTAAAAGTACTTAGAAAGAATTCGAATAACATAAGGTGTGGGTCTTCTGAATTTCAACTAACATCATAAGATAACCACTTTATCATAAGCAGCTTTTGCCCAATTACTGTATTCTCGAATAAAAGTTCTAAATTTAGATTCAACAAAACATGATATTTTTCCTTTTGCATTTGTCAAAACAGATCTTTCTTAGAAACAAGGCAAGAAGGGGCGGTTATGGAAGAGACTTAACACATATGAGTACACACATGCAGGCACTGCCACTCGCTCATAATAACCTTCAGGTCACATGACATAAAGAAATGACTGACATGCACAAGAAAACTCAGAAATCTAACAACTATCCTAAAACAATAATTCTTTCTGTTTAATTTTAAATTATTATCCCTAGTAAATCAGCTTTTCAATTGAAGAATTGAAATCAGATGATGAGTTGTATGAAAATTTACAATTATTATAGAAGACAAAATTTTTCACATTCACATGACAGCCCTAATCTTATGACTTCGCCTGCATGATTATGCTAGCCAATGAAGATTTTCACTTTTTCGTTCGCCAATTTGAAGATGTTTTGCCCTCAATTGCATGCAATTCGATTTGAATTTTATATCAATTTAATGGACTTACCTGTTTTTGTACATCTGCGTCGCTTAGAGCCATCTTGACGGATTTTTTCTTCCTATCTGCGCTACGCAAGAATAAAATTCAGTCTCTGCTGTTGCGAGAATTTCTTCACAAACGTAATATCTGCGGAATTTCAAATACAAAAGAATAAATCAATTATGAGTACATTAAACCGAATCAGTTCTTATTGGGAAAGTAGTGGAAAATAGATTTTAGGTAAGATGAAAACTCACGGGAGTAAGATAAAGTGCGTGCGCCTACTCCAAGTTACGTACCGTCGTCGTGATGAAAAATTGTGCAAAGCAGAACAAATCCCTTTTCGGTCATATGATTTGGGGATTTTTTGACTGTCGAAGTACTTTTCGAATTTTCGAATAATGAAAGAGTTCAGCCAAATTGAGTGGCAGTTTTTCGAATAGGAAGATTGTGCGTTCCGTGCTCGTATTCTTTGTTTTATTTTATATGAAGTATTTCTTGCAACTGAATTTTGTTTTGGAGAATGTGATTATTTGAATCTTTAAAGTGATTAATTTAAATATATTTTTAGAGTTACAACAACGACATTCAGCAATGGAGGCATTCAGCGAATTGCATTAAAATATTCCGGAATACACAATCGCGCACAAGTGATTCATCGCTGTAGAAAATCATGGCCACCCGACATTTCCTGTGGCAAAGTTTGCTTCGTGTTATGTCCTTTGGAAATTTATATTTTTTATATAAATAGGGCATCCACATATGATTGCCTAGGGAAAGAGAGAAAGGGGAGCTAAATGTCCATATTGGCGTGGTGCGGGTAAAGAAAGATTCTCCAAACTTAACTGTATGCCCGAAAATGGACTCCAGGGTAAACTGATGGTCATTCCGAGCATGTTGTGTATTGTGGGTGAACTATTGAAGGGGAGGAATACAACTGGTTAATTCATTTGTCTTATTGAAATAGCGATAAGAGAGTGATAAAGACAAGACATTTCATCGGTGTTCTAAAGAATCAATCGACTAAGCAATAATATTGCTAGTTTAATCAACTGTTTTTTGATAATCTCCAGCAGGTGTAGGGAGGTCCTTGGTGCGCCTGTCTAGATAAAAGATTTATATTCAAGCTTGGGCCTTACATATTGTGACCAAATCAGATGAAGTTATATATTTCTTGCATTATTTCACAGCACTTTAATAGCCGCCCTCAAATATGAGATCAATTGACGAGCGAAAGTTCTTCAACGAAAGAAGTACTATCCATGAATAATATTTTTAGAATGCTTGAGTGACAGTGGTCATCTTAGAGTTTTAGATGCAGGTGAACGATGGCTGAACTCTGAGCTCAATTTACAAACAGTCTGAATTGTTTACTTTCAGACAGTTATTTTAACAGTGGATAGAAATAGTTTTAGGTATGAATATGGGGAGGGATAACAACTAAAGTTGAGAATCAAGGAAACAAGAAGATGTAATTCACCGCCATTCCTTCTTGGCTATTGATCGTTGCAGGTTTAACATCTCCCGGATATCGAATAGAAAATAGTTTCGCCAAGACAAATTATGTAAAATTTTATCATTCATGCACTAAATACATATATCGCAACATATATGCATTGTTTCTCCACATTTTAGATCTTATTTTTATTCATAATTTCTGTAAAATATCTGTAAAATATGTTGTTATGTTGTTCTAGCCGTTTCTTTTCAACCATTAGAAAAACGCCAATTTTTACAAGGACAAAAATGTTTTTTATTTTTTTTTAATTTTCAATATTAAGTTCCGACAAATTACGGAAAATAAGTGTTTTAGTCTGATGCATCATTTTGTTACACATTTTTTGTATTAGTGAAAATATTTCAAAAAAAAGTAACATAAAACGCGCGCAGGAAAATTATATTCACTCATACACACTGGGGAATTTTATATGCTGGTATAACTGCCATATTGACGGTTTCTTTTGCACATTATTATGTACGTGTGTCTTTTGAAAAGTTTCGCTATGCAATACCGCTAACAACTTATACCGAGCGGAAATTAAATTGTTCAATTCCCATTTTATTGAATATTAATGAAAGAAAATGCGTACAAAAAATATGACTTCTGTATATCATCTTCTGTGGAAAATTCTGCCTTACAGCGGTATTGATGTCTTTCTGAACGTAAAAAAGTTCATAGAAGTGATCTTTTCAGATTCCATCAGGAAGTCCTGACAGCTGAGTCCGTTATCGGATGTGTTATGATGCAGGCTGTGCTTTTGCGATGACTCTAGCAAAGTTGTCTTTTTTGCTAAGCTATGCATTTAAAATTTCGTAGGACGATCTTGGCGTGGTTGCTGGCGTGGTCCTTCCTATGAGATTATAGGAGTCATCCTTGCTGCGTATTGTCATCTTGGGTGCAGATAAGGCTGGTGTGTCTTAATTTAATACGGATTATTATTTGGTGCTCGCTTATATATGTATGTACATATTTGACTCGAACAACAGACTCATGGTAATGCATGGAATCACCGTCGTAGATATCTTTTTTGCCTGGCCCATTTTTTCTTAACCGAAGCTTGTGCTCGTTTCAGGAGAGTTTTTTTTTACACTGTGAGTAAGCTATCTCAAGCGCAACCCCCGAAACTGGAGAACCCCGTTCTGGTTTAAATCGTTGGAAAGAGGCCGCTGCATACATTGGTTCACAAAAGGGCGCCAAGAGGAGTGTGTATGTCACCTTGGCATGTGCCTTTACAGGGATCCTTGCTAGCTGCTCACCAAGGTGAGAGAGATCAACAACTTTGCCTGGATGTTCAGGTCCATAACTGTTCATTTGTTAAATAAATAAAACAAAAATGATCATCGCTATTATGCTTATCACTCAAAGCAAGTCCTTATTACATAAATGAAATGACACAATTTCTTCCTTTAATCATGTGTGTAATATGGTACATGAAACTTCGATTACTTCCTGGAGTATAAAAAATATGCATCCTCATATTGGTGCAAGACGCAATAGAAAGTAGGGCTTTCAACATGATGCGACGTAAGTTCTTACGCGACTACCGGAATACCAATTTCACACACTCATTTAATGACACCAAACGGCAACCGTAACAGGAGTGGATAACATTTTGAAAAATATGATGCGACCATAGTATAGTTAACTTAAACGCCAAAACTCCCAGGTTCCATTCTAGGAGTAAGCAACTCGCACCCCATAGCGTTGCTACCAACACTCAGCGAGTACACAGAGTGTAAGAATAAGTATCTTAATTTCACCATTCGTTGTCGGCAACAAACTGTACATCCCTCCGCGTTCAATACAAGAAATTGCTGAAGAAGCCATGGTCCCTTGTGGGCTGTGCCGCCATCCAATTTACTTTAATATTTATTTTAAATGGATATCATATGTGGGCAAATATTTTAGTTCTTTTATTGCACGCTTAACACTGTACTACACTTACAAACTTTTTCTTATGGCTCCAAATACTTCTACCGTCGGATATCCCTTTGCTCCCAAGAGACATCAAGCCAATTTCTTCGTAGTGCACAATGCATACACATCAAAACAGTCGATGAAACAATATTTCGAAATTCCCAAAATTTGAGATAAAATGTCGGCAGATGATGAAATAAACCCTAAAAATTCCATCATTCATCATCGTCATGTCAGCAGAAATCTACTTACGTGGTATCTGACATCAGTAAATTCCGTTTCAAGAGCCTGCTCGGATTTATATCAACAGAACCATCATGCACCAAGTGCACTGTAGTGCAGGGAACTAAAACAAAAAAAGAGCAAGGCTGCAGCGAAGATTTATAACAAAACGCAATTATCCGCCAACTTTATCACTTCCGAGCGCAAATCGCTTGTTCCAATTAGTTGTATCAAAACAAAAACAAAATATTGTGAAATCGTAGCGCCAATGTGAGAATGAGGGAATAGTTATCATCCCAATTGCGTCGACGTTGCATTCGCTAGTATCTAAAATCATAGAAGACCATCCTGTGCCTTGCTCGACTGCTCCAATGATAATGGTCACCGATAGCCCGTCATGCTACACATGTTTTCACAGTTTAAAGTTTAAATACTAACCGTTATGAGCACTCCCAAAGGAATTGAATCGGCCTGACACCGTCTGGTACCCATGAGCACGACACGACACTTTTCGATAACACCAAAACCGAACATCAAGAGCGGAGAAGAAAAACACAAAAACGGACAATGGACCACAATGACGATGATGCCGGTGATGTCCAACGCACTGATGAGCGACTGACGAAGTTCTGTCTATTCTTTTTTTTAGATTTGCGCGCCTAACGACTCCCTAGGGAGCAATCGGTACCCTTCGCCTCATCGATCCAGATTTCAAACAAAAAACGGAAAATACGTTTCTTCAACTCGCATTATCTCTAAATGGAGCGCACCGCACTGAGCGAAATTGAAATCTCTCAATTCGATTGGTAATTAATAACTAATTTAGACGAAGAGCAGCATTGGCTGGCCGTACTCAATCCAGATAGGCTCTTCTCCGACGTACCGATACTTTGCTGCATTTAAATATCCACACTCATGGAACGCGAGCCTTCAGTTGGTACCGTAACTCGAAGTCGAAGTGATGGATTTTTTATCGAACGGATTTCAGCAGCTCTTCAATGATCTGGAGCAGGATCTCTGCTGCAACGGGAGTTATAATGAGGACATAAACAACAACAATTACACGGAGAGTGATCCGTATTACGCTTGTGACTACTACAGCTATCTGGACAGCAGTCAGAAGGGCCTTAGTGATCTCCTCCAACCTGAAAATGTGGATTCAGTGCTTAGCATAGACCGCGAACTGGAGTTGTGCTTGGACTATCTGCTTCCCTTGAATGGAGACACAAGTTCGGAGCAAATGCACCCAGAGTGGGAAATGAATTTTTTGGACAATTTCGTAGAAATACCCGACCTTGTGCAAATGCTGCCTGAGAAAACACCGTTGTGCAGTGATTCGTGTGATTTGTTCCTGAAAGATACCACAGAGAACTTGAATCTCTTCCGGAGACCAACATCTGCTGCGAGTGAGCTGTCCGAAAAGACGTATCCCTGCACATTTGGCGAATGCACTAAGATCTACGCGAAACCTGCCCACCTTAAAGCCCACATGCGTCGGCACATGGGCGAAAAACCGTACATCTGCACTTGGCCGGATTGCGCTTGGAAGTTTTCGCGATCCGACGAGCTAGCTCGTCACCGAAGGTCACATTCTGGAGTGAAGCCCTACAAATGTAACTACTGTACAAAGTGCTTCGCTCGATCCGACCACCTGGCAAAGCATAGGAAAGTCCATGAGCGCAGACTAATGGCTCTTGCTGGAAAGGAACGCCTGGGTCAGGTGCTGCCTGCGAGTGTCTTCAACGTCAGACCAGGACGTAAGCCGAAGAATCAAAGTCTCAGATGATGAACAAGGGTCTTTGACTAGTTTGAATAGACAAAAATAGACCGTAGACATGTTTTTAGATAAATTTACTTTTATTACTGTTGCTTGTAAGTGAATTTAATTGTAGCGTAAGCATAACTTTTGTGATAAATATATATATGGTAGATTGTACAATAAAAAACATATTCTCCTTATATTGATGATTTATATAACGTCGGTTTGGTAGACACTTCGTGGCTTTGCTTTGGGAGGGTTTCTCAGTTGACTATAGACCTCTATTAACTGCCTGCTCTTCGCCCCGGAGTAACTTTCGTATCTGTCGATGGCTGCGGCGAGTAGTTCTTCGACGAGATATGTTTTATTTTTCGCAACAAAGTTTGGCTGAAATTATTAAACGTTTTTATTTGCAATTCGAAATGGAAATATAAAAATCTTGAAACTATGCGTCAGATAAATTTAATTCAAACAAAAATGGCATCGCAAGGATTCGCGAGCGGCTAAGGTTCAAGCCGCTGGCAGAAGGGTTGTGTGCCGGATTTTTGAAAAGAGTGAAGTAGGCATACAGGTAAGCGTCGATTCTGAACGACGAGGTTTGGTCTGAACATGTAATGAACATAAATTGGAGTGGGGGACCCCCATATAGTGCGAAATAGATAAGTTGTTATACCACTAGGATCTCAGACCCCCTATGACCACGTAAAACCATTGACAACTGTTGATAAAGTTGTCCCTTGTTTTGCGGATGGTCCTTTAGCCCTACTAACAAGCCGTTCCAGTCAGCACGATGTTTCGCTAGCTGCCTCCAATTGGGCACACCAATTTGGTTGAAGTTCTTCTCCACTTGTGTGCGCAAGTTTGTCCAAGGACGTCATCTATTACTTTGTCCCAACAGTTGGGAATCGAAAACTCTTCTTCGTCCGAACTGTAGAGTCTATTCCTTCAACATGGCCTAGACATCTTAAGCGTTGGATCCGAAAACCCTTAACAAGGTGTATGGCGCTGTGCATCCAGGACAGTTCGTGGTCCTGAGCCCAAAGAAGCAGCGATTGGCCAGAGTTATTCTGCGCTTGATATCGGTACTGGTGTTATTTTCTCTTCTTACTCTAGAGCAAAGGAAGACGAAATCCTTGACTACCTCAAAATTAGTGATTTCATTGATTAACTTCACAACGAGCGGTCAGGTCTAAGGCTGTGCAGTGAAAGAGATGATGTGTGTATCATAAAAAGAATTCTGACAAGTTTTAAGGCTTTGCAATAGAAGGGTCACATTAAGTGAACGTTATAGTACTTGGTAATATCTTTAAGAGAAATGCGTCACAATAGGGATCTTTTGTTATTAAAAGCAACCAGAATTATTGTCGGTACGGTGGTAGGTACCCTTTACTTGTGTAGTAGTTCTGACTAAAGAAGCTAGGCACTTGTCCCTTGGGGACTGTAACGTCATCAGAATACATTCAAGTACAGAATCATCCAACGCATTCATTTTTGTGGTCGTTGTCTTTAACGACGTATAGAAATTCTAAAGTGAACGGCTTACTTTTCCTTGCATTTTTTTAAAAGGTTTTACCCGGGGGAAAACAGCCTACGTATATTAGAACAAGAAAGTTGTTTTTTGACGTCGTAACATAAAAGTTTTTTAGTTTGTGTCGCGACATTGAAAAAGTGGTATGAATGCTATGTCATCGAAATACGAGTAAAACAATTTTTACAAACATGTTGACACATTCCTGCACAAACTGTTCTGCAATTTCAAAATACTTACATCAACAGCGATATCCGAAGCAGGTTTAATAGCATGCTGCGCCAAGAAAAGATCCCTCAAAAGAATCTCCACACTTAGACGCAGCGTCTCATTCTTCGCTAAAATTCCACAGCTTTCTGTTAGGGTGAGAAAATGACGACAAAAATTTACCGTCGATTGTGTCAGGTTAACAAATGTATCTCCAGTTATTTGTGCCTTCATGTTGATGCCCAATTTCTCCATGTCTCGTAAAAATTTTTTCACATTCGGTTTGGTTTGCAAATTGTGTGGCTGCCAGGAGTCTTCGGTTCGACCGATAGTTTCTAGCAAACGAAATCGCGACTCATCAATGATCTGATCAAGAGTGTTGCGCAATAGGCCTTCGACATGATAAGAGAGATCCAAGCCGATTTCTGTTAACTTTAGATTGTAGGAGTGGTGAGTTAGTTGCATAATTTGGTGAAAAATTATATTTACCATCGAACAGGGTTCGCGAATACTTTCCACAATCTTCGCTACATTTTCTAAAAGAACGCCTTTAGTCAAGTAGTGCTTGATCAGTTGTCCGGCAAAGTACTGCAGCTCTGCATTGCACCATACAATCAAAGCTGTATGAATTAAATTATTTATCGTTTCATTGTCTTTCATTTTATGTTTTATACTCACAACTAACGCAGGCGGACTCTTCACCGAACGCAAGAAGAAACTCTGTCACAACATGGGCCATATCACGGAAGAATATTTGAGAAATATCCTCGTTGCCACGGCGAGTCTCCCGCTGCGAAGCTCGAATGGTGACTGTGCTCACACGGAGCAAAGTGGCGCAAGCCTGTCTCTCACGCTGCATCTCGACAAGAAGCTTAAGTGGCTTTCGGGATAATCCCAAGGCCAATGGCAGCGATCGATTCTGACAATTTGATAGATCTTGAAGGAGGACATTGACTAAGCTTGTCTTCAGTTTCCTTATCTTTCCCGAGATTTCCGCAGCATTCCAAAAAGTCGCATCTTTCTTGATATACTCCTCAGACTTTTGAATAAGACCAAGGGCTTCTTCAAAATGACGCTGGACAATAAACGCCTGGATCTCGTCGGGGGCGGATGACAACCAATCTGGACCCCAGTTCTCGATGGGAGTGCCACCTTCTTCCGTTGGACTTAATTCGCTCGAAATCGATTTTGTGTCCGTGACTGAAGTTTGCTTCTGGGCCTTTGGCGGTTGAGGTGCTGGTCCCTTCTTGTGTTGTTTTGCGGTTTGATTAAATTTAAACGCCACCTCGAATTTTTCGATCCACTCATTCTGTACAATAGATATTGTGAGATATATAGTTACGGGCGAAACTAAAGCTTTACCTTTCCCACTGGAGTCACACATTGTAGGATTTTGGAGCCGTCCGGAGTGATAATGTTAATTGCATTCTTTACACCATCCAGATCTTTTATGTTAATGACAGCGATTTTCCGCGGATCATACTGCGTGACAAATTCCAGTCGCCTGAAATGAAGGAAAGCTTTCAATTTCATGTACTCTACATATGTGACTACTTACTTATCATGTTTAACTTTGCATACAATCAATGCATCGTTGAAGAGAAAGAAAAACACTCGCTGTATAGGTCGGTAGTCATTGGAATCCAGTTCAATCAGTGCACCTTCGTGGAGAAATGTTTTTCCATCTAGGTCGCCCTTGTAGCCTTGTACCATCTCCTTAACTGTCTTGATCGCATGCAGACTATGCAAGTCTTCAGTTTCATCATCCACATTTGCTTCTTCGCTTTCATTGTTTTTGGTCTTTGTGCCTTCAGCAAGGGAAGACAAGATGTTTCGCTGCTCAATCAGAATGTGGGACAGTTGGTACATCTCCGATTCAAGATCTATGCAAAGAGAAGTTGGCAATAAGGAAATCCAAAGCTTGGCCAGAACTTACGAGATATTTCCTTGGCTGTCTCGATAAATTGCATATAATTAGCGTATACATGTTTCTTAAGGGAGGATGAGGTTTGATCACTATAGGCTTGAATTTTCGATTTTCTCTGCTGCAACTCAGACGCTCCAACGCACTCTTGAACCAGTTGATTGACATCTGAAAGAAATCCGAAGCACTTTTACTCGTGAGTTAGGAGCCAACTATATTTTTACTTACATTTATCAACATTAAATTCTTTTTTATCGAACTCTTTTAAATCAGTCATCTTTTTTGTTGATGTTTCTTAAAATCACTCCCCAAAATGTTGACGTCTGTCATACATTGATATTGACGTTGTCAACTGTCACGTAACGTAATGGTAATCACTTGTTGGCCTTCCAGTGGAACTGCTGTTTTGATTTTATTTGACAGCTGAACACGCGAAACTCACATTTCTGTAAATAAGAACCAAATCTCTTTTATTTGACTGAAAATGATAAATAAACTTCTTTTAAACAATCAGGTGGGTTGTGCAAAATACACAAAAAATATAATTTTAAAAAACTTTTTCTCTAACATTTAAAGATCATCAGCAACAAGAAGAAGATTCAGAAGGCTCGTGTGCAAACTATAAACAAATTGGTGCAAAAGATACGGAAACTTAAAGAATTGAACAAAAAATACCCCAATAAAGCGAATATCGACTCAAATCTAAAAAGGGTACCACTAATTCTTGGTTGTATTAAGGTTAGTAAGTTATTTGTTTCGGTAATTTATTTCAGTAATCCGTTTGTGAAGATTTCAAAAACTAGCATTGAAATGTTAAGAAATGAGTTCTGTTTAGAATAATTTAAAGAAGAAACTTTATTTTGATACTAAGTAACTTTATGATTGCCATATCGCCTGTGTTGTTAAGGATTCTTTGACTTTATTGCATTTTGAATTTCCCTCTTTTCGTAGACAGAGAAATAAAATCTTATTTAATTCCGTTCTTCTTGCAGAAACTTAAGGCCGCAGAAATAATCCGAAAAGTCCTCACGCTTCACAAGAAGCCCGCGGCTATTCTCACAAATGGTCAAGCGAAGCCCGAAGATGTAGCCTTGGCGTTACTCGCTACTAACAAAATTATTGATGACATAACATCTGGCTTAAGGATCGTTCTTCATTTGGATGACAATAATCCAGGATGGCAGAATGAAATAATGGAACTCAGCAAAAAGAAAAAGTTTCTTTTAAAAACCATCGAACGGAAAAAGCAAAAGAAAACCGAAAGTAATACAAAGATCACTTCGCCAAGAGTGAGACCATCGTGGAAGGAGGAGAACGTGGACATTGATTCGAAAGAAAGTTCAAAGGCTGCTGAAGAGGTAGCTAAAACAAATGGATGGAAAGTTGAACCGTTGGAAAATATTCTTAAAAATGATAAGAAAACTGACAAAATACCGCCAAAGACAATTTCAAAACCGCAAAAAGAAACACCGAGAGCAGAGTATACTTCCGAAGCAGATGAACACGACAATCCCACAGAAATATCATCCCCCACAGATCAGAGAAACGTCACGACTGTTGACTCCTTCTTTTACACGGCTACAGGTGACAACTACGTTTCATCGGTTGCTTTACGGGAGAAACAACCTGAAGGACCTGATGATGGTTTTGACCGCCGTGAAAGAAGACAACACACCAGGAGATCACACCAAACTAACAACCGCCAGATGAGACCACCTTACAAGAGATCATTTCAAAATGAAGACCGTCGCAAACACCCGTATGAAAAACATCGCAATGACAAACGACAGGGTGACTCGTCGTTCAAAGAGAGACCACGAGGAGTAGAACAAAATCTGCACCCGTCCTGGGCTGCAAAGCAGAAAATGAATCCAAGTGCTGTGGAGTTTAAGGGAATTAAAACCAAATTCGACGATGACTCGAATGAGTTTAGCAAGTCGAAATCCTCCCAGAAGCCCTCACAGAAGTCACGTGTACCACCACAGACATCAGATCAGAATGCAGAGAGTTTGCATCCATCCTGGGCAGCGAAGCAAAAGCTCAAGCCAACGATTACGGAATTTAAGGGCACCAAAATTACATTCGATGATTAGGTCAATAAATAAATCTCCGTGTGTTATGTCTAACAGAACTGTGTGAATTATTGACACTTAGATTTAAGGTTTACATTTCAAGATTAGGCTTCCACTTTTGGTTGGTAATGTCCTCGAATCATGTCCCGTTTGATAAGCTTGTCGATGTCCACATTCGGGTACTTTTCCTTAAGTAAGTTAACGCTTAGGTTGGGATTTCTTCGGAGGAGCATAAGCACATGATTGCGATTACGGCTGAAAGAGAATGAAGTCAGTAAGGGCTTAGTTGGGATATACTTGCTTACTTATTGGCCTTTCTCTTTTCGTTATAGAGTTTCTCTCGGTAGAGCAATAAGAATTTTCTTACTGCCCGTCCGCCATATCCGATTGGTTGCTTTTTGATCCACTTCACATTCATAAATGGCGGTAGGGCGTGTTCCTTGGCTCTACATGGAAGTAAAATTAAGTAAACTAAAACCAGGAGAGCGAGAATCGACTTACTTGTAGAAATATTTGATACCCAGTGGATTATCGACCAGTCGCCCTGGCCGTTCTCCAGTCTCTCCAGTTTCCAGCAGGTGATATGCCTTGTTGCGCTCACGAACGACTGCTTCCAAATTTTCCATTGAGATCTCAACCTAAAAGAGATCGCTCAGCATCGCATAGTGTAACCAACACCTATAACATTACCTTATCTAATCTTTCTGGGCTTGGGAACAATTGCATTTGATCATTGCATTCCTGCTCCATGGTTAAAAGCATATTCTTTTCCTTAAGTAAAATATACCAGAGTTGATGCAATTCTGTATTAGACTTAATTCGAAGTTCTTCCTTTCGCCATTCCCTTCCCACTTTGACTATGTTCTCTCCCCAGTTTTCCTTTTTATCAAAAAACTCCATAAGGTCACGTTTGGGAGCAGTTGTGTGAAAGAAGCTAATCGTTGGAAGCACTTGACTATTCCTGTTCGAGCAGATGAAATTAAATATGAGTTGCAAAATATTGCTCTCCATAATACACACCTAAGCATTGGTAGTGTGCTCGACTCCACTTTCATTGTTATCTGTGAAAATCGATTGCAAAGCGCTCCGATTCCTCGGGACACGCTGCAAACTCTTGTAAGCGATGCCATTTTGTTGTGTAATTTGGTTGTCTTGGGTTATGTTTTATGTTTTTACTTAAAAATTAATTATAATCTTCCAAAACTATACCCATACGGGGAGGTACACCAAGTGGCAGCTACAATGACAGATACCGCTGTCACTGTCAGTTTGGAAAATTCAGTGTTCCCGTCTTTCGTCATTTTAGGGTTGCGCCACACTTTTTATTATTTTTATAAATTGATATATGAACATATAATGTAATCGAATATGGAATCGTATGAGCTGTGTGATCAAAACATAAGTAAATTAAAATTCCTCAAATCACAAATTAGGGAGTTATTGTAAGGCATACAATATTCTCCAAAAGTATGCACATGTGACTTATCATTCATGTGATACGTGCGTCAGTTGAATATATTTAGAATAACATATGTATATTCGATAAGTTTTGAATTTGAATGATGAAACTTGAAAAGAAATGGAGAACAGGGCAAAGTTGGTGCTTGCGCCCAACTTGGCAGGATGCCAGCAACGATTCCTTTTAATGCATAGGTCAAGTTTATTTATGTCCCCTCAGATAGCCAAAACAACACCCCTTATAAGATGGATCAATGTATGCTGCGAACCCCCTAAGCAAAAGGGTGCAAGTCCCCCCCGACTAGACTCGCTGTTCGGGGGCTTACCATCCACCCACCAACTATTACATTACTACGATCCAGGAATTACGCTAAATAGGATTAGAAATCATGAAAAAAAAAGACTGCGTATATTTCAGCTGTCACAAAAGGTTGTACGTAGATTCGAAGAGGTTACATGACCTCTTGAGCGGTGCCTACTGACCCTATTGGGAGTACGTAAACACAATACCGACTTTTCTGTGCTTCATATTCCACTTTCGCTCTCTCCAACTCCCTCTTCTGACTGTATGTAATCATAGAACATAGTCCAACATCAATCGCTGTGCTGTATTTCCAATAAAAACTCTCCCTCTCATTTTTTTAAGAAACACAAAATGTGTTGCTTATTGTCCAGTATACGGCTCTGTATAGCAATCCTAAGCTTCCTGTAAAGCCTGCTTAGATATCTTGTACAGTCAAAATAATAAATTCGACGGTTTCAATTTTTTTTCTTTGGGGCATCACGCTGTTCTTAAGCAAAAACAAAAATACTCCCTAATCGCTATGATGTCAGTCAGGTAAGCGGTGCAAACCGTCTTTAAACGCCACAAATACGATAAGCAGGACATTATAAAGGAATCTCAGAGGTTATTTAAAATAATTGAATAAATACTGGCGCTAGAGTCCACATGAAATCGAAACCTAACTTCTTCAAAAACCAATCGCGTCGTGTGTGCTATTGTTTCTTCCAGGGGTGGAAGGAAATTATAGTTTGAAGTGGACTCCTGACAGCGAATTTAAGATGGATTTTAAAGGAATGAATACACGCCGAGCATTGCAATTGGTGGAGTTGTGAAATAATAAATAAAAGTGTATAGAACCTCTGGTTATATACCTTAAATAGTTTTTCGCAAGATGAAGGGACAAAAACCAAAACAAAAAGACGAATCCACGATTTGAAACAAAACACCGTTCATATGCCATGCACTTGTTTTCTGTTTTTTGTTTTATTTATAATATTACATTAATTTTCATTTTATTTTTTTTTTAATTGTTTTTGTTGTTTTAGAAGTCATTACATACATGCATAGATTGCATAATAAATCAGATTAATCATTTATTTTCCTTTTTACTTTTGTTATGTCTTGTTTCTTACTATTTATTCCATCCAAAAATAAACAAAAAAATTTCAGATTTTCGTTTAACAATGATAATTACGTATGTATTAAAAATGGAAAAGGAATCTAAAGCGTAATGAAAAAATCAAAAAAAAAAAATAGCTCAAATACAAAATCACAAGTGAAAATGAACTCAAAGCGCGATTTATGCAAGATAGATTGTGTTTAGTTTTACTTTTGAATCTTCAATAAAAAATTTAAAACAAATCAAAACAAAAACAAAAAAAATGAAACAAATATTTTATAGCTTGTTGAAAAAAAAAACAATAAAAAGGTGATCTTATGAAGTTTGTGTTTTTCCCTTACTTATGTTAAATTATGGCATAATTATTATTATTTTATTACTGATTAGCAAAAAACGTTAAAAAGCTAGTTTATTTATATACTCATACATATATATTTTTGTATATATACATATACGTAAAATGTGATTACATAAAATACACCTATAGTTGCTGCAATAATAACTTCTTATTTGTATTTTTTATTTATTTCTTAATGCAAAGCACAGTAAATTTGATTTCTGATACCATTTTGATGCACCAAAAAAAAAAATTATACAAAATAAAAATGTAAATGTAAACAAAGGTGAATGAGAAACGAAGAAGAAACTAACTATTACTATTAATACTAATTTGCGCGCGGATATTGTGTGAGGATTACTAAAGATAGAGATTAAGGTTTTGTTTAGTTTTTCCTTCGATGTTTTGTTTTTTTATACATTAGTAATATAATTTTATTGAAGTTCTACTTGATCCAAGGTGTTGTTTTGGGGGTGAAATATTTAATTGAACTCAAACAATTTTTGTGGGAAATGCACATTGAGACATAGTTTGCCTCAGTCGCTGCCTCTGACTCAATTCACAGGAACTTCGATGTTACCATGAAAATATTGAAAAAGTGCAATTTCCACAAATTAGGTGTCAATTCGCTTAGTTGCAGAGGCTTGTTGGTTGGGAAACCAGATTTACTTTTACACTACACTTTATTTTGTGTAGTGCCACTGAAAAGTGACGAGCTACTTTTTTTTAAAGTGAGATCTTACTAGTTTTGTGATGAAAAGACGAGGTGCAGTGAAATTATCCTTGGGCATGTGCAAAATTTTGTTTACAATTAAGATAAGCACCCATTTAAGGAAAATTGTAAATGATGATGAAATTATGAGGTTGTCGCACAAGGAAATTTCACTGTATTCCAGGCTCCAAATTTCATAAGCAAAAGACTTTTTATTGAGTTTCTTATACGGATAGTCAACAGTTTATCGTGTGAAAAATTATGGGGAAGAAAGTAAGAAGCCTTAAACGCGGTATTTTTCCGCACCTGACACAAACCTCATGAAACAACGAAAGGCGTCTGAATCTTCAATTGACCTCTAAGCAGTTGTGAAATTTGAAATTTTGTATAATAATCTTTTAGAACTTGAGGATTTAAAATAAAGTTTGTTCCCGTTCATAACACAAATCAAAATTGTAAACCTTTTTCTTCTTAAACAAAAATTATATAATACGTTCTGTGCAAACTTTCGCAGATCTTTATATAATTTTTTTGTTTAGTGATGTTTATGTTAGGTACTAGAACAAACCTTATTTCTGCCTTGTTTGCTGGTGTCACATGTTCAATTAAATATTATTTCTAAAGTGTAAAAACCTGGCGGCTGTTCTTGAAACAAAAACAAAAGCTCTACGAAACTTCAAATTACAACACATTCAAGCAAAATATATAACATGAAAAAACAAGTGGTGTTCGGTATGGTCTCTGGAGTATTGTGAAGGAAACGAATAACAATTAAGTAGTAAGAATACTCTGTCTTCTGGAATCAAGAAGAGCAGATTTAAAGGTTGCATAAAGCATTTTGAAACTAAGAACTGTTCTGAAATCGAATCAAGTGTAGAATTAAAAAAAATAGCATACCCGCAGTAGTCCAGAAAACTTTGTGCAATGCGGTATTGGTTTGTAAAATTTGTCCGAATGTAATAAATCACACTCAGATTCTGCATGAATAACAGGCCTGACAAAATATAAACAGACTTATGGAAGTTACTCGAAAGGAAAGACATAACGATATGTGATACTTCACAAACAGAAGAAATGAACGCTCGTTATGCCTCCACTTTAGTTGTATTTAAACTGAGGCAATACACGCTGTCCTTGTGGCATAAAGTATGTTCCCGGATTTGTCACAGGCAGCACAACCCAATTCGTAATAGAAATATAAATCAAATTGGCTAATACAGGAGGAATATTGTAATTGAAACTGAAGCAATGTTATTTTTCATGTTCATCTTCATTACACCTAGTATTCTATGCCCTAACAAGGAACAAGCGCATACTAAAATCAACAAAGTATTAAAAGACAATCTTTGAATCACACCTTCTAGAATGGGAGGATGAGGTAGAATGAACCTCTTCTAGAGATTTCAAGTGAAAGATGTTAGTTTACTTAGTCTTCATGAGGGTGTCCTGCCTTTAAAGTAAAGGGAGTTCATGCTCACACCCCTCAAATACGGCTGACTCTATTATTAAGTCAATAGCTGAATTGTACAGTAAAAGTCGGTTATGTTATTTGATTTTTGTGTTAAGCGAATGGTGGCGGTTATAGAACTACTTTGTGAAAGCATCCCTTCTAATTTATAAACATGCTTAATCTGAGGAAAGGTACGACCTGATATAACATAAATATATGGAAAAGATGGCAAGGAAAGAAATGTATTCAACATAAATAGGTACCCAACAAAACGCCATAAAAGGGGAAGGAATATTAAGGTCTCCTCTTCTATACTTCTTGTGTCAAAATTTTGTCTTCAATTCTTCACTGCACTCTATGGACTGAGTCAAGTAAAGTTATTTTAGTATAATCACATTTATCACAACCGCAATGGAATATTGAAACCAAAGCAATAGACACTTAAAGCAATCCTATCGACATTTCAATTTTAATTATGTAAAACCACCGAGGATAAAGAAGTGATTGCTCAATTAGTCCTTAATGTATGCAGATACTTGAAGATCGCAAACGTTTTTTTTTAATTTTGAGAATTTGAAAATAGCAAATCATACTTTAGCATTCAACGCTTGGAGGACATAAAAATGTAATTTTTTTTATCTACTTATTTTCATATAGATATACACTTGTCTTATCTCATCAAGTGTATCCATAGTTTAAATTTTTCGGAAGTTG
Organism: Eristalinus sepulchralis; assembly: GCA_944738645.1. NCBI lineage: Eukaryota > Metazoa > Arthropoda > Insecta > Diptera > Syrphidae > Eristalinus > Eristalinus sepulchralis. The sequence goes on along the minus strand of OX122882.1, from coordinate 83,544,400 downwards.
AATATGGGAATTTGTCATTGTTCAAGTTGACCAGGGTTCAACTCTATTTGCACACCAAACATTTCCATCATTTGCCTGCACAGAAACAAACGGGGTTGATAGGATGTGATAAAGTGGTGCTATTTTCACAAAAGTGCTGTGCATTGAAGATCTCTTTCTTCTTCGGAAAAAATCACTTTTCAAGCAAAAGAAAAGCACGATTATCAGGTTTTTCTTTCTTTAGAATAACACAACCATTGACCAAAATACCGAACACACACCCACCAAACACGCACACACACACGCACGCAGAACATACACTACATACACACATGCACGCACAAAGCTGAGTTCTAGAGCACGAAAAACTCGAGTCTCATCATTTCTTTTAAGTTTCTGTTTTTTTTCTCATTCCTCATTTTACAAATTTTAGTGATAAATGTTTTTTAAACCTTAACAATTTGTGGTCTTACAGTACTTTACATCATCATCTTGGCCTAAATAAAATAATGTTAACACTTATGTAAAAAATAGTTATATTTCTTTAGAATTGTTATTTTTTCTTTTGTTTGTGTTGTTTAAAAATGTTTTTGTCCTCATATTTAGTATCAATTATGTTTCATATCTAAGAATATATAATATATTTTGTTTATTTGTTTTTTTGTTTTATAATCGTAAAAAATTATTTATGCCTAATATTAGTGATTTTTTTTGTTTTTTTTGCAATGTTTTGTTTTTTCTTTGCTTTTTGAAGAAAACGAAAATACATTTTTCAACAAATAGTGTACGAAAATGTTTTAACAAAAGTTAAGAGATAAGAAAAAAATTAAAAAAAAAATGTATATGCGCTTCAATCTGTGCGATTTGTTTATTTGTAGATCTTTTGTAGAAAAAAATAATAATAAAACACAACATAGTCGTTATCATCTGTATGCCTAAAGTCAGTTTAGAGTAAAATACCATTCGTTATGCTTTTTAACGTTTTGAGATATATATATAGAGAGAGGAAAATCGTTATAAAATCTTAGCGAAACTAAGCAAAATATTAATAATAATTAAAAAAATTGTTGTATGTTTCTTGTCTTGCAACAAACGTTTACCTCAGGGAAAGAAGTTTGCGCTATATATTCCTCCATTCTCTTCTTTTTAATTTCTTCGCTTCATTTCATCTCGTGTTTCTGATAGCCCACCTTTCATGCAGTTTTAGTAAATATTTCATACTTGCATTGAATATTCGTTTTATTTTGCAATTACTTATTGATGTTTATTTGTTTTCGGTTGATTTTTGTTTTGTTTTCTAATAACTTTCATGTTTAATTATTTTCTTGTATTCTTTTCAATTGTTTATTGTTAGTTTTTAAAGAAGTTCGCATTTTATTTTGCGATGAGGCAGTTTGATGTTCTTGCGATGTTTTTTCCCCCGATGTTCCTTGTCCTTGCGGATCTCGCGCACCAATGTGTAAAATGCATCATCGACACCCATGCGGGTTTTGGCAGATGTTTCAACAAAAGGAATTCCATATTGTTTGGCCACCTTTTGAGCACAGGAAAATGAGTTATGACTTTGTTATATGTTCGAGTTGAGTTATATCGATAGTTACCTCTCTAGCTTGACCCATGTCAACTGCCCATGCCTGTAAATCGCATTTGTTGCCAACGAGAACCATGGGAACTTCCTCTGCGTCTTTGACACGTTTAATTTGTTCGCGGTATGTTCCTGTTAATGAAATGATTTCATTTAGAAATGTTACAATATTTTCTTAGGAAGGCCTTATTATTTTTACTCTTTTCTGAGATTTAAATTCAATAATTAATACTGTGTTTATCATGATCTAAATTATAAAATCTTTATTAATTCTACTCTTAAATACTATTTGCGCTCATTTATTGAGTGATTGACTGATTGGCGGCTTTTACCAGTAAGAGGTAACTACGAAACATTTAAGAAGCTCGACACAAATTTCATATGTTCGATCGAATTCTCAAAAATATGTTCTCCCAAATATTTTTTTCTTATGTCCTCGACACAAAATCTGTAAAGACCCTGCAACGACATGTTCAATCATCGTATCTCTTTGCGACCTCCAATCACGCCAATTGAAGTGCATAGATGCGCTTTATCTTTGTTAGCCTTTTTTTGGTTAATTATGAAGGAAGTCAAGATTCATCTACGATATTCTTAGAACAAATATTACACATAGCTGTTTTTTTAAAAGAATCGCATTAAATGATGTCATGCGATTGAACATTTTGACTCTTCCAGATGGTAAACTGAGGTGTTAAGTGTAGATCAGTTTATGTGCTGGTAACATAATACTGTAATAAGTAGTCAGAAGTGTACATTTTCACATTGTTGCAGTGTGGTAAACTTTGATAACACGATCTCCTATCAATTTTAAAATTCCTAACTTATGACTCGACAATAACTGTGGCTGTAGGACGTGCTGCAAAACTCGATTAGCAAAGCTCTGGAGTAGCCACGCGGTACCACACCTAACAGATTGTAACAAAAATTACTAATTACCTGCATTGACTGACACAAATCAATACTGAAAACATTATTTTGATTGAAGTAGACCCGTCTTTCGGAGTTGTCAATCAACTTATGATTGGAAACATTCTTATTTTGGAAAAACACAAGTGTATTCTACAAAATCCTTACTCTGCTGACCGGTTTATATAGAGTTAAGTCCTAAACTCCTGTAAAACGCTACTAAAAGACACATTGATCCCTCGACCGATTTTGGATACTGGTTCGAAATGATTAACCCACCAAAAACAATCCCCATGTCTTTCGGAAATTTTGCATATTGACTCCAAAGTCGTAACGGATTATGGGCTAAGTACTATTCCATTTTTCTTCCGTTATTCGACACATGAAACTACCTTCTATACGTGGTTAACTTCAGCATCGCTTTACACAAGAAATTTTCGCTCTGATTATCTATTTAAACTCAACATTGAAAAGTCGTCAACAACTTACTCATCAGTCAACAAAGTTGTCGTCGACTTCCCAAGGTTCTTTATTATTCTTTAAGAACTCTCGTCATTATGTTTTTCAGAACTGACCTATTGTTATCAGTTTGCCATCGATCAGCAACGTTCATACATTAATTAACCGGAAAAAAACATTTGCAAGCTACTACTTTCATATTGCGTGCTGCAGAGGAGATAAGGAAACGGTTCCAAAGAACCGGGCACTGGAATGTATCTTAAAAATCCTATTCAAACGTATTCACATTTATAAGATCAGAGTAGCATTTTACCTTCGGTGTAATTTTTGTGCACACAGCATGCGAAATTTTCAATTTGCTATTTCAACTTTCCTTAGTGCATTGAAACCCCCAATAGCATTTACCGTTTGTGCCTACCTCACAATGTGCCTTACAGAGAACCTATTTCACATGAGAAATGATACCTCGCTCTCATTTGATTTGCAATCTAAATAAGCATAGCTTCGTGCATTTGTTCGGAGGAAAATCTTCTACTCTAAATGATAACCAAACGGATTAATTCACCGTTTAAATCGGCATGCACCCGAATACAACTAAAACATCAAACGAACACAGACAAACCGACTTACCTATATCTTCGAAAGATTTGGCACTATTCACAGCGAACACCAAAAGGAATCCCTCTCCCGTTCGCATATACTGATCCCGCATTGCTGAGTATTCCTCTTGACCGGCGGTGTCCAAGATATCGAGAAGACACGTTTCACAATCTGCAATAAAAACCAAACATAAATAAATATGTACATAGTATTAAAATCTCAAACTTTCAGTCGGCAACAATGCGGGTAATAAACAGGGGCTAGGTAAAGAACATGGTGGCTGTTGTTGTTTGCTTCCCCACAGTATAGCACGACTCGAAGCGGCCAGAAATGAAATGCAGATGTAGTCAACATCTATATCTTTAAATTTGCTCAAGTGATAAGATTAATTAATTAGAGATATTTAATAATTTTGTTCTCCTCATTGCCTCCTACACGCTGTTCTTCTCATTTCCTTTTATTCTTTTTTTGCAAACAATCGAAAAACTGGGAGAGAACAAGTCAGACGGTGACAACAACAAAAACGAGAGGACACTTAATTTGTAAATATTTTCTTAATAAGCGCCGGAGAATAAGTGTTAGATGAGTAATATGTAAAGGAATTCTCCATGTGGGCCGAATGGAGGTTGCCTTTCAGTTCGGTCAGAGCCGTGCTCTCGCTTTTAATTAATTCCAATAAAATTTGAATGAGAAAACAAAAGAGGCGAACACGACGAAATATGAAATACGAACAGAGACAAAAATTAAACACACATTTAAAATGTCAACTGAATGCAGTTGATCGTGGCATCGTGGAACATAACAAAGGGAAGCAAAAACTTGAACTAAGGGTGGAGTGTAGAGTTTATCTCAATTAAAGAAACACTGATCAAAGGAATGGGTAGTGGGGATCTCTATGAAATCATTGATGCAAATGTGCATAGGCTGGTGTCTTTGGACTTGAAGATAAGAATGGCTAGTCATTCAAAGGCATTATGTCATCTGTGTTTGCTTTTATTTTTCATCGTCATCATTATTTATTCACAGCGATTGTCGGTGCTTACAATATTATGTTTACTTTTTTTTTAAGAAACTGTGCTTAACTCATGACTAAAAACGAAGTTGGTTTTAGGAAGTGCTACGGTATAGAGGCAACTCTAGGATGACTGTAAATTTGTGAACTGCAGAAAAATGCGAGATTTGCGGGCTATGCCATCTAGATTACTAATTCGGTTAAAGAATCTGACGTTGTTGCATGACTCCCACTGCGCGTTTTCAAGGGAACCAATAAAAATGAGTTTTTTCACAAATTAGAAATTGACCAACGAAACATGGTAGCCAAAGAAAACACGTCTCTCCTTGTAGTCCACAGTCCGTCCCTTTTATAGACATATTCATATATACATCCATACGTACAAATGCTGCCTGAACTGGACTTTCGCTGAGCTCTGATGTGGTTCTCATCTTCAGACTTGTTGGCGGCACTTAGGAAGTATTATGTTTATGAAAATCTGAAATATCTCTCGTAAGTAGATTTGACTTCAATTCTATCATTAGACGCATATTCGATTGAAAAACGCTTTTAATAATATACGCATTTGCTACAATGGCCCTAGAAGCCTTCAGGACATCAAATGCAAAATTAAGTCAAAAAACATTTATCATTTTTCACAAGTCGTATACCCTTCGGCCAATTGACACGAGTATTGAACGTGATCCATACCGAGAATCACAAATGTTGAAGAATTTGTTTGTTGATTTTTGTAGCAGAACTTGTAGAACGCCCTGTCTTAACACAAGTTTATTCATAACAAAGCCATTACGATGCGCAACCAGCACTAAAGCTGTTACCGTGAGTTAACGAGTTAACCAGCACTGAAGCTGTTACCGTGAGTTAACGAGTCAAATATTCAGGCAGCAACAAGTTACGTCAGAAATACGAATTAGAAAAAATTTGCTCGATAACTTCATTTGCAATTCTTTAGTTTTTATTTTATACTTTTTTACCAATAAATTGCAATTGTGATAATAGATTAAAAAACTTGTCAAAAAGTCTGTCGAGTCTCCTCCTATTCCTAACACGATGTAATTTTCTTTTGCAAAGATCTACAATTTGATGTCGACTTTGGAGAACGGAGAAATTTGAGGACCATTTTAGGCAATCGAAAGTACTGTCTGCTATCGAAGGGAAATTGTACTGGCAACTAAAGAAAAACTTCAACAAGACTTTTGATGTTGAAGTCTTTTCTAATATGGAACATTATTTTACAAAGAAAAGTAGGACAGACTACCACATTCAAATGGCCAAACCCTTTAAATGCCAAGAAAAAAGGCAGAATTGCATTGGCAAACGTTTCCTGAGCAAGAGATCTATGTATTGAGGACGCTGGGCCTCTGTGTCTTGTGGTCCGCAACGCAGCCCTATTATTTTTTTTGTAATATGATAACAATTTGTTCTTATGAAATATATTGTCTTATGTCTATTGTATGAGCTTTTATCAGATTGGATAGATTCGTTTGTCTTTTGCGTAGAGGGTTCTACTCCAAATTTCTCACTTATTTAGTAATACGAAGCTTTTCAAATTTCGGGTTTCAGTGTCATGCAAAAATAAATCCACGACATAATTGTTTGCTTTATAAAATTCATGCAGCACAATATAATTTTCAGTTTAAGTTCTAAACATATATTAAAACACGAGCCGACGCCCAAGCCCGCTGTTAAATTGTTTCATCAATGTTTGGGCATAGTTCTTAAGCGAATTTCCTTTTCTTCAAAGTACCTGCCCAACCCCACCCTTTTATAGTTCCCAGCAAAACAAACCTGCCTAAGCCTGTAAAGCAAAATCAGTGTTTGAGATAGAATCAAACTCCACAGCATCCACTGAGAAAAGCGACTAATTATCATTGCAAAAAACAAAAATCCTATCAAATACACAACAACAACCATGCATAAAAACTTGTTTTTTGGACAGCATCATTTATCACAATGCAATCGATTGCAGTCACAGAACTGTGCGCCAAACAATTTTTCGTTTTTCCTTAGGCGTGCACAATCAATCACTTCATTTGCATATTCCTTCATTAGTAGCAACATTCCTGCTTTTTGACTCATCCTCATTCGCCAGCAAAAGACGACCAGACAATGGATGTACCTAAAGATCTGTTGCATCAAACATCAAAAGCTAATTACACGCGAACAAAGTCCTACCGAGCAAGAAAAGTTAAACACAACCGAAGATTGTTCGATGAAATCGTTAAATGAGTGAACCAAGCGAATAACCCGCACACACACATATTTTATTCAACTGAGTTGAAGGTGATTAATTACAAAAATGAAAACATAAAAAGGCATACAAACCTATGACAACCTGCTTCCGATAAGAGTCCTCAATAGTCGGATCGTATTCGTCTACAAAGTGATTTTGTATTAATTGAATGGTAAGTGCAGATTTTCCCACACCACCGGCACCAACAACAACCAACTTGTATTCGGTCATTATGTGAACTATTGTGTGCCCTCCTTACTTGGGAGTACGGAATCTGGCAGCGTTGGTAGCAGCGAGCGTTCCCTTTGAACTTTTTTCTCTTTTCAATTTCTTGAATTTTCCTTTTCGTTTTTTCTGTTCAAATTAATTTTGTTTTTTTCCCCAGCGGTATACACTTTTAACTGTGTACAATGCGCGTCACTTGGCTTCCACAAATATAGATATTTTTTTCTTTCAATTAATTTCAAGCAACAAGAAAAAGAACACACGAGATTAATGAAAGAGCCTGCGTTCAGACCTATGCAAAAAAGAATGTATTGCACTCAACAGTTTTCACACGGAGTGGGTGGGATTGCGAGTTAATCTTCGTTGTCAAAAAACAATGAAGAATTCAAGGAAAAAAACAAAATGAAAATAAGAATTCACTCGATTTCACATATGCAGTACCAACAGTAGAAACATCCTTTGATTTGATTGATGCTCTCGGACGTGTGACTCATTAACACAGGCGTTCAATTAAAATGTATAAAATAAATTTGCCTTGCTCTCTGGTATACGTACACCCGATTACACGTTTCTTTAATTTTACCCTCTGGTATCGCTAATAATCAACTTCTCGAGCACCAAACATCACACCGCCCCGGCGAGCGTTAACAAAAATATTTTTCTTCGATTGTTCTTTTCCGCTTATGAGAGGAGTTAAGACAGAATTCTTTGTTTTCTGTGTCGGATGAGTCTGGGGATCTCTTGGGTTAGACCGTGTTTTTTTTTTTTTCGTCTTTTTTTCTTTCGCTTCTGGTAACACACTTGTTTTACGAAAATATGACTTTGGGCGGTTCCACGAGTTTTTTTAATTTCTCTAATAGACAATGCCGAGAACTTGAAATACGTATGGGTACACGGAATTCTTAAACTTCAATTAAAAAGTTGAAAATTTAAAGAAAAAATCACGAACAAGTCAGACTTGAAAGAGAATTTGTCGCCCTTCTTTTTTTTATCACCAGAAGCAAATCGTCTTCCTCGCCATATAAAAAAACTCAATTCGATACCGAAATTCGAAATAGAATTGTGGTACACTGTACCATCGCCGCAAACTTCAGGGAAATAGAAAGAAACAATATGAGAATCGTCTTGGAAGGGTGGGTGTTTTGTCTATGCTGCTCGTTGACATTTCGGCTTTGATTGATGCAAGTGGGAGCGAGAGAAATCAACCACTTTTCTGCGTTTTTCGAAGGGGAAATTTCTTGTTCGAATGCAAGCATATGTCGGGTGATGTTCGTTGGGTAATACCAGGGATGAATGTTGGATATAGATGAATGTTTTAGTTATATGCCTAAGGCACAGCAATGCATAAGAGCTTTGACTCTGCAGAGAATTAGGTGTTTCCAAATATGTATAAGCGATTATTTTGGGCTCTCACAGTCTGTCTAGTGTTTCGAAACTATTTTGTGTAAGTGTGAAAAGAGTCTTTTGAATGAATGTGAAAATCCGTTCAATTTGCTTTATGGTGCAGCAATACAGGCGTACTTGATCAAGTGTGGAATAGAAACTAAATGTACAAAAATTTCCTTTATTAATTCTGTATACAGTCGCCTGTCTGGATCGTAGTAATTCATCTCAAGCAATTACTTTTGGATTCAGCTTTTTGGGGATATAAACTTTTTTAATCGCGCAAGTCTTATATTGATTTGAAAAAAAAAACTGAGAAAGTCCCGCGTTGATACAACTTTTTATAAAATCGTTAAAAGCGTATCAAAGCCTGACAAAGACAGACCTCGTAAGACAGTCGTTGCAGATTACCCTTGATCTCTTGGCATGATTCAAAGAGAATGCTTATTGTTTTTTCTTGTTCTTGGATATCACGATTTTATCCATGCAGTTATGCCAGTCGACGTCATAGTACACTTTTCTTTCCAAGTCACAGTCAAGTGTTACTTGTCTCCTTGTATCATGATCGGTATCATTTCCGTAAATAAAAATTGTAGCAACTAAACTGCGCATATAAACCTTGTTTTCCAAAAACGAAGAAATAGAACAAACCTAATGTCAATGAAAATACAACTGTCACATAATTCTTGGACTGCTACTGACAAAAGACAATTTTTTCCTCATCTCCCCTTACTACGAAATTCATAGTAAAACCAATTGAATTAGCTCCACGAAAAGAAAAACATAAGAAATAAAATGAGCTTAATGGTAAGCTTCAATTAATCATATCTCCTAATCAACATAATGAAAAGAAATCTATCAAGTGACTCACCATTTGCAAAACTTTCAATCTTTCTTTTTCCGAAAACATTGCAAAATTCAACTGCAGATATCTAGAAAAGATGTCTTTTAATATTTCCAATTATATGGATGGAGTGCCCGTAAAAATATCTGAGAAATACAAGCCACCCCCAAAAGTGAGCATACCACAGGCTATCGTAAATCGTCTCGCCTCCAGTACAGACGACCACTATGAGTCCCATCATTATTCGTATAGTTTTCAGTTGGAGAAACAAGTAATAAGGAAACTTGCCGAGTGGAAAAAGGTACGTGAAGTGGAACGTGAAAATCGTCGTGAACGAATACGCAAATATGAATTGCAAAAATGTCGCGATATCGAGGAGAGACAAAAGCAACTTCTAACAGCGGTTTCGTATCCGAACGCAGAAGATCTCTCATCAGATGACAGCGACAATGACGACCCGCATGCTGATGTAGCTACACATCAATCAATTCAACAAAGCACTGCATCATCCGAGCAAATCAATCATCATCCTCATCAGAATTTTGATACCATACTTCAGCCGATTGTCGCGAACTCATATTCTTCGTACTCACCTTCCACAGTATTCAATACGAGTAAAATCAATTATTCTGACTTTGAGAATGATACCTCATCACCGTTTGACAATATTGAATTGAAGACGATTAACGATTTAGATATTTTGGCCCAAGTGTTGAACGATACTCAGAAACATTCCAAGCAAAATGGTACGGAAGTCATTGTGGCGGAAGAGACAAAAGCGCAGGTTGCAGTAGATAGTAATAGTCAGTTAGCCGTTGAGCAGTCCCCGTCTCTTGTAAATAGCCCTTCTGCAGTGGTTGATAACGAAGAGTCGAAGAATGTCGAGGATATGGCAGAACTTGGAAACAACCAAAAACAAAATTCAAACTTCTATTACACAACAAACGTGATTCCTAGCGACTATCAAATGATAGTCCAGCAGACTCACTCGTTACATCTTCAACCTCAGCACCAACTCCCCTATCACCAGCAACATCAACAGCAGCAGCAGCACCAACATCAGCAATATATGTTAAACTATGCAAACATGAATCATCACAATATGGAGTCGGTCAATGTGGCCGACGTGTACTTTAATTACAATAACTTGCCAACGGCGAATAACCATGCCTACTTGTACAGGGATTACTCCGCCACACAACAGCCGCCAGAAACGGTTGTTGGTCTGTCTCCAAGTGCAAAATATTATCCAAATGGAGGGGGGCTCGCTAATAACTACTGTGATTCTCGGTATGGCTTGCATTCGGTGGACGTTGTTGCGGCAGGCAATCGACTGGAAGCTGAAATGATTCCAAAGAGCAAGTCAAAAAGTGTTCCAGACATTCTGAAGGAATTGAAGGACGAGATACGAGACTCGGAGATGCGAAGGACCAGGAATCATAGTCAGACATGTGATGATCAAGAAAAGAGTAGGTTGACTCTAGTGCCCAAGTTTCAAATTCACATCTCCCGTATTTCACTTTCAGGAAATTCATCAGATTCAGCTCAATCCCCATCCAGTTCGCCGTCACTTACGCAATCATTATCCTCATCCGCATCGACTAGCTTTATGAAACTATCCCCTTCGTCTCAGACGCTGGCAAAGAACATAAGTTCAATGGGATTCCCGCTCGAACGTGTCGCGAAGATCGCAGAAATGTACGGCAATGATGATAAAAAGGTAATCAAGTCCACCCAAACCGAACTCCCTTTCTCTAAGGCAGCATTATCTGTATTCCAGATTGTTGAACATCTAATAGGTCTCAGTGAATTATTGGATCTTGGGTTTGAGGAGTCGAAAATATCCGAGGCGCTTGTCAAGTTCGACAACAACAAGGATAAGGCGCTCGACTTTCTCATTTCATAGTATCAGCAGTGCTTCATAGTTTCGCATTTGTATACAAGTGTCCCGACTAAATAAGGAATAACGGAAAACTTTTGATGAAATGTATTTATTAATTTATTATTGATTTATTGAAATAAATATTAAGCAACATTCTACATGTGGAGCTCAAGAGTTTGTCTGGCTTTAACGTGGGTCCTGTGAGCCCATGATCAGATTAACTGCGTTCTCGACGTTGCCATTGGTTATGGTTAAGAAGCTGATGTTCTCGGCGTAGTTTGTGAAGCCCATTTGGCTCATGAGACGCAGCTGATCGGCGTATTGGTGGTCGCGATACCTCGCCGGCAAGTCGTTCATGTCATCGCTGGGAGTGTTCACGTCTGACGGATCGCTGGTATCCATCCACTGCAATAGATCGAGATTCTGGTCCGTATTCGACCCACTGGTTGCAGCTGCATTGCCTGAGCCAATGGCGCCCAAGGCCCGTGCCAGAGCGTTACTAAATGCTGATGAGAGGATCCGCCCACCAGATGACTGCGGTGTCTGGGGATTTGTTCCCGAACCGGATTCGTTTCCTGCAGAGTTCCGTTGAGCAATGTCTGAGAGAGAATTCATTGATGTGGTGCCAGCTTGTTGCAGGGCGGCTGCCAACTGATGGCGGCTAATGCGGCGAATTCTGGCTTGCTCTGATTGATTGCCTGAGGTTCCCGAGTTTTCCTCTTCCGAACTTGTCGTTGTGTCAGAAACAGCTTCGGCAACTGTCGGAGAAGCTACTCAAAGTTTAATTACAGAATTTCTGCACAAGAAACAAAATACACTTACTGTATGCAGAGTTGCGAGCCAGTTCCTTCTTCACAGTTTCCACAATATATTCGGCTGCGCTGCATATGATTGGATACTTCTGTGCGATGTTCTTAACCACTTCCGGCTGGTGGAGGTTGTTGAAAAGAACCGAGTCTCTAATAAGTGCTTGGGCACCAAGATTCCTGCGAAATTCCGGATATTCAGCGAGAATTTTTTGCAAAATATTCACCCTCGAATTGACGTTGATTTGAATATTTGAAATAACATTGAAGAGATATTGTACATCCCGCTCCATGTCTTCAGTTATTTCTGGTGACTTATATGGTTCATATTTCTTTGTTTTCTTAAAGATGTGCACTGTTGAGTTGGGGTCAATGGTTGAAAGTGCCTCATCATCCTCCAAGGCAATACCTTGATAAATTAACTCTAAAACAGTCGTCAAACAATGAAATAAACCATGATGAACAAAGATAATTCACATATTTACCAATAGTATCTGCGGGAATGTCGATTTTTTCAGAAATTTCCAGCTTTAGGTCCAGCACAGTTTTTTTGAAATCAACATTCTCTAGAGGAAGGTATTCGTTGGGTTTATCAGCGATATGGATTCCAGCGAATAATTTGTCCATTTTCTTCTATGTGCGTAGTATTTTTTGTTGTTGCAGTTCTTTGTGTTGGATGTTTTGGATATTATTTGTTTCAAGACGGCAGATACAGAGTAAAACTCTTCCGTGATGTGCTTTCTTATATTTTTGGGCTATATTTAACATTTTGACATTTGACAACTTGTTTTCATACAGACGGGTGAAATGTTTAGAAAAGTTTGTTCGATTTGTAGAATATCCGATAATGGTAATTTGCAGTAATGACTTATTTAAAAAGACCGCCACTTATAGTTGTGAATAATGATGATTCTGATCAGATAACTATCATAATAAAATATAACCTTTCTGGAATCATTAAAGCAAATTGGTGTAAATTTATTATTATAATGACACGCCAATTTAAGCAGATACAGGTAGGTAACAGGACCAATATTGTTTTCTGGAAGGTAATACGTCAAACTCTAATCAAAATATAAATCTAATATAATCTGATCCGTTCTGTCTTACTAAAGAATGTGATTTGTGCATGCAAGAGACCAATAAGGAAATTTATTACTCACTCCTTCTTACGAGATATTGTACGCGAACTCTATTTGGATATATTTGCTTTGTGTTTTGGGTATGCGAACGGACCCAACATTTCCACTCAGCCGTCATTTTTAGTCGGTTACTGAATGCGCCCCACCATTGATGTTTTGTACAACAAAAAGTTCGTCTGTCACTTTTTTCATTACTATTTCACTGCAGACAGAAAATTTAAAAAAAAATTTATTTAATAAAATAAAAGCCAATTGAGCGTATCCCGGAGTTGAAAAAAGTTTAATTTGTTCCCTGTGAAAAGAATAACGACAAACAAAAGTGAGTACCTTCCCGGTCATATCTGGAAAAACAAAAATTCTTTCAGTGGTTTATGTAATGTGTGTAAAACCATACGCGAGCATTCATTTTCTTCCCGTCGCAGATGTCTCGACAGCATTTCAGCCGAGTCGATCGATTTGCACAAATGTCCAAGCAGGAAGAGGTGATTGCAAAGAAACGCCAGGAAATACTCGAAAAACAAAGAACTGCTGAACTTGCTAAGCAAGTCGCCGCTGCACAAAACATAGCTTCCAAACAAAAAGCAAATGCAGATTCGTCGTGAGTTATGATTGAAGATGGTCACACCTCAGTGCGTTTCTCTATGTTTTGTGCGTTTTTCTTTTGCCTATGCAGGACTTCAGAGGAAGTTGATTTGAGTGATGCCGCACCAGCGGTCGGTGGTGCTCCATCGAAATTAAAAAACACATTTTGCAATGATGGTTCATTTTTGGCTCATTTCAAAAAAATTCTCGAGAAGCACAAGTAAGTTGCGTTCTTTTGAAGATTGAATTAGTACAACATTTTTTTCAGGCCTGAGCCTCCCCAGCCACAACCAGAAGCACAGGCTGATCAGGATACAGAAGCGGCCGTTTCAGTCCAATCTGAAACAGAGGCTGTTCAACTTCCATTAACTATTCAAACCCAAGAGCAGCAGCAACCACCGCCCACGCAGGTTCCAATTTCACTTCCGATGACACTCACTGAAATATCTCAGTCGTCCATAGCACCAAGCTCATACTTCAATCCATCGATTCCGCCGCCAATCATGAATTTACAGGTAACTGTTCCTCCACCACCGCCACCGCCACCACCAGTATCCATAGCACAGTGCATACCGCCATTGTACATGATACCACCGCCAGAGCCACTGCAGCTAAACACAATTCCCCCACCGAAGGAGCTCGATTTGAATGCCATCCCCAAGCCTGAACTGAACTTGGATGCCATTCAGGTGCCAACCGAAATGGACAAAGGTGGGTAAACACAAATGATAGTATGAGTGGATTCCGTGTAGTTTCGTCCAGTTCGTAATCACCCTCCAATCTTCCGTATGCAGTCCTGCGGATGACGTATCGTAAATTGTCCCCCTCACATCCCCCCAGTCTTTGATATGGCTTATTTCAGAATTTCCTCTTTCAATTGGATATTCTATTCCCCACACCTCAAATTTTTGTTCTTTCTTTCTTTCGGTTCTTTAAACTACCACTCGAAACGACAACACACTAGTCCACCTCAACTACTATTAATTTTTGATTTGTTAACTTGTTTTGGTAAACGAGATTTTATGTAGTTTTTTCAGACAACTCAAATGACTCTATTACCTTACCGACATCATTAGAAACGTTGATCGATTTGGTTGCCGATTTTGGTGATGGTTATGAAGATAAAATACGATCGCATAAAAACGCTATACACCCAACGTTGTGGTAATGAATATAAATTTATGATCTTTTTTTTCAATTTTTGATATCGTTTAGTGGTAAAACAGAAATATGACAGAATTTAGACACAAATTGGGTAAAGCATTGATCTGTAGACTTCATTGCATGGAAGGTCACGCTTTAATTGAACTGCTTTAGTGGATTTGTTTGTTTGTTGTTATCTTTCTTTTCTTCTTTCAAATGTAGTTGTTTTTCATACTGTTGCTGATAGATTTATGCAAACGGTATTTCTTTGTCATGCTCCATGTTCACTTCGTTGTGAAATTAATTCATGAACTCTCTGAGGCTTTGAAGATCGTAGCCGCATGACTAACTTTATTTATTTACTTTTATTTGTGGTTTTAAGGAAAATAGAATGGGCAGAAATGGCATGCATATTGTGCACAAGAGCTTAAAAAGAAAGCACGTAGCCTTGTTAACAGATTTTCTCTGTGGATGTATTTCATTCAACTTTCTTTTGTATCACTTAAGCTTGCATTCTTTTAAATGGGTGCATAAGAGTATCCTTTATGCTGTAAATCAAATAGATCTGACAGAGATGAGTTAATGTATATACATGTTGTCCAACTCATTGAGTCTGATCTTATTTTCTTCTGCGTCAAGAAACATTAGAAATTGAAGATTCAGTAAGAAGTACAATGTCAAACTGTGTAAATATATTCATAAGGTGTTGTTCAGTTTAATCAAGGAACTGTTTTCACATATTTTAGAAAATCCTGAAAAGATATTGTTTTCCTTTTGTCTTTGAATCCGATTTACAAATTATGTGACTAGTGGTCAATTTTGGGCCAAAGAAGCGAAGTTTCCAGATGTAGATTGTAAATGGGTTTCGCTGTTAATTGCAATCGAAGCCGATGAAATGAAATTGTATGTTTTAGATACCATTAGCGGCGTTGTAACAATTTATGGCTCGTCATCAGACTGAATTACGTACCTCCATTGTTCTGGGTTCATTATCTGAAGTACAATTTCAGACGTAAGGCTCGACTTTCACAGATGTTAATCGAATTTTTTCGAAGCTTACACATATGTGAAGACTCAACGTTTATGTTGTATTTCAGATCTATATTAAATTTGACTACGTTTGGGACAGTACTGGCAAGAAAAAGAGCGAACTTTAGGTCTGAATTTCGTAGGTTTGTTGTAGAAACCAGAAAATGAGCTCAAAGAAAAAGCAGAACAAGATTGAATTGTTGATGTTACGTTTACATAGGTGCCCCAAGTAACAGTGTAATCACTAGGAACTACTTGAACCATAAAGGATCCTTATTGACCTAGAACTAAAACATACAACAAACACCAAGGGGAAGCGAAATTACAGATAGAATGAAGAATCCTGTTACTCATAATAAAATAAGGTTTATTTTAAATTCACAGGTTTAAATTTTGACTTGATTGAAAATGGTATGGTAAATGGTTAAACTATTGATATGAGTCACACCGTTAAGGGGAGAGAGCTTACTTTTACACACTCACCTTAATATTAGGTCTATTTTATGTAGTTGTAAAAGCCATAGCCGAAGCGTAGTGGGTAAGTGCGTGAATTCCGAGTCAATCGATTCAGGGACTAAACATCTCGCATTTTTTCACGGTACCACTTCTTTTCAATAGCTGACTCAAAAAGCATTTATTGTCTATGAAAGGCTTCTAAAATTTCGCTGTTCTTATTCGGCAAAAAATGTAGATTCCTTCTACTTCTAATACAACAATAAGCCGCACGACATAAGCACTTGCTTACGAACATATGCCTTGCTGACCTGTGGGCTGTAGTATTACTCAATTTAAGAGTAAGAAAGAGAAGAAAGAAACCATGGCCCTTTGTTTCCTGGAGCCTTAGAAGATGTCAAGATTGTGGCTTTTGGTGTTGTTTATGTCCAATTTAAGACTGAATATCGTTATCTTTCTTCACTTCATTATATTCAAGTTTGGGATAGATGTTTGCATCATCTAATAAACTTTTTTAGCTAGCTTCAGATGTTATTAATGTAAAGGGAACTAAAAGTCGCATACAACATCTTTCTTCTTACCACCAATGGGCTTCTTTACTTAATTTCAATAATGCCCATAAATCTCTGTGCTAAAGCACGACTGAGATGATCGGTAGGCTATTCAGGGAGTTTTCCAATGGCTTCAAAACTACTGTTTTTAAGAATACAATTCATTTTATATGACTTGTGGCAGTAACAGTGGAAAGAAGTTACTCCTTTACTTCATTTGCTCTCGTT
Organism: Eristalinus sepulchralis; assembly: GCA_944738645.1. Lineage (NCBI taxonomy): Eukaryota > Metazoa > Arthropoda > Insecta > Diptera > Syrphidae > Eristalinus > Eristalinus sepulchralis. The sequence continues at coordinate 83,527,355 of OX122882.1, read as the reverse complement.
TGCATATTCATTTGCCATAAAAGGCTACTTTGAAGAGGCTTTACATTGGAAACTCGTAATACTCGGGTGTTATTAGCAACTCGAAATAAGTGATGCCGTAAACAATTTTGAGATGAATAGTCCAGGGATCGCACCTGTGACCATGCGAGTCGAAGCAATTGCCCACTGTGCCACGATGACTACATCTAATTACAAATTTAAAAATTGCACAGTACATTTGCCAAGAATGCTTCGGCGCTAACAAGAGACAACATTGAAGCCAATACCCAGCACAGTTCGTAGATATGTGCGCTATCATTTAGCATATTCAATAAAGGTTTTTTGCCCGCAAACCTGTAGCTTGTTTTTTAATATTTGATAAGCGTTTCTTCTTTACTTCAGTTTCAGTTTTTTCTTAGACTACGTTATGCTTAATTCTGTGACTTTACTCTTGTTCTCTTTAAAGCTAGCGAATGTTTGCATGCATCAGCCTTCAATTATTCTCTTTCTCGCTTATTATTGCATTGCTATTAGTTAAAGCAAAATCCGTTTGAGTTTCCCAAGCAGTTCAATTAAAGATACATCATTCTAACCTCAGTAGATAACTTAAATTCAACATGTCTTTGTTTATTGGTATAAAATATTTAAAACTCGAATCCGTTACCATAAAATGGGTTGTAATAATCGTAAAAAAAGATAAATAAATAATCGAAGGACCTCAACGGATTGGATGTAACGTCATCGTGTGACTATTGTGATGATGGAATTTTTTGGGAAAGCGTTTGCATAGCTCCACTCCGTTACTGCAGCTACTATGTACCACCACGAATAACAAACAAATTGAGTCAACCGTTATTGTTATTGCAAATTTAACATTACGTCAGCGATAGCCTAATTAAACAAATTAATTTCATTTCGTTTTGATTCTTCAGGTTTCTATTTGAGAAGGATTCTGAGGAATATAGCAATTACCGTCAAGAAGTGGAGGCCGTACGTCAGCAACAGCTGATGCGGGAGCAGGACCAGGACGACATGGAGAATTTTGAGTTGGCCAAATCTGCGAGTACATACGACGATAAATACGATCCAGAATGTGTGATGGATCGTGACGAGGACTCCGACGACGAATACATGCGCGGCATGATGGATCGGAATAGGGACAATTTAAAGCGGCGAATCGAATGTCGCAATGAACTGATTGAAGAGGAGCGCCAACGTGAAGAGAAAAAGAGGCAGCGGAAGAGTCGGTGGGGTGAAAAATCTGACGACGCACCTTCAGACGGTCCAACACTCTCCTCATTCGGCAATCAAAACAAACCGGTTTTGACTGCAATTCAGCGCAATGACCCGGCTTTGCTGCAGTACGCAAGGCAAAACTACGGCACCACCGAGCTGGATGAGGAGGAGTGGAAGAAGTGTGAGGAGCACTACAAGTTGAACCTCCTGTATCAGGACATGTTGCGGAAGCGGGAGGAGATCGATCGACTAGCTCGATGTGGTAAATTTAAGTATGAGTATGATTCTGATGAGGATGTGACGGGGGGCACGTGGGAGCATAAGCTGCGTAACGCTGAAATGGAGGCAACACAGGCTTGGGCCACAGCCCTTACAAAGCAGTGCGAGGGAAAGCATCACATTGGTGATTTCCTACCGCCAGAAGAACTGAAGAAGTTTATGGAACAATATGAAGCCAAGAAGAACAACCGTCAGCCAGATCTGAGTGACTACAAGGAATATAAGCTGCGGGAGGACAACATTGGTTTTCAGATGTTGCAAAAGTTAGGCTGGAAGGAGGGTCAGGGACTGGGTACTTCTGGAACAGGAATCGTCGATCCTGTGAACAAGTAATTGTGTGTTTAACTTGCAGACAGTTTAGAAAATATGTTTGCTTTAGGGCAACACAGCGCGATGGAAATCAAGGACTAGGTGTAACAAGTGCTGCTGTACCAGAAGACTGCGATAACGAGTATGACGCATACAGAAAGAGAATGATGTTAGCTTATAGATTTAGACCCAATCCACTAGTAAGTTACAGAGATAAAGATATGAATTAAATCCATTTTCTTATGAGATGTTTTTTTGCTTTCAGAATAATCCTCGCCGAGCATATTACTAGGAAGTCGCTACAAAAACATCTTCGCTTCTTTGTAGAAATACACAAAAAAAAATAAAATAAACATTGTTTCAAAGCTACATGAAGTGTTTGAATTATTTGTATCCTTAAGACCATTATATATATTTATAAATGTCAATAAAGCACACAGATATAGTGTTCAACTAAAGTCAACGGAGTCATGCCATATAATGTTTGTTAAAGATGAGTTCTCTTCAATTTTATTATCTTGTACTCATCGCTGGGTTAATATCAAGTATTTTGTGACGATCGCAGATCATACTGTATTGGACGTGTGGTCTTTTTATTTTTTCAAGCACGTTCATGAAAGAAGAAAGGGAATCATAAACAAAGAATGGAGAAATTCTACTAACTACATTTGCGAATGGCTATATTTAGGTTATATTCTCACCATATTTTCCTGCTCTCTTGCGGATGGTTATACGACACTTAGCCGCTCTCTCATCTTTCGTTCTGCTTGCAACTCAAAGAAATTTAAGACTAACCAATAGCAGTGCTCAACAAAAACGACCCTTTCTCCTTATTTTCGGACCCTGCTGCGATTTGGTTTCAAAGTTTTTACTGTTTTGCCATAGTGGCTAAGTACTCCCCACAAGTTCGAATACCGCATACTTAATTTTTTAAGGTTAGAGAAGAAGTATTAGGCGGGATGAAAGACCACAATTTGGTAAATTAATTTTTCTCTACAGTCATTAAGATAAACAAAACGGGACAAATAATCCAATTCCTTCCAAAGTTACGTCGTCTGATATGTCTTATGTGTGTATGCAAGTCCGGCATGTATGTTGGCAGGAGAAAGCGAATGCACTAAACATCAACAGTTTGGAATCTTCTTGAAGGGGCAGGATACTAAAAGATATCCGGGTGACACTTAAATTAACGCTACTTATCAAGAGGGATCGACATGAAAAGGCAATTGGAAGTGCTTCTTCCAACGTCACAGTGCTAGGCGGCACTTGGTTGGTTAATCGAATTTTTTCGAAGCTTGCACATTTGTGAAGACTCAACGTTCATGTTGTATTTCAGATCTATATCAAATTTGACTACGTTTGAGACAGTATTGGCAAGAAAAAGAGCCGACGTGTTTTTAACTTTAGGTCTGAATTTCATAGGTTTGTTGTAGAAACCAGAAAATGAGCACAAAGAAAAAGCAGAACAACGTGGCGAATCGATTTACTTCTGTTTGAATGAATCTACTTATCAAGAGGGATCGACATGAAAAGGCAATTGGAAGTGCTTCTTCCAACGTCACAGTGCTAGGCGGCACTTGGTTGGGAAGTTTTGATTCAACCAGGCCTTGTACCCTACCTATCGATTTCTCTTCATGGTGAAAAATGCCCCGACCAGAACATTCATATCAAATGATACCACGTTGCCAACTCTTTAGAATACTGAGGATATTTTTCATCTGTAGCACTCTTATAACGCTATTTGATTAGAAGATGATCAACTGAATAAGCCACCCCCAATCCTCGACTTCAAAAATTTACAAATTCACAGGCTTCACTTGAAATGCCCATCAATTCACCCTTGAGTCCACTCTTGGACATACAGTGAAGTATAGAGACTCATTCTTAAATCCCACCACTCATAAAAATTAAAAACCACTTCTCTATCTCCCTTCCTTCCTTTTGGACCATACTGTGACCTAATTCGGATCAGGCCCTTTAGCACGCACAAATTATATTAAAAATAAAGACCCCAGTATTTGTTGAAACAATTGAAACAAACAGGATTTATTCGGTTTTGGTATTCACACAAAAAGTAATGATATAATACTATCGGTCTTAGGTCTATTTGGACACTTAATATAAAGCTTAACAATTAACAAACCAAAATAAAAACATAATTCAACAATGTCCACCGAGGTAAGTGCGCATGCGGCTTAAGAGTAGAACGTGAGCACGGGGGTTTGATTGCCGCGTGCCATAATGACTGGACAACTTATGTCGGTCGTAAGCATCTCCAACCAGGACATGTACAAAGCCGGAGAGATAGCTTCCTGCAGAGGAATAAAGACACATTCGTCACTAGTCGAAGGATTGCTACTTTTTAGATAATACTCACCCTTCGTGGCATTGGCAAGGACATCACGATCAACGAAGCATTTGATGAGTGCTCCACAAGTAGTTCATGGATGCGCAGCTGACGGTTGGTCTTCTCTTCCAAATTGAGCAGCTCTTGTTCAGTGATCATGCCCTCGGGGTTCTCTGGACTCTGCATAAATCCGTTTAGGAGACGTCTGTGTTTTTCAATTGTGTCCGAATGCGGTTTGTCCGTGACACCTTGAAGCATGACCAGCGATGAGTAGTTGATTCGAAGTTTATTTAGAAGATTTTGCATGCTAAGAGAGAGAAAGCGGGAGTTAAAAAATACATAAGGTTACGGCGAGCAAGTGACTACCTCTTTTCTTCTTCTTCCAGTTCAAGGCGGCGATTGGTCATCGCGAAGACACGCAGCTTGCACAGGGACCAGTTGGAACGCATTGAAATTATATACGGCAGCAGCATAGTGAGACCTGATTAGGGGATTCGTTGAGATTGGGTTAAGGTGTGCGTTTGTTTCAACTTACCGCCATCATCGTACATCCAGTAGACATCAATGGTGCCCTTTGGCTGCTTCCTCGAAAAGATAGTCACTGCATCCAGGATCTCTTTCGGCAGTTCGGTGCCGCCTTTAGTCGTGTAAATAATGTTCTCGCTGGAGGATGATTGCATTTGTCTCTGCGCATTCATATTTGGCATCGGGGGTGGCTGTGGAATCGTCAGTGAACTAGTCGAGCTGACCATTCCGGCCAAGTTCAAATTGGAGTCAACATGCAGGATTTCGGAGGTCGCCTGCATATGGGGAACCGTCAAATTTATCGCGCCCTGTGACTCAATTTGTCTGTTTTCGTCATTCAGGGTGATGAGGGGAGTGCGGATTTCGTGATGCAATTCTGAGAAATCTAAGCCATGAGGCAAGCGTAAAATTGCCACTCCCATGCGCAACGAGAAGGCATTACTGGAAAGCGAAGAAAAAGGGTCAATTGAAGTGAGTCGCGGTGAACTTCTGATTCTTACTGTAGAATTTCGAAGTAAGATGAGACGTCCTCTGGCGGGGATGCTCGCCATTCGCTCTTGTAGCCCATAAGCACGATGTTAGGGGTCAGTTTTCCGAAACCACTGCCCTTGATTAGAGCGGCTGTACCATCTTCCATGGAGAAGCCATCCATTACGTTGTAGAACGCCTTTATTTTTCGTGCGTTCAGGTACTTCTGTCCTTCTTCCATGAGCTTCTTGCGGTTCTTGTAACCGATTTTGACCTGTGAACAGTTAAAATCCTTAAAATATCTATAACGGACTGGAATTTGTTGACTATTACCGGCACAATTTTGCCGACAATCATCAGAGAGTTGTTTTTCGTAATCAGATTTCCCAGATCAATGAGCGGAGGACGAATGTTGGGATCCCCTGAGAGCACCAGTACTTGCGGATGATAGTTTTTGACGTGATCGGAGATTGAACTCAGTTTCTGGGTGGCTAACAGTGCTGCCTTGTACGTCTGAGCTTGGGTGGAGTCACCCCAGTTGACATCTTGAAAATTAAACGAAATTAGCCGTGATGCAGAGGAGGGCAAACATTTTCAAACTTACCTGGTTTGCGGTAGATCACAAGAAGGTACAGTGCGAAGATAATGGCGAATGTAATAAGGGATGAGATCCAATCGATTAGGAACATAATGGCGACGCACAGAACGAACCCAAAGAGACTGAGCCAAACGTTGTAGCACTGCAGAGAATTGAATTTAAGCAAGATGTCTCGCAAGCACGACAAGTTCTTACCCTAAATGTTGGTCTCCAGCCAAGGGGCTTCACGAATGCCGCATGGAACGTGCAGAAGTTGATGAGAGCATATGATGCCAGATAGAAGTTCGAAATCATTGGAGCTACCACGTTTAACTCACCGATGAGCAGGAATCCAGCAGATATGATAAACGTCAGCACGTATCCGCGGTAAGGTTCACCGTGCTTGCCGTATGGCTTTGAGAAATAGATGATTCCAGGGTAAATCTTGTCGACGCCAAGCGCTTGGACGAGCCTGGGTACAGAGAGCAGATTCGTCAACGCGGTGCTCAATGTGGCAGCAAAGCATCCGGCATAAATAAGTGGTCCCCAAATGGACATCAACTGCATAACCGAATAGGAATTGGCTAAACCATACTCGCAAGTCTGGAATTCAGAAAAAAAACTCTAAAACTTTTGCAAAAGAATACAAAAGGAAACTCACGTTGTTTAGTCTGCAAGCGACGTCTGCAGTGTGCAGTGTTCCATTGACTAAGTCAGAGACATTGCCAGATGCATCACGAATTGCTGCACCGCCGGCAAACATCACAAAGGTGCAATACGAGAACATGGAAACGGCCAGAGCCAAAAGAGTTCCCTTGGGGATTGCCTTTCCTGCGTCCTTTAGATCCCCGGAGATGTTTGCTCCTGCCTGGATACCGGTGACACTTGGGAAGAATATCGCGAAGACGCTGAAGAAGTTCTGATCGACACCCTCAGAGAAACGGTAGCTAGGTCCAAGATTCTCCTGGAACGTCTCCGCTGCAAAAGAAATAACATGTCAACCCATTTCACAAGTTTCAACGCTCTCCACTTACTCGAGAATCCCACGAATCCTTTGGCAATCTTTTCCTCATCACCTCGTGGACCCATGGCAGCGCCAACCAAAAAATTGAAAATCGCCAAAACAATGGTCACCACCAGGAAATTCTGAGCTTTCACCTCCCATTCCATGCCGACACAGCAGATGAGGATCATGATGAATATCGCAACTGTTCCTACAATCCGTACGTCGTTGATGCCGCCGTCGATAATCTGTAAGCCATGGCTGCCTGGATTTGGAATAAAAAAATACATCAGTCGTAGCTCTTAACACTCCGGGGAGGGACAACTTACGCAGCAGATCATTGAGCGAGTCGCAGAAACCAATGGTGTTCATAGAGGCCGCCACAGCATTTGCGAATGCAAACACCACACCAACGGAAGCGCCGAACTCAGGGCCAAGAGAGCGGGAAATGATGAAATATATACCGCCTCCTTTCACTTCACCGTTCGTACTGATAGCTGACAAGGATAACGTTGTGATGACGCACACAATTGCCGAGACACCGATGATGACTAGAGTTTGGATCATTCCAGATTGTGCTACGACCCAGCCAAGACGCAGGAAGAGCATAACACCCCAGATGTTGAGCAGACATGGTATCATAACGCCGACAATCCATCCCAATTTAATTTGATGTCCTCCTGTTGGAATTGCATCCTCAGCAACATTGGGATCCTGTGGAGGATTTGTAAATTTGTATTGAATCCATTTGAAGTCAATGTTATGAGAGATAGAATTGGTTTGAAGGAGATGATCAACTACAGAACCACTTTGGTAGCAAGAAAACGACTTCCAGGATCTACGGGTCACTTTAGTTTTCGGGTTTTTAAAGAACAGAGAATAAACACTGAACAATATTTTCTTAAGTGATGAAGCAACTTTCGGGTATGCCAACAAACAAAATTACCGCATATGTAGCTCAGATAAGCCACTACAGATCAAAGAACAGTGCACTTTGACACTCCATTTTGGCTTGCTACATGCGACTTTACTATACGAAAGGTGTGGATTGGAGCATTATCCTGCTGCCGAGTTTAAGGAAGTGATCCAAAAAAATATTTTTCCGTTTCAGAAATGCTAATTCCAAAATGCTCTTCTAGGCTATGCCCCTTCATTTTAGAAGTATGTATGGAACTGGGTTAAAAGGGCCAATGTCCATGTATTGTGTAAGGATGCATGTTGGGTAGCGGAGGTCACTGAAGCAGCAAATGATAACCAAACACAATCTGTGTATGAATTTATTGAAGTCAGGAATTTGAACCTTCGCCAATTCGTTGTAAAAACCTTGCTTTTAAAAGTCTGAACTTTTCAAAAACACTGTGTAATGACGAAGGAGATGTGTGCATGTATCAGGCCTGCGACCGATGAAGGGTCAGAGCGTGAGCGATAGCTGCCTTCCATTCTTGACGGTCCCTGGCATGCTGCTTCCATATGTTTGAAGACCCTCTTAGCCGGACCGTTGTTGTCCATTCACTCGACTCTCGTGGTCGACAGATTTTTGCCTTTCGAACTACACCACATAGAGTTCGCGGTTGTGTCTTCTCCTTAATTCACCTTCCTCGCAGATGGGACCATATTTCGTCGCAGAATTTTTCTTTCAAAGGAACCAAGAATCTGCTCTGCCGCTTTGTTTATCCACCTTATCAGCACTCGGTTCTGTATAAGGGTACGGGTAGGATTAGCGTCTTGTAGAGCAATATGAGAGAGCAAGCTGGCTCGGGTCTACGGACAAAGGATATATTTCACTGATTTTATTTGTTTCTTGTCCTAACAACTACTACAGAGATCGTTCGTTTAATGGCCTAATCTAAATGACTACTGGAAACACCTGTTAATGTGCGAATACTTTTTCTTTTGCTTGTTATTAGGGAGTGACGCATCGAATGAGGATCTTAGGAGTTTATTAGGAGTTTATTATTATTGGGTCTGATTTATTTTCCTAAGACAGCACTGATTTTAATTTTTTTTCCAACTGCCATTCATTTTACCAACGACAAGGTTGAGATTTAAAATACTGCCAACTCAGAAAACGCCATTATTACATTTCTTCTGAAATGAAAAATGGAGTTCCCCTTCCCTCAATCAAAGAATTTCGAAATTTACATTTTGAATTTCCATTTACTTGTCCCAACTCATGTGTTTTTAAAATTTTTGTTTGCCTTAAAGACGCTGATAATGAGAGAAAAAATTCTTTGGATACCTGCACGTTATTCAATTAAGAATGATGTTTGTTGGTCTAGTCGTCACGATCAGACGGTCTTGACTTTATCGCAACCGATTCTGGACTAAAATTCACCTGTCTGATGAAGGGCTGGGGGCGATAACATGTGTAAAGCCTGTCGGTTTATTTATCTAAAATGAAGTCAAGGCAGTTGTTAGTTTCGTTTTTTTTGAGCACTTGTCACTCGACGAGTGCTTGACGACTTTCAGCAGGTGATCAGTCAAAATAGAAATTCAAATGAAACTGTTAGGCTTGACATCTGTCAGCAAATTTTTGGCGTCACCTTCGCAGCGTTGTGATAAGATCGATATTTAAATTCAAATAAACGATATTGAATAATAAATCAATTTATAATCTTGTCACCTCACATTGAATTGATGTTTGAGGAAACACGGTAAAAGTCAAACTCAAATAACTGCAATTTACTAGAATTTAAGTTGACTGAACGAAATGTCCACGACTTAAGTCGTTATCAATAAAAATGACAGTTTTATTTTGCCACCTTGTGATTTAAAAACTAGCAGCAATTTTCACGTCAAAATGAAGATTAAAGATAAATGTATATATTTAAAAATGAACAAATTAATTTATCAAACGATTCCTTTGACAAAAGGTTTTGCAACGTTTCATTACAAAGGCCTTTGGAAAAGAAATGGCAAAGTAAAATCAAAAAGCGCTTGGTATTGTGTACGCTGACTCTTTTTCGTCTCGCAGACCGCCGAATAATGATGGATGATACAGCTGAAATGTTCATGTCTTTTCCGAAATATTGAGGGTGAAAAAGATGGGTGCCCATGAGATAAATTTCCCCACTCCGGATAAAAAGCACAACGGTGAAACTACTTCAGAACAGTTGTTGAAGCGCAATCCAAAGGAGTTTCTGCATCATTTCGTAAGCGTTGGATCCACTGATGTACAACAGAGACCCAGGAAAAGTTAAAACAGTTGTCTTCTTCCGGCGAACGTGCTCCGAAGAAGCTTTGCCATCTGCCGAAAGGGCGCTGGCTACCGTTTTCCGGGATTCACAAGGTGTGATCTCAACTACCTGCGGAAGCGCAAAACGCTTACTGGACTTTAAGGCGCTTAGTATTAAAACAATTCGAAGCATAATTGCAGCTTAAAGTGCCCGTTTGCCGCTTTGTCCGGATAGCTCCGTGGGTCTTCTTTCATGGTTCTGAACTTAAAACAGTCAATGACCGGGAAGAAATTTAAATCGAATGAAGGGGTCCATCATCTGGCAGGTAGTAAGGTAAGTGCGGTATTCTACAGGAAACTGTTCAATGGTATTATTAAGTAATAAAAATATAAACTTTGAGGAAAGACAAAGGGCAACTCTCCGCAACTTTTGATTTATTCAAATAATGTATCAAGATGGCTCCATGCGTTCATTCCTCGGGGGGAAAGACTTGGAGTTATAATCGACCCTGTTGACACGGGCGGAATTAGAACTCAATTGTGCAGTGAATTTGGCCGAAGAATTTTTTTACTCAAATGGCTAGGACATGTACAGCGAATGGACGCAGTGCACCGACTCCCAAAGAAAAAAGCCGATTTCGATGGTATGGTGTGTGAATCAGATCCCAAAAAATGGATCTTATCACCTTCATGAGATCACCAGCCATTGCATTTGCATGTCTATGGTTGTCTATTTCTTACTTTAATTTAATTAAAATACACCAGCAATTGACAAATGAATAACTAAAGTAAGTCATTAGGCAATTTCTTGATAATTTCAATTTAAAATAAAATAAAGTTACTTATTTTTGTTTCTTTATGTACCGTGAAAATTTCCAATTGCTAAAATTGTGCCGCGACATAAAAAGTTGCTGTCTCAATGGTTTCTGAATACACAGCAGCAAGAAAGATGGAATATTGTTTACATTTTGGAATTAACTGAAACTTTTCCATGATTTTGAAGCGATTCACTAACAGCGAACTATGACGTGGGTACATATGAAAGTGTTTGTGGTGAAGCAAATTAGCAAAAACAAATTCCACGATCATAAAAATATTTTGAATGAGTCAAGTCAGTTGCTCGTATATAATGGATTTGTTGTCTGCGAAATGGAATGGAAAGATTTACTGTTTGTGACAAAAAAAAAAAAAAATGCTTGAAGCCACACACATAGATGGTTATTCGTCATAAGCTCCAGGAGTTCGGTTACTAGGTTCTTATGTATTCCGACATACCACGTTCTGTGGCCACTAACATGTGGCTAACCAGAGGTTTGTTTGCCTTAAGAGAGGTTTGCGACAATCGTAAGGACTGTGTATCTATGAAAGATGTATAAAGAAAATAAATCAAAAATGGCAGACAGGTATTTAAAAAAATGACGCATATTTGACTTAGATCCGATCACTCAATATACGCCTTCAAATTTCATACAAAATTTTTGAATTTAATATTTTAAAATATAGTGTTCACCGATATCACAGAAAAAGCATTTGGGAAAAAGGACACCAGTTTTGTTATGCAATACGCGGGAGGACAGTTTTGTCTTCTTTCCTGTGAAATTTAAATAACAAATTTCTTACTTTAATTCAAGCAATTTTTTTTCGCACAGAATGGTAAACAGATAACCTTGCTGTGACGTTGCTTTGAATTAAGCGAAAGTCATCCCGCTGTGCAATGCGAATTCGCTTCTCCACAAATGCAGCCTTAGTGCCTACTTGAATCATCTGAACCGACCTAAATACATTTTGTTCAACATCTGGAACATTGTCAAAAACCAACAAAGGAACTGTTTAAAGGTACCTCAATTTTAATAGCCATGAAAATAGATAGCTCCTCGCATATTATTCCATTAAAAAACAAATGAATCAATCACGTGCAAGTTTCGTGACACCCTATACTATTCTCTCTACCTTGTTCAATGGCCTTTTATCGATTTCAGCGAATAAATAATCTAATTAGCTCGATTAAGCGTTCGATAATCTCAAAAACTTAAGTCGCACTCAAGACTTAAATCTCAATTACCATCTACTTCCCAGAATTTCATCAATAACAAAATTTGTATCTTTATTGCCCAAAGGTTTTAGTACATGTCTGGTAGAACGACAAGCAAGCATCCCTGGCAAGCACAAAAAATAATTCTCACTTACATGCGTCAAAAATATGTATTCTTTTTGCCCCAAACTCAACTTTAACACCCTGGAGTCTGCCAATAAGAAGGCGCACTCAAGCAAAGCCAATTAAGAAAATAAGACTAATAGCAAGCTGACATGCACCATTTGGACCATAAAATCGTACAAATCGAACGCAGATAAAAATAGTGTTCCACAAATTCACACAGCAGCTATTCAGTTAACACCTTGCGATAAGGTCTGCTAATTTTTTATGTCAACTTGAATTTAAAGATAGAGTCTCTTTCTTCTAGTAAATCTATCATTAATCGATGCTAATGAAGTGAGACAAAAGTGAACACGTCCTTAAATTGCAATTCTGCGTGCAATGTTTGTGCCGAGTTCGTTGTTTTTTTTGTCTCCTAAAACAACAAAATGTCTTCCGGAATGATTCAGTTGCGTCACTGCAATTCACTATGCCTTAACGAAACGGGATTAGGTGGGAACAAACAAAGAGCTGACCTTATCACTTATCATTGAACACATGATGACAACGCAAACATGATCTTGAGACAACTAATCCATCAGCACTTCTCATCAATTACCAGGGCTTTTATAATTGACTAGATCACGGAAATATGTATATTGCTGGAGCGATCACACTGATGACAGATTGATATCTTAGTAATTTTACGCGATAACGAATTGGGGGCTTATAAATTTTCCCATTCGCTAACTAACTTACCCCGGGCTCGAGACGTTCCTCCCCTTGCAGCTCACCGATGGAGGGACGCTTGAACTTCTTTATCGATGTTCTATAGTTGTCCAGACGTGGGAGAGTTTCTCTGTGAAGGAAATAAAAAAAAAAAACAAAATTAGGCATTTGAGAATTTTGCTGTCATTGTGCGGTGAGCCAGCTTCAGGTAGCTGCAACGCAATCTGGGTATAACTAACGATTTCTAGTTAGGGCCTGAATAATGTCATGTTGTTAACTCATCTCACTGACATTTTTTGCAAGTGTCAATTAGTAACTTTTTTTCCGCTGAAATGAATGAAACACTTACGGCAGTGATACCTCTCCACCAGGGGCTATAATGAATGGTGGGAATAACACTTAAAGTGGATCAAAATATGACCACAAGTAGGCATGTACTTGTCGCGTTATTGTATTCTTTATCAATCTTAATGCGTCGCACGGACATAAATGGGTGCTTTTGAAATTGGCGTATGTCAGGTTTTAATTTGTTGCAGCCTTAAATATCCAGTTATTATTACATTATTCGATGTGTCAGAATGTTATTTAGGATAAAAGCAACGAACGATCGTAAGCCATCTAGATTTGCGAAAAATGTTCACTTTAATAAGGTTGATGTACATCTAGTGTAAACATAAAGAAATGTCTAAACAGAACGTAGAAGTTGCGACTGATATACATATGTGCATATATAACGCAACACAAGGTCTCAAAAGCAGTTGTAAACTGAAAAAAAGTTGCAGCGAGTTGGAGATTTTTCGCCATTTAGAAGTCTCCCAAAAGTTCAAAACCAGCGCAAGTCTTACGCACATAAATATGTTATGTAGATATGTGACAGTTAGGATGTTCTCGCTCTTATTCCTTTTTTTAAGTCTTACTAACTTCTACTCAAATTGTTGTCATACATTTGCAGTTATTCACTTATTTTCAATCATCATCATAATCATCTTCGTTTACCCAAATGTTCCACTAAAAGGGTCGTGGGGATAATGCACGCACGAGATGCCTTCAGACCACTCGATTCTCAGCGATCGGCTCTAACACTTCAGGAGCTGTTCCCAAGCACAACCAGGCGAGCTTATGGACTTGTTCCAACCATTTCGCCCTAGCTTTGACTAGCGGTCGACTACCTCATGAAATTATGTCAAATGTCGTGATGAAGGGGACATCCATACTACAGAACAAAGCCCTTTCCTTCCTAGGAAGCTCAACATTAAGTTCCTCCAGCAACGTCGCTCTTCTTAGCCTATCCGTGTGAGTAACTTCCGGAACGGCACGGAGAAATCTCATTTCGGCAGCCTGTATTCGCGATCTTATTCTTTCGGCCATTACTCAAATTTCTGAGTTAAGATATCTTGGCTTTGACACCAAGCTCGACCTCCCTTATTACTGACCTACCAAGTTGCTTTAAAATGAATCCAGCCTGGCTAATCCTAAAAAAAAGCTCAGTGTCGCTTCTCTAATCGCTCGTGGAAAAGACCGCGAAACACTTAAACTTCTCTCTTTTAATAGGACTTCACTAACGTTCATTTTGGAAATGATCATAACTTCAGACTTGTCCACGTTCACCTTCATTTCAGCATCAACACATACGACCACAAACATATCTATCGAGTGCGTGCTAGAGTTCCGTCTGTGAGGAGCTCCGTCTGTGAAGAGTTTCGTTTGTGAGGACGTCTAATTCATCTGCGAAAAGAAGATGACGTACCATCGAATCTCCCAATGTAAAACATTTTTAGTCTCGGCTAGAAATATGAAAAGGAGAGGTGCCAAGACGTATTCTTGGCGAATCCCAACCCCTACGATTAAAGGAATTAATGTCCTACCGTTTACCCGAACACAGCTGCTACAGTTGGTGTAAAGAAATAGATTGGCACTCAGAGGGGACCATCAATCCCATACTCCTGTAGAACACTCCAGACTTTACACAGAGGAATCCGGTCATATGCCTTTGCCAAATCTGCAAAGCAACTATAGATCGGATTAGCGAACCCCGAGCCGAAAACCCGGTGGGTTGTACTTCTGTCGGGCCGAAAACCGCACTGTTCATCCCCCCACCTGCACTTTTGTTTTCTCTTTTATGTGCATAAATTCACTTACAAAAATGTGCCAAAAACGGTAACAAATTAAGGAGGTGACGGATTTGATTAACTATCTAACATACTCTGTTTTTCCCTCGACATGTAAAGGACTTAACCTTTAACTATCCGTGCCGATAATAATAATGCATTTTCAGAGTTCTGAAATTCATCGTCGTTGATGGTTTACGGTGCAAGCCAACAACGAAATAATTTTAATAGAAAGTTCGTTCTTTAAAACGAAACATAAACAATTGAAGGATTACAAAAATTGTTTATAAACTATTTGGAAAATACAAATGCACTTGAATAAAACGAAGTTTAAGTTCACGTGGTCATCCTTAATTTATTCACAAAATTCTGCAAGCTTGACTCAAACACTAAAATTGCATTAAAGGATTACCGACGCACAACAATAAGAAGACGCAAAAAATGTGAATACTCTTCAGCACGAAGGGCAGTTTAAGAGCTCACATCGGAAACGTACACAGAGCAATAGTTGCCTTGAACGAGGGCGCAGTAAACACTTCACCACGCTATCAGTGTCAATTGACTCTGAGGAATTTCATTTCCGAACGTGATCTCATCCAATAAGGGCTAAAATGAAATGCTTCAGAGAGTTTGTTGAATTTTACTTTCATTCAGTCAATGACTTCAAACATATGTTTTGTTATGTGACTGGAACTGTTCGTATGTGACTATTGTTGAAAAAAAAACAACTGGGAAGTAATGTGGCAACAGACTATAAATTGTAATCTAAACACTTGCTGATTAAAGTAGAACATATTATTGCATGAAGAAAGTATACAGTGTAAAGTGCAACAAACTCGAGATGTGCACACAACTTCGCTGCCAATTTAGAGAAAAACAATAAGCTTTGGTTTTAAATGCAGATTTGTTCCCACTGTAGCTCGTTAAGGTAAAGAACATAAGTAACGAAGTGTGTGCCTTCAACGTGACAACAACATTTGCCATCAGACTGCACGCTCATCTGACACTTTAACCAAGATGAGCTGTCTAGAAATTTACTTAAAGCAAAGAAATGCGCCTGATATATTTTTTTTGAAAATACCGCTGGTTTTTGGTGAATTTTTCTTCAAGCAACAACTCAGTCTTATCTACTCACTGTTTACTATTTGAACGAAGTTTGAGGAATGAAAACATAAAGCGGTGAATTCGGCACTGCTTTGACTCAAAATGTCTTCGTTAACAATACCGATGGATGACTCCACTTCATGTGGAATGCGCAACTGGAAAACGACTTCAATCTGTTGGATGTATAAAATGAGAGACGCCCAGACCATCTTCATGATATTTGCGAACCTGACGCAGATCTATCTAAACTTTTCTGCTGCCGAAGAAAAAAACCAATACTATATTTCATTTTATTTTATTCTGCATTGCAGAGGAATCAAATACAACGATCATAACGACTCAACGTTAAAGTTCGTTCAATTGTTTTTATCTGCGTTTATTAACTTCTCAAAGGTGGATGTGAATTAAATGGTTTTTAAGTGCAGAAATGTATAGTAAATGAGGAAAGGTTAGAAGACAGATGACAGCTAATTTGTACTCAAATAATCCAATTTTTCCAATCAAATGTGACAAATTTTTTTTACAACGAAGATTGTTGCGCTTGAAAGATCTCTTGTCCAAAATATGTCCGTATGGCATCTTTGTTACGGATTAGAAGTTACTCTTCGAACTGTTTAGTTCAAGTTGTTTTAAATGGGCTCAAGTCTGAACGCATGCTTAATGCTGCCTTCCCCAAGACTGTGAATTTCTTTTGTCACTCTTCTATGCTAGAAATCATTTCTAATTTGGAACTTCACGCCTAATACACATCTTCGACGATGAAAACACTCTCAGTTTTTCTTATTCCTGACATAGCTCGCATTCTTTTTCTTCGCTTCCACACCTGAAATGGCTGCAAATGTTAATTACATTCCCAATTCCGAATTTGACAGCATAAAAAAATGAACAAAAGACAACAGATTGGGATTACAAAATTCAATACTCACGTAAGCTTACTCAATATAATTAAAAAGAACGTATATCATTGAATCTAAAAAGCTTTCCCTTCTCCTCAACAAAACACTCCGCAGTGTTTGAGGTCCTAGCTAGTTGTAATCCTCCCTTATAAGAATTCATCCCCAAAATGCGCATCGCTATTACTGCACATTAGTTTACACTAAGTCCAGGAAGCATATATGTAGAATGTCCTATATCAATCCTAAAATATATACAAAGTAAAAAACATCTAAACGAGTCGGGGCAAGTACCGGAGATATGTCCTGGTGCGGTAAGTGCAGCTGGTTAAAAAAACGGGCAACCACACATTGTGACACTGCTCCAATATTCTGTTTTAAGTTGTCTAAAACCAGTGTATTCTGACCCAGCTTCACTGATTTCTCTCGTATTGTCAAAGAAGTAAACCTCGGTGTTTTTCTTCCTTCTGTTTGCAAGGGCTTGGTTTTCACAGGAAGGCATCCATTATGTCCTAACGCCTTCTCTTCAAATTGTATGTCACTCATTAATTGTCGCGCATCTCTTAATTAGATGTTTGAGCAGTTTAATATTCGTCTGGGCTGAGTATTAGTTCCCAGAGACATTTAGGATCTGCATGGCGGATGAACTAACCAATATAGCTTCACTTTTTTCAAGACAAAAAACTTATGTGTGGTGGTATCCACTTTTAAAATACAGCCCAAGCACCTCTATGAAAAAAATGAATACTAGATGGTTAAACGGAAACACAGCCATAGACTAACACCAAGCCATCATTCAGACTGATCTCACTAAGCCAAACCAATAACAGTCCTGTAGTATGCATGCATCAGTGTATTCTAGGAAACTAGGCAAGGAGACTAGGTCTCCGATGAAGAAAACATTCATCATATACTCTGCAATTGATCTGCACTTGCACCGTGTAGATATACGTTTCTAGGAACACAACTTTCTTCGGCAATCCTAACGATTTCAGCAACAAATTCATCAATGACATGCTTCGCTTCACCGAGAACTCTAACCTACGTGATTACACAAAGAATTCATGGAGTCTAAGGATTAAATAATGTGCAATTTAAAAAACAACATTGTAGTTCACAGCCTTGTTAAGGGCTATCCACCAGATTTAGAGTTCGTGTAGAAATGTGGATCCGACTTCTCCAGTAAACATCCCATGATCAGTATAAGGCCGTAGAAACCATTTGAATCCTATTACATTTGTGCAGCGATAAACGGTTCTTTTGGAACTTCTGTTTTTAGTAGACATTTCGGGAATTTTCTGTTTTCAATTCAAAAGCAACCTAAATTAGTCCTTGTGACTAGATGCAGCCTACGGATCTGTAGGCGCACACAAGTGGAGAAGGTTCTGAACAAACTTGGTGTGCAGAAGCAGCAGGGTTCAGATCATGCCGACTGGAGAGGCTTGTTGGTTAAAGACTAAGTGCGGCATGAGAGATTAGGGTAAGAATTGAAGGCGGGATTATGTGAACATGGATTACTTCAAAAGTGCAATAAATACTTAATACATCATTATATTAAATGTGAAAATTAATTAATGAATAGTTTCAATTCCTTTAATTTATTATTATTTTTCTAAATTCTATACTACAATTTTCAAATTAATACGATTAATTCTTTAAAACTAATTTTAAATTGCCAAGAATTCAGGGTAATGGGGGAAACTGAATTTTGTTCTTTTCACTGTTAACATAATCAAATTGTAATATCCAAAAATATGTGATTTTCAGCTTTTTTAACTGTACTAACTGAAGAGAAAATTGACACTTGCAATTGAGACACATCTGTATTTGAACATTTGAATAGCAGATTCCCCAAAGCATTCTGTTTTGTCTTGTAAATATTCTTTATATATAATATTCATATTTGATTTTATATCATATTAATTATTTTCTGATTTAGTTTCCAGTTTAATTTGCCAAAATAAAATGTTTTAATTCGGTTGGCGATAGTTGAGAAAATTGTGGTATTTGAAAAATTTCACCTTTTACAACTTACAGTTAAAACACAAAAAAGTTAAATCTGTGAAGAATTCTTCTGTGATGCAGCAGTGTCTGAATATAGTTCTGTGACGGGGAAAAAATTTGGGAAAACGAATTTTTTGAATTCTAACTACATTATCGAGTTTCACGTCAAAATATTCATTACTATATGAGATACATGTCCTTTTGCAAATAAGGAGATGTCGTCCATGTTTGGAGCATGTTTTGAAATTGGGAAAAACATGATATGAGTGAAGATAATTTGATTTACTCGGTATTGTCTGGATTCGGGTGACTCTACATCGGAATATTTCAACTAAAGGCCCAACCTCGACAGAGGACAGACAATTTTCGAAAAATAATAATTTAGGGCTTATATCTTAAACTATAGAATATTGATCTACATTCTGGGATTTAATGAGTTCTTAAACCACCATGCCTAAAGAAAATTTAACTAAATGTATCCCAAAATTTCGAGTGTTTCAGAATTTCATCACTTAATCTCTGGTTGGTTCAAACTTTATGAATATCGAGATCAAAAAAAATAAAAATTAATATTCATTTAGTAAATTATCCGAAAAAATACTTTCATAATTTAAAGAAAGTTTTAAAATGGGTTCGTCCTTAAATTTAAATTTATAAGATGTGCATTAAACTTAAAAAATAAGGACTTTAAAATAAAAGGGGTCAGAATGGAATATATAAGGAGAAAAGAAAAATGGAAAATCTTGGAAATCCCTTCGGCAAAATGACTGATCGCGGAAAATAAATCACAGCTTCAAATCATTGCGTGTCCTTTCGAAATTATCTACTAACTTGCTGTACGGCTTTTTAGTTATTTCAACTGTTTCAGATTTTAAAGGGCAACGGCTTTCGACTTAATAAAAAAAACCATCATTCAAAATGTTAAATATTTTAAAGGATTCTTGACATCCGCACATACCTCGTCAACTGGGCCAAACTAAACTTTCTTGAGTCATCGTACTCACTTCCGATTGACCTTCGCAGAAAGTTAAATCCTTTTGTCCGCTCAGCTGGCATCTGGCCAACTGTGTCGCTTTGCCCTCCATTGGGGTTGGTGCCATTGACACCCACTTTACTAACACGAAACCGATCTGCCATCGTTGCTGATGCCGCAGATATCACTCAGAATCACTTAGACTTTGAATTTAACACCACCAAATCAGACTTTAGTCCTTCAGTTTAAAGAAGTCCTTCGGTAATTCGGTATACACTCGTATCTCGGAACTGCAATCCTCATCGATGTTTGCGAAATTCTCAAGTTTTTGTTAAGAAAAATAGAAAAACCGTTTCACTTCACCACCACCTCAAGCACTGGATTTTGAATCAAGAACGCGCTCAACTGACATCCGCGCCAAACGAGTACACGGTCGCGATTGAGAACTCACTTGCCTGGCACGGTTACTTTTATCGGGTCCGTTTCACTGCGGTGGAAATTATCTCCGGAACGTCTCGCCAGCGTTTGTAATTCGAATAGCGACGTCGACGAACGCCGACGTCATCATCGACGACATCTTATTGGCGGGGACAAACTTTGATCGCACAAGCTTTTGCTTTGGTATCTTTTAGCGCCAACCGAGACGCTATTGCCTGTCGGATCAGAGCGCACCGGTGACAAATCCATTTCAGTTGACCGCTCCAGTTTTCCAGCCGTCACAGATTTGACCGTGATCATGATCGTGATGTGGTCATTGTCAAATGTCGTTGAACATGAAAAGCTCGCTGGGGTAATCCTAGCCGGGTTCTGGGAGCGTTCTTCAGCTCTTCGAGCGTCATTGGTTCGACGCAGCTCGTAATTTCTGCCATTTGCTCGTACACAGGCACGGGCCGCTTATTATTTGGAGAGGCGGGGCTGGACTGGCAATTTGTCGACGCAGTTAGCACCTGCGTGCGAAATCATGGACGTTATCTGAAAATATTTTGATTTAGAGCGTTTTGTCGGCTGTCGAATGCAAGCTGACTATGTATTTGCATAAACATCACAAGTTCAGTTGATAATTTATGCAAAGCGATCGCCGAAGACAGGCGGCAACCGGCGCGTTGATGTGATTCGGACAGTTCGCTGCTGTGACTGTGTCCGCTGTGACTGCTTCGCTTTTGAGGCTGTTAACAATTAAGCTTAGCCTCAATTAAGACTGCTGCAGTGAGTACGTATTGCATTGCGCCGCTCACATGAGAACCTGAAACTGACTTGAGTGCGATGCTGAGAAACGCGTGAAAGCTAGTGATCACGGTCACGAATGAACGGTCCATGAAATGGGCAAGT
This sequence comes from Eristalinus sepulchralis, assembly GCA_944738645.1. NCBI lineage: Eukaryota > Metazoa > Arthropoda > Insecta > Diptera > Syrphidae > Eristalinus > Eristalinus sepulchralis. Next base: position 83,506,183 of record OX122882.1, on the reverse strand, counting down.
GATAAGATCGGAGGTTCAACTAACTTTTCAATCGTAGATAAGGGAAACAAATGAAATGATGTAAGACAGATGTCGTTGACGGGTTACATATGTCACGATGAAACTGTTGCATATGTCGCCCACCGCAATTTGTGGTGGATGGAATAAAAACTTGTAGCTGCAAATAGCTTAACAAACATAAAAACGAAATTACCCCCCATTGAAGGCACTTGGAAACTTGCTTCCAGTACGTAAAGTATAAGTCATGCCCAGACATCGAACTTCAGTGCCCTTGCCTTTTGATTTAATTTGACAGCACCTAATTAAACACTTTCAAGGACAGAAATATTAGACTACTGATAGGGTGACTTGAAAGCTGATTGGCTGACACTAAATGCGTGCTAAATGACTGTCAACTGTCACCGTGTGTATTTGTCAATATTTGCCAAGGTTTCGAATAAAATGTAGAATTTACAAATAAAAAATTAAATATGTCTGAATGTTGTAAGTAAAGACACTGGTTTCAGTGGCCTCCTTGATAGATCGCAAGGAAGAATTCTTTGGCTTATAATAAATGATTAAGCTTTGCTTTGTGAAAAAATGTTGCACTTCCGCGTTTAAGTTATGGTCATTTTAATACGAAGGAGAAGTGAGTTTTTGTAAGCTGGTGGCTTCGTTTCTCCATTCAATGTCTGTTCAACAGTACAGTTTACAGAAGGCGTTGTCAAACGGGCATTTTGGAAAACATGACAGTAATGCGCCAATTGCTCACTAATTTTTTGAACGTAAGTAACGGATTGTGATTTTGATGTCTTTTCAAAAAAAGGAAGCTAAGATGTCACTTTTTACACAGGCTATAGAATTTTCGTATGCAACTAATGTAATCAGTGTTATTACATATTAGATCCGTCATTCTGGCGTGCCAACAAGAGGGACCCTCGCCACCAGTTGGTCTTTCTTACGATGGAAGAACCGAATTCGTCACCCAGATTGAGTGGACGGTACCTTACTGAGGAATATACGAAAAATGTATATGGTAGAGTCGTCTGCGAAAAGAACATATGGTAAAACTATCAAGGAAGAGGAGCATGAATTAGAAGACGTATAAACCTTCGACCAATATTGGCAACCGATTAACATGAATACTTCTACTTCTAAATACATTGCTGCTCTTTCTTACGGAAAGGGCATCTTTTCTTGAAACTTTTTTCCCTTTTTGTTTTATACTTGGTCCGTATGTTTAAAAGGACATACGGGCCGCAACCACGATTTGTTGGTGTTGGTGATGTTGTTCATCATCATCATCTTTACCTGCTTTTCCATTAAAGGGATCGCGGTACAAGACATATCCACGTTGTTGCAAAAATTCACCTTGGTACACTCCTGTGGGCAGCACGTCTATCTAGAATGAGCGAAGAGGAACCGTTCCACAAAGTCGCATGTAACAAATTTTATGGTAAAAGACAGCGTGGATGAATATGCCTACGCAGAAGATATAGCATAGACCAGGACGTTCCCGACTGACAACAAATCGTTAACCACATTTTTTCAGTACTAAATTTAATAAAACATTCGTTTTAGGGTGTTGTGCTAAACAAGGAGCTATGAGTAACAACGGAAACGAGTAATGATATCAATGATATCTGCACAACACAACAGTTATACTCACTTAAAGGAGATATTGCCTTTTGACACCTTCTCTTCAGACTATCCCCTCTAGTAGGCGATCGAAGAAGTAACACGTCAGAGCAACTTCACACAGAAATTGGGTGCATGTTTTAAGCGGTTCAAAGGTTCTTGGACCAACCTCATAAGGTCTATCGCGTTTATTTTTTTAATTCTTCGACCAGTCGGTTCGACGATGGAAAGTTTCTCCATAAAAATTATGTCCCCCCTGTCCTTTCGTTTGTAGAAAAGTTGGATGCACAAGAACTTCCTACGCACTGACCGCCACCCTCAGAGTACAGATAATCTTTTACGCGTCAATCCATTCATTAATTTTCCTGGACCAGACAGCTATTTACGATGAATATTGTCTTATGCGTGCTGAAAGTCTAAATTTATGGTGCATACTCACTCGCATATCTTTTCTAGGATTTGCCTTGTGTGAATTATTCGTCTATCGTCGATTTGGTTGACCTACGTCTCCCTACGATTGCACAACATGGCAAACAGAATCTTACAGGCAACTTTTCAATTTCAAAAGAAAGAAGATATATTGTTGTTTTTCTATTCAATCGGCACCAAATTTACCTGCTTTTGCTTCAATGAAACTACCGCTTTGCGTAATTGTGTGACGACTTTTGGTAGAGTATGCCGTCAGAGTTTTGCACGATCTTTATCTCTTTGCATCGGTTTGACTATAATGGCTCCCTTGAAGCAAAAGGTTTCTATGAGATCATCATTCGATTGCAATCAACTCTGCTTGAGTTCAGGTAGGAGTTGGTATTTAATTTAATTCGAGGTTAGGTAGAAACCTTCACCTATGATAGTGTGAAATTTTTAACTCACTAAGTCCACCAACCTAACTCACTAAGACCACCTACTACAAACCAGTCTTTGAGTTCCTCTCCGTTGAAAGTCCCTGTTTGTATGTGGCACTGCAGTCCACAAAGAACCAAGTCCTAACTTCTTTAGCGACTTCCGATATTGTGTGTGCTATTTTTCACAGGTAAAGAGGACCTACATTTTCCGGGTTTCATATGATGTGATTTGAGATGCTTGACATTGACAGTTTTTACTCTTCAGCAAACACGAATAAGGTAGTGCCTTGAAAAGAATGCAAGATGTTCAGTACAGGAATCGAGCCTACCAACTTTAGCGTGTGATTCGATGCACTAATGCAAGACGACCAGAAAAGTCGCTGCTTCCGTTTTTAAATCAACATCTGTTAAGTATTGCAAGTCTGTTGCAGGTGTGTTGAAAAATCGTACAAGGGTGACTTCAAAACAAAATTGAAGGATATCTACGAGAGGAACAGACAGACAGACTGTAGGTCCCTTCTACTCATGAGAGAACAGTAGCAAGCACAACACGTGTAGTTGTTGTAGAAGCTAGGCCATGGTCCCCTGTGGGCTGTAGTGTCACTCAACTATTATTATCTCTCTAAATTTTGAAGGGAAGAAAAGGCGAGCGTTAAGAGTGTATGACAAACGTAAAAGGGTCAAACTTCAATTCATACTGTCAGCAGCGATACTCTTTCATTTTAGAGTTAAATGTGCCTGCCCCACAATATATTACGAAATAAAAAGGTTTACCATAGTTGCCGATGGTAACTGCAATACCCAGAAGATAAATATGCGCCGTAACCAATCACGAAGGCATTGGGGAAACCCTAGTTAGAGTACTCATTGCACTGACTAAATTACAACGAGAAGAATCAACAATGCGAACTTACGCTCTTCCTTCACTAAATTATTTCACAGGATGGGACATACATAAAAGTGGAGTTCTTCTTCTTCTTTGAGTGGTATAACAGAACGGGATGGATCTGAGCCTCAACCAATATGCATCTCCAGCTAACACGTTCTCCTGCCAGCCGCCCCAATTTCACAATGCAAGCTGGTTGAGGTCCTTCTTCACTGCGTCGTCCCAGAAAAGTGGAGTTGTATCTGGTTTTTACTGGAGGAGGTTGAAAGATGATGGCTTCTGCGGATGTTGTTTTAACATTCTGAGGAACGTTCTATTCCCAAATGGGCTTAAATGGTGTACGTGCTACATTAATTAAAATCAATCTGTGTGTGTAGTGTGTAGTCGAAAATGTGCAGTGGAATAGTGTGGAAAGAGATGATTGAAATTGCATCAGGGGAATTAATATTAAATTAATAAATCAAACGGCGTATATTTGAAGAAGACAAGATATTAAATTTTTTTATGTCCGAGGCTTATTTTTTTTTTTATCTGTTTTATCATTCGAGTTGCAGAGCTTATTCAATCACAGGTCGCCACAGGTATTATTCAATAAAGCTTCCCAGAAAGGTTGCTGGACTGATTACTCAGCTCTTGAGTGGGTCACTGCCTTATTTCGCATTCTCCCCTAATACCCGGACGTTGAGAGATTCACTTCTCGGAGCACTACATCCGGCCGAGGACAGCTTACGATCCCATTGAACTCAGTGCCTATCGTACGCTGCTTGCCTCTCTGCGTTGTATGCCGTCAAACCCTGGTGTTGTCATCTGTTAGCCGCGATCGCGCTCCGATTGAATCCGTACGAGATGAATTATCGCATTCGCAATTCCGCCACTGTTTTACATGAGTGTCAACAGCATGCGTTTACACAGTACTGAGGGTTCATCCATCTGTCGACACGTACGACCACAACACCTTCCCTGACATTGACTCGATAAAATTCAACCCGCAAATGAGCACGATGATTGAGGTTTAATTTTAAACCCAAACAACTTGGCCTGGGACTTGTGCGAGTTTTTGATAAATGACTGGAAATGGTGTGCGTTGACAAGCAGCATTGGTTAAACAACGGTCGCATTGATAGAGTGCACTCGTTCCTGTTTTTGAAATAAAATAGCAGTAATGACTAATTGCTTTCGCAGCGGGGCGTTGTTGGACTGTTCCTAACAGGTTGATGAATACACTTCTATTGGTGGCGTAGTTCAGAAAGAGATTTTTCTTTTTCGGTAAACGCATGAGAGATTTGTGTGACATGTACTGGCGTGAGTCGAAGAGCGAAATCGATCTTCCGGATAAATCTGGTTTGGTTTCCGGTTGAGTTTGGTTTAAGGCGCGAAATATATGAATATGAAGTTGTTCTTCTCTGTCGACGAAACAGAGGAATTTGTATTAATCTGCACTCAGACATTGATTATCACATTGTTTGTATTCTATACAACAGGCGCCTTCGTGTAAGGCAGAAAACCCAGCCGGGTAGCGAAGAGTAGCAAAATATTTTTTTCACCACCAAATCATTTATTTCTTAATAATTGCAGATATTAAGCAATTTATCTCTAACAATATAAAAGATCGGATAAGGTTTTCTGTCCAATCGAAATCAGTAAGGTTGCTTTGTTTGGATATGTACGTTTGGGGTACATTTAAGGTTTGAATGAAACCTTTAAACTACCAATAGAACTCAAATTGGCGAAGTGGGCCACAATTAACACACCAGAGGAACGCGGATTTATTTATCACCATCTTGGAATAGGCGTGACATGTGGTGAAATTGAGAACGCGCTTCGGATTTCTGAAAAAAAATTAATATAAACTGGGTATGTTACACTTACACATTAGACAGTTTCGTGTTTTTTTTTTTTGTGATATTCAAAGAGGTGTGTTTTTGTTGAAATTAATGTGTGAGACAGCTGTTACGCATTGAGTGGTTGCTTGCAGGGAAAACTTTATATACAGAAAATAATTTAAATCTTAGATATTTCAGAATTTATAACAAATGCATATAGAGAAAATTTAAGTTTTTCTTAACATCCTCACAAGGTTCTTCAAAATTCAATTTTTACAGTTCACATATTAATGTTCAACGTCAAAATTATTTCGGCCAGAATATCCGAAATTTTTTTTTTTTGAAAATTTTTAATGACTTATTAAGATTTTGATGGATTGGTGTAAGAAGTAAGAAGAAACTGAAGGTAGCACACCTTTATTGACTTTCGAGCCTAAATGTATTTGGTCGAATAATTTTTTATCTTCTTTAAAGTGTGGTGATTTTCTTTTGACCCAACCTTAAGTACACAAATTTATAATTTGCATTCACTAAAAATTGGATTCGAAATGCGCTGAATTACAAAATGTCGTGCTAATCGCCTGATAAGCGAGGGAAGTATGCATAATTGTACATACAGGCTACATTGAGCTGGTTTTGCTTTAAGAACACAAGATTCTTCCCTTGACATCTGATTATTTCGTGGTCTGGTTGTAGAGGGCGGACATTTTGCTTGGTGTTAGTGGGCATAGAACCCTTTCTTTTTATACTGCCAAATTTTGGCTTACGAAGCGGAACCATCCATGGATGTCAATAAGATTAAGGAAAGCAGACTACTCTGATGTGTGAATTCTCATTTTTAAAGAAGACATCAGCGGTGGCAACCGGGTTCGTTGCCGTATGAACTGATGCTGAGATGAAAGTTAAATTTTGAATGTTCTGTTCGAAAACACTGATCAAGTGCACTGTATATATCAGGGGATCGCCTTTGAAGTATTGTTGCTTCAGAAGTTTAAGTATCGGGATTGACGAGAGATTGCGCATTTCCATGGAACAGACAAATTTTGGATAAAACTTAATACTGCTTGAAATATCTGTAATCGGGAAAATTGAGTAAGCTTCGAATACATCTTACCGGTTTTAACTTAAAATATCAGAATTGCTCCAACTTTTATTCATGAAAATTCAAGTAACGACCGAAAAAATAAGATCGGGAATAAAAGCTGCAGTAATAAGAATTTTTCGTGGTGTTTTCGCCGAGTACTCCCAAAAAACACAAAATATTCCGCAGCTTCTTTTTTGATAAGCCCGCGTGGTTTTAAAGACTTGATCATGTTTCATGAGTGTCCCGATTCCCATGACTTTCCAGATGTTCTTTTGTGTCGATTCTAACAGGCAAGCTTCGTAACTTAGTAAAATCGAGGTTTGGTTGAGTCCAGCTTTGTTACGCTTTTCCATATAACAAACTAATAGTGGGTCACTGAAGATGAAGATGGTAATGAGACAATAAAGACACATGAAAGAAAAACAGGTTTGTTTAAAAAAAAAAACACTGTAACAAGTTAGAAGGTGAAGGCTTTTGCGTTGAGTTAAACTTGGCTGCTGTTGGGGAATGATCTTCATACCAGACGTACCCTAAATGTTTCAGTTTTGACCAGTATATACATGTATACATGTATGTAGAAATATATCAAAAGAATACAACGCTCATGTTGATAGCCCGCAAAGAACAAAATATCCTATGAACGAAATCATTTTCATAGCAGTTCTGGTTAAAATCTATTGGCCGCAATCAATATTGAAAATATGCTACAAGTTGTAAGTTTAACTTGCAGCCTTAACATCCTATTCTCAAAATCTCAAAACCTCTCGATGCTCACAATTCCCCTCTGATAGCTATTAAGTCGTTTAGATAATGTCAATGTTGATTGCATATGATAGCATATGTGTTGCATAGGCTTGTACAAAATGGTACTTTCAGTGCTGACGTCAATGTAAATCACGATCTCTCCGTGCAGCAGAATGCATTACCTTGGTTTAATCCTTTTGTGCAAACAAATATGTCGTTAAGATCTTTAACAGAGCAACAGTCGTGCTCCGACTGTCTAAGCTCACTATTTATTCAAAGTGAAGGATGCCAAGAAACCCATTTCAATTGACAGCCCCAAATTCTAGAAATCCGAAATTTGTTCGTCCATAAACTGACCGCTTGACAAGAAGCTACAATGACATTACGACATTAATCTAAAATGTATCCACCGACCTGAAGTCATGTTACCGCACTTTAGATTATTTAAAATGCATGAGTGTAATTGCGGGTGTAACAGATCATCGCGGCACCCTTTTGGTCTAGTCTCTAACAAAAATAATAAACACCCGCATAGACGTCACACTGCGTACAGAGAGAACTCTTGTTACCTTTACCGCCAATTAGAAAGTCTGAAAGGCATTCATCCGTCTACAAGTACAATCCATTCGATACTTAACTCTGTTTGAGCTCTATTTAGCTGACCGCTAAGTGCTGCTTAAGCAAGCCTTCAAAAGCTTGTTAAATTGGTAAATTTTGGCCGCACGTCGTCATTCGTGATCGATATCGCTATAATTTTTCGGCTGCTTTTTTTCATTTTCATAAGTTCCGTAGCACCCTGGGGCGTTGGGGATCATTCCACTTTTGGGTGGTTATTATCCGGTTAAGTGCGAACTCATCGCAATTACTAATGTCACATCAATTAGCATCGTCATCATTAACTCCGGCTCATAAATGTTCCAGAAAATTAATAAACTAGGTGCAAAAATTTTTAATCTCTCAAGCTTCGATCTTGCTTTTAACCAGATTATTGCAGATGCTTTTAGTTTACTCACGGCTTGTTTTGTTCATTCTAATTCTTTGGTGTGACTAATTTTATTGGAGGCTTCTCGGATTGGAATCCTACACACAGGCGAGATGTGTAAGATGTTATAGCTTGATGCAGTTAATCATGTAATAATGCATCTTTTGCGATTTGCGGAATATTTGTTTTTCGGAAGGTTTCGAAAAGTTTACAATAATGATAAGTACTTAGCCTACAGAGGAAGACACTGAGTAAGTGCAACTTACATTCAACAAGTTATCCAAGTATGTACAAGATTTATGTACGTACATAGGTATTTAACGAAAATTATTTTAAGTTTCCCCATTCATTCATTTAGGGGAGAAAGTATTAACGAATGAAATGCATGTGCGCCATACCACCCAGATTCGTATTGTTTTCTATAGATATGTATCTACGATAGAGCAGCTCTCATTAGGCTTTTGAATAGTGCGACCGATCGGCGCGGCGGTCTTATGCACCGAAACTATAAGGCTTTTTTTCTCTTTCAAAACGGAACCTTAAAAATTAACATTTTGGAAGAGAGGCGTTTTATTTCTACACTCCGTGAGGGCGAGGGGAGAACTTAAGGTTCGGCCCGACTTTTTTAAGTTTGTAAACGTTTTGCCTACGAAAACGGTGATGTTCTCAACTTTCCGGTCGCTTGGATGGTATTCCCCTTCTTCTGAGAGCCTTTGGTAAAGTTCACTATTTATTGTTCCTCTGCCTCTGCTGCGTACTATCCATGTTTCTTCGATCACGAAACGATTCAGGAACTTCTGTAGATCAGTTTTCAGGCATTTTTTTACCATTGGTAACCGCTGATGGTGCAGGCTCTTTGTGAAAAATGCGCTTATGGGTTTTCCTTCAGATATTGAAGGAACTACAGCAAATGTAGGTTGTTGCTTAGTAGTAAAAGAAGACTTTTTGAGTCGGAGTTCTTTTGTGCAGTATCTCAAGAAAAAAAAAAACAAAAACTCCTTTTAAATGTAATTAAACAGCGTCAAACCCTGCTCTGAAGTGGTCTAAAGGTAGGGCTCGTTAGATTGTTGACTGGAGTAAGTCAGTTGCACAGATAGCTTGGTGCGATGTAATCATCTTCGGAGCACGTGGGCATGGTTCATCAAACATTAATTTGAATCTCGCAGCGGAAGAATGCTTTCCTTTTGCTCAGATGTATGGGGATAGATGATGTGGATGACCTTTTTGTTCAGCTCTTCTCTACAGCTGCGCTGCAAGGAAGATCTCTTACTCATTTAACTTAAGCAATGCAAGCGCTTTTTTATTCCGTTGTGAGCCTTCTTTTCCAGAAACAAGAATCAAATCAACGACCGATTTTTAATTTTTCTAAAATTCGCTGTCGATAAATCTTAAGAAAATGGTTTAAGACTAGAATTCGAGAAGAATGTGTAATGCGATAATAAACATCTCTTGTGATGTCAGATCGGATTTAGAGGGAGAAGAGAGAAGCACAAACAAATTAAAATCAATGTCTAATCGGTACAAATTTATTAGTACTTAGTTCGTTACGTACTGTTTGCTTTCCATACATATACCAGTATCTTTTTTGACCTTGAAGTATTATGCATTCTGTTGAAATGTTAAGAAGAAACTCGGATTGAAGTGTGGGTGGAAATTGGAGGGTGGGTGCTGCTGTAAAAGCTAATGAAGCCAATTCATAATGCAAAAAATTACATGGGCTGATATGCCCGCTCTACTTGCACATATTGCATCTAACGTTAGTGCGTGGCTCACAGCATAGATTTGTTACAGTGAGTTACAATATAATATCAAAAATTAATTATTGAAATTTATGAACGTAATGAGGATGTTAATGGAATGTAAAATAAATCAGGAGGAGAACTTCTGCGGCGTGGAATGGGTAAGTGTTCATACGCTTAGGGTCTCAGATGCGGGACTGAATATCTTGCACATTTTCACGGCACCACCTCTTACGAGTCGCTGACAAAACTTAAACATTTAGGAGTCAAGAAACAACTATTGCTCCCTCGTCTTATCTTAGAATGGGTTGCTTTACAAGCTAGGTCTTTGTCCCCTGTGGTGTGTAGTGCCATCAAATTTTTGTTTAGCCCCAGGCACAGATTAGTTGCTTTCACCAATCACCAGCAGTCATAAAAATATTAAAAACATTGAATACTTTTTTTTTATTAATGATATAATTTGTATTTCTATACTCTTCATATTTCTATAATATATTGTATGTATATATTTATTTGTTTCTTTTTTTTTGTTTCATAGGTTTTATTAGAAAAAAGTGTTGTTGGTATTTAACAATATTTGTGTAACTTATATTTAGCTTTACTTTGTAGTTTGTTCTGTTTTTGCTTGTATTGTTTAAATCATGTATTGCCTGTCATAAAATAACACACTTCTGTAATTCAATTTTGTTTTCTCTAAAATAAAGATTAACACGCCTTTGCTATATATTTAAGTTTCTTTAGAAATATGGTTAAATTATTATTATTTAAAATGAAGAAATGTCTTTTTTATTTATATATATTTACAGTTAATTTCTGGCATGAACATGCGATGTTCCTTTGACGAGTTTCTTTTGTTTGAAATAACATACACGCTTGACATTGTGAGGATTTATTTAAGTTTGTGATGATTAAGAAGAATCAATTGCGATGCAGATAAATTAGACTAACGAACTCTAATTTGTTTTTCTCTCAATCAAAAAGTGGTCTAAGTCGTCTAGTCCCTCTAAGTTAAGTCGACACTTTCTCCAACCTACATTCTCGCGATCCTTGGTCGCTTGCTTCATCCCTTAAGGCAAATTTTAGTCAAACCGTTGGTATATTTGTCCTTAATTTGATCGCACATGTAAACGCGTGGCAAGAGTCCTTACACTGATAAATAAGCATATTTGCCGCGGAGGAATGTTTTAATTTATCGCTTGTGCTCAGATGCATGGCGATAGCCAATGTTGATGCCCTTTTGGTTCGGCTGTACTCTACAGTTGTACTGCAGGAAAAATCTCTGACTTATTTAACTTAAACAAAGCAACACGATATTTCTTTTTTATTTTTATTTTTTGTTTTATCTAAAGAAACACTTTGAAACAGAAAATGTTGTTTTTCTCTCAAACTTGATTTTCTTTTAATTTTCTCTCTAACTCTAGTGAAACATGGTAACCAGTGTAAATTCGATTTTTGTAGAGTCCACTCTGTATCTAAGCATATATGATGATGTTAGAAATCAATTATGTATGAGTTAATTATCGGTTTGAACTGCTTGGCCATATAGCTTACTCACCAGACTTAGCCCCAAATATATATATATATATGCTATCGTTTCCATCAAATGGCAATCATCTCCGTGAACAATTATTTTGCAGAAAAAACACCAACTACTATTTGGACAGATTAGAGAGATTAGAGAGACGAGAGCATCGCTGGAAAAAGTACTCGTTGTAGAGTTACAACGAGACTGTGTTGGAAAATAAAAAAGAAATTTTGAGCAAAAATGTCTTGTATCATTGATTGTTCGGAAACTTTTCAGATCACCTCCGGAGATTAAAATCAGAATTCAAGACCAAAGTATATTGTATTATTATTTGATTCGAAATTTGTTGGCAACAGAGGTGAAGTCCAAATCTGGGTTCAAGCAACTAAAACAGTTGTTATGTCTCTAAAAAGTTTTATAAAACCTTTGAACCCCAACGACGAATAAACTTGTTTTTTTTTTAAGATGGTTAAAAGAGAAATATCGCCAAAAGCAGCCATTTTGCATCATAACAGATTTAATGCGAGAACTATGTAAAGTGCGCTAGTCAAATGAAGGCAAATAAGTTCGCAGGGACATATAGATAGCTCGAACAACGAACTCATTCTTTTGGTATCTCTTGTTGTTTTTTTGGACCACCTTCCATTTCTTGGCCAGTTCGTCGACACTGTTTTCTGTCAAAGAAGTTTATTGAGCATTTTTTCTTCAATTGCTGAACGCTATGGCACGGTCGGTAGAAGAAGAGACGACAATTCGTAGACAGGAAATGGTGAAAGATTTTCCACCTGATCTCATTCCTGTGTGCCAATGACTCGCGAAATTTTGGACACATCATTGTCATGAAGGAGTATAGTAGAAATATGTGAGTACAGTCAAACAGTCTTTTTTACGCTTCTTAGTGGAGACATGTAGAACTTTTTGTTGACCATGACAGTTCTGGTCTTCCTCAGTCCCTTCAAGTGCAAATCACGGTATTATTTTAATGAAGGACTTTGACGTACAATGTATCTTTATTTAAAAGACATTACTTCTGATCTAATGACGACTGGCAAAAAAAAACGTGTATTGCTCTATTACGTGGAAGTAGTTGTCGAAAACATTTGCTCCTTAGCTCATTTAATTTTCAAAAGTTTAACGAATAATCGCCTCCATTCTCATTTGAATAAAAAGCACGTTTTGATATAGCGAAACAAAATTTCGAAGACAAAAGAACTTCAATAGATTTACTCACCCCAATAGATTTACATATAATATGTAAGTTCGTAAGGGTACATACATTTTCTTCCCTTGTGATTATTAGGTTATGGTTCAGCATCCGTTAAAATTGTCAATAACGTCTACATATTGTCCTGTAACGGCTAACCTTCGTTGCAAATCCTCAAACTGAATTCCATCTCCATAGTCTCAGTGTAAGCGATCATTGTTGTTAATTAACATTGATTGTGTGCAGGGCGCTATTATCAGTCTGGTGATAATTAAAATTGACGAAAATTAAATCTGTCTTGGTTTTCATCTATGTAGCAAGGTTACTTGACAAGAACATTGAAATTCACACAAGCGATCAATGTTATCCGAATGATTTGTCATCCCAGCAATGTTGAAAAGTACGACTGGGATAAGAATTAAATAAATTGGAAAACGCTTAAGTCCAAAAAGCATGATTTTCGATGAACCGAGTGTGGAATAATCGGATTCAGAATTTAGATTCAGAATTATTTGGTTAGTACAGCTCTCACTTGAACAATTTTTTTGAAGCATGCAAAAGCAATGAATGAATGTTCTCCAATATGTATTCAGATCACAAGCAATAAAGGTGCGAAATGTTACCCATGTAACGATCAGTGGCAAATGAGGAAAACCGGAACGATATGAGAAAAAACTGGTGTGCTTACGCCGACGATTCACTTCGATTTGGATTTTCGGTTGATTTTATTTGTACGCTCACCATCTTTCTCTCGACGAAAACCACGGGCGGTTACAACAAGCTAATTAATAATGGTCTTTGTGTCTGTCCACGCGATTCTGCCACATAATCTCAATCGGATGTACACCACCAATAGCATTTGTCTATCCACAAACGACAGCATTTATACGGCAAAGTTTTTGGATCGATTCGTTGTTTCGGGACAATTGTGTTGCATTGCGGTACCACTGTTTTGTGAGTGCAGTTTGGTTAGGAAGATTTAAAACCTGTTTGAGATTTCGCAAGATGTGTTGTCATGTACTTCCTTGTAATGGAGAGGATTGTAACATTGCCCCGCGTACCCAGAAGGCCGTTGTTTGTGCTTATTTGGGATCTGAATAACAGGCGAAACGATTTGGTTCAACTATTTGATTGTGCGATTGATGTGAACATCTGAAACTCGACCTATAGGCAATTGTTACACAAGCAAACAATACGACACTTGTTTTCTGCTTAAGCTAGACGTTGTCGACACGCAAATAACACATTGCACTGTCGCCTGAAAAATGCTTCCATATTTATGTTGAAAATCATGGTTCGATTCAAAATATGAAAACAGCGAATTTTGTTAAGCAATAAAGCTCACTTATGGTTGACCAGATATGTCAATAAGCAAAACTACAGTGTTTGGAGTCATATTAATCCTTCAGTGTTCGTTGAGATACCGTTACATCGACAAAAACTGTCTCAACTGGTGTGAAGGAGCTGTGATTTCAACGAGACGGGGCAACATGTCAGACAGCTCGTGCCGCAATTGATTTATTGAAGGAAAAGGAAACGTTTGGTAACCGCATAGTTTCACGTTACGTTATACACGAAATTGGTCTTCAGGATCGTGCGATTTAACTCTGATTGACTATTTTTTGTGGGGATATATGAAGTCGCTTATCTACTCTGATAAGCTTAAAACGATTGACGACTTGGAGGACAACATTCGCTGGGTTATTGCGGATATACTGCCACAAATGCTGAAAAAATAATCAAAAATTGATTACACTAAGGTCGAGATAGCCGTGGCGGTCGTTGCTTTTTTCTATTTAAAATGTCTTTACTTCCAAAAGCAGCACCGTTTACAAGGCACGTCATCTCAGAATAAACATAGGAAGCTAAATGCTGGCAGAGCAAATTTAAAACAACAAATGTACGTAGAATATACGACGACGTCTCCGTTAAAAGTAAATAAAGCGTGCGAGATTCGAGTTCTTTTGAAAAAAATTTTAGCAAAATGGTTCTTGTTGCATGATTCGAAAACAATAAACGTTGGCCCAAGTTATGACTACTATTTAGAGTCTACTTTCAGGAGGATGAATTGCACAATAGAACAATGAAGTAAAGAATGAATTTACTAAATTTGTTGCCCAGAATAGAAAGTGTATCCTTTCAGCTTCAGCTAACCGACAAAATCAGAGAATGTTTGGAGCACTACTCTGCGACATTACTTACGAGATGAACATATTTTTACTGAGCAGTTGTTTAACTGTGTGAATGGAGAAAACACATAAATGGCGACTACAGTAAAAATGAAAAAAAAAAATTAAATGTATTAAATAAAGCAAAAAATATATTAAAGCCAAAAAGAAATTTGTATTACAAAAAAAAAGTATTGTCAAACTGAAATACATTATGAAATACATTTATATAATATGTAAATAATATAATAGCCTAGTTGTATAAAAAGGTGCAACCGTTATGTTAAAACGATAGATTTACGTTCGAATTTCATGTAAAAAAAATGTGTACTTCTTTGAGAGTCTCTTTCATTCAGAGAGCGTCGTGTGTTTGTTTCTTTATTTCCTACAATCCTCCAGTTGTTCATCTAGAGAGATTTCCTTACTCACAATAGTCAGATACAATTAGTAGATGAAAATTGTAAAAAAAATAACATTATCGAGATTAACTCATACGTAACGGATCAAGGTTAGTACATAATTCCTACTGATGCGTGTGCTCATATTTGTTTTGTTTTTGATCCTTTTAGCATTTTCTACAACGATAATTTGTGAAATTTCTAAGACTAGATTTCGGTTTTTTGTTTTTTTTTGTTGCTTCTTTTGTGTTGATAGCTTTAGTTAGTGTTGTGCACTTAGAGGGTTCAGATCTAAGTGCAGCGAGAGTAGTGAAGGAGGCGGGGAGATAGAAAATGTTCAACAGCTTATTTTAAATTAAAGAGAAAACTAATAAATTCAATTGTAGTAAAACTATCCATAATAAGTGCGTAACTTATGGTGACTTAAGAATTAAACTGTTGTGCCGTAGGCACTGAAAACTGCTCGTGAGCTATCTGTATCCAATGAGATGTCTTCGGGGCTGGCCAAATTGACACGGACATTTGAGTTGCGACGTCTCGCATTCTGTGACGCACCCCAGTTGTTGAGGGTCCAATGGAAGCCTGATGATTGCGGGTGATCTTCGTTTACTTTAATTGTTGTATCAACCTGAAATGTAAAAAACCAATGAAATCCATTAATCATTGTCAGATCAGGTTTGCTACAGACTCAAAAGCCAAGTAATAATTTTTGGGACACTACAAATTGAGAGTGTTCCATGTCAGAAACTGGAGATTGAAGATTCAATATATTACCTCTCTAGTTCCGCAAGGCAGTGTCTCAGTGCCGCCAGCAGCGGCGGTTGAATCACGTGTTCCAATACTGGTATCCGAGTCTAACGAATCAATGCTAGATCCTCCACCACCACCACGGTAACGTGCAACAGATTGCACGGTCTGCAAAATTCAATTCCAATCAAACTCTCTGTTTTGTCAACGAATTAGGTTACGTACCATTATATCGCCATGACAGTCTTCGATTGCCTTCAAAATTTCCCAACACAGTTCCGAGTCAAGAGGTATTGGTTGTTCCGAATCACGATTGTGTATTGCTATAGCGATATGTACAGGATGCGGAATGGGCAAGGGAATAAGCAATTTATCAGAGGCAGTCTTATCCTGAGTTTTCCTCTTCCATGGACGCCAAGGCTTATTTGGTTGTTGATCATCGGACCTTGATTGTAGAGCACGTAGTGCTCTTACACGAGGCGTTGTCAGACCAACTGTCATGTCTCTGTTTGATGGAAGAGAATATACAATGCGGTGAAAATGAGAAGTTTGATGCATGCATCACTTACCGCTGTTGGGGTTTCCTAAAGGTTAAGGTTATTTTCGATCTGGGATTGAATGCCGTCACTTCGAGGAACGGCAAGTGCACTTGAACATTGCCCCGTGGGGCGTATACATTCCCCAAGAGATCAGGACCATTTGAACCGATAACATCGGTTGCATTTTGTACCATTTGTGTGTATCGTGAGAGATCCAGCTGTGAGTGGGGTTCCAGCTTAAAATATGTATCCGTTTCAGAGAGCGGCGTTAAGAAATCCAAGCTGAAGATTTCTGTGTACATAAGACCAGCTAACCCGGGCCAATCGTTCGGTGAGAGACCCTAAAAGAAATACGTACACGTTTACAGTGGACATCCACGCAAGACGAGAGTGATGTAAGCAAACCTTATTGTCCCAGAATTCATCTTCGGTTATGGAGAGTCTGGCTATCACGTGGCCGGGATAATACTTCTCCAGCATATGGGCGGCTAATTGAATGGCAATCTGCAAGAGGGACTGAGTTAGAAAGGGATCCTGGAGGATTATTGGGTTTTCCTACTTTTAGTTCCAACGTATTTAACTTGATTCTGGTTTTGACTGCAGTTACCAAACCTGTTTGCAGTTCCCATCGACGCTTTTCAAGCTTCTCATGGAGCGAGCCCATTAAATCGTGTGCCTCCCTATCCAGCCGCAGATACGGACCATTCTTCGCTAATTGCGCTGAAAATGGACCGAAACACGCTTCAACGAATTGACTGTAGTCCTTCTGTGGCTGCAAAATGATTCGTTCCATTGCATGTTGATAGGCCTGCAGCTCATCCAGCTCCATTTTGGCTTCAAACGCCGCCAACGCTTGTTCTGGAATAATAATGAAATAATAGTCCAAGGCTAGACCGGGACCAGCAATTCGGCGCACAGCTAAACTGTCAGACGCAGGTACACGACCACACTTCTTGATGAACAGATGGAATGTTAAGGAATCCCACAACAACCTCAGTGAATATCGAGCAGCTCCAACTAAAGAGAGACGTTTCACAAACTTTTCCAACTATTTAGTCAATGCACTTACCAATGAGGACGAGAACTGAAGCCAACGGACACAAAATCATCGATACAAAAAGGGCAGCAATTGGCTGAATGCATCCCTGAATAAATATATTCCAGACGAGAGCCTCTAGTAGAATACAGTAGCGGTTGCGTGAGAAATCCGGACAGTCCATGTCGTAGATCAAAACCATAAACACGTGTAATGCGGCTGTCAGTGTCGGCACCCACAAGGGAGCCGTCAGCGCTAAGAATATACTCAAGACACTGGCCGTCAGCGAGACCAGTGGAAACACAAGAAGAATAGTCACCGTTCCCAGAAATCCCTTCACAAAGTAGTTCCAAACGCGATTCATGTTCCTCGTAAAGCCCTTCCCAATGAAGCCTGTAATTGCACACGAAAATAAGTCAACACAGGACAGATGCGGTGAGTGCTTTATACTAACCTGTATCCGGTTCGGTTTCAAAATGTGTCCGCGACTTGGATATATGCCTCCAGAGTTCAATCAGCCGCGATGCCAGTGTCTGCGTCATGCTAGTCTTTCGGGGAAACAGTGTACCATTGATTTGTGACAACTCCAGGTCAGACATAAACGGATCCATACAAAATAATGCCCGAAGGCCTATCGGACTAAACCACGGCACAAAAATGCCCAGAAAAAATATCACATTCCATGTCCAAGTCCATGATCTTTGCACTAAATTAACAACACGCCAAAAAGGCCAACGCGTACTGGTGGTCCGCGTGATCTCCTTTTCCACTAAGAACACCGGCTGACTGGGATCGGAGCGCGGCGTCACTATCGAGGTGGCCTGCTGGCTGATGACAGTTGGAATCACCTCCGATTGTCCCTGGAATTCGCGACGGATTATCCACGAGTTGGGCGACCAAATGCGAACTGTCCAGTGGAACGTTCGTGTTGGGGTCTTGGCGTTCTTTAGTTCCTTGAGCAACACTGGCTCGCGTTCCTTCATGAAAGCCATGTCTCGACTCAGGAAGTACGACGTCTGGCTCAGGTCGTGTTTGCTGCACATTCGCAGTGCCTCCTCGTGAGCTGCCCAGGTGTTCTTGTTTAATTTAGTCGCTTCAGCCGCCCGCAGTTTGGACCTGAGCCAAGGCGCGATTCGCGACAGGACTGAGTGATCGTTTGTTAAACACTTTTGGTGGTCTTCTCTGGAGCGCTTCAGCTCCTTTTGCACTTTATCGACGGCCTTATGCATGATGACCACAGACTGAGCCTGTTGCACTAGCAGCCGAGGGATTCCGTCACCGAATTCAGCCAGTTGCGGGTTTGAGAGAATCGATGTGTAGACTCTTTGCAGGTATTCCTTCATCACGGCGTCGTTCACTTCCTAAAATGGGGCAGATATCACGTAAAAATGTGTAACGGGTGGGAACAGAACGTACAAACCTCTTCGATTTCCTTGTCAGTGAGCTTCTTCTCCCGCAGCTCTGCAATAAGACGCTCGCGGAAATGAAGAAACCATCCCCTCGTCTCACGCTCCAGAATCCCAATCAAAATTGGCAGCGCCTTCCTCATGATATCCCGGGAAAAGAGTCGTAAATCGATCTCTTGGCCCTTGGGCGTGAGGAACAGATACGGAACAGGCTGCGCTGTTTCGCAGTTCTTTACATCAACCTTTTCCACAACCGCCCGCCGCAACTGCTTGCGAACGAAAGAACACAGCGAGTAAA
The DNA here is from genome assembly GCA_944738645.1 of Eristalinus sepulchralis. Taxonomy (NCBI): domain Eukaryota; kingdom Metazoa; phylum Arthropoda; class Insecta; order Diptera; family Syrphidae; genus Eristalinus; species Eristalinus sepulchralis. The sequence continues at coordinate 83,487,142 of OX122882.1, read as the reverse complement.
GGCAATCTTCGAATTCCGGCTGAAATGGTAAAAGATAATGTTAATGAGTTGAACTTGGATGGGGAAGTTCGTTGCTTACCCTACAAACCAACTCGGCAACGAGGAACCGACATCGTTCTTCCTTGATTTTGTAGTCCAGATCGTGCGCCAAAAGCGAAGGGACGCCTAAAAATTTGAAGATGGTACGTGATTTCTGATTCGTTAAAAGAGATCTTGTGCCTACTCACCAACAGTCATGTCCAGCAGCTTGATGATGCCATGAAACAACGCCCGAACTGCATGGGCCAGAGAGAAGAAATGCGAAAGCAATCGTCCACGCGCCGTCACAACCACAAATCGAGCGGCCAACGCCAGATCGCTCAGAAACGAATCGTGGGCACGATAGGTTCCCTTCTGCAGCAGTTGTGACAGTCGCCATTTGTGCACTTGGCCGGGGAAATTCAAACTAGGAACATCGAACTCTCTACAGAGGGAGAAACAAAGGGCTTAGAATATGCAGACAGTGACAGGACAACCGTACACATATTCTGTACAGATAATAGATACGCATGCAGCTATGGAATAATTTATTGCGTGCAAGTAAATAAAATAACAAATGGACATAGATTGTTCTCTGATAGATGCGGTCACTGGTGCGTAACCTTTTCATTCCTGTAAAACTTACAGAATCCAATTTAGAGTGATTTTCTTCTTTGGGGTTTGAAACAAAAAGTAAGGATTCCACGGGAGTCACACTGAGTCTGAATCAATCAGCATGCATGGTCAATCATCAACAAAGATCTGATTTAGAATTCTGAAGTGTGTGTAGTAAGTTGAACGTTAAACTTAAAATTTAAAGTGAATTGAAAAAAGGAACAAATGGGTGCAGGTTTATGTTTTCATTCTGAAGGGATAAACATAATTTCTTTTCTTATTTCGCACTCTCCCGCAGACCTGTTTCGGTATGAGGAGTTGAACTTTAAGGGTACAGATGATGATGCAAGTACAAATTCAGTTGAATTAAAAACAGTCAGTCAGTCAATAAAAATTCCCATCGAGTACAAGGGGCGACCTACACTAGAGACTGGGGATACAATTAACAACATGCACACTCGAATGATTGCCTAGCGTGTAAGAGACATCATAAAAACTGGCTTAATCGCTCAATAATGCAGCATTACACTCAGACGTCATTTGGGGAGTGTTGTTTTGTTTCTTTGCTCGTGACTCGAAAAAGCATTTACACGCAAAATAGAAGCTAATGATGGGAATTGGAACTAGAGACGGCAGAGTGAAAATGAGTGCATAAAACGCTTTGGCCATGGGTCGTTGTGTTTGTGTCCATAAGGTGCGTTCCAAGGTGATAGTGTCATCCTCCAATGGTCTTGTGTGCAAAGCACAGATAATCGGGAAAAAATTACTCAGTTCTTTGAGGGATTTTCTGTTATCCTTTGTCATTTGGGCAAACATACGCAAGTTTCGAGAGTTAACCTCAGACTGCAGTTGTTTCATTTCTCTGAAGCCAAAAATAGGAGTTCACAATTAGATATAGGAAAGGTTTTTAGGTTTGATTTGCAACAGACTTTTTTCGATAGATCACTCCTATTAAACTGCTTTATCATTTTTGTTCAGTATCGTGAAAAAAACTCACATCACAACAGCTTCTCCAAATTGTTCAGCTGTATTACAGAAATAAGCGTTCTGTGAGAACGTTCGTGTGGTTCGAGAACTTACTGTGCGCATAGTCGACCAGCTAAAACCACTACTGCCAATATCATTCGCTTTAAGATGAAACTCTATGGTACACAACCGGTTAGACCACATAGAGAAAGAAAGAAGAGACTATAGATGAGACTCGAGTTGAGAGTGAACGCGAAGACCGTGACGAATCGATTTGTCGTCGTCCATATTTCTTCAAAAAAATTCAGAATATTATCGCTAATGGTAACCATTAACACGCCATGTTAACAGACTATGTGCTTCCTGCAATTCAAGCACATGGACTCAATGAACTGAAGACTGCTCTACGAGCCATAGAGCAAGTTTACTTTTTGAGAAATCATTTTGGTGAAAACTTCATTTTACATTTTGCTACGGTTAAATTTACAGCCTAGGATCGTACCATATGACACCTTTGAACTCCTTTCCCTATGTATGTGTTAAGTCTTTTAGGTCTTCAAAAATAAGCCAGCTACAATGGATGCTTTGAAGTCAACATTTCTCTTGTTATCCGTGATATGCTTGGAAGAATCGACCAAAATTGGCACTTCCGAAGGACCAATTCAGACGTAGTCGTGACCAATATACACGTGATCTCATTTTGAAAAAGTGAATTTCGTCAATTATTTTGTTTATTGCTAATTAAAATGTTAAGTTCACTTTATAATTTATATGTTTATTCAACTTATTAATCAAGCTTTACGATGAATCACCCTTTATATTACTACCAGGGTATTTTTTTTACAAAATAAAATAAGTTGAACAGTCATAACTCTAATCGTTAAATGGCGTATTCTATGCAATGCATTTAGGGCTCGTACAAAAAAAAAAGATAAAAATAAACCCACTAGGGACAGAGCCTAGATTCTTCTGCTTTTTATAAACAATGATTATCTCTTTGAGTGTTGAGTCCAAAGGGGTGGGGTCGTGAAAAACATCGTGTGTGAGTCAACGCACTATTCCACAACGTCATGGCGACCACACAGCGATTGTAACTGCAAACGCCTTCATTTGGAAACGTTGAAACGTTTCAAGATAAATCAAAGCAAATCGTTATTTTGGCACTACCTAGAAGCAAAGCCAGGGTAGTTCAAGCTTTACAGAATTAGGGTTGCGGCCCAATGAGTCTTCCTCGCAATAGTTTATGGGCTTGTTCTTGACTTGCTCACTGTATACACATATTTGTGTCAACACAACACAGTCCATAAAATGTTTCGTTTCTTTGAAAGTTTTAGGAAGAACGGTCGGCAGAAGTACATTCGTTGCTTATAAACGACCCTCAGAAACTTGTCGCCTAATTTTACACAATTCCAAAAATTTCATATTTGCTTTATGTTATTTAAGGAAATTTGTATCGTTTAAAAATAATAATTAAATGACACTACAGCCCTGAAGGGAGTCTTAGCGTATACAACAACTGCTCGTGTTGTGCGTGCTACAGTTCTCTCGCGAGTAGAAGGGACCTACAGTTTTTTGCGGACTCCGAACGGCGATATTTTGAGAAGCTTTTCATAGATAATAAGTCCTTTTTGAGTGTTGTCAGCAACTCGTGCCGTAAAAAAATGCGAGGTTTCCTGTCCGGGAATCGAACCTAGACTTTCTGCGTTGCGGTCGACGCACTTACTACTACGCCACGGCGACCACTGCGGTTAAGAACTGAAAGAAGCTCGAGAGAAGTGAAAAAAGTCGCTAATTGACGAGAAAAGGATCAACGAAAAAACACGAGACGAAAAGGACTAAAATATGAATTCGCACAAAAATGTGTCAAACTTAACACGAATATATACAGGCGTAAGAAAAATTTTAGAAGTAATGGAAGTTCGTTTCGTTTTAATGGGAACATAAACGACGTCGACGAATAAATGACTTTGAAGATCTGTCATGTTGTCGATTAGGACTGCAACCTTAAAGCATTAACACGTACAGTCCCTATCCTTCAGTTGACCAATATCAAAATCTGTCAGCTCATAGACTAGGTCATAATCGTCGGCAAGATAAAACCGTTGCCGAAGATACCATAAATAAACATGGGCCGAGCAGCTTCTCTATCGACAAAGTTAAGTATTTTTTTAAATATTATCCTAAATTGCGAAACTTTGGAAACCTGGTACCCAAAGCATTCGTTGGAAAATACCTTTTCAGAATGAATGTAAGGGCGTAAAGTCACTAGAAGATGGTCATTAACATTCTAAAATCAACAGGGCATTCATAAAATATTCCCTGAACCTCATCCCTGGCTATTTTTTTACTTCTAATTAACATATCTTTAGAAATCTGAATAAACATTTAATAGGCCGTTCAATGCCAACAAAAAGGATTTTTTAACGACACGATTATCACAAAGACTCCCCCCCCCACTTTCAGCCCATCGCTAAGCGCCAATTCCATCAAAAGCCTCATAGTCAACTTTATCTTCATCGATTTAACAACCGTGCCCAGCCATTGACACCGCATTGAAAAGTTATCGTCATTCAATTACGACTCCCTTACCCCTCCACCAAGAAGATATCATCTTATCAGTGTTTGCGTAAAAGGCAAGAAGCGCTTCTGACATGTTTTGACAGTGAAATTAACAAGCCAGAACACAATCAACAAAATCAAATTTGTCATCAAATACACACCTTCCTCGCAGCGGGCATGCATCGACGACGCAGCCAGACATCCAAACAAACAAAAGATAAGGAACAGAGTCAACCAAAAAAAAAAAGAAAACAAATCTAAAATCGAAAGGGGTAAATAAACATTGCAACAACTCGTGTGTCTCTCACAAACTCAACGGGAGGACTAGAAGAAGTGGGCGTTTATGTGTGTGTGTGTGAACCACAGGGGCAAAGGGGTATCAGTTCAAAAATGAAAATAATAACTGTAACATCGATATGAACAAAACCAAAAAGACAACCAAAACCGAAACAAACAAAACGAACATCTAAGACGACAACTAAACATAATGGTATCATATTTTCTGTTCATAATTCACAATTGCGCGCGGCGGCTCTGTTTGGGCCGCGCTGCTCCATTTTGTGTTTTATTTACCCGTTGTTTCGAATTGTTTCCAATTGTTCCAAAGTTAATTTCTTCGGTTTGCCGTATTTGTCCTTTTGCAAGCTTTACAGAAATATTTTCACTTTTATACTCATGATGTACAATGCAATTGGCTCAGTATTTAGATTGATGGTTGATGGAATGGAATGGAATGAAATGAGCGATAGAAGTAAGAATACAAAAAAAGGAAAAACAAATTACACCACAAAAAGCTTTAAACCTAATTGCCGGTCGGGGAGTGGGTGAGTGTGTGTGTCTGTTTATTTTGTGGGTGGAATTATGCGCCGCACAGAAGCATTGTACACTATTAACCTTCGGAACGGAGAAAGCAAAGAACCAGATCATGTTGCGCTGGCATCTGACCTTAATCTAATGATAAGTTGTTTATTTGCGCACCACGCGCCTTTGATAAACGTTGGGCTTGTGCCACCAGCATGATTTAGTTCTTCCCTCTGCCGGACACATTCCTGCAGGGCTAAGACGGCTTTGAAGACGTTATTATCGTCTGTGCTTTGAACTTGTTTTCCTTGGGAAAGTGCTGCTAGCTAAAAAAAGCGTTGAGGCCAGAAATTAAAAATCTTCTGAACAAGCCACTGTTGCTAGCTGCAATAAAATCACACTTTATATTTCCGATCTTTTGATAGCTGCTTTGGGGAGTGTACATTCACTAGAAGCATGATGGATTTGAACAAAAGGAAACCGAAAAAATTAGAAAAAAACCGGTCTAGGCATTAATACATAAAGATGGGAACGAACTCTGGCACTTAAGTATGCTGAAAATGGTTAAGCGAATGCAAATAAACGCGAAGATTGATAAACAAGTATTGTTGTGTTGTCATTTTGGACAAATAAATCTGTTAAGTCAATGCGAGCTTATTTTGGGTGGGTCTTACTGAACGGTAACTGTATTCATTAGACAAATGTAGACGGGTAGTAAGTGGTCAGTTCAGTCTCATGTCGTCTATAAGTTCCCTTTCCTGTGTCCCGAAATTGTTGTAGGACAAAATTCAACGTGTTCGACATCGGTTCGGAGGCAATCGACAGCCTTAAAGACAATCCTGATTATAGGCGAGGTTTTGCTCAAAATAAACCACACAAGGTTAAATTATCTGCTATCGAACAGGATGGATTTTTCTAATGTCATCTAAGTTTGTACGAAATAAAAATAGAAGAAGAGGCTATGGGCAGAATCAAAGAGCTTAGGCAGCGTCGAGCTATATGAAAAAAACCCACTCGTTGTTGAACTTTAAGCATAGAGACCTAACGTTGTTAGCGACATTTCTGCACTTTGATTACGATTTCCGCACAGCGATTACTATCGCAAGGACAATTACGCATTGGAATCCTAAGACGTATGTAATGCGCTGGCACCCAAAAGCCTGCACACGTTAGGCAGACCTTTTTGCAATAAGCTGGAAGACATGGCAACTTGGCAATTCATACTCAATTTGGGGCGTTTCTGAATCTTTCAGTACATCACAAATAGGTCTAAGGAGAAAGTTAACCTCACAGCAAAATGGAGGTTCCGAGATATGCTTTCAAGAAATACAAGATGATAAGAATGTTGAAAACTTAGGATTGTGAGTGTCATGTAACATTAAGTTGAAAGACGTCGATAGCGTTTTTCCACTTGGGAGCAAGGACTAAGGTTTGTTGTTCAATTAATTGTCACACCGAAAATTGTACGTACTACGAAAAAGGTGCCAAGCGAGCTTCTAAAACAATCTAAAAATCTTCACAGAACAACTCTTCGAAATAAGTTGATGCATTTGAACCGAGGATTGCGTGACAAGCGCCCATAACACGAGCAAAGACACAAGAAAGTGATTTTTCAACACCTAACCACTTGGTCCAGTGTAATACAGCCATTTAAAAGAAAAGGGAAAAATTTACCCTCCCTGCCTTAGAGCGCAAATACCAAACTTTCTGACGATACTTTTAGGCCACAATGACGGATGATCAGGGTCAATAGGTTTGGGGAGCTCTATTTGGAGCGATTCACTCATTTCGCACATTTTCCTATTTTTATTAAAAATTGATTTTTTTTTCTTCTAGCGATAAACTGATAAGTGTCTAGCGATAAGTAAGTCTTCAATAAAAGTGAAGACCAATGTTCCAACATTTCTTGGCTCTGCAAAAAAATATATTTAAGTTCAAGGATATTTACATATCTTTCTAACTGTCACTGGTCATTAAGGATAAAGAAATATTTTGAGGAAGTGTCCAGTAAAAACACGTAAGGTGACACATATTTGTTGGAATGACCAAATAAAACGACCTCTTGCTGTAGAGGGAAGTTAATTCGCATTCTTCTTGGTTACAGTTCTTTTGCTGCTTTGCTGCTTTTCTCAAATTTTTCAACAGCAACGCTGATTCAGGATTTTAGTGAATTTTTCCGTTCTTTATGATAAAAATAAAGCGGGTCTAGAAGGGTCCAGGCTCCAAACTTCTTCATTAACTACTCATGGTGGTCTATCATAAGTAAAGATGACCCTAAGCATAGTGGTTCCGAACGGTGAAAAACTACGCTATGGCGGTCCTTAATAATCTGCCAAGTCAAGCAAATTAAATTGATATGCACTTAAGTCAGTGAAAGAAGTCCTTTGCTGTTGTCACTTTTAAGTTACGATGTGTATTAGATATTTTAAGCATTACACCCTTAATGTATCGGTCGCAGTCAAGTTCTAATCACAAAGTGTATGATCACATCAGTTTCGGTTTGTGTAACAAGGCATTAGCTTGCGAAAACGTAGCGAACTTAAGAAACCTATTCGATAAACACCTAGTTTATTTAAAATCAAAAACCAATAGAAAGAAAGGAAATCTCAACAACATCTACATACATATATATGTATGTTTTTCAACCTAACCTTAAACAACTGAACAAAGATAAAAACTTTGCGAATAATAAACCAAAAATTATTTCCAAACGCTTTTCTAGTTTCAATTTAATTGAAACTGACACCATATGATGCCAATTCAAAAGTTAATCACACCCTTACAGGAATTCCTGGAAGTAATCGCTTTTGGGAATTCGATGCAACGAGTATAGAAAATTGAATAAAAGCAAGAGCTCAGGTTTCTGTTTAGTTCTGTGTAATTCTCCGCCGGTTTACTTTCAAAAAATTTCCGAGATTCGTTTAGAGGTAAAGGATCTCCCCTTCATCATTAGGTATGAAAGTTTCACTTTTAATTCAGTTTATGACTGCTCACTTGAATGTTTCAACGGCCACATTAATGCTGACGATTAACGTCGTTCGAACGCCTGACTGAAGGGAGTAACAACAACAGCGCGCAATTCAGCAGACAATCCTCACACTCCTAAAAGATCGTATGAATGCACTCATGATTGATTGCAAAGCAAAAAAAAAAAAACAAAAACCAACAAAAAAACGAATGCAGCACTTTTCGAATAATATTCAAACCAAACGTGCTCAAAATCAACAAGTAAAAGCGCACATAAAACGCCCCAAACAAGGAGTTCCCTCTCTAAATAAGCCATCAACGAGGTTAATGTGTACAACATTCTGTGATCCACTGTGTAGTTAAACTGAAACTCAGCGACCTTGACTGATGTTCATCCAAGTTTGCAGTTTCATTTTTTGCTGACTACTTATAAACAATTGAGTGAGTACCCTTCGTCTGCTAAAAACCAAACGAAAGAAAAAACAAATGAAAAGCAAAAGGAAAACAAAAACAAATGAGATTGCAGAGCTCGACTAAAGCAACGATTTGATTTGTCCGGGTGATCTGAAAGACTCACTAAAGTACAAGATAATTAAAGAACGGAAAAACGAGAGAAACAAGAGCTTGATTAACATATCCGCATTGTTTGCAAATAATTCCATAACCACCACAACCGAAACCCAAAAGAAAATGAACCAAAGACAAACGAATGTACTCAAAAAACCGAAAAAAAAAAAACGGAAAAAGAACGAAATTAAGAGAATTCAACCGACAATGTCAATTGTGAACTCACCCCCGTTCCCGGAGTGCCTTCAGTTGAGAGTTTGTCAAACGTCTCGGTTCGCCTGAGCCATCCGACGCGACTGCATCCAGCTCATCGAACGGCGGCGAAATAAATAAATCGCGCAAGTTAATTGGACGATTCTTGCGATTACCCGTTTGGTTGCCAGCTGTCTGTGTGTACGATGTCGCCGCCAATGGCTGGGGGAGTGCTGCGAAAGCGATTGCGTGGGAATTACTAATTCAATCGAGTGCGTGTAGTGTGTCACTTACCAATTGGAAATGTTTTCCAGTGATACAAAAACTGCTCGGCCACGAGCTTAATATGCTCAACTAGCTGCTCGACTTCGGGTGGTGCTCCGACCAGATTCACCAGGAAATTGACTGGTTCACGTTCCGGACCGGCCAGACTGAGTGGGCGCGCATGATGATTGCCCGAAGAATGATGTTCCATTTGCATCATTTTGGAGGGATGATGATAAATGAGGTGGTGCCGGTATTCAACGAGTGCTGCTACTGCTGCTGCTCTTCGCGGGGTCGTTTATCTTTGTTTCCTTTCAGGTTATAAGCGAGATTCACATTTGGGCGACATCTTCTTGTTGAACCTTACATTCGATCGGTGGCCCTAGGTTGTGTGGAGTTTCCTAAAAATAATCAAAAGAGACATACATGCATGAGGGCCAACCAGTTGCAATTGATCACTTATTAAGATAAATAAATAAGCATCCGAAGGCGAGATGAAACCGACAGTCCTACACGGGGCGGCATGTACCAGTGATTTCATTGCATGACGTGCGAGCGCCATGTGGGAGCAAGTATGCTGCATGCGATGATGATACGCTCATTTCGAATTTAATACGTGAGGGAATTCGTCGACGGAATTTTGAAATTAAACGCAATAAACTATGAGGGAGTCCGAAGAAAGTGGATATGCTTTTTATAATGTCCATAAGTGGGCACGCGAGAAGCAGTTGAAAGTATCAGGTGACCTAAAGAGCGCGGCTCTGCCGGTGAATACAAGTGAAGCGAATCACCTCCGATCCATTGCTTAGCCACAACGCGGCATAGATCTGATTTATTTATCATTCGCTTGCTAAAATCTGAATTGGATCCATATAAACAAGCGTTTTATGAGCGTATAGCCCAATTTGGTGCGATTGGTTTCGAGAAATTTATTTGTTCAGTGAACGAATTCTGTCGTGACGGTTAGGTCATTCAGTGCTGAAGTTTAAAGTGATGTCATCCTGTTAAGAGTTGTAGCGAGCATATGGCATCTGTTGCATTTGCGAGACTGTTCATTATTTGCTGACGGCAGGTGCATGAGTACACAGTCGTAAAGCTGCGCAAACATTCCTATCACAAGAGTTTACAGTCGTAAACTGAGTGAAAAATTACATTTTAGATCTCCATCTTATTAGAACTTCAAGCAGGTTCATTTTGAAAATCCACAATTTTATTAGTGGAGATCAATTCGAAAGATTTGCTAAAGCTATTTTATTTCAAAATTACAACTGATATTGAGAAAAAATCATGTCATCATGTCTCATTTTGGGCGTTGTTGGGTTCTGCTCTAAGCACGCACGTGGAAACAGGGTACAAAATTGTTTTTTCCTTGCATTTTTTGATGTTGAATTTAAGTTTTCACCCTAAATATAAAAGAATTGCATTTGATTTGACCAGTTTCAGGATTGAGGGCCTTTTATGTATAGCTTCCGTATGCGTTATATTGGCCTAACCTTATACATTTTATTGTATCCCGAAAAAATTGTATATTTATATACAAGTTTTTGCGAATAGAACATATCTTTCCAAGTAGTACAATGTTTCAGTCGGATTCCCGGTAAACGCAGTCGCAGTCTTGCAAGAGCAGATCACATTCCAACAACTTAAGAGTTGAATCGATAACCCAAGAATTGGAAGAAAAATACGAATTTGTTCACTTACTTCAAAGACACGGAAAAGGCACTACAATTACTCAGAATTTTTTAAAACAAATAGATCAAATGTAAATTGAAAGACTTCAAGAAAATATTACTATACAGTATAAGCTAAACGTGGTCCCCGTGGCGTCCAGGTTCGATTCCCGGACGAAACACCTCGCATATTTTCACAGCACCACCTCTTTCAAGTTGCTGACAACGCTTTAAGAGTACTAATTGTCTATGAAAAGCTTCTAAAAAAAAATCTCGTTGTTCGAAGCCGGCAAAAAATAGTAGGCCCCTTCTAATCGTGAGAGAACAGTAGAACGCACAACACGTGAAGTTGATGCCGAAGCTAGACCCTGGTCCCTTGTGAGCTGTAGTGCCATTCAATTATTATTAATATTAGCTTAATATATTTGCAGGTGCATCAGAATAGTCCCTTCAGGCTATAATCCAAGAGATGGTGTCAAGAGAAATTATCAGGGAAACAGAATCAGGCTGTTCATTTGCCATAGTGCTCATACGAAAAAATAAATTAGGTAAGTTTAAGTGGATGGGGTCGTTCGAAATTTTTCGAAACTTAAACGCGGTTGGGGAATATGGGGCCTTGTAATTCGCAACTTGCCCTCGTAAGGTTATCGTTTGAAAGGAGGTCGGTTGTCTATCCTTGCGGATTTTTTTTTTAATAAAAAGAAAACAATTTATTTGTGATGTTAAAAATTTGGCACATGTTTATTCGACATTTTGAAATACACAGGGATTACAAAATTTAATTAAAATTACAATTTTTCAAACTTTATATTTGATAGTAAAAGCCCCTGAAAACTTACCACTTATGTATGTATGTACGTACCTTATGTCAAGAAACCAAAATCTATACTCTAATTTTGGTTTCTATGGAATTTTGAACGATAAAACCCTCATTGTTTATTTTTTTACTATTAAGAAACAAATTTTAATACAGAAAACCCTGAGAGAGAAACTTCGCAAAAAACAACCCGATAATTTGTTATTTATTTTCCACAAAACGAATTGTGTAGAGGAAATTTTGAAAAATGAACGCAGGCACTCAGGTTAAGTCCGCATATGCGGGGACACGAACGATCCTGGATTTGACATGCTTTCAACAATAATATGTCCAAACAGAGACGAACAATTGAACGAAGTCATACTGTACACAGCAACCTGCTAGTTGCTATATTGCATCCATACTAGCAGATTGCCCCAAAGTAACCTGTATACCTGTGCTAAAGGACGTTCTATTCGATTTGTGTTTTTACAATGACTAGCATAATTTTCGTAAACGAAGCGACGTTCTAAAGTATGGTTTTTTGCTTGGAAAAACCAAACTTTAAAATATATAATACAGCCTACTTAAGTATTTCCATCTAAAACATTATCAAATCTCGATTGACCACAACCCACGGTCCAAACCGATGAAAATGTTGAAAGCATTCGCAAAATTCACAGTGTAAGTAAACTAAAGTTTTTATCTGGAAGTTCTGAAAAAATTGCGCAACAGTTTGTAGGGGAATAGACCTGATTTGTGGCAGTTGGGCGAATGGTTTCTCCAACATGTGCTTGTTCAAATAGCAATTGGCTATTAAAAGTGATGACTTTTGTGCCCACAGCGACTTTTTTTAAAATCACCGAAAGAAAACAGATGATAATAAACATACAAGAAAAACGTATTTCTTATGTTACTCTTTGAAGCAGGAGCACTACAGAATTTGAAAAACGTTAGAGCAGTTGTTAGAATTTGTTAAAAAAAGAGTTTTCTTTTAAATAAATTAAAATAATAATTGAGTAGCACTATCGCCCACCAGGGACCAGGCCTAGCTTCTATAACAATTACTCTCGCGAGTAGAAGAGACCTAGAGTTTTTTGCCGACTTCAAACAGCTAGATTTGAGAAGCTTTTCATAGACAGTAGTAGTACTCTTTGAGCGTTGTCAGCAACTCGAAAGGGGTGGTGCTGTGAAAAAAATGCGGAGTGTTCCGTCCGGAAATCGAACCTGAACACTCGGCGTGTGGGTCGACGCACTTACGTACTACGCTTAGGCGACCACCTTAATATAATAATATAAATTTCAAGATCCTTCCAGTTGTGATTTTCTGTTCTTCTGTTCTGTGCACTGCTATGAAATGTGTATAAGTATGTTCAATGAAAATTGGTCAAACTACAAAAACAGACTTAAGTCAAAACACCATGGGTTTATTAAAAAAATGTAATGTAATGTCCGCAGGACTAATATTGAACAAGAAACGAGTCAACGTAAATTTAATTTAATTCCATGAAACAACCGCCAAAGGTGCACCCGTTGAATGACGCCGAATTCCAATTTAGAATTTTTTTAGAAAATTATTCATTTAAATTCATTTAAGCCATTGAAAAATGTTTCTTTTTATTTAATAGAAATCGATTCCTTCTTAGAAAAAGTCCCTTTCCCCCAGTTCTCGATCAAAAACATTGCCGAAACATATTCTTGTGTATCGGAGGATTTTGTACACAACAGTGGAACACCAATAACTGGTCCATTCCTTCCATGGAGGACAACATAATAATTGAGTGGCACAACAGCCCATAACGGACCAGGGCCTAGCTTCTACAACAACTACTCGTGTTGTGCATGCTATTGTTCTTCACGAGTAGAAGGGACCTACATTTTTTTGCCGATTCCGAACGGCGAGATTTGAGAAGCTTCCCATAGACAATTGATAATGGAGGACAACAAAGAAGAAGGGGAGAAAATGGATATGTAATTATCACAGTTGTGGTAGTCATATACAGTAAAATAGAAGTCACTTCACCTCAACGAGGGCAGCACGGAAGCAAAACAGCTATAAAGGCAAATAATCCATTTGCAATCTAATTGGAACAAAAGGGCGATTCTACCATTCCACCATATACTCAATTGGTTCAAGACTCCTGAAACAATTTCCAACTCAATAATGTTGTAACCACATTGCTGAGTACTCTAAGTGGGTCAGGGCCTCGTGTCACTCACCTTGCCTAACCTTATATTTGTTTCAATTTCCCTCAAAGCGTACCTGTTTTGACGAGAAAACATGGGATTTTAATTAGTCAATACATTCCGGGATGATGGACACAAAGAACATCCATATTCAATGTGACCATCAGAAAAGCGGAAATCTCCTTTTTGTGTTCCTGATGACGTTTCAATTTTTTCATTGGATGAGCCATTTACACACTTTAAAGAAATAATTATTATTTATGAAAAGCACACGGCGATAAAATTCGTGTTACAGCATTGCGCACTGTATCCTTATAAGTACCAACAATGAAACTCAAAATCAAATGCCTTCAATCATAAATGTCGTTTACATAAAATCAAGATGATTTTTAGAATTGAAACACCCATTATTCTTCCATTGCAATGCAATTGTGCTCGACAAGAGAACGAACTCCTTGAGCAAGGATCTTAAGCATAACAATGGAAACGCATTCAGCGAAGACATCCATTTACCGTCAGGAAGTGATACTCGAGATATAAGTGAAGGAAGGAAAGGAAGTGAACCGAGAGTGAAGTATCCAAAACAAACACTTATTCCCGGCTTATGATAGCACTGAAAATTCATGATTACACTCTTCGATTGCTTGTTAGAGGATAACAATGGCTACTAAGCGTCTTGAGGATGATTTTCTTTGTGTTTGAAGTGCTTTGCTTCTGCATTAATCGCGCACTTCTAAATTGGTTTTATCTTATTTGCATGTAATCCAGTTGATTAGCATTTAAAATTCTATGTAAAAAAATTAATACCAGTGTTACGAAAGTTTTTATTATTTATTAAATTTTTAAAAATATATTAAGTTTTTATTTAAAAAAAGTTGAAGGATATTTCCATTGTTTTTGAGGCAGGCTTTTTTTGCGGAAATATGTAGTACAGTAAAGTCCTATAATGACTTGTATTAAGTACTGATTGAAAAGAGCTTTATTATTGAATCAAAATCCTTGATTCCTCTGCTCCTGGTCGACTTTGTCTGGTATTTAAAAAATTAATTAACTTCTATTTTTGTGCGTTTTGACAGTTCTCTTACAAGTCAACAGATTTTTTGTGTGAATTAAAGACAAAAGGGGGATAACCGAAGTCTTACGTAATCGAATTTTTCTACATTTCCTTGGTTTCCTTTATTTTTAACCTTCACTCCAATACCTCTCTCTCATCGTAAGATTGACAATGAACGGACAAGGATTTCATTATGGGTGCCGACAGAGTTTTATGGTACGACTGTCGTTCCCTACCCTCAGATAGTATGTAATACATATATTAATCCCCCCTCCCAAACAATCTTTAATGCACAACCACTTATATCTCCCGATCTTATCTTTGAACTCGGTAGAAGTAAGAGGCCTTATTTGTCAAATTCAAATTCTTCAGTGACATGCTGCCCTAGTGAAGTAAATTTCAATGCTTGCTATTGTTAAGCAATTTCCCATCCTCAAGAATTTCAAAAGCAAACGAAGCGTGCGCACAATTATGACATCCGTGATAATTGCTTTCAGTCAGGCTTAATGCAAATAGGGTTCTCTGTTAATGCTCCGATCATGTAGAATACGCACTTACCCACTGCACCACGGCGACCACCATTTAAATAACTGTGTTCCCGTTCAATTTTGAATAGTTATTCCAGGGATAATATTCAAAGAGTCTCACTATCATTTGAATAGAAGGCAATAGTATAGAATGATTTGTAGTCAGTTTGCTAAGGACTATCAAATTGAGTGGGTACTCCTTAACCAAAAAAAAAAAACATTATGGTCCATAAGAAGTCATGGCCTAGCTTCATCAGGAAAGGCACTTTGGTCCATACGAAGTCATGGACTAGATGTCACACTGGAGTGAACCTACAGAGTTTCCGGACGTGGAGCGAAATATCTAACCTCCGACGAAGTAGTCGCAATAAACCACTCTTCAACCTGGGGGCCACACATCCTCATATTAAGGACATGATTTTGGACCAAATTGTAAACATTCAAATATTCAACGAAAAATTTATAAAGTACAATTGAATATGTTAAAAGAACTGAATTCGCGTACAGATATAGTTGAAAAGAGAAGTGAGCACCTGTGTAGGGTCAGTAAGTTAGATTTTAAACTATTGTTAAGATTCAATAAGCTAGTTTTAAGTATTTTCCTAGGATTAAGAAATTAGACTTTAAACATTTATTAATTAAAATGCACGAAAAAAAAAAAAAAAAAAAAAAAAAAAAAAAAAAAAAAAAAAAAAAAAAAAAAAAAAAAAAAAAGAGAAAAGTGAAGTGATCGTGCTATATGCCGAGGGTATGGAGCGTGAAAATATGTCTAGGTCTGATGTGACGAATAAGAATATTGATTTTCCATTAAGGTAAGGCAGTGAAAGTATACATGCATGTGCAAACATACTCGTAGTGAAAACTTAGACTTTAAGGATTTTTGGATTACATTATTTGGGTTTGTGATGTACGAATAGAATTTGTGTGTAAATATCAATCTCGGTTGGAGGTATTGCAGTTTGTATCAAACAAAAAACGAGATATTCCGTGATCTATTGTAAATCGTTTTGACCAATTTATTTTGATACCTAAACAAAATAGTGGCGTAATTCATACAGTGAGGAAGAGTTTCTCCCAAGACAAAATTTGTATTCTCGAAAGAGTGGAGTCAGACAAGGTTGTATTATATCTACGCTTTTATTCAACAATACTAATTTAAAAATAATTGAGTGGCAGCCCACAGCGGACCAGGGGCTAGCTTCTACAACTAGTCGTGTTGTGCGCGTTACTGTTCTCTCACGAGTATAAGGGACCTGCAGTTTTTTGCCGACTCTGAACCGCAAGATATGGGAAGCTTTTTATGGACTATTAATTCTTTTTGGGTGTTGTCAGAAACTCGAAAGAGATGGTGCCGTGTTACATCCAACGCAACAAATGACAAATACCGAAATAGAATTAACAACAAAAACCCGGAGCAAATGTTCAGCTTCATATATCTGGGGTGGGTGATGTGCACCAACGGCGATCGTACCAAAGAAATCCGGTCCAGAAAAGAGTAAGCTTGAGCTACCCTTTGTTAAATGGGAAAAAGGTCGATGCAATTGTTATTTGATAACCAAAACAAGATTTGTACAATGCCAAAGGTAGTCAAGGACTTCGTCTACAACAACCGAAATCAAACGCCAATCGCTGCTCCTTTGAACTCAAGAGGCAATTGAGTAATGGAGCCCTCTCTCAGAGGACTAAGCTGGCTTTGTATAACAACTTCGTCATCCCAGTCCTCTAATACGGCTCAGAAACTTGAATGAGAAAGCCCTTAGCCTCTTCGAGAGAAAAGTTCTGCGCCTAATTTTTGGTCCTGTTTACATTGATGGCGCCTGGAGGAGAATATTCCGTATTCGCTGTACGACGGCATGCTTCCGATACAGGCCTTAAGATGGCTAGATCATGTAGACGGTTCGGAGAACACCGGTCCGGTCCGAAAAGTCCTCAAATCCGAGCCATTTGGACAACACAACCTAGGTTGAGATGGCGCACACAAGAGGAGAAGGACCTGAACCAATGTGGAGTTCGCAACTGAAGGCAGCTGGCGAAAGATTGTGCTAGCTGAAGGGCCGAAGCCCAGGTCCACCCCAGACTGTAGGGTCATGGAAAGAAGAAGACGTATGGCCAATCCTGTTGTACGGTGTCTAAGTAATGTGGATAGACAGAAGGATGCTACTAATCTTTTGAAAGAAAAAATATCAAACGAAGAGTTAGCAAGAAGAGTGAATCAAAGAAAAGAAACAATGATTACCTGGAGTATTTGCGACATATCACAGTGTTAGTGGCGACCCCTATAAATATAACCCGGGACTCATTGAGTGATGTGTTATTCCGCTAGGAAAAATAAGCGGATCGAGGGCAAGAGGAAGTAACAGCATGGATTTGAAAGAATGACTTAATCTCTCAGCATCGTAACTACTCAAATGAGTATAAGATAAACAAAAGTTAAAAGAAATAATTTGTAACCTCTAAGGCCGAGTGGGACCTTAAGAATATGTATTTTCGAAGGTATGTTACTATTCACGCCTAATTTGAACAGCAATAAATTACTGAAAAACATGCGCTCGATTTCTTCCTGTTCAAAGATTAGATTAGATACATTACTCATGTATCAAAAAAGGAATATATATTGAACAGGACTTCAACTACAATACTGCTTTATAAGGTGCAAGGGTTGAGTATTAGTCCCTATGAGATTGCAGAAAAACTACAATGAAACTTCATTACTTTTCTAACGTCAAATAGTATTTCAACCAACATGATACATCTGTGTATAACCTGACATGCCACCACTGTTTGTCAGTACATTAAAACTCCATTTCACCTTTATAGCACGAGTTATGGAAATGGAGTAGAAAAACGTGCCAAAATTAGTTCATTCTCATATACTTATGACTTCCGAAAATTGTGTTAAAAAGAAAAAAAAAAATGCTGGCGTTTGATCGTGGTCCCTCTTTACGCATTTCATAAAACGAACAATGCACATGATTAAAAAGTAAATTCAATTTCCTACTAGGATAAAATGCGGGTCTATCATTGTATGGAGTATATTATCAGTAAACTGTAACTGCTTTGTCCTGTAGGAAAAAACTTATTTCGTTGATACAAAGCCAACAGGATTCGAAACAAGAGAATATTTTACAAAACTTAAATTCATGCCTGTGGTCGCCGTGGCGTAGTGATAAGTGCGTCGACCGCAACGTAGAAAGACTAGGTTCGATTCCCGGACGGGGTTGCTGACAACACTTAAAGAGCACTCATTGTCTATGAAAAGCTTCTCAAATCTCGCCGTTCGGAGTCGGCAAAAAATTGTAGGTCCCTTCTTCGCGTTGTATGTAGAAGGCCCTGGTCCCTTGTGAGCTGTAATGCCACTCAATTATTATTATTAAATACATTTCATGCCACACTGACAGGACCTGCCAACTTTATGCGAGCTTTGTTTGGCAAGAGAAGATCTGACTACACATAATCGAATATTGAAATTTGTTGCTATTGTGCTTCAAATTTGCATTACTTAATGTCAATCTGGTTGACTGCCATACACCAAACCACTGAGAACAGGAAATCAACTTGTAATATGCAAATTATTACTTCACTTTACTAGAAGTGGCCAATTAGTTAAATAACTAACAGCTTGGATCAATAAATGTTTAAAAAAAAACTTGGAATAGTCCAGAAATAAAATCAACATTTCGAACAGAAATCTAACCCAGATTTCATTCTGATAAACTGAAGCACAGTTAGTTTACAAAATTTATATTTTTTGTGGCCTTCCTTACGCCACGCTGAAATTACTCAACAAACTTGTTACACATGACATCGTTTAGCTGCAATCCCCGCGCACAGTCTATGCCAGCAGACTTCTCTCCCTTTGTCCGCATCTCGTCGGTGTAAGATTTCATTTAAATGAAAAACAATTTGAATAAGTGACCAGAACAACTGCTCTAGCATAACTGGTGCACATTGGTCGTAATTCCACCGTGAAATGCATTCGCAGCTCCATCACTGAGCCATCACGTCTTCTCACTCCGTCCAACTGTATGCTTTCTATCCTCGTTATCACATGAATTCCAATTTCGTCTGAATGGGAACACACATTAACTTTTCCTTTCCTGAAATAATCCACCACAGCATAGACCCAGGAAGCCCAGGAGCATAGTGAACGCATCTTTTACGAAAATAAATTCAACCACCTCCAGGGGTTCGGGATAGGAGGAACTCGAAAGCCTATAATCTCCCGTAAAATAGGTCGTCGGTGAATCGCAGACGAACTAGTGTGTGAATGGGTAGCGCAAACATCACTGAGAACACTTGGAGGCGCAGTGCATACCATTTACATTACTTCATAGAAAAGAACTGAGAATTTAGTTTTCTTCCCTCCGATTTTTTTTTTTTTTTTTTTGGAACATGGGGAGGGCGCTCATCTCTACACATATTTTGGGGGAATGACTGTGACTCCATGAATGTATTATTTCCTTTATGAGGAGAATATCTACACGCAGCTTCGGAGTAGACATGTCTGGGTTTGATGGTTTTTTCATCGTCACTTTTACACACACAAAAAATTGGAAAACACAAAAAGACATTTGCTTTTGAACAATTTTCACACAATTCTTGAATCACTGGGGAGTTGAAGTCGAAAGAGAAATTTACACTTTATGTTAAATCGCTTGACTTTTCCATTTTCGTCAATCAAATCGGGAGCACAACAAGAAAATTTTCACCCTGGGTTAAGTTGATGTTTTCACGGGGCAACTATCGCGTTCGCTTACTTTCGATTGATTAGGACATCCATTAGTCGGCCTTTTGAGATTCACACAATTGAAAGTTCGTAAAATAACTTAATTGCGGATGGGACGCGTTGAAAAAGCGAATTTTAATTAATGTGAAAAAAATCGAGTTTTGAGGACGACAGTGGGCCTACAACGACCTACACCCATTCAAATATATTGGAGACTAAAGAAAATGATTCCCTAGTCCTCTTTGATCTGGTCTTTCTACCGCAAAAGAGAGGCACTCTATTCAAGGGGGATTGTTGTTTTCTGGTAAAACGAAGGCAGATGAAGTGAGTGAGCGCTATTCTCGTAAGACTGACAGAGGGTGAATGGAGTGGCATATGTGAAGAGTATTTTTGACTCATTTACTCTCTGTCAAATTGGAATTCAATTATTTTTTAAGGTGATGATGCAAGGCATAAATGACGGTTTGTTGTGCAAATTGAGGATATGACTCCTTCTGTGAATTCTTTACCTACTCCAGGACAACGTTGGAGACAATGGAGTAACAAAGGACAGATTGATGTGATGGGCATAAGTACAAAGTTGGCGTGAAAATTGTTCTACGGTATAAATCATAACTTAGATGGTAAAATCCCCAATAAATAAATCACCCGCTCATTGACTGAAGGATGCCTGAGACTTCTTGAATACAGACGCACAAATAGTAGTTTTTGGCATTGATCGGCAAGAGACAGAGATAAGCAATTCACTCCTTCATTTCTTCTAAGAGCATGGGAGATTTCCAGAGCACAGATTCACCCAAGTTTTAGCCAAAACCTTCCTCGGTTATCAATAGCGTCCGATGGTAAGCCTGTGATACGATGCAGAGGATGAGGAGACAAAATATAAATTGAAGAAGAGCTGATATTCAAAGTCAGTCCCAGTGTAAGACAGGAAATGTAGAAGTGCCAGTTCCAGTCGACAAAATCAACAGAATTTTTATAAAAGCTGAGGACCAACAACTCACACATACTCTGCGATTAGAATGTCTGAAATGCTGATATGAGAAGCAATACAGTCCTAGATCCTGGATCAGTTATAGAAGAGGCAACAAGAAACAAGGTGGTCTTGAAGTGTATAGCAACCAAATAGCAAGGGTCACGACTCTCGGCAATATCATGGTCTACAAGAGACTTTGTATCCCAGCACTAATACATAAAGTCAGAACAATAAGATATGTATATTGTGCTCTCTACGTTTCAGGTGAACTGGACAGAAAGCACAATCGCGATGTTTAAAGGCCGCACCAAGACTTAGATATAAAGAGATTTAAAAAGCAAAGAACCCTTAACTACATTAGCCTTAGCGCATCGAGCGAATGAACGAGAATGCTTCAGGCAAGTAGGTCTGTGAATCTGAGCCCTTGGATTTGAGAAGTAATGGAAGACGTACGTACGGTTTATCGTCTTCTTTGTGGAAAGTATCCGTTGAACTACACCTTTTCATATGAGTTGTGAAGATTTTCACTCCTTTTGACGATCCCCGGCTTCTTTTTCAACACCTTCATCTTTACACTACTTTGCCACATAAAATGCCAAAAAAAAAACCTTAAAAGTGTCCTAAAGAAACACACTCTGAATAGTAGTCACTTTATTTACGTCCTTATGAATTATGTACAAAGTCATGTGCTCTTAAAGCCCCACTATAGATATGTTACCAATCATTGTACTGCAAGTGTTCCCCATATCCACCGTCCAGCGGGGAATAGACGTCCATAATAGAGTCATTTTCCTGTTGTACGGCATCCTCACCTTCCGCATTACCACTCTGCACCACATCAGCGACCGGTTCGAGTTTGGATCTCTGCAAAACACTTTGTATTGCTTCGTTTACAGGCACTTTCACTTTCGTTGTCCGCCATTCGTCCTCCTTGATCTCTAGCGGATCGTCATTTGTCTTCTCATCCGTTCCGGGCGACTCCGATGACTGTGACATCGTCACAGGTGGTTTTTCTTCCACAGGCTTACCCTGGTTTGTCAAAGTGATTGGTTCTTTGATCACAATTACCCTCTTGGGCTCATTGTAGTGTCCAGTGTTTGCGACATGTGCATCCAAATCGATTTTGCTGTCAAAGGATTCGTTGCAAACAGCGCAGACGCTCGCTCGTCCAGTGTGTGTTCTCAGGTGCACAGTCAACGCACTGGGTTTGGTGAAATTCTTCTCACAGAAAGTGCACGGATACGGACCGCTGTGGACCCGCATGTGCTTTGAGAGAACCGCCGATCGGGCGAAGGCCTTGTTGCAGATCGTGCACACAAAGTTCTTCTCTCCTGTATGCGTGATCTTGTGCGAATTAAGGTCTGTGGACTTCGGAAATCCCTTTCCGCAAACGTCACATTTGTACGGTTTTTCGCCCGTGTGTCGACGCATGTGGACCACATAGTTCGACTTACTGCTGAAGCTTCGCCCGCAATAGGAGCACAGTATCTTTCTTGACTCCGCATTGCGTGCTCCCTCCTCTGTGTGTGTTTTCATGTGCGATCGCATGTTGTCCTTCCGATTGAAGCGTCGATCACACACGGGACACTCGAACTTCATCTCCTCCGGCAGGTGGACAGCACTGTGCCGATTGAGGTGCTCCTGGCGTGAGAATATCTTGTTACACACTGTACAGGTATAGGTCTTCGGTGCTTCGGTCAATCTTCGCAGCTTCCTTTGCTCCCTAGCTTGTGCTTGGCTGGCATAGTAGTCGAGGTTGGCCTTGAGGAGGAACTTCATGAATCGCTCCGTGCAGGGTACCGGCTTTTCATCGCTCTCGCACTGAGTCTTCAGGTGATGGATAAGGAGGTTCATGCAGACAAATTTTTTTGTACAGTAGTCACATTCGACCACCAAGTCAGTCTTCTCGTGCGCCGTCTTCTGATGAAAGAGCGCCTTGTAACGGCGATCAAAGTTTTTCTTGCACAACTCGCATCGGTAATTGTTGTGCGGAATAAGATCGCTGGCTCCGTCCGAGTCTGTCTCGGAGTCGCTGATGTGTAACTCGATAGCCGCCTCGTTGAGGATGCAATAAAACTGCGAATAACGCTTTGCTTTTATTTCCTGAAAATGTAACGTAATGAACGGCGTGGAAAGTGTTTGGAGGCTGTTGGCGTGTGCTCACCTGAATCACGAAATTTCGAATGATTTTTGAATCGATGTTCCGCTTGTGTGGATTGAGAACGTTGAATATTTCCGAATTCTCGAACGTTTCCATGTCGTAGGAAGACTCATCCTCGTGCGTTTCGATGTGGGAGCGGAGATTGTATATTTTGCTTAGCCGACAGCCACAGATGAAGCACTCAATTGACTTGCAACCATTCGGAATGCATTCGTCTTCCTCAATGTCAGATTTTATCTCAGGCTCTACAAAAATCTCAAGAGAATCCAATATTTCTGATTTCTCCGTTTTTATGTCGCACTTTCTTGAGTCCGCCAACGTTTTCTCCTTCCTGCGACACCTGTTTTTTTCCTTCGGACTGGAAAAGAATGTCATGAAAATGTGATTTTGGATGAGGGTAACTCTTTACCGGTCTAAGTTCTGTCGATATGTTCGTGTACTTGATCTAGTTAGTCGTCTGTTGTCTTCATCGCTGCTCTGTGAGGTGTTCTCTTCATCCTCAGACACAGACTCATCGAAATCTAGTAGGAATAAAGGTTTAGTTGAATTTGCCTGCCTCTGGCGTGGACTGTAAAGAATACCACTTGCGTCGAAGCCCTCATTCTCTGAGCTACCCATTGTAATGTTATTTTATTTGTGGTGTGCGTCTGATACTCAGACGGAAGCTGTCGCGCATCAGTTGGATGTAGAGCCTTAAAAAATCGAAATAGCGTGCGTTTTAGTGTTTAACTGATTGTTTAATAAGACATCTCTAACATCGTAAATAAGATAAATAAATAAAACTATGCCAGCCTTCAAAATGACAAGTGTCAGATATTGAGGGTTATGTTCGTAGAGACAATCCTCTAGAGATTTCCTGTTTAAACAATATCTTACTAGTTTTGCTATTCTGAAAGACAGGAACGTAGAAATTCAATTTCAAAACTTCCCCATGCCACGTTTTTCAAAATTTTATAATACTATCGCATGGTAAAGAAAGTTATGTTTTCACAAATTTAAATCCACTGCCATCTTGTGCTTCCTAGATTTTTATCCATTCCACACGGTACAGTAAGAACAAAGAGTTCGGAGGAAGAACGGATTGTGGGCGCCGTCTCCATAAATTTCTCCGTTATCTTAACACTTTTGAACCTGCAAAAAGAAAATCAGAAACAGTTCGTCTTGGAGTGCATTTTTGAAGATTTGCTCCACCCTAAAACTTTTGTATTCCCTTTCGTTTGTTGGCGAGAAAAGAAAATAATCACGAAAATGTCGTACGGTAGGTTTATCAATTCATTTTAATCCATCTTATCAAAGATTCATTCATCCTATTGCAGATATAACTGAAAGTCGAACACCACCAACAGTGATGTTGAGCGTCACTCCAACATCAGAAAGGGAATTCAATTATCCGCAAAATCCGCCACTTATCCTCAGTGCGGAGCGCTTCAAAGATGTCTCCAATTTAAAAGTGAACCAGAGACGAAGTCGCAGTTTTACTCCCGTGAAGAATGCATTCTATCTGCGTTCTCCTGAACTCTCACCAATTGGAGTTACTGGCAATCGCCAACAAACTCCAGAAACTAACGCCCAACGCAAAGATTCATCCTGTTGCGATTCTTTTACGCCGGTGCAATTTAAATTACCACAACCAATGATTGTTTGTTCATGCGATTCAGATGATGATGAGCTTGGGACTAAATTAATTTTATTCTCGCTTAGAAAACCACTACCAACACAACCCCAACTGGACCTCCGACTGTGCATCATCATCACTACAAACACAGCCATAAGATGGAGAACCCATTTGGAACACCGATCGAAGCTTACTTAGATCCGAATCAAAGTCACAATCTGGATAAGTCTGCTTCGCACGGGTACTTAAATCATAAGCTCGACGTGCGCTTGGTTTTGAAGAACGCCAGCATGCAGCAGTACATAGGAGCTTTCAATAAAGGAAAGGTATCTGCGAGTTTGGAGGTAGTTTGGAGGCAGTTGACTTTAATTGATGCGTTTGTTTTCAGGTGGACTTTGAGAAGTTTCTATCGCTCCGAGAGGATGATCTCCTTCGACTGGGTGTAAAGAAGAAATGCGATCGGCAGGTACTCTCGCGGATCATAAGTGATTTGAATTCAACCTAATCCCGGTGACACGTATTTTATTTTAATTTGTCTTGTTCTGTTCAATTGATGTTAAGCAGTTCATTAAACGTTTATATTTGTAGCACTGGTTTTGTTTTTCCTTGGGATCTTTATTTCCACGGATAGGTACACACTGTATGTCCAAATCGAAAGTCGCACGATGGCACCTTCAGATTAGGTGCTACCAAAGCGAAAGGGTAACGCCAAGCTGTTTACACTTGGATATCCGCTATCTTATTCATACGACTGGCTACTAGAATTGGTTGAATTCCCTTTTCTTATTTTATTTGCAAAAAAAAAAATTTGAATGGTTATTAAAATAACAGAAAAGCTGTTTCAAATGAGGTTAGGTTTAAGTGTTTAGCTCGGAACCATTCTATAGCGTCCCTGGTTCTTCGGAGTCTCCTTGAATGTAGTTGTGTCTCCTCGAAGCCTGAACGACAAACTTTGTATGTTGCAGAGCGGCTTCGACCGTCACACAAATTGATATTCTTCGCTTTAGAAGGGAGGTTATGTAGTAAGGTGTTACTGTTATAAGTCGTAAAGCTTTCGCTTTCAACCCTGAAAACAACTTGAGTAGTACCTCGCCTGTGGAGGCGTGGAGTATACCAAGTTACATACACACGTGTGACGTGATAATTTGAAGGAATACGTTACCGTTTCTAACACTGACTGATCCTTACATTCGGTCTAGAGCCTTGTTTTAAGATTCCAAAGGGATAGTGGTTTGCAGTAAGTGATGGATTTGTTTCAATGGACGCCTTTCCATCGCTACTCTCGATCGGCAAGATTTGTCCACTCACGCACCACGAAGATTCCCAATAAAAGCAAAACATAACCACTGCACTACACACAAGTCTACTTTATTAAATAACATACAAAATATATATTCGATTCATTTGTTCAGATAAATAGAGAAACATAAGTACAAACAAGTACAAAAAGAAAAGCGGCCACCAGTGACCAAGTGAAAATGTGGTTTGTACTAAAAAGCAGAAGCAATCACATCCGATCCAGAGATGATGTAATTTGAGGCCACAACGATTTTCGACGCCGTCAGTCGTCCTATTAGCTCGCAAGCACCGATCTCGGCGTATGTCACGCCACCGATAACGAACACAAACACCGTTCTAGATTTCATCGGCAAGATGTCCTTAACTTCGCCCCGCTTAACAGCTGCTTGGATCTGCTTGACGTTGGTCACACCGGGTAGCTCGGACAAATGCAGATCTATCTTCTCAACCATTCCGAGTTTCTGCGCGAGATCATCCATGCCCGTGGCACGGACAAAGTACGACGCCAACTGCGCAACGAGTGGAATATAAAGTCCATTGAACACATAGCTCGGGCATGCGGCTCCACCCTCTTGGTCGCGTGAGAAACTCACATCAGCCCCTGCAGTAGATACCAGGAGCCGGAGGCGGTTGGCGTTGGCCTGGAACTCAGTTTGTTGGAACTTTGCCAGCGGCAGGTTAGAGAGAATCTTTGACTTGCCCACCTTCTCTTCTTCGAGTGGAGGCAGGAGGTGCGCCCTCGCCAAGTTATGGAATACGTGAAGAAAACGATTGCCAAAATAATTGCAGTAGTTTCGGATGAATGTGGACAGCTCCTCCGAACTGAAGCCCATGCACAGGTGGGCGAGGCACATGAGACGAATGCTGTTGTACTTCTGTCCGTTTGTTGCCAGCGTTTCGTCGATCTCGGCGAGTAATTTCTTCCGGTTGGTGTTGTTGAGGATGTCCTCCTCAAGGGATTGAATCTGTTGGAATGAACCAGCTAGCTCTGCGATGACCTTCTCGCTCGCTTGCAGATGTCGCACTAACTTGGTTTTCAACTCGGTTATCTTGGGCAGCTTCTTCGCCACATAGTCATGCATCTCGTCAAGCTTCATTTTGTTCAGATTAAGAACCTCCACTCCTATTGCCTTTGCTTGGGCGCGGACCAAACTGCTGGCCTGCGAAAAGTGTTTGTAGCGATTCTCGCCGTAGATCTCATCAATGGCTGAGCAGAGACGCACCGAAGGCACTCGCTCCCGTCCACCGTTTGTCTTTGGCTTCTGCTCTGGCTTTTGCTCAGCCGGGACTTCGAAGATTTTCAGCTTCTGTGCAGAGATTTTGTTAGAATCAGCAGGAATTTCAATCTCGCCGGCACGGTACTTGAAAACCTCCAACAGAAGACCAGAGTAGATGGCCGGTGTGAGAAGGCACGAAGGATAGTCTTTGTCACGATCGATGATGATCATCGACGTGAAGTCGCTCAAACCGGATTTGTTCTGAGCCGACGGCCACGGTCCTAAAATATCAATCATCTCGAGGACTTCCGCGGAGTGCTGTCCAAATGTGAGAATTAGTTCGGGTCTGCCACAGATCATGAAAAATATGCGCAGCGTCTGCGCAATGGACGGAAGTATTGAACTGTCATGATGCAAAAACACACTATTGAACACCTGAAAAAACACATGGACTCCAAAAGTTGCCACGAAGGGATTGTTTAAGCTCACCTGAGGCACCTCCATGCTCATCACTCCGCTGTCAACGTAAATCAAGTCCCAGTTGAATCGATGAAATTGCACAATCCCATAGAGACCCTCCTCCTCGAGTATTGTCTGAAAGCATATGTAGCAGTTCGGAACGAATATTATGTGAAAACTCTTGAATCCATTGTTGGCATCTGTTGGATTCCGACTCTCTTGCTCATGGATCTGATTGAGGACCTTGCGAAAAGTCGACAGAGTATTGTTAATCATAAACACTTGCACGTTGTCCTGCCTCGGAATTGTGTTCTCTGCATCAAACTTATATATACGCTGGATGCCCTTTAACCTAAAAAGAAGTTCACATTGTATGATTAATAGGTACACTTCCCAAAACGACATACTTGAGCCACGATGCTGAGCACACGTGTTCAAGTGGTTTTATTAGACTGGCATCGAGGATTAGATCCTTCTTGTGAGGAATTGAACAGAGAATCGTCTGCAATTTCTCCTGGGCAACCAATTGAAATCCTTGAAGTTTCTTGTCAATTGTCTGATCCATTTTCTCGTTAGAATACCACGGTGAGTTGGATTCTTGACTATTATTGTCGCATAGTTGAAGGCAAGCACGGAGACACAATTGGATTTATCACTATTGTAATGAGAGAACTATTTTAGTGGTTATCAGCAATAACATTGCAGACAAGTGCCCACAAATTGTGACACTTGCAGATGTCAGCTGTTTTGCGGCGAACTGTTGAATGGTGTTGCCAACGCTATGAAATTTTAATTTTCTATGAAATTTGTGTTTTTTTTTTTTACTGAAGTAGAGCTTGAAAGAAGGCATCGAGACTTTGAGTCCATACAAGAGTTTTTTGTTAGACTCCCATGTTTGGGGATAAAATAAAGCAAAATTTTGTTAAATTGTAAATTAGAATGTGAACTTACAAGATAGGACGAGGAATATGTAACACAAAAATGGAGTGGATTGAATTACTGCAGGTAATGAAGAGAACTTGGTCTTGACAATTGGAGGCAGCGTGCCCCGGACCGTCAAGAATGGAAGGCAGCTATAGTTCAAGCTAACACACATACTAGGACCGATGTTATTAGGAACTTCATTAAAAGTTTGACTTAAGTCAAATTCTGAGAGGCAAGTGCTGAAATCTGTCTTTCATTCTTATGCTTCTAATTCGTTACACCGCAGAAAAGTTTTGAACGTCCTTTTTGTCAAATGCGACAAATGAAAACAGTCCCCTATATTGAACAGAAACATCAGAGCATTGGTCATGTTATACAAACTTAAGCCCGAGCCTTGAATGTACGTTCTTGCAGCATTCCCTCTCTAAAGGATTGCCAATTTGGGCTTCCAACCACAGTCCTGCCCATAAGGGGGAACCCAAAAGAAACCATGCTGATGTTAACGTCATGGTTACAGAAGGTTCCGTTTGGTTTGTGGTCACTTTGTTGTTATATGTCCTCGTCCTGTTTGCAACAACTGGGGCTTGAGTTCTTGAAATTTTAAAAACTGTTATTGGGTAACGTCAAGCATCTGAGATTTTTCCCTTTTCAAAAATGGCGTAACGTCAATTTGTGCTGAACCTCGGGTTTGTTGTCCGTTTCAGACCCAAGTGGATAGAAATCTTGACAAAATTAAGAAACCCCTCTGAAAAATCTTCGATGGGCTTTTATCAAAACCGTGGAGCTATCTACTTAGAAGCCAATGAGAAAAAAAAAATTGGCAAATGGGGGAGAGTACCTCCTTCACTTATTGGGTTCAGTTCTAAAGTAACTTAAAAGTGCAGCTCTTTCGAATTATTTTTTCTAGGGCTTTCTAACTCCAGACGTCATTTCAAACAGTACTCTCCTTCTCCTTCCTTCTCAAAATACTTTAATTTCGACTCTGAAGTTCGATTTGGCTATAGCTTGGATTGACTACATTTTTAAATTTCTTTCCCTTGCTAAAGGCATTTTCCATGAATATCCTTGGCCCAAATCCAATAATTTCAGTTTATTCGTCATTTCTCATTTTGTATTATAGATCCTAACCGATCTCTGTTATCCTTATATTGTGCTCAGTTTGAAAATCGGAAATCATTCATGTTCCAACCTGAACATCTTCAAAACGTCTCTTCGTCACCTTTTTTCCGCATCCATACAGGCCTTCACTCCCGCCATGGATTGCTGTGCCTGCTACTGCCTAGCTGTTCACTTTCTCCGGCGAATTCAGGCAGCCACTCACACGCCTTCACCCAACTGTCAAAATTCAACTCATACACATTTCTTTTTTCACCTTTCCCAGTTCCCACACACCACCAACATCATCTTCCACCAGTCACACCACCACTAATGCACCACTACCACACCGATCCGCAGAAACGAGTTTCTTTGAGTGTATGAATCGCTCAGTCGCTCAGGAAACGTCACCTAGTTCGGTTGGTGCCGTTTTTCTAGGGCAGAGTAGTTCTGTTGGTCTACGATTCGTTCTTTCGTGAATTTACAACAAAACAAAATTTTTGCAAAAAAAAACGACCTCTGTGCGTGCGTATGAGTGTGTAATTTGAGTGAAAAAAAAAATAGAATACAAGGTGAAGTGAAAAGATTTGCTCTTGGCGATGATGGGAAACTGTGTGCTTCTCCCAATTAACGGTTGTTGTTATTTACTTTAAGTTCACAATTCATTCCTTAGTACACTCCCGATGACAGTTGAAAAGAATTCATCTTCTTCGCTTGACATTTCATAATTCTCCCGATTTTCGCCAGTGTTTCTTTTTTGTCCTCCACCCTCGCAGCAGTTAGACACGTCTCTTTCGCGCTCTTCTCTCTCGTTCTGTCTCAGTACACACACCCACACACAGAGGAATACTACGAATTCATGCACACTGTCGATTGCTGTGTCGCGGAAGAGTGTGTAAGTGCGGTGTACCGTGGTGTTTTCTCTTTTGTGGCAGGTTCATTTTGCTCTCCGGGATTCTGTGTAAACAAACGCGTGCGAAAATTTCAAGAGGTAACAACAAAATCGCAAAAAGAAGGAATTTCCCCCATTTTCCGGAATCACTCGGCTCATCATCGTTGTCGTCGTCGTCGTCATCGTGGTCGGGAAATCATTGTCTTTGACAGTTTTCTCCAGTCGAATGGTGGTGGTGTCGCCTGAGAGTAATGTTCACAGCGGCGCGCGAGTGATCTTGAACATCATCAGCAACAGTCAGTAGTCACATCGGTGTATTCAAGTGAGCCTTCTTCAGTGATATTCTCCTTCGGGTGGAATTTCATTCTCTGTGTTCTTGTCGAGTGTTGAGGTAACAACAGGAAAAAAAAAAGTGAAAACACTGAACGGTGCCAAGTGTAACGTAAATTTTTTGTGTCCACAGAATTTGTGCGGTCACGTACGGTACCTCTGAGAAGCATCGTCGTTGTCTTCGGGTCACGGAAAGATCGCCAATAAGTCATTCAATTGAGGCCAGAGTGCAGCAAGTGTGTGCAAGTGAATTCTTCAAAAGTGTGTTCCTCTGGTGTTTCTCTCAGTTTTCCGAATCAGTGAATTTCTGCGGCTTGTTCGTCGTAGGTTTCCCTTTTCCCATTCGTTTTTGTTTTATGAAATATCTCTTTTTTGTTTTGTTTGATATTCTCTGTTGTTTATAAATTCTCTTTGTTGTTGTCAAACCCTTGCGTCCCTTTGCCACGTTCGATACCAATCGGTGGAATATTGAGAAACAAAACAAAAGGCAAAGATTTATCCCGTAACCAGGAGGATTCTGAAGATATATCACATCCATCCAGCACGCCACGGAGGTGCAGGCGAAGACACATTACTCAACAGCGAATCAGGTAGGTACGAGGTGATTTCGAAATATGATACATGGAACACTAAACCCAAGGGAATTCCTTTTAATTTTAGTTTACCCCTCAAGTAAGCAAACCATTAAGCAATTTGTTAGACGATTAAGTTCCCTGTAGAGGGAGACAAAGAACGGCGGCATGCAGCGAGCGTGTGAGTCAGGTGGTATTTTGGTTACCGGTATCTGATGATTTTTATCGAAAAGTATGCACACACAAGAGCACACGGCATTGTGGAACTGTGACGAGGTCTGGTCACAGGGTCTAATTGCATTCCGCAGTTGTATTGTATTATCAATCAAAATATTCCTCCATTGACCTGGGCAAACAAACAACGGAAAGGTTATCGCTGCGGCACGCAACGTTCTCGAACACATTATCAAATAATCATTTTGAGGAAACATTCAGTTCGTTTCGGTCCGTTCGCGTTTCGTGCCTCCCGACGAGGAAGTTGGAAATTTGAGGGATTTTTATGATTTTTGATTTTGTTTGCGCTCCTCATCCTTCTTCTCGTTCGTCTCCTCCACAAACTGTGGGGACTTGTATTTACACTGACGAGTGAGTGAGTCAGTGAGTGGTTCAATTTTGTTGATTTGTTTGAGATACAAGATGGTTATTCAACAAATTAGATGATTGATGAATCTCTTCATCATATTGCCAGTATTCGTTCAAGTGTTGGAACTTGTCCAATGTGTGTGTCGAGGGTCAATTGACGTCTTTGTCGTTTAGTTTTTCTTTTCTGCGTCTTGTTGATATCGGAACTACTTTCGCAGAGAAGTGCCTGGAAGTTGTGTAATTCATGAAGTGCCGGTCTGTGATGAGTTTTATTGTTTGCTGCGGCGTTTGGTGGTGGTATCGAAAGTTGCTTTCGTAGAATCCTCAGGAAGGAAACATTTCTGATTTCATTACCATCCTTTCGTGAGCGGAGAACGCAGCACGTTTGTTGAATGGGAAGAATTTCGTGGAAATTCACTCACCTAATGCGCTGATGATTACCGCAATGTGATTGTGGCCTTTCACGTACAGCTGCATGGGTGTCGTTTAGACCACATGACTTATGAAAACTTTATTGCGAATTGATGAACGGCATAATAATGTTATGTGTGTGTTGGTTGGTTATGGTGCTTTAATTTGTTGGCGGATGACGTGCACACATCGATCCCTTATTGGCTGTAGAAACACTTAATTTATGTTTTTCGAAATAAAGTGTTTTCCAATAAGGACTTGACAAGCATTTGTTTTTTTTAACAAAAACTTATTATCGGCTTGTTGTTCAATTAAAATATTTATGAATGGAACTCAACTTCGAGGGCACATTTGCAGCGGTCGATTCGTTTAACTCAATTTCCAAGGACTCGGTCGAAACGGGCGCCATTTCGTGTTCAACGTTTGTATTCAAATCTTCCAACGTTCCCAGCTTGTTGGCATAAACCAATGACCGATCAGAAAATAGTCAAATGTCGTTAAAATGGACAAACGAGGTGGCTTATCGATTGATCAATTTCTTCAGATATCACTCACTATACTTACTCTTCAATACATCGAAAAGTGTTCTGTGTGACTGTGGCAGCATCCTGTTGAAACCTCACGTCGTCAAGGCCATATTCCAATTCTGGTCAGAAATAATCGTTAGTCATAGCATTGACAGTAGCGTGACGATCGTTATCGTCTATGAAAATATGTCCAATAAGTCCACTGGCAGGCAAAACGCAAGAAACTTTTATTCTTGTGGATGAAATGGCGATTCATGAAGCGCATGTGGATTTTCAACCCATCAATAACGCAATAGTTGCTCATTGACGAACCCATGAAGCCAAAAATGGGCCTTGTCAATCAGGATGCGATTTTGTGGCGCATATTCTCCAGAATCCCATCGGGACGTAAGTCGCTTCAAATGGTCCATTGGCTTCAACTCTTGAGTAAACTTGATCTTGTATGAATGTAAACGGGATGTTAAGCTAAATACGTAAAAAAGCCCAAATCTTGAGAACGCCTTGGAATTGAATCATTTTGATCGTTTGCTAGGGACGCCTGAAGGGCAGCGATTTTGTTGACACTTTGACCAATCATTTGTATCACTGACACGTCAAAATAACACAACAAATATGTAGACTCAAACTTTTGCACTGAACCTGTTTTTGCCTGTCTGCCAGGGCGATAATTACGACGGAAGATTGGTGTTAAAGCCCTTGAAGTTGCGGCCAGCGTCTCTGAATTTCGGTAGAACATTTTCTAATTTGTTGACGTTGCTCATTCGTGAGCTGTACTATGATGAAAACTTGGGTTTACTGACAGTGACACGGACAGTTTGATGTTCAGTGAAAGAGTTCGTTCAGTCTCTACTGCAAATCTCTTTATAATTCTTTTCAAGCAGATGTGGAAAGATCTTTGATTGCGTAAGTCTTCTCACTCACTTCTATTACCTCTTGGATCAAACGTTTTTGTCTTCATCATCGACTCGGACACTATTGGTTTTTCCAACATTAAAGATTTGTAAGAATGTATACACCCAGTGCTTTTTTTACGCGATCTCTTTTTACGCGATTTCACTTTAACGCGGTTATTTTTGCAGCGCAAATTCATTTTTTTACGCGAATTTCTCACTTTAACGCGAGTGTTTTTTTTTCGTTTTTTGCTTGTTTACATATTTTTACGTGTAAAAATTTTTGAATATAATACGGGGAAGTCCCAACAAAAAAATGTTACTCTATGTGTATCAATTATTGCAAATCTAGTTATAATGTATTTAATTAGCGGCCGGTGCAGTTGTTTTGGTAAGACTTTAAAATATATATCTTACTATTGATTCTGATACAAATTCTAGTGATATCAGTGCCGGCCATCAAAATAAGCGGCTAAGAATAATTTCCACTACGGATAGTGACAGTGATTAAACAGCATTCAACGGTTTTTTCAATAAATCTATCTATTTTCTTCTCTTTTATATATGGTTTTTGTATTTTTTATTTTTTTATGAATAAATAAATCATAAGTCTGAAATTTGATACTTATTGTATTGTTTTTGAATATTTTTTTTGCGCGTATATTTTATTATACGCGATATTTTTTATATTCGGAACTAATTCGTCAGTTAATATTGGAAAACTAACCATTTTTACGCGAGGACTGAGTGTAAGCTTAAGATGAAAATGAATTCACGAAAAGCAAAAGCTGATTTTTGAAAACAAATGAAATGCACTCAACAAGTTATGTCTTAAGGAAAGTAGTCCAAAAGTCAGTCAGTCCACAGTAGTGACCGCTTGAAGTGAAATCAATTAAAGCGAACAGTTAGAAGTTAACAATTCACCCAAACCCAATCCCAAAATTTACCACGCTTAAACACTTTGTTTGCGTTAAATGAAAAAAATGTAAGGTTATAATGAACCAATACTGTTTCACTTTAGACGGATCATTTATAATTTCTCAATTTTTCGAATCTTTTCTGACTTACGTATCAAACTACTTATCATTCAGTTTCAGTACGAATCAACTGTCAAACTAATGAATTTTGACACTTTATGATGGACGCACAACACAGTAAACAGAAATCAGCTATTTCTCCAATTAAGAACTCGTACACGAATTCTCATTTCACGTGCTTCGAAAGTTTAAGGAGGCAAAAGACGAGATTTTGACTCTCAGTTTTTGAGTTGCTTGTCATACTTCAACAAACGTTTAACTTAGTGGGAAAGATGCACATATTATTTGCAACCATCTATCGGCCTTTTATGAAAAACTTTTCGAAGCTGTTTGGCTTTCCAATCTCCTGGGTTCATAGAACAATTTAGCCTCAATTAAAAATTCTCAATTACCTGCACTTTATGACCCCAATGGCACTCTCTCTCTCTCTCATTTCGATGTTCAATGCAGGTGTTGGGAATGTATTGTTGCTGTTTGACTTTGCGTTATGACGTTGCTGTCATAAAAATGCATCAACTTCTAGATGATTTTATTTTTATTGAGGGAACAGGTTTTTGAACTGAATTCATGTTATTTAATTCAAGGCCTGCTTACACATGAGAAAGGTATTAAAGAAGAAGAGGATGAGGAAGAGAGTAAGGAATGATTTGATGTGGTCACATTGTGACGTCATTTTGTCAACTTTACAAGTCAAAAAAAAGTACTAGATTCGATTGAGTTAGCAACTGATTGGCGGTTGGATAACAACACTTATGTCATTGTGGGACCATGTGCAATCATTTCTTCGGATAATCTTAATCCAATGTGTGTTGGAAAAGAAACTGTTAAGGTGTACTAGAAAAATAACATTTTTATAGGTATCTCATCCTCTTTGTTGCTAGGGCTTGGATTTTACAGAGGAGATCGGGAATGAATTCAGTCTCTTCCGCATGCATTTAAGAATAAGAAAGGACGTTGTGAGGGAAACCAACACACATTGAGACATGTACTTCTATAGAGCAGTAACTACCGACCACAGACATGATGTGTTCAGATTATTTAAGCAGAACGTTTGAGGATGAGCTTGGTACAAAAATAATTTTTTTTAAAATTATTTTGTGCTCTAAGGGCATCATTTAATAAAGATGCTCAGTTTGAGTGTGGTTAGCAAGTCTTTGATTATAACAAATGGTGTAAATGTTGCATTGCCTTTGGGAGAGATTGAGGAGGCATGGCAAATTCATTTGCCTCACTATTTCCATGGAGGGGACTATGACCTTGTACCCATTTAAGGTGAATTTAAGAATGCTTGGCCACTCTTTAAGATTCATGTGTCAGTTGAGGGAGATTTTTGAGGAATAATTATATATATTCCTTTCGGACATAACAATTTTTCTTTCACAACGATTGTGCCTCCCTTATGGAAATGATATCTATCCGGTACACGTTGGAATGCGGTGTGGGGTTTTTAAAAGAAACGTTCATTTCAGTTCATAGGCAGGCACTTGCAACAAATTTCTCCATTTATCTTTGATTCCAGCGACGTACACCCGGAGACTAGGTTCGACATATGTGTCATGCTGTCTGAGAGTTTCTTCTTCACGATGAGATTAAGAAGAATGAGGTCGAAAGGAAGTTAAAACGTCTAGACGACCTATTAATCTGAACCTAATCGTAGTACAGGCTGAGACTTTCATACATTTTGTTTGTTTGTTTTTCTTCCACATCATCATTGAATTTTCTGGAAATTCACTTGCATTTAAATTGAGTGTTCATATGCCTGTATCGGTTACATTTTCCACTAAATAATGAATAGTGAACTGAACTGCAGAGAAGTCTAAACAAATATTTGTATTTTAATTGAATACTTATTTCTATTCGCTGCTTTTATTACAGATGCTCATAATCTTGTAGATAAAAAATGCCCAGTGCAGACGCAGATCCACAAGTAGCTAGTGTGCGAACACACCTATTAAATGATTTCAATTATGCAAACGATTGTTTTTGAAATGCTTTGGAAACAGAAGCTTTCTTTGTGAGTGTCTTCTTAAAAATGCTATAAAACGAACAAAATCATTTCATTATTTGACTGGAATGTGATTTTGAATCTTGCATAAATGAGTCTTGCTTTGTCAACGCCCCCTTTATACTGAAGCAGGTCAATCAACAAAATCTGATTGGTTTACGTAGAACTCCGTGAAATTTCTTTCAAATATCAGTATCACCAAACGCAGATTATGGTCCTCTGTGTATGGATAGCCTTGGCGTATCTTTTACAGTTTTTCTCTGATTCAAATTAATGCGTACGAACAATTTCCTATTCCCCGTGACGAACAATAAAGGGCGAACAGGTCCCCAAAGATGTTTCTTTACACAGCACAACATTTTCTTGAGAAAAGTATGTTTGATTTCAATTATCTGAATAACCTTCCTTAGCTGTTTGCCGAATCCTTTGTGTTGTTATTATGCCAAATGTCGAAGCATTTAAAAATTACATTAAACTGATCTTTCATCAATCGCAAACGAGGTGACTAATACCCTCAGTCCAGAAGCTAACATCTGTTTGTTTATAGCTTCAGTTTATTTCTCAATTGAATTAATGTTTTATTGAGACGGTTTAAACATTCTGTAGTTCGAAAATAGTGCCACGGATTTTATTCTCGTAAATAGTTGGATGTATAGATTGGATTAGAGTTCATGATTCGCTATAGATGTTCATGACCTCAACGTGCGGTGCCGACATTGTTCTGCTTCTTTGATTTCATCATAGCTGGCATTACTGTCACTATTTGGCACTAGATCTTAACTTTATTCTCATCCATAATATCATTGTATTTTTCAGAAGATCTCGTTTCATTGCAATGATTGTCTACAACAGATTTTTATTTTTTTAGTAAAAGTCCATTGACACTTTGCCAAAAAAAAAAAAAAACGCCTGTCAAAATATAGGTACACGCAATCGCAAAGTCATTTGTACCTAAATCCAAAAGATTCGTGATTTAAATTCATAAATAAATAACCATTTCGTGTTACCTCTTGTTTTCTTGTTCTCATGCAATAATTGTCAACACCGACGATTCTCCCGTGACACAATAAATGTCATTAATGTGACATAAAACAAAAAAAACATCCACCCTCTAAACTACTTAAATAAAATACGTAACCACAGTTAATGTGGGGCGAACGCCTAGTTGAATAACTGAAATTAAATGTCACTCACAAATGTGAATAAACTGCTAATTGACTTATAATCACGTTCTGACACGTTTAATACGTAAGCACTTGACATTTCGGAAGCCAGTGCGATGTTCGCGTTGTTGGTGAATGTTGTGTGGGACATTGTGTGGTGAAATGTAAACAATTGTTGCTTTATAGCGGAACTGTTATAATAACTATTGAAAGTCTGATGAAAGAGGCGTTTGATGAGTAATGCGTTTTTTGTTTAGTTTAGTACCAATTATTCAGCGAGAAAAGAATGGACCCGAT
This sequence comes from Eristalinus sepulchralis, assembly GCA_944738645.1. Taxonomy (NCBI): domain Eukaryota; kingdom Metazoa; phylum Arthropoda; class Insecta; order Diptera; family Syrphidae; genus Eristalinus; species Eristalinus sepulchralis. The sequence goes on along the minus strand of OX122882.1, from coordinate 83,448,781 downwards.
TAACATTTGTGAGAGGGAGTCTGTTGCAATTTGGAGTGAATTGTACATTTTTCTTTAATGCATTGGTTGCTGTTGTTAAAAATGTACACCATCTGAAATCCAAGGAAGAATTGTTGGACTTCTGGAAAAATAATCTCTGAAAAATGGAAATTGCTTCAGGAGTTCAGAGCTAGATAAATTTTTGAATATCAGTCATTGGGACAAATTTGCAGAGGACGCGCTTCAATGTGGCAGTCATACAAATGGAGTGGGAAGTCGAACAACTTTTTTGTGAGCAAGTGGAGACGGCTGTCCAAAGAACTTGCTGACTGAGGAGACTGCTTACCAGGGGGTGCCTAAGAAATATTGTCGGAAGACGACAGCGAAATGAACATTTGTAGTAGTAGTAGTGTTTTATCAGAGGTCCTTAAATCAATTAAGTTTTTATGACATTTTCTGATATTTTTATGATCATTTGAAATTTGATAAAATTTATGCTTGAAATTATGAACAAGAGCATCGGCTCTTCAAAAGGGGCTCAACGGATAAATCATGTTTCTATATTAAGCGAAGATCTTCCTTTTTATCGGAGAGTTCAGATCGTGTTTGTCACATTCGTCCATGGCATTCGTACAGTTATTCGATTTGACTGGATAGTACAATAGGATTGGTGAAGAAGTGTTGTTGTCTAGGTTGTCGGAAGAAGTATTTCCTTGTTGAGCATTCAGTTCATTACGTGGTCTTGATGTCTGAAAGCAGTGTGCCCGAGACCGCACAGAATGGAAGGCTGTCCTTCGTAGCTTATACTTATCTGGATTCCGTAAGTGAAAAAGTAAAAAAAAAAAAAATGGTATGGGTGTGTTCAGATATCGGTGTCCAGAAACGGTACTGCTCAAGTTCCTGACGATTGCAATAGGGTGTATCCCAGCTTCTGGCAAACGCTTCTAGAATAGTTCCATCAGGTTCTGTTGCAGCGGGATGACGCGTGCTTCTTCGTAGACCTTCTTACAGCTGTGGGGCTTCAGTCGGCTGACAGAGGTGACATCAGTGCAGATCTGTAGTGCTTTCCTTTTGAATAAGTGAAATTTATCCATGAAGGTGCTGTAAGTTATGATGAACAAAACATCTTTTGAGAGAAAGTTTCCCAATCCTGGCTTAAGTGGAATCGTGGATGGATCCAAAGTCAATTACTACCAGTTCTTTGTATTAAGGAACTTGACAGATTCAGACAATCTGACAATAGACTGTATTCTGATGCTACGGGCGTTACAGCATGGCCACATTGTAGGTCCACCTGTAGGAGAATTGTGTTAACACCCCTTAAGGCACCTCGCCCTCGAAGTAACTCAACAAAACTAGTCTTGACTTTACTAGAAAAATATGCCTACACGTGAATGGAATCGGGGGGTCCGTGTTTCTGCATTTCGACGTCGAATCGGTCCAATAATTTGCTATAGTAGAGCTCTGCAACCTAAGATACTCTCCACTGGAGAGAAAAGAATAGTTCATGTGTCTAATATATAAAAAATCCTCGAATGACTTTGGTCCTTTCTGCCTGGAGTAAAGGGTGCGTTCTATTTGACAAAATGATTGCAATCATTTAGGCCTTTCTAGAATAAGTCAGCGGACTAAGAAGTTACTTAAACAAAACAGTGTCTAAGACGTCAGCTTAACATGCCCTTTAGATGACGATATATGACAAGTTGCGTCCACCTACGGGCTATAAACAGTAAAATAATTTCTTCGAAAGATAAGGCGCTGCCTCAAGAATAAATCATTGATCAAACAATCCTTTATATCAGTAAGTTCTATCTTGATCAAATAAAGTGTGGCCATTTATTGTGGTTGCTGATTTAGGTTCAAGCTCTTTAAATGACTCAAATCGTCCACCAACACAGCAGCATTTAAAAGGGCAAACACTTTTGCCACGGTCGGCGAATTTAGAGACGGTATTTATAGTCTAAAATTTAGCTGCGCAAACGTGGTGACTAACGTTCCTTACATCCGCAAGCAAGATAAGTGCTTTTAATCGAGAACATCAAAAGGTCAACAGCTTTTTCTTGCTTGAAATGTCATGAGTAATAGTTTCGTAACTGGTTTTTATGCCATACGATTCGTTTTGTTTGCGTCCTCATAAGACTTTGTTTGTCGATAATTTTAAGGTGGCGGTGATTTTTGCTTTGTATCGATGCTATGCAGATTGAGAAATGTCCCCTTTGAAGTCTTGCAGGCATTAGAAATATATGATGGTGTTAGGGACGTGCTGATTTTCTTGTAAGGGGAAGCGCTCCTTACCAACTTTAATAAAAAATGTATTCTTATGTATTTCAAGGGCAGGTCGCAACTAAATCCCTGAATAAGGGTGGTTTAAACTCTTAAAATTCACTTAGAGTCACTGTCTTAATAATACAATATACAGTCACTCACACTCAAAGTGGGACATACTTAAAAGTCAAGTTAATTTGTTCAATTTTTTATTATTTTTCTTATGCACCATGGACTTCAAGCTGTTAAAAAAACAAAAACCGTATACGAAATTCATGTTATTAATTATAAAAAAAATCATAATCCTCTTATCCCACTCCTCTCTACGTCACATTCAAAGTGGGACACGGTAATCTCCTGCATTAAAAATTGCTTTAAAATTGTTTTAATATTTTGTACAATTTCCATTGCTATTTATTGTTTCCTTTAGACGCTTTGGCATACTTTCTACCAATTTTTGGCAAAAAGAAGGTTCGATATTTTCCCATTCTTCCTTAATAATATCTTTCAGAGCGGTGATGCTCGAAACTCTTCTTTTTGCCACCCTTGTTTTTAGTTCTGCCCGCAAATGCTCAATCAAATTAAGATCTGGTGATTGGGCAGGTGTATTAAGAACTTTAGGGCAATTGTGAAGTAGCCACATCCTCGCAATCCAAGACTTATGCTTGGGATCGTTGTCTTGATAAAAGATGAAGTTGTCTATGATCCCAAGTTTCTCCGCGCTGTCCTTAACATTTTCTTTTAAAATGTCGACGTAATACCTTGCGTTCATGTTTCCACGAACAAAATGCAAACGGCCGGTTCCTTTCGCTGACATGCAGCCCCACATCATCAAAAAACCCCCGCCATATTTTACAGTTTTCTTGAAAGCCTTTTTGTTGTATGCGTTGCCGGGCTTCCTCCATACAAATTTCTTGCCGTCGGAGCCAAAAAGGTTTATTTTGGTCTTGTCTGTAAAAAGAACCTTTAGAAAAGGTTTGGAGTAGATCACAAATTAGAAGTAGAAGTAGAATAACAACGACTTACTTTTGACCAGAAAGTCATATCCTTACCTACGTGTTCTTTTGCGAATTTGAGTCTTAAATGGCGATTCTTTTCTGTTATTAAAGGCTTTTTGCGAGCAACTCTTCCGTGTAAATTGTTGTCTCTTAAAAATCGGCGAACCGTTTCTGCTCTACAATCTCTTTTAACATTTTTAAAAGTTCAATTGCCGATAGTAAGGGATCATTTTGCACTTTTCTTAAAATGAACCTTCCATCTCTAGGGGTTATTTTCTTCCGGTTTTCACAGTTTCTTTTATTGTTTTCGATCCTTCCACTTTCTTTAAATCTTCTTCTTTCTTGCTTTTTGATTTCTTTCTATTTACAATATTACTGATATCCCGAACAGTTTTACCATTATTATAATTTAATATTATAATTTTTCTTTCCTCTATGGTCGTTTGTTAAGGCATTTTCTTTCTTTTTTAATTCAGACTGATCGCACGAATGATTCAAAAGGACTGAGATACTAGTGTGGGGGTGTGCATTAAGTTCTCGTCTGCCACTGTCCAGATATTTTAAAGTTGTCATACAAAATTCATTTTTATCAAATGTGCAAAAACTGTCAATATGCAGTGTCATACATTCAGCGATGCACAGGTTTCTAAGGTGTCTCGTTTTTAGGCCTTGTTCAATTCATAGAATTCATAGAATACGAGTATTTACTAGTCTAGATCATTCTTCCTATTTGGCATAGGTGTCGACGTGTGAGATGCTCCCCAGTTGTGTGAAATACTCTTCCACTGCTTATGTTCGGTTTCGTAAAATGGCTTCGTCAACAACCTGTTTCTGATTTACCACGTGGTTCAATTTTTTGAAACTTAGATCTTGAACGGAATTCACAAAACTATTTTTAAATAGTGCGTTTGCTCACGGCGACACTCTGAAATGTGTCATTTCTGTTTTTGGCTGCTGAAAAGCGCATTCTTTTCTAATCCTTGACAGCTTGATATAAAATTTCCTGGAAAAAGCTATTGTACCGGAAACTCACTCGAATCAATCGAAAATACCGATTTATTTAAAAAAAATCATTCTTCATTCGACAGTTTCTAATGGATGACTAAGTGACCACGATTTGTCATTTCGTTTCATACGATTTCAAATCAAAAGATCTTTTTGACCAACTCAAGTCTCCGTTGCTCCCTACACTCAACTGCTAAATTCTTATCGCTGTATGCCAAGGCCAATTTTCGTATTGCTTTACTGGTATAGATCTTCATTCTTCCTCCAGAAATTTAAATTGAATTCGCCACAAAGAAGCATAACTTAATTGATATTTGTAACTTTAAAAATGATTTCTATAGCGGAACGTCACTAGGCATTGTTGCCAAATTTCATTTGCGTGTCACTCCATACGTGTAATTTTTCTCAAACGTTGAGCCGGCCAAAGAGGCCTATTGTTTTATTTCACAATTATCACACAGCTGACAAATAATATTACATCCATCTTCCCTCAGAACTAAAAATAGCTTCACACTCAATTAAAAGTGTTCTGTTATAACTCTGAAATCCGCAAGTCATTTCAGACATTTAGGAATTTCTTTGCGAAAGACAAAGGAAAACGACAACCCACGCTATTCTAATATACAGAACACGCACTAAACTCAGTTGCGGGGATTGTCATATTATAAAGTTGGCGTGATGAAGATACTCTGATATCTAATAGAAGCTGCGATGAATGTACTGAAACATCAAATGTATTAGAACGATTTTGTTTTCGTATCCAAGGAGAAGGTGGTCCAAGAGAGCCGCTTATAATAGGGTTCTATCGGTAGATGACATCGAGACCTTTTATTTGTGCATTAAGGGACCTGATATGAATGATGGTTTTCCTCATATCGAGACAGGACGAACTACAGTATTTGTAACGAACGACATGGGTGGACGATCTTTGAAATTTTTCAAAATTTGTGGAAGAAATCGGCACAGTTTAGCAGCAGATTTTCATTTGCATATCTAAACCTATTAATGGAGTTTAAAATACATTTGAACAGGATATATAGTAATAATACTAATTAAGTGGCACTGCAGCCCACAAGGGACCAGGTCCTAGCTCCTACGATACGTGTTGTTAGAGTTAATGTTCTCTCAAGAGTAGAAGAGACCTACACTTTTTTGCCGCCTCCGATCACGGGAAAGAATTCTAATTTTAAAGATTCCCAGAAGAAGCAAATATTGGGGAGCAGCTAGGAAGTTTCCAGTACAGTTTCTGATCGTTTACAGATTTTCTTGAATGCTACATCTTTCCATAAAGTCTTAAAACAAAAACAGATTGAATTCATGTGTCACTTTACCATTTTGAACGCAATCAGTTGTCAAAATTGGGAACTCCCTTAATTCAAACAAACAAATTGTTGACAATCAAAAGTGCCTCGACCACCAAACAACTGTCAAACAGGTCGTAGAAATATGCTCTCATTATTAGATCCCACAAAGTTTACACTCAGTGCTTATGCCACGTGAGCAATAAACATTTTGAGATTATGGACAAATTTTATTTTTATCGCGCACTCATTTGACCTACCATCTGAATGATTCCGTATTTACTGTCAGAGTTGATCACTCACACGTTCGTCCCATTAGCCGTGAACCGCAGCCCACGCCAAGATTAAGCAAAAAGTGTGCAAATCGAACACACCGAAGACCAATGCTTGCTTCAGTCATCAAAAGTTAAACCTCCCCCACGTCCGACCGTCACAAATCCGTATTCATTCGACTCGCTGTCTTAATTATTTGACGAGCGACAATAAAAACAGGGAAATTATGGTGAATAAAACAAACACGAGCAAAATTGTAATTTCATTCTGCACTTGCATCTGACGAGCGACGATCAATTCATGTACTTTCCCCGTCACGGCGGACACGCTTGCACACGGAAATGTGTTCAGAAAGTACGTGATTCTAGCGCGTCCGCCGTACGAGTGTTTATCTCGAGGTGTCCAGTTACAGTGGGGAAAGTTGGCCGTATCTCTCAATCTTCAATTTGGGAACAAACTTATCGCCGGCAGAAACCTCGCTGCCACCACCACCATTATCCTCGATTAGTCATTGCGCAGAGTTCCGAGTGTGTTCCTGTGGCATCGTGCCCTCCCTACTGTAGCGGTGTAAAATTTTTACAGCTCTCCTGTGGAACGAGGAACGCATAAACATCATGAGCTCCGCTGGCAATTCGTCTAAAAGGTAAATCCCCACCCACAGACACACGCACACACGGAACGGGAGAACTTGTTGTCAAAACAAAGCAAGCCAACAACAAGGCGCAACAAAAAGTTATCACGAAGAGCAATAAAGTAATTTGTGTTACGAATGTACACAGGAACACCCAGATAGCGGTGAAGACATCACATTTTGTCAATAAAACCGACGCGCGGATGAGCGTGAGGTCTGAAATGTGCGAGCGGCGAAGTGTCGCAGAAAATCCCGGCCGCTGTTGCCGTTCCGATGAAGTATGTCATTATGCAATGCAAACGCTTTCTGGAATGCGTAGCAAGAGATATCGCGCGGGTACTACCTATTCTAGGGATGAGTGGCAATATGGTTCACCGACACATGTCAAGGCCCATGCTTGTTATCTGCTTGCGCGCTGTTTGCCTGAAATGAAGCTTTGCCCAGATTGAGTGCGCAGGGGATTACTCAATGCGGGGCAAATACAATAATTGCTTTCATTGGAAGTGTGTCTTGGCAGATGGGATGAATCATTGAAAAGGATTTGGGCGGGTGTGTGGTGACATGTCGCGGCAACTCATGCACCGCACGGGACTTGAGCTGGTCGCAGCTTGTTTGTGATCCAATTACTGGCGGATGTGTGATCTGTGACACACGATGATGATAGCGTCTACGTGGTTTCCCATGCGCTGGAGTACATGTTTTATTAAATGACAGATTGTGTGTTTTTGAGCAAAGTTGTGACGTTGTGGACTGAATTAAATTGCAATTTTAGGTCATTGGGTGGCTTAGAGGCTTGCAAGTTGTTTTGCAGGAAAAGATTTAAGGCAGGCAGAGAAGGTCGATGCCAGTGCACAGCGAGCTTTCTTTGGGGTGAAGGCGATTTGTGAAAATATGCCTCACTGGCCAGAATCCTGAAAGGGAAGAACGCTAAATGTCCAAAATATCAAAAACGAAAATAGCGTGCGTTTGTGGAGATGAATGGGGGCATGGCACCCCTTGCAACCTCTTAGCTTTGGATCGCTTTGGGATTTGCAGTAAGTGCTGACTTCGGACAATAGAACGTCCATTATATTGATTTTTGTCAGAATTGCTTAATTTGGGCATTTTGATCTTTCGGGGCTTTGGGCATTTCCGAATTTTGGGCATTTCGTGATATTGGCTTTTGGGGATTTTGCTTTTCGGGATTGTGGCTATTTTGGGACTTTACGCATTCCGAGATTTTGACCTTTCAAAATGTTCAATTTTGAATAGTTTAAAACCCCGTTTGTGCCGTATAATTTCAAATAGCACATATATATGTCCAATACCAAACTTTCAACAGCGTTTCGAACCTCTATCTGACACTTTAACAAAAATTAAGGAAATAGACGTATTCCTAGAATCGATTATATGTCAGTTTCTCCGTCATGACATCGATACCGGAGTATCTTGTATGATATGCATCCCCGTCTTGATGGAATGACAGCTTCAGTTGACATATCCGCGACTCACCTACTTTCAAATTTCGAGTACCTGGGCACTGCGTAGATATTCTTAAAATTTTTTGTTGCATTTTGTTCTCATTTGGATACAGCTGATAGAGTAGATGCCATTGCGGCGTCACGGGTAAGTGAGTCGATTTCTTAGTCGAAGATTTAGCATCTGCGAACTCATTCATCTTGTTTACTTTTCACTGGTCTTACTTATTTGAGTTGCTGATAACTCTCCGAGAGTGTTAACTGTCTAGATAGAGATAGCGTTTGTTGGGGTCGGTATCAAACTATAGGTTTCGTCTACGTGGAAAATTGCAAGGGCTACAAGGTCCTGACCCTCTTCTTTACGAAGGACAACTCAAACTTAAGCGGTAGGGAATAGTCCCCGACGTTTTTCGTAATATAGAGTGTTTGATGGTACTGGAAGGGAAGTCTCAGTTATGAACTGTAGAGTGTGGTGAATAAGTCAATTTGATCTCGAAGGTTTGAATGGAGAGATGAAGAAAAAGTGATCAGGAAGAGATTGTCGTCCCGACAAAATTGAACAAAAGGTGATCATTCAACGGCAATTTGTTTAAAGATCGTGGTACAGAAACTGACGCCTTGTCTCGGAGCAAGAAAGTCCGCCATTTTAATTTAGTGCTTGGCAATATTTGGTGATCTTATCATCTCCTCACCTCACTCAAGCTTAGAATATTTTGTTCCAACGTAATGCTGTACAGATCCGGGACTTGGAAGAGAAACCAATATCATCGCTTAAAGCAAGCTTCAGGTCTTTGTCAATAAATGCTTGAGACAGAATCCTGAAGGTCTTATGAATCAACGAAGAGGCGAGCTGCGTAGAATCCCATCGCAGCACAGATACAACATCGAAAGTGGAGCTGCGAAAGCAAAGTCGGGATGGCGCTCACTTGGACTCCCTAAAGATTGCGCAATCGTAGTCGAACCACATTCAAATTGGAGACGGACCGTAGGGCAATCCGAAATAAATTAGGCCAGCCCAAGACAGACGGAGTCGGGTGAAGATCTTTCACGAAATCCCTGTGACCGCTTTATGCTCGAAGAAACAACCTTTCACTGTATTCAAATAAAATGTGTTATATGTTAAATTTGTATATTTTCAAGGTTGAAAAAGTATAGAACGTTTACTGCTAATAGTATGGTTCTAGACAAATTCGCTCTTAATTGACCTTTTCTGCAGCATTCTCCAGTGTTTGTTTAAGTTGCACATTAAAGTCTTTCGAAAAAAAGAATCAATAGCGAAAATGACTTTATTTGTTGCACTCCCATTGTGACTCAATCGCCCACTAAATAAAATCTCTTCAAAATCTCACAGGTGTTGGCGTGAATTTCGTTTGTGTTCCACAGCTTCGCTTTGCTTTCTCTTTCCGCTTGACAAATTTTCAATCGATTTCATCGCAATTCCGGCACACGCTTGATCAATGACTCGCTATGCTTGCGGACGATCTTTTTCACACCATGTACCAGATGTTTAGACATTCAAAGAGATCGTTTCTCTATAGCCACAGTTTTATTTAATAACATTTCATCTTTATTTTGTTTTTTAATACGATCTGGAAAAGCCTATTATGGATGACTTTGGTGACGTAGACGATTATGTAACTTGATTGGATTTATTTCCGTTGATATCGGATAAGATGACGTTTTTTTTGAAGTTCCTTAGATTTGGTACAGTTTGTAAAACATATTGGCGTCAGTCAGTAACTCTAGCCGGTTGAGTCTTGAACATTGTTAAGATATCATTGGCATTGGCATTTTTGTTCCCTACTGGCAACGGCAATTTGTTGTTAACTTGGTCAACACATCTTAAGGCTGCTATCTTACAGCCCGCAGTGACTGGATCAAATGTTTCAACTGAGTTCGATTGAATTCTCCAGTAACTCTGTGTTCCGATTTAAACTGTAAAAGATATCGCTGCCTTCACTGGTCAGCAATTTACAACAAACTTGATTTTTGAGTGAAAATGTTTCATGCAGAGATAGAAGAATGACAAAAATTCAAAGAGCAATTCATACTTCTTCAAAAAGACGCGCTCAATGAGATAAGCCCTCATTTCCCCTTTATACAGGTGAACATACGGTTTTGGTGTCGATTTTGGAGCATAGATTGGAAGTCCTTAAAATTGTTTGTGCTTGTAATTATTGTAAGTTTAGGCTTGTAGACCCTCAACTGAGGTTTACGTTTTTTTTATTTAAAACGGATGTAGGAAAAGCTCGCAGGCGTGATGGAATTTTATCCGAAATATAAATAGTTCCGAAGAGTTCAAATTTTGAAATAACCAAAATTCTGAAACGCCAAGATAGGAAAACGCCCAAAATCATAACATTGTCAATTTAGCTTAATAACGTGGTGTAAATTTGCATAATCCAAATTTAGCGTAACTCAAAATCTTGCAGTGACCACTGTTTCATTCGTGAGATATCGTTTTCGGCCTTTTTGGCATCATCGGAATTTTAGGGATTTTGAGATTTTTGTGCATTTCGGGATTTTAGGCATTTCGATATTTTATAGTAAAGAGTGTTTGAGATTCAGTATTTTGGTATTGAGGACACTTTGAGATTTTGGACATTTCGGGATTTCACACATTTCGGTATTTTAGGCATTTCAAGACTTTTGGGAATTTCGGTAGTCTGAGTATTTCGATATTTTGAGCATTTCGAGATCTTGGACATTTCAAAATTCTACGCTGTTCGTGAATTTGGGCATTTCAAGACTTTTTGGCATTTGGAGATTTTCAGCACTTCGTGATTTTTGACATTTTAAGATCTCCTGCCTTTCAAAATTTTGGGCATTTAAAAATTTTTGGGCACTACGCGCACGTCTTGGGCATTTCAAAACTTTTGGGCATTAGGGGCTTTTATTGTTTGACATTTTGGGCATTTCGAGATTTTTGTACATTTTGGGACTTAGGGCATTTCGAAAATTTTGGATATTACTGGACTTTGAGCATTTGAAATTTTTGGCATTTCGAAATTTTGAGCATTCGGGATTTTACGCATTCCGTGTTTTTGGCCATTTCGAGATTTGGAACATTTCGAGATTTTCGACATATTGGAACTTTGCGCGTGTCGGAATTTCTGGCATTTCGAATTCAAGCTCCGGATCCTGGACACTTCGAGATCTTAGACATTTCGGGATCTTGCGCATTTCGAGATCATCGGAATTTAGAAATTTTGGACATCTCTGAATTTTAGCTTGTTAGAATTTTCAATATTTCAGGATTCTAGATATTTCCAAAACATGTGATTTCTGTCCCGGCTGCCGAAGTCCACCTTTCTTCTAGTACGCATATTATGATCGTGCCTTGAAACGCGCGACACGCAGTTGTCGCAATTGTTCCTGATAATCAGTAGTGCTGTCAAGTTGAAAGTAAAATATTTAAGCAAACGCACGCTTTGTAGACGCGTGATTATGAAATATGATTTCAAAAATTTAATCATGTGCAGTAAATTGCACGAATATCTGTCTTAAACAATAAATTGTACGAGTACATAGACGATTTAGAGCCGTCAAGATAAGATTGAAATGTCGAGTGGGATTAGATATCTTAGCGTCAGAGAAAGTAAGTTTGCTGACGACATGTTTGCGGAAAGAGTTCAAAGGAACTTATAAATCAAGTGAAGCGCTTAAATGTTTGCATCACCCACTGAGAAAATTGTCAAATAGATGAACTCACTGTTTATTCAACTTAGAAGTTGGATTTACATTGCTTTTTGCGGAAAAACTGCTTTTACATTTCTTGAAAGATTTGTGGAATGCTACGCCATGTCCATTCATGTTTGTATCCATCACGTTAGACAGAGACTGAATGCAAGTATTTGCAAATGAACAACTTAAGGAGGAAAGCTGTTTAAGATGTTCAATAGCTCATACAAAAACCTCTTTGTATTTCAGTCAGTCTACATGTACCTAGGTCTTAAAGCAATCTTAAAGCCACATCTTCTTGTACACAGTCTCTGACAGCACCTGCAAAAGCAAAGGAAAGTGAAGTCATTGAGCGAAAAAATCACAACGGCACCATCTGTCCGCCTGCTTAAGGGTTCCGCCCTTTATCTAAACAAAATCTAAAAAAAACTCATCTCGCATCGGTGATTCACCCATCGCCTGTCCAAATTTCTTGTCACCGCAGGCGTTTCATAGCATCCCGTTTGCCAGTGACAGGAACGCCAAAATCGCTGCACGGCCAACCGAAGTCATGACTTTTAATTTTCTGCCCGCTTTGAGCACATAATTAGACCCAACCGAGCATTGGGCGCACTCCTACCGCCCTGACTCGTGATTCGTCCTCACTGCCTATGCAGCCGAACAACTCGTACGTGTTTGTCTTTATGTGGTCCACGGTCATTGCTTCGGTCTCCGCCACCCGCCACCCAGCTAACCACCGTTCAACCGCCAACGGCCAAAAAACACAACAATTGTTATTGTTGTGCGCTTGGAGCGACGGGTTTCTTCGGCTCTTCTGCCTCGTATGGGCGTAATGAGCTTGACCCGTCGAAAAAGGAGCCTCCACGACGACAACGATGAAGAATAACAAACGAACTGCGCCTCGGCGGTCTGATACAGCAGTCCGGTGGCTTCATGAAATTCTAATTTCCAACCGTGTAATGGGAGCACACATACATGCCGGTTGAGCGGCGGAGTGGCGGCAAGTTGAGTGTACCTGGCAAAGGACCGGCTACCTATCATCATCATCATTTAGTGGGGAGAATGGGATCCCCTGTGCCCGGTGCTGCTTCGACAGGTAGATGCCGGCCGAGAGGCCCAAACAAAAACAGAACACGCTACAAAGGGCATGTCGGATGTGGAGCGAAGAGGAAGAGCAAGACACGGGGAATGCATGCAGCAGAAAAAAAGAGGATATCCACTGCATTCCTTTGCGTCCACGGTGACGGAGGGGAGACGGCACGGCTCAAAACTAGTTTTTGTCCGAGGCTGCCCTGCGACTGTGGTAAGTGCACACAGCCACCTGGAAGCTGACCGTCTACCCACGAGCACCGCTGTTTTGCCCATGAGCACCTTCGTGTTCTCACTCGTACAGTGCGCCCGCTCATTCAAAGACCTCGACTAATCGCAGCCTTAAACCGGCCACTGCCATGGCGCACCACCACCGTCGTCACCACCGCGGTTCCCGCCGCCGGCAGGGAGATGTCTCTATTTATGTTTTGTTTACTCGTCCTCTGTTTTTGTTTTCGGTTTCGCGTCTGCTCCATCTCCGACTTCGCTCGCATCTTGGGCCCGCGTCGTTGCCGAGCGCGCTTGTATTCTGATTCACCTGACTGAGTCAGGGATTCAGTACTAATTATGGGGCATTATGTCTTGCGATGAAATTAATTAAACATGTGTGCGTGTGTGTGTGTGTGAGTGTGGCGTTCAATGGTGGGGCATCAGCTGGCGGATGGCTCGTCGGCGCTGTGCAGTCAACTGAGCGAGGTAATGGCGGAGATTTTTCTTTTAATCTTTCCCCCGTCATTCCACGGGCTTTCAATAACAAACTAATTATAAATAATTAGCTCGTTAAGGCTGCGGAGGGCTAGCTGCTGCTGGCGGTGTCTAGGTCGTGATTTGGTAATGTATCGTGTGTCAAGTCGCTTTGGGATTGACGAGGTCAAGATCAAGACGGGAATGGCGTGTGTGCGTGTGTGATTCGGTTTCGTTTCGTTTGTCTTCAATGCAACGCACCCGTGCCCCCTGGAGTTCGGTTCGGTTCGATATCGATGACCGGCTTCAATGATTTTCTTTTTTCCAACTCAAGGGTGAGAGGAAATCAAGCGCGCCTGGGCGTCGCTTGATAGGAGGTTTCACTTTGAAATGAATTCGTTTTTGAAAGCTGTTGCAACGCAAATTGGGAAACGTGTCTTGGGGCCCTTCGGAAAAGTAATTGGTTCACTTTTCAAACGTTTCCATGTGTAAATCAAGCTGTACGCTGCGGGACTGTCTTCTATGACCCACAGAGTGGTGAAGTAATTATCACTGAATGGTCAAATGTGAGTGTGGGAACTTGTGCAGACAGAGGTTTTTTTTCTGCATATTTGATTGCTGTTTGCTTTCTGCCGGCATACAGTCACGGACAAAATAATAGGACGACTGAAAATATTTTTTTAAAAGGAAGTGTTTTAATTTTATGAGATTTTATTCAAATACTTTGAGACGGTATTCATATTTTTATGAAAAGAATTTAAAAAAGACCCAAATTGAAAGGTGATAAATTGGTATAAAAAAATGTCTTTCCATTGCACTACAGTCGGAGGTGGACCTGGGCCTCAATCAACATGCCTCCCCAGCCAGCACAATCTCTTGCCATGCCTCCTGTTGCCCAAGTTGGTTGAGGTCCTTCTCCATTTGCCATTTCAGCCTAGACCGTCCTCTATTGCGTAAAAAAAATTGTAGATCATGTTCAAGATTTTGTCGAATATCCTATATTTCAGCATATGATTACCAAATTTATCCCAGTTCTGATTGTAAATACCTTGAGGCTAGTGATCAACTGAGTGAAGATAAAGAACTGCCTATATTGTGAGAGGACTCGTTCCGTTTTCTGCGAATCGAACTTTTGCCAAAAAAGGTGGATAAATCGAGTGGTATAGGAGTTTGAAATTATGCAAGACTCTTTGTTATTGGAGTCCTGACAAAATTCTAAACGAAATACCTTAACCATCGCGTGATATTTATACAGCTATGGCCTCTTAGATTTATTTTTAATCAGTCACTTATAAAGGGTGAATTCCTAGAAGAGTGGAAGTATTCCTTTCTAACGCCAATTTATAAAAGTGGTTTAAAACAAAAAGTAGGGAACTATCGGCCTGTTTCAAAGCTTTCTTCCATTCCAAAATTGTTTGCCTTGTAAAAGAAAAGTTAGTTTTTCTATTAAAAGAAATTATTTCGAATAGGCAACATGGCTTTATGCGGGGCAGGTCATGTTCTACCAACTTAACTTTATTTACTAGTTATATATTTGCAAAATTTGAAAATCGATTACAAGTTGATGTACTTTACACTGACTTTTCGAAAGCCTTTGATAAATTGCATCACACTTTGCTTATAACCAAGACGAAATCCCTCGGCATACATTCAGCGATGCTAGAATGGTTTTCCAACTATTTAACGGGGAGAAAGCAAATGGTAAAGATCTATAGTTATAAATCTCGCGTAATAAAAGTAACATCAGGCGTGCCACAGGGTAGCCATTTGGGCCCGTTACTATTTCTTTTATTTATTAATGATGTTCACAAGATATTTAATTTCTGCGAAATTTTAACATTTGCGGATGACTTTAAATTATTTTTATCGATAAATAGTGTATCCGACTGCATTAATTTTCAATCGGATATACAAAAACTAGCGGAATGGTGTAAACATAATGCTCTAGATCTAAATATCTCAAAATGTAAAATATTCACGGCACATAGAATAACATCTCCAATTGTCTATGATTATTTTATCAATAATCATAGACTTGCTCGTCTGGAAGAAGTTAAGGATCTTGGTGTAATATTTGACCCGAAGTTGGATTTTGCATCACATTATGATTACACATTGCGAAGTCTAACGCAATGTTAGGATTTTTGAAAAGAAACAGTAAGGATTTTCGCGACATATTTAGTTTGAAATCAATCTTTGTTTCGTTAGTTGAAATATTCTTCCATTATCTGGGACTCACCCTACGACAATCAAGAACTTAGACTCGAACGAGTTCAAAAGAATTTCACGAGATATGCTTTCCGAAAGTTGTATTCCTACGAAGAATTACCTAATTATGACGAAAGATGTAGAACAATTGGCTTGCAAACCTTTAGTTTCAGGCGTAAGGCAATGTCAGCCATGTTTATCCGCGACATTATTAATTATCATATAAATTCACCAGAAATACTTTTTCTCATGAATATATATGCTCCCCAAAGATCTCTTCGGGTGAGAAGGTTACTTTTTGAAAAAAAGCCATAGAACCAACTATGGTTGCAATTAACCTATTACAAGGTGTATAAACACGTTCAATGCTCTATGCAACGAAATTGATTATAGCCTGTCACGGGTAGAGTTTAAAAACATACTTTTTTGCACTGTTTCTTAATTAATATTATTTCTTGAAGTAATCTGTTAGACGATAAAGTCGGTAAATGATCCTTAGTCGCTCAGCAAACATCTGCTGCGTAAAGCGATACTGAGAGCTTACACTTAGAGAACGTAGTGTTTTGTGTAACTCTGTGATGGATAAAAAAACAATTAAAAAAATAGAAGCATCTTCACCGAAAACATTCAAATACCCATTAGGACAACGAGTGAAAAGCTATATTAAAAAATTGGGTAAATACAATAGTCTATATTAAGGAAAAACAGTCCTGAAAAAATAAGAACAATCTATATGCTATTGGTTGAGTTATAGTTCTAACTTCGTAACGACCCAGCATTATATTTTTCAATATTTCGACATATTTTTCTTTGTCATAATGCCACTGATGAGGAAAATGGTACCAACTCCAAGCCAAAAAAAAAAAACAACCCGATAGCATTATAAAGGGTGATTTTTTAAAAGCTATAGAAAGGTTTAAAAAAAAACACATAAAATTTAGAAAAATGCATGAAATCTTTATTTGAATCGGTCCATATAATTTAATGTTTGAAGATTATTTCATGCAAATGTTGACCTTGACAGCGCCTCAAATGGTCCATCCGCTTAGTCCAATTTTGGCATACTCCTTCCAAATTTCGGTCGGTATACACAGTAACGTTACGATTCGCATCATCTTTGGAGAAGTACGGTCCAATGATTTCACCAGCCCATAAACCGCACCAAATTGTAACTTTTTCTGGATGCATTGGTAGCTCTTGCAATGCTTCTGGCTGATATTCACTCCAAAATCGACAATTCTGCTTATTTACGTACCCATTGAGCCAAAAATGAGATTCGTCACTGAACACAATTTTTCGGAAAAAAAGTGGATCTTCGGCCAACTTTCCAAGAGCCCATTTACCAAAAAATTTTACGTTGCGGTAGGTGGTTCGGCTTCAATTCTTGCACCAGCTGTATTTTGAAAGGCATCACACCTCAATCCTACCGCAAAGTTTTCTACGTTGTTGAGTAACAGAGGCCCAATTGCTGCGAACGGCGATGAATCGATAATTGATGGTCATCATTAACACTGGCCGATACAACTGCGATATTTTCTTCAGTTCGCACTCTACGTAAGCGTGTTGTGGTGGTTTAATGTCCAACAATGTAAATTTGGTGCGAAATGTAGTCACAATAGCCCGAATAGCCGCTTCAGTGCGCCGATTAATCTGACCATAAAATGGAAGAAGCGCGCGATGAACTTTCTTAACAGAGCAAGCGTTGTTCGTTTGTAAGACGATTCATGGTTAAATTATAGACCAAACTGAAGATGTTCGACAGGGAAACAAAACACGAAACGTGCGTCAGCTGTTTAAACCAGTGTTGCCAAAAAGATAATAGCAAAAAATTCACCCTTTACTTCCATCACCATGTTTTACGCTGGGTTTGGTATACTTGGGATTGAACGCTTTCCCTTCTGGACGCCGAATAAACTGGTTGCCATTCATCCCAAACAAGTTAATTTTTGTTTTGTCACTCCAAAGTATATTTCGGCACTGATTTCGGGACTTATCCGGATCAGTGGAGAAATGGTGGGTTTTCGCAAATGTCATGCGTTTCTCAAAATTGACTTTTTTTTAAAGTGTAACCCTTCTAGGAGATCGAGCGAACAGTTTTCCATTAATCAGTATTCCACGAATAGTTCTTTTACTGACCGCAATACTGATGATGTATTCAAAGCCTGCACGGTTTCCAAGCCTGTCCCTTTAAAAAAAGCCCAAAACCGTATGCGGTTTTGCAGAATCGTGTCAAGGGAATCATTTTTTGGCTCGGTGTCCGAAAATTTGCTAAATCAACAAGCAACTCGGTTCCCCCTTATAAAATAGTAAAACCATTCTAAAACAGAAGTAAAAACAGGGCCGCGTCTTATGACTGTCAACACTACCAATTGGTTGCATTCTCTCTTAGTCCAACAAAATTTCATTTTCTTTTCTTAAATTGAATTCAAAACAACCTCACAGTGCCTTATCGACTCCACTCCAAACCAGTTTTTCCACTATGCATACCATTTCAAAGATCAAATGTCAACCTCCATAGCAACCAGGAAGCTTAACTCAATCAAACCGAACTAGATCAAAAAAATTGTCCACAATCCAACTCTGATTCGATACAACATTAGAACAGCAACCATTCCGATCCTTAATTGTTTTAAATCGTTTTGCTGTCACATTCGATTGGAACAGCGGCGGTGCCCAGTCCCGGCTTCTGTCTCTGCCTCAGATCTTATGCCTTCCAGGTTAGGGCACGTGACTCTGGGCCATACATATGCTCACCCCTTTCCCCCCAGATTAAGTGAAAAAACCAATAAATAAACCGCTTCCCTTGCTCCAAAGGACGTCACAAATGCCGCACCAATCCAGCGCAATTCTAATCGATTCCATACAGTGCTGCGCCGTGACGCGCATTCCACAGGCAAAGTCTTGCTGAACGCGCAAAAGATTTACATTTTGATTAACCCGTTCCCGTGTTGTGCGCACTCGAAAAATTCCACTTACAGCGCCCGCCCGACTGAGGCAGCATTCTCTCCTCCATCAGATGATGCTGTCGCCACTGTTAACGCGCCGCAAAACGATCTGCGTTGCGTCATCATCATCCGGCACGAACGAGCGCCAGTCCGCACAGAACACACTTGGCAGTCGATATGACATCTCTCGCGCAGTGTGGCACAAGGAATTAATTGGCGAACCGTTCGGTTTGTTGACTCAGAGGCCCCTGCGCCGTCGCCTCCGCTGCCGCGTGCATGCTCGCCGATCAAATTATTTGCCAAAGTAATGTAAATAAATATCTATCTATCCGATGGGTTGGTCAGGGGGCGACTAAGGCAGCGATAAACATTCCGCCACTGGCACTGCTGCTTCTGCTGCTGCTGATGATGATTGTGGCGCTTGGCGCTGTGTGGCGGTGGTTTCCGTGATTATTCGTCATCACTGGCAATCGGTGAAGGCTCCGCGAGTAATTTTATCGCATTTTTTTTTATCTATGTCCCCCCTGTTGACAGGTCCCCTTGAGAATGGTGATTTTGAATTTGCAAGCAGCTTGTCTGTTCCGATCTCGGTGATGTCAACCGTCGACGTCCTCGCGAAATGGATTCGCTTTTCACTTGCGAGGGCACGCGTGCGAGCTGAACATCATCATCACTCGCACCGTTTGTCGGTGTCCTCATTTGCGTCCTTGTTAGTGTCGTTTTGGCATTTCCACTTACCTCTGAGACGGCGAGGTGTGCACACGCTTAGTGTCAATTTTCAAACTCACACAGGTGAAAGCGATTACCTCAATAGACGGAGACGCCGTCGCCGAGCAGATGACTGAAGACCCCAAATACCGCACGTAACTTGTACGAAATGCATGCCAAGGTCTTCAGCAGAAGCAGAGAAAAAGAGACGCGCCACACATCTTCAATGCGCGCCCCAGACGCGGCTGATGTCGAAGTCGATGTTACTGTGCTAGTGTCGATGTTGATGCGGCGTCATAAAGTCCCATGCTTCTCGCAATCCCGCCGGGGCGCTACTTCGTCTCCGCGCGCCTCTGGCGGAATGGCGGCGTCATCAACACTGTGCTGGCCCGGTAACTCGCATGTGTTGTGTTTATGTTGCGGGAATTGAAGGGGGAGCCGCTTGGTTTTATCGGTGGTGACGGTGGCGGAGCTGGAATGCACTGGATGGGATGTGGCGGAGAACGTCGAAACTCTGGCACAGGATGGCGGAGGATGGGGAAGAGGAAAGGCAAGCACTAAATATGGGTCGTGACGGGCGATTTGAAGTCGTTTCTTTTTGTTTTTTCTTTTAATTTGCTCTTAATGATAACAAAGTCTGGGAACTGTTTGATTCACGAAACGGCAGCAACAACCGCAACGACGACGAATGGTCTGATGGTCTGAGTTGATTGCCCGTGACTTGGGAGCGCACATCGAGTTATTCTTGTTAATTGACTGGATAAGTTAGGAATTTTTGAGAGTGCAGCAGGCGGACGATGACATCTGGAATGGCCGACAGACGAAAGTTGGAAAATTCTGAATGATTGTCAGGAGATTTGCCGGCTTAGAGGAATGTTCTGTTCATGTGGGAGTTGTTTGTTTGCCATGTGGCGGCATTCATCAAATCTTGACAAATCAAATATTTGACAGATGTCACATTTGATTCCGGGTAATTTGTCAGGATGCCTGACGTTTGCTTGACTTCTACTCGTATGGTGTTTTTTTAACATTCCAAAGAGGAGTTAACGTGTCAAAGTGCCGCCTGTATTTGGAAAATTCGAACGGCAATTTTGGCAACACTCTATTTAAGTTAGGAACTTAAAAGAATACGTTGAAGGTTTTTTCCTAATTTCTTACCTTTGAAATGTTCCTAAACTTGCGCATTGAGGATTCTGGAACACAGCATCTCAGCTGTCTTCTGAAGTTAAAAAGTTAAGCTTCCTGATATCGTATTTCGAAGAACTGAAAAAGGAGAAGCTGGAAGTCTCCTCTTCAGGAGAATAGTCAGATCCTGTAATCTGTGTCAAAGCTGCTCTCAAGGGGGCGTTCTATCTCCCTTAATGTGATCGCTAGTAAACGAAAAAATTTGCTTGAGGATTCTTAGAGTGCTGCTTTCATCACTATTTGCTATGCTGATCATCTGACGATTTTTATAAGCGGTAATCACGGAAAGAGGCAATTGAGTAATAAAGCCCTCTCTCGAAAGACTAAGCTTGCTTTATATAACACCTAAATCATCCCAGTCCTACTTTATGGCGCGGAAACTTGGACACTACTAAAAGCGGATGAGGATACCCTTGGTCTCTTCGAGAGAAAAGTTCTGCGTGCGATTTTTGGTCCTGTTTGCGTTGATGGCATCTGGAGGAGAAGATTCAACCACGAACTGTATGGGCTGTACAGCGGCATGAGCCTAGTCAAGCGTCTACGGATACAACGCTTAAGATGGCTAGGCCATGTAGGGCGTATGGACACCACTGCTCCGGCCCGAAAAGTCTTCGAATCTGAGCCATTGGGACAACGCAACAGAGGACGGCCCAGGATAAGGTGGCGCACACAAGTGGAGAAGGACCTCAACCAACTTGGAGTGCGCAACTGGCCGCAGCTGGCGAAAGATCGTGCTGGCTGGAGAGGCATGTTGGTTGAGGCCCAGGTCCACCCCTGACTGTAGCGCAATAAGAAGAAGAAGAAGAAGAATCACGGAACTACAGCATCCAATGTCATGCAAGTGCAATTCTGTACAATTGTCTATCAATCCCACAAAGATTGCTCTGGTGGTTTTCAAGGCAGAATAATGCCTATCAACCGTGAACACACAGTAATCAACAGTCAAAAACCCCAGGGTTGTCCTCGATAAGCGACTCAGCTAAAGCTTACAAATCAAGTCTATCATAGATCGTACTACCAGATCACTGCGATCAAAACTTGGGTCGCTCTCCCGAAATGAAATGATGATGAGATCATGTTTGGTGGACATAAACTCTACAACATACAACGGCAAATAAGTTTCACAAGATGCATAGATGTGCCTCTTTCAGATGCTATGGGCACTTGCCTCACAACAGCTTCATCAGGAAGACTGCTGCAAGTTTAAGCCAGTCCATACAGTAAGTCACCTTAGATTACTCAACTCAATGCCTAGAAGGGACAAATTCTGTATAGTGTCGGAAAGTATGGTTCGGCAACAATACCTACCAAAATGTAATGTATTCGAGGTAAAAGTGCTGGACCGTGAAAATTGATAGATTCCGGAAGCTAAGCATGATACACAGATGGACAAAAATTGAGATCGCAAGTTGAAGGCTGTGTTTTTTTACCCAATAATACGCTTTCCGTGCCAATGCACTACAGTCCTACAGTTTTCCAAATTGAAATCTATGACATTGAGGTCTGCGCTACACCTAACTTTAGTAAGGGCAGTCAAGCTGCTCTTAAGACTGTGTTTCCTTTGATTTTTCTGGTTCTTATTTTGTCAAAACCTAACGACTTGCTTTATTTACGAATTCTGATCTTACAAATGCTGGACTATTAACCGATGTTACGGCGCAGCGGTCCGGTTGCATGGGGAGTCTGGAAATAAACCTGTTACTGATAAACGTGTTAACTAGTCTTAATGAAATTTGGAAAACAAAACAAGTGTCAAGTGGTCTTATGGTGGTTTATGTAGCTCAAACCCAATGCAGTTAAAAATAAAAAAACAAGTGTGTTTTGTTTAAATTCATACAATACATATTTTATTAATATTAATTTTTGTAAATTTAGACTCCAATTGATGCTAGTATTATAACCTTTATAAATAAATTAATTTAAAGAAGAACAGTCGAAATAAGTCTCTTTAAAAAAGGCTTGCTATTCACTACTTAATTGAAGGACATTTTTTATTTCTCAGTTCGGTCTTAAAATACGAATATGATACGTTTTCCCTGAGCCTCCCCTGCCGGTAATCGGGAGGGAGACACGCTCCTGATGATATTATATGAATTCGAATTGTATGTTCAGTCGTCAGTATAGAATACAGGGGGTACACACTTTTGGTCAATGTAGAAATTAAAATTTTTCTGAGTTATTCAAATAGTTCCAGGAAATTGTTTCCAGGATTCCAGCTACTAAAGTAATAACTGTCATTCCGAATTTTTATTTAGAAACATGTGCTTTGTCTGGCATACTACCTTTCCAACATTTCGTCATTATTTCACAAAAAGATTGGAAAAATGTGTAATATTTGCATTTTTTTAAATGCAATACTTACCATCGCGAAAAAACTTGAAATTTGCCCAATAAATGCTGAGAGGCAAGTGTAATACTTTTGATTTGCTTTCAAGTGCAAGGCAAAATTACGTATTTTTATTGTAATTTAAATCCTCAACATATAATAGGGTGCAGACGTAAAGAACTCCGAAAAGGAATTAAACAAATATGATTGCCTTAAATGGACATACAATTTACTTTATTTGAAAGATAATCTTCTGGAATTGTAATTGAAATAGGGACTCTGGCACGTAAACAGGACGGCTGTAGCTCTTTTCCACATTTTGCTGCAAATGTAGTTCCCCCCAAGTTGTCAATCGTTTGAGGCTCATCGGCGTGGACTAGCGAATTCACATATTCCCACAGAAAATGGTTAAGTGGCGTTGAATTGTACGATCTTCAATTCACGTGTCTGTTACCCATCAATTGTAGCACGAGCTCTTTGAAGGCCTTCTAATGAAACTGTGTCGAACGACTTCTTCATGTCTATCAGGGTACACATTAGGTCTTGTTCTTATTCCATTAAATGTCGAAAACCAATTTGGCCTCGGCATGTATGGTATCATATTACGGTTGCCCAGTATAATTTGTTATTCCTCGACTTATACTTTCAGGCCTCTAATGACTATCTTCTCATAAGCCTTGTACGGAAGACAACGTATAGATCGGTGATTTGTCAGGATGAAGGTATCTTTGTTCTGTTTCGGAATGAACTGTACCACAGCCTTTCTTCCAAAGCTCCGGATATTATTGATTACTCATCTGTACACCTACATCTACCGCCTCGTTAGCAGATAGCGGCTAAAAATATTTGGTATCTCATCGATTCCTACTGACTACTTATCCTTCACTGAGTTGAAGATAAACTGGAGGTCATCCTACGAAATAAGTATGGAGTTGTTTCCATCGTCGGCAATGGCATTATTTGCAAGATGATCGTCATGGAATCTGGTGAAATTAAAGTACTCAGATCGCCATTGACTTTTCTTGTTACGTAGATGAAAGTGGTTAAGCAAGGCTCTGTTTTTTAAAGTCTTAGTTGGGATAAAGATGTTCATTGGCCGTATACACTTTCTAGAAGACAATCGCTTTACTGCACATTATGGTTGTTTAAATGATGAACGAAAAAGTCAGTAATCATGGCTCTACAGCGGTCACCATTGACTGTAAAGTTCTAGCAGGGTCGTTTTTAAAAAAGTACGGACCGATTAATCCATCAACCTATAAATCACACGAAACAGCCGGTTTTTTGTGGATGTAACGCTGTTTTAACGTACACTTGAGGATTATCGTCACTTCAAAAAAAATTACAAAGTTATTGATTAGTCCATTCAACAAAAAGTGAGGATCATCGCTAAAAAAAATTTCGCCGTCTTCGTGTTGCGAACGGAACCAGGACTAAATCTGCACAATTTGTAAGCGTTTTCAGGCGGCAGTCGAATCATGTTGAAATATCAAACCAAATTTAAAATAAATCACTTGACAGTTGACAAAATGGCCGCCAGTTAAAACTATGTTGCCAACTTAAAGTTTCTTGTCCCAATGTCAGAAATTCATTTTTTTTCATCAATAACACCCTATTTGCCCAATAGTATGCTCCTTGTGGTGGTTACCTAAAGAATTCTATTTAACAAAAGTAAAAACTTCCGTCACCTTTTTTAAGGTGTTTGGACAAAGCATGCGCTGCAATGGTAATCGTTTGAATGTGCCTAGAAAATGCCCGACGTGACTTTACTTAAGCGCCTTGTTATTTCAAAGTGGTTGAACATTTTTTTCAGAGTTCGTTTGAGAGAGAGGAGGTAGCTTTTAACGTCCTCTACCATTTCCAGATTTGTCTGTAGTCCAATGAACTAGTCTCTTTATCAAGAAGTACAACATTTCCCATATAGACCCTCCTGCCATTAGTGACCAAGAATGCTTCCCTTTTGACAGGGATAAGTTCCTAAGAATCACGCTGGACAGAAAATTCATATAAAAAGTTAAAATCGCTGAACACATCTAGCAGACGGCAATTTAAATCTCATTTGGAGTCAACAACATTTTTCTATGTTCTCATATCTGTCCAGAGAATTTTTTTTCTGACTTTGGGACAAAATGTGATAATGCCCTAGCGAGGTCATTCAGGTTCCAGAGTCTGTTCCAGTTGTAGCACTTTCTTTAAATGTGATAAACTATTTGAAGGGAAATGATGGGCAGAGATCCCAGTTCAAGTTTGTCATGACATTTTCAAGATTCATCAACTCAAAATAAATTACGCCCTTGCTGCTCATGAGAAATGTCAAAAGCCAACGATCATCCCCGCCATCATTCGACGCACTTACGCACAGCATAGGGATTCAATAAGGCAGCCGCATATTCCAGGAATTTCACCAAATCAGATCTATATTATTCCTCATTACCATGAGAAATGCCTCAGCTGAAGTAATATGTTTTTCCTCGAATAAAGCCCTCCCCTGGAACACCGAGAGAAACAATACGGATTCCCTTTAAACGACCGTACAACCTTCTACGTAACGTCCATAATTGTGCAAAAATTTTGTTTTCCCAAATCCAATATCCAATTAAGGAGTCATTTCGAGGGAATTACACCCAAACCAGGATCATCATCCACTCTGCGCAATAAAA